>CM061491.1:48632500-49832500 GCA_030867185.1 Tagetes erecta | reverse complement strand
TCCATGCTGGGTCTTATATCTTTTTGAAAACCTTTTTCTGTGAGAATCCATTTGTAAATATGTAAATAATCTTTTCTTTTTCTTCTTTGAAAAATCCGTGGGTCACTCGATTCATTGCTCCGTTACTTTATTTTATCTCATTTTATTTTCCTTTTATTTTTCTTTCCACTCTATATATATATATATTAAGAAAATCTGAAAAACAAAAATTTCTTATTTGGTAGCTACAATATAAAAATTTTGGGGGAGATTTAAAAGATCAACTAATTATAGTTTTTCAAATTTTGCTATTTCAGGATCTCCATTTTGATTGATGTTGAAGAGTTGTTGAAGGAGGTCAGAAGCATTGCGTTTGGGATATGTCAGATTCAAATTTTGCTATTTCAGGATCTCCATTTTGATTGATGTTGAAGAGTTGTTGAAGGAGGTCAGAAGCATTGCGTTTGGGATATGTCAGATAGGCTCAGCCCGAAAACGAAGTAAACAGTGATTGTGCAGCCAAACATAATGCTCAAGATCTCGACAACAAGGATTATCTCCTTGACATGATTGGATTGCACAAAGATAATGGTTCTGTCAAAAATGGGTTGAGAGCGTCAAATCTTTGTCTTGATTTCCCTAAACATCCCAAATCACCCTCGCCCTATCCCCGAATCGAGTTTCTAGTATGCAAAACAAATAAAATAAAAAGCTGCTAGTGATGCTCTTCGGAAAAGCCTCTGAGTGAGTTACTCGTTAACTCCTCAGAACGTTTTGAGTCAAGTGCTTAACTTGTGACACCCCGCCCGGTGGCGGAAAACACCGGGCTGTCATAGAATTGGATATCCATAGTAAACAAAGCACATGGTGTTACTTTTATTAAAGTCTAATAATTATTGTCATAAGTTTGGCAAAACCCAAGTCTTAAATGCGAAATGACAAATTCATAATAGCAGTAAATGAAATAGTCATGTTTAGTATTATTTCTAGGTCCAAGTCCCTATGTCTTGAATAGCAAAGAAACAAGCCAAAATCACGCGCCACCTGAAATACGCGAAAATAAAGTTAGCTACACAAGCTAGTGAGTAAAACCCAATTGAATAGTAATAGTATTGAAATCCGAGATCAACAAGATATGCTGCGCAACCCCATATGTATAGTAATTTTGTAATATTACTCGACCAGGACCCCTAGAATAGAATAGCACACCAACCACAATAGAAACCATAGTATCTCGTCTAGCCATTTGTCATGAGAACCACTCATGTAGTAAATAATGATGACTTTTAATAACCGTCGTTTACCGTCTCGATATATAAGTCATCATTTAGCAATTTAGGGACATGGCATAGTATAGCATCATAGCATAGCAACATAGTATAGCAACATAGTATAGCAACATAGCATCTCGACATAGTAAACATGGAATTAGAAAGGCCGGGTTTAAATCACCTATCGATGTTGTACAAGCAGGTGGGTTTGTCAAACCATTAGCGCTAACATTGTACCGGTGGGTTTACCAAGCAATAAAACTACTTTTAACTAACACATAAGATTGCATCCAGCGGCCAAACTAGACTAACATATTTGTATGATCTCTTTTAGAAAACGAGTAGAAAACGCAATATAGTAAAAGACGTATTTCAGCCCCAAAATAGTAAAATGGAAAAAGGGGAGTGAGTTTACTCACCTTGAAACTCAGGCACGAAACAAATAGTAAATAGTCTGAATTGAAACGAGGATCGTCAAGTATTAGAATCACCTAATTAAATGACAATCCTAACTTAGTAACGAAACAATAGTAACAAGAATCACAATCAGAAAATCTAGGGTTTCGGATTTGGATTTTAGGGTTTTAAAGTACAAATTGGAA
Source organism: Tagetes erecta (assembly GCA_030867185.1). NCBI lineage: Eukaryota > Viridiplantae > Streptophyta > Magnoliopsida > Asterales > Asteraceae > Tagetes > Tagetes erecta. The sequence continues at coordinate 49,830,648 of CM061491.1, read as the reverse complement.
ATTAGGGTTTTAAGATACAAATTGGGATTTTGTACGAAACGTTTTAGTGTTTTCGTAAGGTAAATATTTTATACGAACCCATTTTAGTTTTCTACAAAACATTTGTACAACTTTAAAATACTTATAAACATGTAATTTTGTTATTAGTATATATTTGAATTTATAAGTTTTGAAATATATAAAAAATATATTTTAGTTTTAAAAGAATGTTATTTAGATTATATAAACATATACTTTAATGTTTTAAATGGGTAAAATATAAGTTTTTAACTAAAACATGTCTAAAATGTATTTATCATAAAAGATATTATTTAGGTTATTTGAAAAAGTATTGTTAATTGTTTAAAAAAAACTTAAAAATATAAAAACCAAAGAATAAAGGTCATGGGACTCGAACCCATGACCATCTCATTAACAACAACAACAGCTAACCAGCAGACCAGATGCTACTTTTGTTTATTTAATCGACTGGAAATAGTTTTAAACATTTTAAGTTAACCAACTTTTTATCCCATACAAGCCCTAGATCAAAGATCCATCAAATTCGTTTAATCCTGTTAATCTCACCAAGAACAAACATAGGGCTTTTAATCTACTTGAAATCACGATCATTTTGATATATAATACTTACTAGATTGATGACGGATTGAATCGAAAAGAACGAAGAACACGAGCGACGGTTTAAACGATCAAACTTGAATTCCTGGTGGTTTTTGACAAAATTGAATACCCAGGAGGAGGCAACGAGTTTAGAAGGGTGTTGTGGTTGATTGAATTGAATTGTTTTGATCAGAATTTTGCCGATATGGTTCACGCTCGAATACGAGTTATGGAGGAGTAATTGGATGATAATTAAGTGATTTTAATCGAATTGAATGATAGTAACAGCTTGTAAACGTTGATGTTACTGTTGTAGTTAATCCCATTCATTAAATTTGAGCGTTTTGGTCGATTCAAGAACAATGGGTCTTAATGTTCGGTTTTGAAACGAGAAATTATGTGGTCATTTGATGATTAGGAAACGGTTAAAGGTTCGAAACGTGTTAGGGGCGAGCTTAGGATGATTTTATATAGGTTAATTTGGGTTTAAGGTGGCTAAAACGACCGAACACCACTTCGCCGGAAAACGCAGGATTCCGGCCATTATGGCCGGAGGTGATGTCGCCTGAAACACGGGTCACGAATAGGGGGGGGCTGGCTATAAAATGATTTTACAAAACTAGCCCCTGCACTTTCTTTTGTGTTATTTTAAGTTATAAACATTAAAAACAAGTTTCAATAGTTACAGTTTTGACCCATAGTTAGTTTTATATAGTATATTAACTAACTAAGTTAACTACTTTAACTTGTAACGTTTATATAAGTTACGTTTATATATATTTAGTTCGTTTAGGACGTTAATGAACTATCTCGGGACTTAGAACTATTTTCTTTTAACAATTTTTATGAGATTATTTTTATACACTATATATATATACTTTGAAGATTTAATAATTGATTTTAGTATTTAATTTGGTAAACGTTGAACAATAATTTGGTCGTTATTTATTAAAGACGAGAATGACGTTAGACTCGACATATTTATATATATAGTTTTAACGACGAAACATTACATTTAAGGGAGATAGATACGAATATATTACAAACGGACGATTTCGGGTTCGAGTCGGGCATTCGGGTTTGCGTTCGGGGCAGATGTCACAGTCTCCCCTCCTTAAAGAAATTTCGTCCCGAAATTTGCTCAAACTGAATAGAAGATGAAACGAAAAGATGTGATTATTTAGCTTTCCATATACTTACGTTATTTAGCTCTTCAGATTTGAACAAAGATACGTTAGTCACAAGGAGTTGAATTAGAATTCACCAACTAAGACTAGATGATGATGATGACAAATGGTAATATGTGCAAACAATAGTTAAATTTTGAGGTCTATATGATAAGAATTGAGTTTATTAGGTAATCATTACGCATAATGATAATTTTGTTCGTAGATACAAGTAGTCAAGTTCGAGTTCCAAAATTGTAACAACATAAGTTGTTTAAACCAACTTCATGTGTGTAAGATGTGGATGTCAATTGTTCATGGTATTGCCAAGTTCATAAGCATTGGATGATGATATACATAAATAATCTAGTTTATTAGGCCCTTTTTTTTTTAAAAAACTAAATGATGAATTTATAAAATAAATTTGTTTTATCTATACCATAGATAAGGGGATTGATTTGAAAATAAGTGAATGACACAGTCTAAGTTCGAGTATTCGATATTGGAAACATAAATCATGACGTTTGTTGCAAGTCTTTATAACATATTTGAAAAGAAAAAAAACGTGGAAATGTTGTGTAATACCCTATCCCTTTTTAAAGAAATCATTTTTCATAAATTTTTAATTGTTTTTTTTTATATAAAGTACATATATATATTTTCGTTTGGGAAAATAAGGAAATCATTTTAATAGAATTAATTACTGGTTGGTGGTTTTACAAAAACCGCAGATAAAACATGGTATTTTAGGTAGAGAGTTTATACGTAGGACATGTTGTGTTTGGATGAGTTTTTATAAACGAGATGTATAGAATTTCATTAGTGGTCATTTATACAAATGAAATATGATTGGTTCAATGAACTTAGGAATAATTGTGTAGTTAGTTCACGTTAAGGTTTGGAAAAAGAATTCATAAATAGTATCGTTTAATGGTGGATTAGAAGTTGGATTAGAATTTCATGATTAGATGAATAGTTTAGACAACACCTGAGTATTTAGATCACGCTGAGATAGTTTGGAGGTAAACGTTCGATTCATAAAGCAAACGAATGCGTTGACATAGTCAATCCGTTACGAGATTTCAGGAATCATGAATTAAGTCTTTAACTTAGGATTCGATAATTGAATTGAGATTAGAAATATGCCTTAGATTTGGTATTTGGTATTTGTTTTGAAGTTTTGATAATTTGATTGAGGTTAGTCAATATATCTTAGTTTTGATTTGGAACTTTTGGGTCGCGTTGGTATTAGCGAGTCGTAATTACTTGGAAATGATAGGATAGAAAAAGAATTTCATGAGACTTAAGAAAATTTTGGATAACACGAGTTGTAATGGAATTTTGGATTGAATGGAAACGATAATTGTACTTTGAGTTTTCATAGAATCTTGAGAAACACATATCATAGTAATCACTTTGAAATCATTGAAATGTAAATTAGCAAACTTGAAATAGCATTTGAATTAATATAGAAACTCATTCAAATAAATTTGAAATCATAGAAAATGATAATTATAAAATCGTTTAAAGAGATATAATTTGAAGGCTTAGGAATGTGTCTTGGTTTTGGACACTTAAGACTTATCAAAGTGCTAAGTTCGTTCTCAACGTATTCGAGAAGGCGTGCTTTAGCCTATAGGTTCACACTCATCTCGTACATCCCCAGGTAAGCATACAGGTCTCTTAAAGAGATTTATACGAAATGCTTGCCTTAGACAGGATGTCCGTGATACAGGTGTTCCCCCTTCCAGATTGCACACGTTCCCACGTTTCAAACTTACTTAAGACGATGACGAGATTCCACAAAGAGAAAGATCCTAATCACACAGACGAGTCTCTTGTAGCTCCTTCGCGAAATCGGATAAGAAATAAGATAAAGAAAAGGCATAGAATAGTTCATAGAAATAATAAATAAATGAATAAATAAATTCTGAAGAGTTCTCTAAGCACATTAATTTGCACTAAGGACTCTTAGGTTATAGTCTAGGTCGGTGTGTTTCTAATACCCTATCCTAGTTCTCTATAACCATGGCTCTGATACCAAACTGTGACACCCCGCCCGGTGGCGGAAAACACCGGGCTGTCATAGAATTGGATATCCATAGTAAACAAAGCACATGGTGTTACTTTTATTAAAGTCTAATAATTATTGTCATAAGTTTGGCAAAACCCAAGTCTTAAATGCGAAACGACAAATTCATAATAGCAGTAAATGAAATAGTCATGTTTAGTATTATTTCTAGGTCCAAGTCCCTATGTCTTGAATAGCAAAGAAACAAGCCAAAATCACGCGCCACCTGAAATACGCGAAAATAAAGTTAGCTACACAAGCTAGTGAGTAAAACCCAATTGAATAGTAATAGTATTGAAATCCGAGATCAACAAGATATGCTGCGCAACCCCATATGTATAGTAATTTTGTAATATTACTCGACCAGGACCCCTAGAATAGAATAGCACACCAACCACAATAGAAACCATAGTATCTCGTCTAGCCATTTGTCATGAGAACCACTCATGTAGTAAATAATGATGACTTTTAATAACCGTCGTTTACCGTCTCGATATATAAGTCATCATTTAGCAATTTAGGGACATGGCATAGTATAGCATCATAGCATAGCAACATAGTATAGCAACATAGTATAGCAACATAGCATCTCGACATAGTAAACATGGAATTAGAAAGGCCGGGTTTAAATCACCTATCGATGTTGTACAAGCAGGTGGGTTTGTCAAACCATTAGCGCTAACATTGTACCGGTGGGTTTACCAAGCAATAAAACTACTTTTAACTAACACATAAGATTGCATCCAGCGGCCAAACTAGACTAACATATTTGTATGATCTCTTTTAGAAAACGAGTAGAAAACGCAATATAGTAAAAGACGTATTTCAGCCCCAAAATAGTAAAATGGAAAAAGGGGAGTGAGTTTACTCACCTTGAAACTCAGGCACGAAACAAATAGTAAATAGTCTGAATTGAAACGAGGATCGTCAAGTATTAGAATCACCTAATTAAATGACAATCCTAACTTAGTAACGAAACAATAGTAACAAGAATCACAATCAGAAAATCTAGGGTTTCGGATTTGGATTTTAGGGTTTTAAAGTACAAATTGGAAATTAGGGTTTTAAGATACAAATTGGGATTTTGTACGAAACGTTTTAGTGTTTTCGTAAGGTAAATATTTTATACGAACCCATTTTAGTTTTCTACAAAACATTTGTACAACTTTAAAATACTTATAAACATGTAATTTTGTTATTAGTATATATTTGAATTTATAAGTTTTGAAATATATAAAAAATATATTTTAGTTTTAAAAGAATGTTATTTAGATTATATAAACATATACTTTAATGTTTTAAATGGGTAAAATATAAGTTTTTAACTAAAACATGTCTAAAATGTATTTATCATAAAAGATATTATTTAGGTTATTTGAAAAAGTATTGTTAATTGTTTAAAAAAAACTTAAAAATATAAAAACCAAAGAATAAAGGTCATGGGACTCGAACCCATGACCATCTCATTAACAACAACAACAGCTAACCAGCAGACCAGATGCTACTTTTGTTTATTTAATCGACTGGAAATAGTTTTAAACATTTTAAGTTAACCAACTTTTTATCCCATACAAGCCCTAGATCAAAGATCCATCAAATTCGTTTAATCCTGTTAATCTCACCAAGAACAAACATAGGGCTTTTAATCTACTTGAAATCACGATCATTTTGATATATAATACTTACTAGATTGATGACGGATTGAATCGAAAAGAACGAAGAACACCAGCGACGGTTTAAACGATCAAACTTGAATTCCTGGTGGTTTTTGACAAAATTGAATACCCAGGAGGAGGCAACGAGTTTAGAAGGGTGTTGTGGTTGATTGAATTGAATTGTTTTGATCAGAATTTTGCCGATATGGTTCACGCTCGAATACGAGTTATGGAGGAGTAATTGGATGATAATTAAGTGATTTTAATCGAATTGAATGATAGTAACAGCTTGTAAACGTTGATGTTACTGTTGTAGTTAATCCCATTCATTAAATTTGAGCGTTTTGGTCGATTCAAGAACAATGGGTCTTAATGTTCGGTTTTGAAACGAGAAATTATGTGGTCATTTGATGATTAGGAAACGGTTAAAGGTTCGAAACGTGTTAGGGGCGAGCTTAGGATGATTTTATATAGGTTAATTTGGGTTTAAGGTGGCTAAAACGACCGAACACCACTTCGCCGGAAAACGCAGGATTCCGGCCATTATGGCCGGAGGTGATGTCGCCTGAAACACGGGTCACGAATAGGGGGGGGGCTGGCTATAAAATGATTTTACAAAACTAGCCCTTGCACTTTCTTTTGTGTTATTTTAAGTTATAAACATTAAAAACAAGTTTCAATAGTTACAGTTTTGACCCATAGTTAGTTTTATATAGTATATTAACTAACTAAGTTAACTACTTTAACTTGTAACGTTTATATATATTTAGTTCGTTTAGGACGTTAATGAACTATCTCGGGACTTAGAACTATTTTCTTTTAACAATTTTTATGAGATTATTTTTATACACTATATATATATACTTTGAAGATTTAATAATTGATTTTAGTATTTAATTTGGTAAACGTTGAACAATAATTTGGTCGTTATTTATTAAAGACGAGAATGACGTTAGACTCGACATATTTATATATATAGTTTTAACGACGAAACATTACATTTAAGGGAGATAGATACGAATATATTACAAACGGACGATTTCGGGTTCGAGTCGGGCATTCGGGTTTGCGTTCGGGGCAGATGTCACATAACTCCTCTGCTATACGGAAGTATTGACCTGGAGTTGGTGAATCTTCTCTGCTATACGGAAGTATTGACCTGAAGATTCACCGAGCATGCTCAAATGTTTATCTCCTCTGTTATACGTCAGTATAGACCTGGAGCTCTAGACTATTTGAGTTTCCCAAATAATAAGTCGCATTGTGTTCAAAAGAATCAATTGCTGACAAGCTCCACTCATAAAGAAAAGATGCAGAAATTGCACAATCGTTTAAAGAAGCTAATGCATCGGTCAACATTCAAAAGTTGATCATTGAAATTCAAGCAAAGTCAATCGTATTGCTCAGATATACCCTGATGACAGAACTTGTTCTTTTTACCTAGATGTCTGTGGGGACCGAGTTGTCTGAGCTTCTTCAATCAAACCATAAACATGATAAAAGAAGCTGCTGATCTCTTGTTGAAAGGACTAAGGCATGGGTTTAAATGGACAAACATATCTGCAATCCCGCCAATCGATGATTCTCCGGATTCTGCTCAAAACATCATGAAAAATATATATCCTTACTAGCGTTTAAAATTTTTTTGTTATTCTATTTTATTTTATTTTGTTTTATTTTATTTTATTTTATCTTTAACTTCTTGGACAATATGTTTATATGATTATTTTTGGAGCGATGAAATCGTGGGACGGTTTCGTGGATTTACAAAGACTTTAAAAAATTGAGAAAAACCAAAAATATTTTTAATTTGTGTGCGAGCGAACCTGCTAGCGAACCTACAGGTTCGCCCGAACCTCAGGTTCGCCCGCAACCTTTATGCACCACCGCCGCAGGCCGTGTTGACGTTTGGTCTTCTGGCGAATCTAAAGTTCGCTGTACAAAAAGTTCGCTGGCCTGTATTAAGTTCGCTGGACTGTCTGCCAGCGAACCTATGTCTGTATATATAGGCTGTGACAGCGAAGTTTTTCAAAACATTCGCTGTCACCACTGTAGCACGTTTTTCAAAAAAATCAAACCGCCGCACGTTCGATTCTCACTATTTTCACCGGTTTTTCACTCTACTAACACTTCTTTTGGTCTGGTATGTCGTCGCCTACATCCTAATCTCTGTTTTAAACTCTTAATTGCACTATAAACATGATTAATCTGTCGACCTGTGATTTTCTGTAAATCAATGACTGTTTTGGTGTGTTTTAGTTAGACTTTCAGTTCATAATTGCCTCGTTTAATGTATATATTACTTGACTGTTGCTTTGTATGCTTGTTTATGGTGCATCGTCTATGATTTTGGCCGTTTTTCAAAAGCTAGGGTTTCCAGCGAACCTATGTGTTCGTCTGGCGAATCTGAACGAAAGTTCATAACCTCGAGCGAACCTATGTCGTTATGCTGACCCGCGCAACAACATAGATTCGCCCGACTGTTTCTAGCGAACCTATACATTCGCTCGACCAAGATGACTGATTTTTCATGTCAGCGAATCTATAGGTTCTGGTGCCAAAATCTCAGGTTCGCTATACCAGCGAACCTAATTTCCAGCGAATCTATTAACTGTTTTTCAAATCTTCGTTTCTGATCAATCTCCGTTTATTTCTCAGGCACAATGTCGACTTTATTCTTTGAGAAAAAGCACAACATGTGTGCTTTGCTTGATGAAAACCATGAAAAGGCCGGCAGCTATAGAGATTCTATCAAATGGCTGAAGTCGTCTCATATACATCATGCCATTTCACACTCACCTACTATATATGAGCTGCATGTTCGTGATTTCTGGCGAACTGCAGTTATGAACGTGTCGGTACAGCCGTCACGTATCTGTGCCAAAGTCAGTGGCTATGACTTGGAGTTTACTGAAGCCGATCTGGCCAGAATCCTAAGGTTAGAAGAGGATGTAGGAGAGGAGGTGAGTATGACCGCTGAGGAAGTGTACGGAGCACTCCGGACTGCTGGGTATGAGGGTCCGATGCCCAGCGAGAAGAAAATGGAATTTGTGAAGTCCTATTTGATCCAGGACTGGAGGTACATTGCACACGTGTTTATCATGTGCCTGGATCATAGGAAAGGGGGAACCGACGGACTGAATCTGGATTGGGCACGAGCTATGGTGCTGTTTTGCCGGGGGCAAAAAGCCAATCTCGCGAAGCTGATCTTCAACTATCTTCTTGAGAACATCCATGCCACCAAAGGGGCGAAGTGGTTGATGTACCCCAGATTCATTCAGATGATTCTGAATGACAAACTGCCAAATCTGCCGGTGGTGGGTGCAGAACTAAAAATCTGGGAAATGCATTCAAGAATCTTCAAGGACTGTAAAGCGGTGCGATCGGATTGTGTGGGAAGGACTGCATATCTGTGGGAGAACATGTACACTGCAGAAAGATGGGTATATATACAGAGGTTGATGGAGACGGAGAGGAAACGGGGTGGCGAGAATATTGAGGGAGTTGAGAAGAAAATAAAGAAGAGGAAGGCGTACGCAAAGGAGAAAGATTATTCGTTCGAGCGAGAGGTGGATGAAATTCAGGCAGAGATAGATGCTGGTAGGGAACAGAGAACGAAGAGAAAGTCTGATCCTCAAACTGAAACATCAAAGAAGGCGAGGCACGATATCGGGGGTAAATCTGCTGAGTCTGGTAATGAATTGAAGGGCCAGATTGAGAGTTTGAGGGGAGAACTGGTAGAGCTGAAAGGCAGATATGAAGAACTGGAAAAGCAGGATGCTGAGAAATCAACTGTTATATACGAGATGGGTAGAATGATGAAGGATCAGCAATGCTTGATGGTAAGGATTTTCAAGGAGTTAAACAGTTTGAAAGAAAAGGTAGGAACTGAACCTGCAATGACTGAAGCCGAACTGAACTCCTTAACGGATGCTGCAAAGTATCCGTTAATGGATGTTGTATTTGGGGATTCTGACAAAGGAAAGGGAAAGGCAGTTGAGGAGGAGTTTCATGAGGATATGGGTATTGATTTAGATGTATTTGAAGGAGAAGAAGTGGTCGGAGGATCGAGTAAGGATTTCACTCTGATAGATGAACCAGAGACTGACATTGATGCTGATAGTGAGGAAGATTTAGATGATGAGCCGGAGAAGTATAAGGTTGAAGAAAAGGGGGTTAGCTATCAGTTCGAGCACATTGAGTTAGATAAATCAGAATGGTTCAGGAAGGATGAAGAGGTTGTTCGTGAAGTGCCACTTTTTCAGAATATTGACGAACCGAACACCAAACAACTGGATAGGCAGGTAATAGCATGGAAGTATAACAGTATGGTAGATGCTTATATGGTTAAACGAAGGGGTGGGGACATCTGTTACATCAAGAATAGAAAGCACTTCGCCACCTTACCTCGGTGGGATTTGCGTAGACTGGCCGAACTTCCGTTATTGGGAAAGGAAGATAGTGGTAGGGCGTGTGCGTTTGAGGTCACCATCCGAGAAGCTGCAAAGACAAACTTTGTTGATTTTGGATACCAAAAACCGAGGAGGATGAGACAGAAACGGGATAGGCATTGGGTTTCGTGGAAAGGTAAGGTAGTTCTGAAGATCGAAGCGCCAAAAATCATGACAAGGGTCAGGGTCCCGGACACACAGCCACCCAGATTACAGGATTTTCACAAATGGTTCTACGACAATGGTACGGGTGAGGCTGTTATTAGATTACAAGGAGAAGATCGTCCTGAAATCAGACTATTTGACCCAATGGAGATCTTTTCCTTCTGTGATGAGGATCTGAAAGTGTTGTGCGAGAACAGAATAAAGCACGGGGCTGGAGATGATACTGCTACTGAAGCGAACCTGTTTGTGAAGGTCGCAAACAAAGCCCGGGGGATTCGTGCTGAACTAAAGGCGGTGAATGAGAGATTGAGGAGGTCGGATGATCAGCGTATGGACATGGACGACCTATCAAGACAGCTGGATCAATCAATTGAGCAAAGGTTTGAGAAACCAGTGCAGGTTATAGACTTGGAGGTTATTGGCGAGGAGCTTACTGCAGAAAAACAGGCGGAAACTACTGTTCAACATATGCCTGATGCTGAGGTCGCAGATGCAGAGTTTGTGGATTCTATGCTAGTGTTCAGTGAAGATGAGGCCGGATCTGAAGACATTACAAACCCAATGGCCGGAATTAAAGGAAGGGCAGGAGCGTTTATCGAACATCTTTGAAGCCATCAAGACGGAGCTAATTTAGAAGACTTCCCCAGGCGAGGTCCAACCTAGGGGGAGTATTGATAGTCACTATGTATAGGTTGGACTCACCGGCTTGTCGGTGTTACTTTTGTTTGTATTTGTATGACTTGTATTTGTAATTGTTCTAGCGAACCTACGGGCGAATCTATAGATTCGCCCGCAGTTCATGTTGTCTTTTGTATTAAGGTGTCGACTGGGCGAACCTATGTGCCCAGCGAACCTGTGTTGGTTCGCTAGATAGATTCGCTAGAGCGAATCTATCAGCGAACCTAACACTGCTATATATTGTAACCTTATCTTCATTTGAATGCAACTTTTGCACATCTTTTACCAAAGCTATTATTCACTGATTGTGTTGTGTAATCGTTCAATCTGAGGTGCTAGGAGCATATTCTACTTATCTTTGTAGCTTATATACCTCATTTGTGTGTGTAATCTTGTTATTGGGTTGTTTGGATATTATACACTTTGTTCTTCAAGCCTTGGATATTTTTGTGTTAAACAAGTCAACATAGCACTAAAATCACGATCATTATGGACCAAAACGAACCAATTTCAACTCAAAAGTTTCTTCGTGATAAAAGAACTTCAGTATTGGCTTTGTCTTCTTAAAGCTGAAAACCTTTCCTCTAACTTAGGATCAAGGTTGTTTTCGTTTCTTTGATTACCAATCATCAATGCTCTCGGTGTGAATCTGTTAAGATGAAAATTTCTTGATGACATTTCATCAAATCCTGAATTGATTCTTTTGAAAAATCTCGAATCAGGAGAATGACTTTGATATGATTTTTGAAAACCAAAAGATTGATTTCTTTGAAAATTTGGAGAATGTGTCATTTCTCTTGATGAGGTGTTTCGAAAGAAACAATCCGACGTGTCATGGTTACGTCTTTCACAAATATGACAGAATTTTTTATAAAAACATTCTTCTGAAGAGTGGTTTCTTTTGTTGCAGAAATCACAGTACCTGTTAAAGAAACACTCAGCAGTAGCATGATTATAACGATCAAAAATCTCACAATGTTTCTTACTGATCTTGTAGAGCCGATTGTTAACTTTTGAAGTTGAACCAACACGTGATTCATTAACAAACTTGTTTTGTTTAAAGTAACTTGGTTCTTTTGTGGAGATTGTGTTTGTGAATTTGGTTTGTTGTTACCAGATTGTGGATTAGCTCTTGGATCAGTTTTTTATTGTTAAACATCTTGCTTAGTTACCTTCTTAGATTCAAATCTTTTATCATTAACAGCGGAAGCCTTAGGACTTGAACCTTATTTTAGACCAGAGTTAGATTTGATCTTTGAATATGTTTGGTTACCATGAAATGAATTCATATCAAAAGTTCCAGCTGACACAAACTTGATTTGTTTTATCTTTGACACCTTCTTTGTCACAGATTTTACAAGTTGAGCTTTGTTGGTTTTGGTATTGTCATTTGATGTTATGATATTTTTACCTTTTGACTGTTTCATTTCAGATTGATTGTTTAACTTCTTTGGTTTCTTCACCTTGACTGTAGAAACATCATTCTTCTTCACTGTTTCTTTTTGAAGCAACTGGTCAGCAACACGATTTTTCTGCTCCTTTTTCCACTTGATGTATTCTGGATCGTTGTATCCTGAAAATTCTGCATCATCCTTCACCGTCTTTTCTGGTTTCGAATTCAGTTCTGGATATTCAACAACTTGCACCAAAATAGGAATAGATTTCTCACTGGCTTCGTCATCAGCTTCGACAACCAAACTATCATCTTCTTTTAAACTTTCAATCAATACTTTAGATTCTTCGGATTTAGATTTACTTCTTTGAATTTCTTTAAATCTTTGTTCATTTTTAGGTGAATGATCAAATTCATTGAAGTTCTCTGGTAAAGTGTTTGTGATTGATTTAGGCATTGGTTCATGTGTGAAACCCAATCCTGTTTTGTTTTTGTTTCCTCTTTCACTTATCAGTTTTTGAACCATTGTTTTACAACTTTTCACTTTTGACAATTCAACTTGTGTTACATCATGTGCAACTTTTTCTTGTTCAAAGTTCTTTGTCATTTCTTCAAGTTGTTTGGTTACAAGTTCCAGTTCTTTCAAGGTTTTGTTCCATGAATCTTTAAGTGACAATATCTTGTCATCATAAATTTTGTGATCAATTTTAAGTTGTTCATGAAGTTTTTCATGTTTACTTAATTTATCACCAATTTTAAATGAATGATTTCAATAATGTTCCACCTATTTGATACACTCTTCAGAACATAACCTGCCTTTCACATCATCTGGAATATGCACATAGTTAGGGGTAATTCAGTACTAACCTTTGGTTGGCTTGATTTAGGAGATGAGAAAGACTCTTCAGATGTAGCCATAAGAGCGATCTCTGATTCAGATTTTTCAGTTGGATCTGACTTTGCGCTCTAATCATATTCTTCTGAATCTTGACTGTCATCATTAACAACTTGAAAATCTCCTTCTTCAGACCGGTCTTCTTCCTCAATTTCACAGACAAGTGCCAAACTTGAAGTAAGATTAGCAGTAAACTGTTCCGCATAAGCACTCCAGTCATATCCATCGTTGACACTAACTACAAGAGCTTTGTTCCGATCTTCAGACTGTTTACCTTTATCTTCCAGTTCTGGTATTGGAAGACTTTGATATGGCTTCTGATGAAAACGTTGATTTCTGGTCTGATAGCTTGAAGACTGTTGAGAATTCTGACTTTGACCTTGATGTTGATTCTGTCCACTTGAACTTGCCTGACCATTGTAATTATGATTCTTAGGAGCTTTACATTCCTTGAAACATGACCATAGCAGTTACAATTGAAACATCTGGCCTTTGATTTGTCAAAACCAACCGTCTTGTTTGCATTTGGCTTGTAATTACGATTGACATATGCATGTTTCTATGTTCGATATGCAACCATAACCATTTGCCAATTTAAGTCCATTTCTTCAACGTCATCAGGATCCATTTCAAATAGATCTTGAAGAACAACATCCAGTTGAGTTAAATGTCTACCCTGATAAGCTTGAAAGCTTGCCATGAATGCAGTAAAGGATATTCATCATCCGGTAACAGGATATTCATCACATCTTTCACTTTGCCTTGAAAAGTTGAACTGGAACTTTGATTTTCAGATTGAGATTTCATTGGTTGAAATTGGGCTTTTGGTAGAGATTGAGGTTGCATGTAGATTGGTGAACTTGGTTGATATGAAGAATCAATATAAAAACTAGCACCAACAAACAAATCACCCTCATCTTCAAATTTGGTGCCATCCTGAACAAGAAATGCATTCTCAACTGTATTTGAAGGATTCACCATAAACTTATACTGAGCATAAGAACCAGATCTGTCAGTGTTCCTTGAACTTTCATCAATTTCAACTTCTTCTATCTTTGCAATAAGAAAATCCAAGTCCATTGGAAACTTTTCAGTATGCTTTAAAAGTGTAACAGTTTGTTTCCATGACGATGAAAGAGCACACCGTAATCTTTCATTCAGGTCTTGAAGATCTGTCTTAATACCAACATTGTCATCTCAGTTGTTAGATGCACAAATATATTCATCATCTGATATACAGATTCTCCAGAAATATGCTCAGATAGTTCCAGTTGTCTCTTTAGTTTCTGCTTCTTGAGACTTCTTAACTGTTCTCCTCCTTCACAGATTGATTTCAATGCTTTGAATAATGTGTAACCAGTTTGATAAGTATCTAGTCTTGACAACACTTGAAGTGGTAGCCCTTTACACATTAAGGAGTAAGCCTTACTATCATTCTTTACTTTTCGTAAGTCTTCACCTTATAGATTATCTTCAGGATAAGGTTCAGTTGAATCTTTTGTGTAAGTGCTTGCACTATCAGGAGCAGTCTGAGTTGGAATATGAGGACCTTTATCAATAGACTTCCACAAATCATTATCAATCGAGCACAAATGGTGTTTCAACCTGATTGTCTAATTCTGGAAATCTGCATGGTTAACTAACCTTGGTACACGATTATCTGAATCATCAATAGGTGCCATTTTAAATTTAAAAGAAAATATTTTTGTATTTTTGTTGATTTTTTGAAAATCAATTAAATTTTGAAATAAAAACTAAGTGTTAAGAAATAAAATGATATTTGATGTGACTAAACAGTAAATAAATTCAGATAATGATGTTTGAAACGACTAATTAATCACACGACTGAACAATGTAATCTTCACGCGACTAAACAGTAACTTTTTTCTATCACCCGACTGAATATTGCACAATTGAAGTCACACGGCTGAACAATGTACAATTTCACATAAAAATCTTCACCCGACTGAATAGTACTTCACACGGCTAAACAATTGAAAGAGACTTGACCCGACTAGAACCTTGACACGGCTGAATAGTATCAACCAACTGAACAGTATCAATCTTCACCCGACTAAAACTTTGACACGGCTGAATAGTTGTTTATCACCCGGCAGAATTTTTGAGACAGCTGAATAGTACTTGAAACGGCTGAACAGTACAACGTAATATTACTTTAAACGACTTAATAGTTGTTGACCCGACTACACAGTAGATCAAACGGCTCAACAGTACACAGTTTTTCCTTGAAATTTTTTACCCGTCTAGACAAATTGTGTTTACACGACTACACAGGAACCTAATTTTGATCAAAAACTAAGTCTAGAAATTTGTCTAAGTCAAAAATAGTCACACGTCTAGTACATCTTCATCCTTTTCATCATGGTCATCAACATCTTCATCCAATTTTCTATGATTTCTTAAACACTTGTTCAATCAGTCCAAAAATCACACACAAGTAGTGATTTATATCGATTATCAATCCTCTTAATCAATCAATCTCAAACATCATCATTTGAATGCGAATTATGATGAAATTTGATCGAACATTGTTTTTACTTTTTCTTCTTAATTCCTCAGATCTGATGAAATCTGATGGAAATTTGCACAATCGTTGTGAATTAGAAACGATTATGATGATGAATCGGATCTAAAATCAACAATAGATCATTCAGATCATGATTTGAGCAGTATTGATGTGTTTTGCTTGATGAATAGCGAAGAACACACATAGTACCAACCGCTCTGATACCAATTGATATGTTTAATTAGATCAATTACTGCTACAAAATCAATATGATCTATGTAATATAACCAACAATCAACACTAAATTCATTACTTAATAATTCACTTGTATTGATGATGAAATTAGTTGCAGTACAATTGTGCAGGAGAGAATACAATCACACACACACACACACACACTTGTGATGTCAAAAACTCTCTATCGTCTCTCTCTCTCTCTACATACACTAGCAACTAGCTTTTATACACCAAATACACTTTAGGGAAAATACAGAATTAACCCTAAACAAACAAACTTTGTATATATAAGAACAAATTAAATCTTTCTAAGGAACGAGCCCTAACAATACTTAACATTTTTAATTCATTCGACACTCATTTCTTCAAACGTCTCTCATTCACCCACATACTTTGATCTTACCATTTCATATCATCGGTTCTATATCGTTTGTTTTTTATTCATCTAGGTATAACATCATCACTAACATCGATTAAACATGTCGAATCATTATATCACCTAAATGTGTTGATTAACCGATGAACACTACCCTGAAATGAACCGTCATTTTGATTTTGAAACTCAAATTGAAAATTAGTTGTTTTAATGAGAAAATTGGACTGTTAATCACACACACTCATCGGTTGATCATCATCTAATCCATAAAAATGAACCTGATTGAACCAATTTGAATTAAACTGAAACCGCCATTGATGAACTTGAAGTGTTCTTCATAAATGTCATTGGTTTAAGTTGTTTGAACAAAATTTTTGAAACCTGATCTTAATAAAATGAATTCATTCACAGTTTACTAAGAAATGATTGTTGATAAAAATTTTGTCCAAATAACTGTGTTTTTATAAAAGTTTCTAAGTGTTTTTTGATGTTAATTAACATTTCTGTTAACATTCATGACAGATTCATAAAAGTATGCTTGAATGATTCAAATATATTAAATGATTCTTGTGTGTTAAATACTTGTTTATTATACACTAAAATGTTCAGCGAATTCAGCACTTAGATAATTTTTCAAATGAAGTTTTGATTTGTTCTTATGTGACATCACTAACACATTTGTAATTTTCAAATGGTTAATCTAAAGTTTGAGCGAGAGCATAATGTGGTAGGAATGCTCAATGAGGAGATTTCTAAGGCTGTTGGATATCAGGAGATGATCAGATTTCTATTGAGGAGAAAATGCCTATGCTATCTGCGCTAAACATGTTATCTACAAGAGGCTAATCAGTAGATTCTGGAGAACGGCTCATGTTGATACAAATGATGAAGGAGTGAATGTGATAAGAGGTTCTAGCACTGCTCATCATGAGACTGTTTTCTCAGAACAATCTATTCGTGAAGAACTTAGGCTTGGAGACAATGAACCCAGTGATGTAGATGAGTTCACTGTTTTGGAATGTCAGCAATGTTTTATTTCCATGGGACATCCAAATGTATTCCTAAAGCAAAGGTTCATCAGAGCAAGATTGTCAAGCACTGAAAGTTGTTGTGTTATGTCATACAACATTGTTTATCCAGAAGGAGTGCAGGTTTTGATTCTTTCCCTACTTTTATTGCCTCTCCTATTGTTGCTATAGCCATGAACATGAGGTTCAACATGGAAAAATGGATTCTCAATGGATTCATTTTCAATATAGTGAAAGGTAGTAGGTTCAAGTTTCTTATGTATCCGAGATTCTTGCAACTTATTATCAATGAGGCATTCCTAATGATGAAAGAGCAAGGTGTGTTTGGTGACAGATGTGAAACTGAGAACATGTCTGAGTTAACCTACAAAAAGCTGAGTCTATTTGACTAAATGTGAGATGTAGCAAATAATGAAGTAGAGATTGGTGCTGATTTGTTTCACATATCAGAGGATGAGCCAATAAATCCCGTGGATCTTATTGACGACATTTCTGCTGAGTTACTGGAAGCAGAAGTTGTTTCTGAATCGGTCTCTGAGTCTGATACAGAGGAGGAGTCAGATGAAGATGATGATGATAATGGTGACGGTGATAATGAAGAAAAAGATGAAAGTAATCATAATGAGGAAGATAATGATGATGATGGAAATGAGAATAAGAATGTGATGTTTGATAATGTGGATGTTGTAAACATCGCACAAGAAGTTGCAATGATTGAAGCTGAATCCGAAGCACAGTCAGATAATGAAGCTGAAGCTTATTTCCATGAATCTTTTTTGTCTCATGTTATTGCATCACCTACAATGGATTCCTCGATTGCACTTGAGATTCAACAACCCAAGGTCTTCCCTTGTGGATGTCTCTGTTGTGCCAACTCTAAAATCTTCAGATGAAGGAGAAGGTACAAGAAAATCTGTTAAAAGTCCCAAAAATTACAGAATTGATTGATCTAGAGGATCCAGAAGATCAAATATCTTATCTAAGAAGAATGTGGCCAAGCTATCTGATGATAAAGATACGCTTATTGCTAAGAACGAAAGACAAAGTAGCCTTCTGATCTAGTAACATGAATCGCAGAAGAAGAATAAAGTAACCTTTGATACTTTAGTGGCTGAGTATGATGCTCTAAGTGAAAAGTATGATCTATTAGATGCAAATCATAACAATCTAAAGGTTGATTATGAAATGTTAAAGAAAGAGGTAGAAGATGACATGCCTGTTTCATCTTCATTTGATAAAGAATATGAAAAATTTTGTGAAAGCCGAAGGTGCCAAGCCTCTGGATGAATACTAACTGACATTGAAGAAAATTTGAGTATCTAACGAAGATGAAGTACAACAAAGTGTTTTTGGAAGGACTGACTATAGCGCGGGTGATTGAAGAATATGAAAAATGTGCAGCTGCTGAGTCTGTTGTTCCCGTTGTACCAATTGAGATTGTGATCGAGCATGGAGAATGGGAACCAACTCATGAAAGTATAGTTGTGGTTGAAGTTCCAGAAACTGACTTGAGGCACAAAGATCCGGAACAGATGGGATTTCTAAAATTAAAAAGTTGGTTGCTATCTAGGAATTATCTGGGAAGAAGCTGAATGTGCTGAAAACTGAATCTCTGATCAAATTGGAGAAGGCGTTTCAAGCCACAGTGTAACATCTGCCCCGATTCGTTTTTATGTAAACCATTGAATAATAAAGTAATCGCTCGAAGGACTACGAAATAAAAGTTTACGTTATCATAATCTATTTATATATCTAATCATTTAGGTACCAAATATAAGTTATAAAATGATTTCATTAAAATTTACTTAATCTAACAATAAGAATTTATTTTTATAAATGTTTAAGTTTTTAAAAAGTTTTAATTGTTAGTTAGTTAGTTAAAGTTAAGGGGTTAGATGTGTAGTTAATAAAACACAAACTTAAACTTTTATACTAAACTATAAACCAATACAAACTACAGGGAGTACAATCATAACATTCTTTTCAAACCAACCCCCCACCCGTGTTTCCCGACTGCTAATTCCGGTGAGCTTCCGGAGAAGCCAAAACTCATCAAAATGATCAATTCAATCGTTCCTATCCCTTATTCCGCAAGTTTCGAACTTTAACTGATTAATACGTGCGTCGTATGCGCTCTTATCATAAACCCAAAACAATTCTGTCGTACCCGGTGAACTCGAATTCAAAACTCGATCAAAAAGCTAATGGAAACCAAATTGATCTAATCCAAAACATTACTGCGACCATTTACAAACGTATTAAAACAAACATAACTGACAATATCGCAGAAATCAGTAAATTTTGTTCCTATTAAGCCGCAACCAACTCGACCTCAAACTAAGTCTTTGACCACATCCAATCTAATATAAGTCACTCAATACAATCATTCGACCTAACCTTATCATTCTGCATAATCAATTTCAACTTTATCAAACACGAAATCATGAACTGATACTCTGTTCATCATGATTTTGCTCACCAGTCGATCAACACCTTTGGGCAATTATACTCATCAATTAGCTTAGGGCTTTTGATCGCCTATAATCAATAACTGTTTTTGCATCATTAATTTTATCACATCAATACTTCTGGATCATCAAATGTTGTCTATCAGTTGCGGTTCTCTTTTCCTTTGAATCTTATCATATAATCATCTAATCAGGTAGTCAAATACCTCATTTCGCTTGTTTTATCGTGTAGATCATGAATCGTTCATTCGATTTCAGTTCTAGATCTCCGTTGGTGTTCAATTTCAGTGATTATGGTTTTAGGGTTTGTATAGGAAAGTGGGTTTATGAAACAAAAGTTTATAGCTAAATATTTTCTGGTAGATTAACAAAAGTCAATTCTGGTTCGATTGCTTGTTGCGTGTTGGTTGAACCAAGGGTCCAGGGTTCGATGCCTAGACGTGTTTTTATTTTTTATTGTTATTTTTGTCTAGTTCTCACGATTTAGACAAAATTCTCATTAACTAATTTAGTTCTTTAAATGTCAATAGATTTCAAAAAATTTATAATTATGATATGTAGTCTTTTAAATTTATATACGTAAGCTTATTTTTATAAAAGTTAAGACTTTATATTATGAAATGTTCATGAGTTTAAACGTTAGCCACATAATACGTTTAAAATTTTGGAAGTCTAAGAGAACAAAATTAGTTATAGAGTCTGGTATTTAATAACCTCAAGATTTACAATTTTATCATGTTTTATTATTATTATTATTATTATTATTATTATTATTATTATTATTATTATTATTATTATTATTATTATTATTATCTACATGAAGCTGTTTTTAACAAATGGTATTACTTAAAGGATTTGTTTTTTGGTGGACTTAATTTTAACAAATAATTATTTAGTAATTCTATCGGCCATGTCATTTGATGAAATGTTAATTTTTGTGAGTTAAACTTTATATACAAATTAATATTACTTATTAATTCATTGTAAAAATAATAATAAATCTATTACTATTACATTATTATCTATTTTCAATTATAATATTTAATTTACCTAAACCCATATTCCGATTAGAACCCTAGATTCCTAGATCGTTTTCAGTTAGCAATCTAACGTAGGATAATATCCTTTAGGTGATTCTTAAGGAGTTACCTGGTGACTTTTTCCATTTTTTATTTTCATTCGATCAAGCAGTTATCATGTGAGTATTCATAGCCCCTTTTCTTGTTTTCAATTTGGGGTGATAGCATGTGACCTATTAAATCAGATTTCATTTATCAGATTTCAGTTTATCAGTTATTTCATGTTATCATTAAAACAATTCATGTTATGTCTTTACTTGCAAATTATATGTTCATAGCCTCATAGCAATTTTTGTGCAAGCGTAATCATTAATTTGTAGAAACCGAAAGTTACTAATGGTAGATCTGTTGGTTAAAGGACCCACCCCCAGATTCTTGGGTGATTATAACTGAGTATCATTATCATGTGGACCCGCTCTTATCATTTGTTCAAGGTTTGATTATGCGTTGTTATCTTGTGTGTGCATATTTGTATTTATAAGTTTTGACATAATGACATGAATTGAATTTTTATCAGTGTATCTATATGTATTTCAAACTTATGTTTACTCACTGGCTAATTCGTTAGCTGACTTGTTATTTTTCGCATGATTTCAGGAAAAGCAAGTTAGAAACTTTGGATGCCACACAACTAGGGACTTGGACCTAGTTAAATAAATTAAAACAAGTAGACTTTTCATTTGTTTTTGTTTGAATTCTTTGTTTGGATTATCATTTAGTCTTGCTTGGATAATTGGATTTAATAATATTTAAACTATTTTGAGTACCATGAGCTATGAATAATCGTCCACTTTCGTCTGCCTCGATGATTCTGTCATCGGTCGGGGTGTGACACACAGAGAAAAGACAGAAGAGGATTCCTACTTTAGATATGAATAATCCTGAATATCTAGATATTACATAAAGGACAAGAATCCTGAAGCCTCAAGAGATTGTTAATATGTCTCTAAGTCTGGCTGTTCATGATCAAAGGAATGAATTGATCAAAATGTTCCCAGAATCTGGAACAGATGCATATGAGGTGCCGATTGAATAGAGAAGGACATGGAGTACGTCAAGATCCGTGGGTGATCTAGTTAGAAATGTGTTGCAAAAAGGACAATCGATTGCTGAATTGTTGGAATCAATGGTTGTGCCTGCAAACACAAAAGAGGTAAAAATAGTAGCCTGGAAGTACGATGAAGTGTTTGACGTCTTCCTGATAAAAAGGGTCAATGCATTATATGATGTATACAATTTTTACTCCTCAATACTTCAACTTCCGGTGCAAGACTTAAAAGAGCTTGTGAAGTTGCCTATCTGAAACCCATATCATTCAGAGAGAGGTGACTGTTTGGTAAATTTGCTAAGTATTGGTGTGAATCGAGCATCATCTTATCTCGAAACTCGTTGCACACAACATGGCAAAAAAGTTTTTAATGGAACGCAGTCCACAAAACCGATCCTTAAAATGTTTTATCATGAAGGTGATCACGAGCTCAAATTGGTTAGGAACTTGGAAGACTAGTTTGAGGATACAATAGAGTTATTTGGAACCTTTGAGCTAAAACTACTACATCCCAGCTATATCTATTTCATGCGGATGTACAAGACGAAAAACGCTATCTTTGAGGTATGTGAACTGGATCGAAAGCACATTGAATTGATTATAGAGGCAATTGCAGCAGATATGGATAGAATCACCTTTCAAAAGGCTCTCGCATACACTAATTTAGAGAAGATGGATATCCAAAACATTACTTATATGAGGATCACTTCTAAAGGTTGCATGGAGCTGGTCTCGTCTGATGGTGGAGAACCTTATAGGTTTTATGCTAACATCGACTTTGCAGGTTTAACTCGAGATACTTTACTAAGAATGTCAAAGACAAACATTTTGACACCCGAGAATTTCGGATTAACTCCGTCAACCAAATCACGTTATTTCCATTAATGCAACTATACTAAACATTCAATTAGTGGAGTTGAGTGTGCTACTTGTTACACAAACAGTTACGTGTAACAGTAATTCGGAAAATTACCCGACCACGCGAGTTAATACCCGGGCATTGGTGAATTAATGAACTTAATATCCCGGTCTATAAAATATCTACCGAGTCAATAAATTTATATGTTATGGAACTTATGTGTTTAATTTCGTGACCTTTCGTGAAATCGCGTATTTTACCGGTTTTAACGTTTTAAAAAGTTCGGCAAGTTTTATGGCAAAGTTTATAGGTTTTTTTTTTATATATTTCCCCTTCCTAAACCCATCAATTACATATTTGCCCAAGCCTAAAGTTTAATTACATATATCCCCTTTGACATAATAAATTACTCATTTACCCCTTCTTTTACACAAATCATAAGAAAATATAAAAATATATTTATCAAGATCATTAAGGGTAAAATAGTAAATCAAAAGGCTATTTTAAAGAAATTGGGTAAATATGTAATATATGTGGTTTAGGAAGGGGAAATATGTAATTGAATTTAAGGAGTGGGTAAATACGTAATAAATGATCTTATGAAGGGGATATATGTAAATGCCCCTTTATAGATGTAAATGCCCCTTTATAAACCAAGTTTAGTTTTTATAAAATACATAAAGAAGGACTTGTCTTGTATTTTAGCAAACCTCAATTAAAAGATGGTCCATGGATCATCTAGGTGGTCCATGGGTGATCCAAACCCCATCCTTTTACCCATATTAGTTTAATAAAATATAAATAAAAAAAACTATCTAATCCTAGCCTACATCAAAATCACAAAATTATATTGTTTCCTAACCCTAATTTGGCCATCACACACACACACACACACACAATTCCTTGGATTTCTTGGTCTTGGTTTGAATTGATGGTGTATTGGAGTGATTACTTGAAGTTCTAAACATATTCCATGTAAGCTTTTGATCTAATTCTTTGTGATTTTTGTTTTCCATATGTGTCATGAACCCTAGATCATCCAAATTGTTAAATTGATAATCTTTATGTGAAAGTGGGGATTGATCATTGGTTTATTTGATGTTTTGGTGAGTTGGTAATCAATAGAACCCATGATTATGGTTTTGTGAAACTAGGTCTAACATGAATATATAAGAACATAGACTTTTATGTATGTTCATGGCTGGAATTTTTTAGATATGAACTTGTATGATGATTAGAATGAAATTTGGATATTAATCATATTGTTGTAATCATGTTTTTGAAAAAATCGGTGATGATATAATTTTGACAGATTCGTAACCTGATTTTACATGGACCATAACTTGTTGAAAGTCGAACCAAAGTGGGTCATTCTTGAGCCTAGATTGTAGTTTAAAGAGTCTAGTTTCCATAAAACCAAACTAATGAATTTTTAGAGAAGAATAAGTTAGACTTTTTGATTTTACAATAGATGTCGAATCGGAAAATCTTGGCAGAAAATGAGTCAACTTCAAAAGGTCATAACTTTATAATTACAACGTATTATTGGATTATTCTTACACCAAATTAAACCAACAAGTCTTAGCTTTCGATAATAATTGTATTTTTATTCCACTGTATGGTCATCCAAATGTTATAAAACTTTATAGTGTGCAATCAGGTGTTTTTCTGACCTTTATGTAAAGATGTATTTTTAATAAATAGTTGATTTGGGTTTCAAGTAAAGTTAATAAAATAAGAAAAGAACTTAAGACCGTATTGCAACTATATTTGAAATTTGGGACTTGTACATGTTAGTTTGGATTGGTTTTTATACAACATATAAACGGTTAACAAAGCTGAAAAATCTGAAAAATAGACTTGCAATGTGTTTCACCTATATAGTGTATGCAACTTGTAAATTGGATGTCATGATGAATTAAGAGTAATACTAACATGCTTGTTTATATGTATTATGATGATTGTTGACTTGAATAATGATTATATGTAATGTGATGATTGCTAGACATATGTTTTAAACATGATCATGGGTACATGAGGTTGCAAGTATGTTTATATAGTTACTATGATGACATATTGATGGTTCGAATGTGAGATGTATGCTTTTTGTGGTGAGTTGATATTAATACTAAATTTGGTTAAAATTGTTAAAGATTTGTGCATGGGTCATGGTATATGAGTTCTATGCATGCCAAAACTATTTGTTGAGTTATTGTATGTGGTTTACATGCATGTTTTGGTAGTAATATATTTTAGCTATGCCGATTTCCATTAACGGAAACTTTATTGAAAGTATGATTTGTGTTTTAAGTTTAGACGACTAGGATGCCTTGAGATGATGTTACTATGTTACTAGAGATGCAATAACATGCTATGAACTATGCTTATTTTGAAAGTGGCCGTGTATGTTATGTTTTACGCAAAGTAGAAAGCTTATGTGCAAATATATATACATGCTATAATTAAGACATGTAAGAAGTTATGTGTGGGCATGAAACGTGTGTAGTTAAGAATGTACATCTACTAACGAGTTGTGTAGTGAGAACATGTCTTAGAACACATCTTTCCTATAAAGGAAACTTTAATAGAAATCTAATTTGTTTTCGTTGCATTTGTGTCTTGTAAAGTGATTTATGAGCTTAAAGTGAACAAGTGAACCTAACTGAACATACCTACACTTAATAAATCACCATGTGATCGTCGGGTCAACTCGGGTCAACAAAAGTCAACTTTGGTCAAGGTTGGTCAATAGTCAAACTTTTCAAATCAAAAGTAAAAAGTTGAATTATTTGGATGCTTAGGGTTTTACATACCTACACAAACACACACCTATAGACTTATCATGTAGTAGGAATGTTGTGTTTGCAAAACCTTGCTGATCCTTGTAGTTGTGCACCCGAAGGTGAGTTCACTAAACCTTTTTCTATTGCTCTTACCCTTTATGGGAAAGAAATGTGTACAACTACTCTTTATAGATTTGGAAATATTGTATGTCACATGTCTAGTTAGAGTTTTTTTTCTTGTTCATGAAAGTCCTCATGGATACCTAGTTGACCGTTAATATTTGAGGAAACAACTGGGGAATTTTGAGTAGTACTACTGGGTTTGACAAACCTCACCCGGGCTAGTCGCCCAAGCTCGATAGCTGGACTTGTCGAACAGGTGTTAATTGGCCTAACAGACTTAGACGTGCATCTTGCTGGGATGTAGCTCAGGCAAACTATACACTAATGTGTACACACGTCAGCTTCGGTCAGATACATTTAACTCTAAGGATATGCGTTGTATACTAGCTACCTACACCGACATACTTTATTGATATTTCTGCCTGAAAATATAATTGTTGGTTTTATATCTATTATGTAAACTCACCCACCGTCGTGTTGACACTTGTTAGTATATCTTTTTCTCAGTTTTATGAGGTGCACATCACGCTATGGCATGGCATGGCATGGTTGTATGATTTTGATATCATAACATTTCAATTTTTTAAAAATATGTCATTAACGTTTGGCGTGTGTTTGCGCATTTAGTTTCCATTTAATATTTGACATTACATTTCGATTACGCTTTCGCAAACTTTTAAACGTTAACTTTGTATTAAATTTTCTCATTTAATGAGACACGTATGTTTTAAATTCATATAGTGTCGTTTGGTGTAACTAATAACTGAAATCCTGGTTTGTCACACACTTAACGGTAAAACTCCGTTAGTGGATTTTGAGGGTGTGACAAACATCCTTATCAATGAGAAGAAACCGCAACATGAAAAGATGAAGTCAAAATTTGAACGAGCTATTCAGCACGCTATTCTAGATCAAGATTCGTATAAAGAAAAACCAAAGTTTGATGCTGAAGTGAAAGAAGAAGAAACAAGGGACTGAAGACTCAAAGTTAAATCTTAGGGGGGAGTATTGTTAGCATACTTTTGTAAAGATTTACTTTAGTCTTTGAATGTAAGCTGTTGTTTATTTAGGGTCTATTTTGTATAGTCTCTAAAGTTGTGTTGATTAGCTATGACTAAAATGTTTCTAGGTCATCTAGGCAGATGATTGTATGATCCAGCAGCTTTTGCACCTAGAATACACTATAACCTCTATTTTTTATCAATACAAATGAATTTTTGAGTAATCTCGTCTTTCGTTGTGTTGATTTCATCGTTATTGTGTATTGATCATCGATAGAATTCTCATTTAGCAGTTATCGGTCTAATTGAACCTGTCAATCTTGTCAATGATCAACCTTAAATTAAAGATATGAACTAAGTGCAATTTGATGAGGTCTTTCAAGTTGAAGAGCATATGAGATTTATCCATCGTAGCATTGCATCTATCGACTGAATAAATAACTTTCAAAGTGGACCAGGAAGGAATGCGAATAGGTATTTCAATTGTAAAGCTACTGGTGATGTTTATCACTATTTCCCTAGCATCATCAGTCTTCTAGTGCAAGATTTGAAAGAATTAAATAATCTTCCATTGCTAAATCCATCTCCAGTTGAAAGGGGTGATAGTTTTGTAAAGCTGTTGAATGCGGTTATATCAAGAATGCATGCTTTTTCTAAAAACACGATGTGATCAACTAGACAAAGAATACTTCAAGATGAAGAAAAGGAAAAAGAATGTTGAGGTTGATTCTGGTGATAAATACTTGCTTCATTTTAGGTGATCCAGACTTTGAGAAAATCACAAGTCCATGATTGAAAGTTATTGAAGGTACACAAACATCAAAGCCAATTCGGAAGTGTTTTTATCACGAAAATACTTTGAAACTAAAGCTAGTAAGAGATCTTCAAGATTGGGATAATGATATGATATCATTATTTGGTGTTTTTGAGCTTAAATTACTTCATCCAAGCTACATTTATTTTCTGAGAAACCAAAAGCTTAAAAAGGTGAAATCGGATGTGGCGAATGTTGATAGAAAACATGTTTTTGGCTATAATTAAAGTAATGGCTACTGCAATAGAGCGAATTTCATTAAGGAAAGCTCTTGCGTATGCTCAAATTGTTAAAACTGACATAAAGAACATCCAGTTCATGAGAATTTCCAACAAAGGCATTCTTGAAGTTCTTGAAAAAGATTCGGAAAAGCCAATCGATTTTTATGCTAATGTTGATATTCTAGGCTTAACCAAAGAAACCTTGGAAATTATGCTTACGATGCCAATCTTGACGAATGAATCAAAGCCAGCTCAAGAGAAGATCGCAATAAAATTCAAAGAAGCTTGATGGACGGTTCAATCTGATCGTTTACTGTGATAGTACATGTAGGTTGGACTCACCAGCATGTCAGTGTTACTTTTGATTTGTTATGTATTTTTTTCTTAATGTAACTAGTGAATCTTCGGGCGAATCTATAGATTCGCCCGGAAGTTGTGGTCAGTTTAGCTTAAGATTAGATCAGTCGTCGGGCGAACCTGTTTAGTGCCCGGCGAACCTGATAGGTTTGCATGGCAGATTCGCTGTCAGCGAATCTGTCAGCGAACCTATGTCTGTTCTGTATAATGTAATATTTTCTCATTTGAATATGAGTTTTGCAAGTTTATCAAACCCTCATTGTGTGTGTGTGACGGCTGAGGTGCTAGGAGCTTATTATTATCATCTTTGTAGCTTGATTACCTCTGTTTGTGTTGATTTGATCTTTGTTATTGTGTATTAAGTGTATTTGGACAATGTTTCATTGAATTCAAGTGGGTTTTGTTGTTTACTTATCATTATAGCACCAACAATATGGTATCAAAGCCTTAGTGCTCTTGATAGTCTGAGATCTTTGAGACTTTTATGATGTTTTTGGGTTTTAAAAGGCAAAACACTGTTTGATTCATTTCGGAACTGTTTGTTGTGTTTTGAGTTGGAATTTGTTTTGGGATTGTCATATTTTGTACTAGGAAGCTACAGAAACAAACGGATCTTCAATTAGTTGTGTTTTGAGGTTGTTTTGGTTGATTTTGGGCTGAGAAAGTTTCTCTCGTAAGTCAGCGAACCTAAACATTCATCCAGCGAACATGTGGATCATACATCGAATCTATACAATATTTGTGATTTGAAAATATCAATTTTTGGTTAGCGAATCTGTCACATTTTGAACGAAAGTTCACCTGTAACATTTGCCCAGATCCAAACCCGATTCAAATTTGCAAACCCAAAACCGTGGTGCTTTCATATAAATATTCCATTTCATCAAGAAATGAAAACATTTGTTTTAGTTAAATCATTACTATTAATGAATGAAATAAAAAATTATAAAATAGTTTTTATAAATTTCATAAGTAATTATAAAAAAACGTATCTTATAGAAATAAGAAGTTCTTAAAGTCTACGTAGTTAGTATGGTTAGTTAAGTTATTGTTTATCTAACTAGTCTTACATAGAGGGGTTAAATTTGTAAATATAAATTTTGAGTTAAAACTTTGTAAATAAAATAAGAATGTGATTAAACATGAGGTATCTAGATGTAAAATTTAATTAAATCAAACAACATCTTTCATTCAATTACATGTTGTTTGTGTTGCCGGCCGTAGTTCCGGCCAAATCGCCGGCAGCCTCCGACGAAAGCCAAAATCACATTTTTATTCATTTTTAATCAAATTTAACCATCCTAGAGCTTCATCCGCAAGTTCCGAAACACATCTCCACATTTAATTCGTGTATCTTGCATTCAAACACCTATTTTGAATTCGATTTTGTATCAATCTTAAACCAAAACTAAAT
Source organism: Tagetes erecta (assembly GCA_030867185.1). Taxonomy (NCBI): domain Eukaryota; kingdom Viridiplantae; phylum Streptophyta; class Magnoliopsida; order Asterales; family Asteraceae; genus Tagetes; species Tagetes erecta. The sequence continues at coordinate 49,801,239 of CM061491.1, read as the reverse complement.
CACGCGAATCACGCAATTGACGTTCGAATTGATTGGCCAAAATTATTTCCTTATACATCTAGAATACAATATACTAATCAATCGAGCCTATAATCACGTAAGTTTCATCAATTCAAACAAAATAACCCGAAATCAACTCAATTCGCCTACGAGGCTTTCGGGTCTCAATTAGCTACAAATAATATGTGCAAAACATTACCTTAGGTTCCTGGATAACTTCTGAAACATTAATTTCAACAAAAAACACGAACACACGAACCAATCGAGACCCCTGTTCGAGTTTTTGGTTCAGCGGTTCATCACCAATTGGGCACCATAAATTGCAATCCAAGGAGTCTTTGTCATCCGCATCCAATCTAGAAGCTGTGAACTTGATCGATTTTATCATATCAACAATATGTAGTCTGATTTGATTTTCAAAGAAGTTGTTTAGTTCTTGCTCTTGTTCTCCATCATTTAGTCTCTGAGTCAGGTAATTAAACCATCTATTAAACTCCTTTTCATCAGAAGATCATTAGCCCTTAGTTTTATTCCACTTTCAGAATCGATTCTGTGAATCAATCGGGCAGATTTAGGTTCTAGGGGCTTTATGTGAAATTGGGGATCAATATGAATGTTTAAATATAATCAATTTGTTTCAAGTTTTATTAACAAATCATAAAGTTGCTCTGTTGGTTATGTGGTGTTGATTTGATCAGAGAGACTTGGGTTCGTGTCCCGTATTTTTCATTTTATTTTATTAATTATTTTTTTGATTTATTAGTCTCTTTAATTCCATGAGTCTTGTTTAGTATGAGTTAAAGTTAAAAGCATTATTTGTTTATTTCAAAGTCAAGTCCATTAATTATCTTAAAACACTAAGTAAACATATAATCACTTTTATATTTAAGAAATTTGTACTGGAAAGTTATATATATTTTATTTAAAGACTCATAAAACTTTTATGAATTTATTATTTAAATACTAGAATTGTTTGATTTATCATTTGATACAAATTTATTCATATATCTAAATTAATTAATGGTATAATTTATTAATTTGACTAATTAAACTATCATCGTTTACCTAGTTTTTATTAAATGATTTATTATTATCACTAAACGCTATATTATTCAAATTATTTATCTAATTAACTATTTAGTTTAATTATTATGAAATTTATAGCTGTTTAATTTGTATTGTTTTAATACATTATTTCTCAAATTTATTTAAGTCATCTTCATTTAAAAACTCTAATAAAACATTATCTAAAAACCCCCAAATTCATATTTAATAACCCTAGTTCCCAAGTCGTCATTAGAAGACTTAGTTCACTATTCTAATTTTAGTCGCCGTGCCTTAGGTTGACTTCTAAGGAAAATCTTTCGGTGCCTTAGTTCACGTATCCTATTTAGTCAGTGTCTCCTATTTTATCAAGTGAGTATTCATAGCCCCTTTTCTTGTTTTACATTTTGGGGTGATCTCATGTGAAACTATTAAACATGTTTATCATTTTATCATTTTTATCATTTTACTATTTCATCAGTTTAACATGTTGATCAGTTCATCAGTTTAATCAATTCAATTCATGTTTGTGTTATTACTTGCAATTATGTGTGCATAGCTTGATAAACATTGATTCTTGCATAATCATTAACTTATTGAAACCGACAGTTACTAATGATAGATCTATTGGTCAAAGGACCCACCCCCTTGATTCTTGGGTGATTATAACTGAGTTTATCAACATGTGATTCTTGTCCCTATTCATCAACAGCTTAATCTGTGTGATTACGTGGCTGTAGTTTATCAAGGTTTGATTACGCGTTTGTCTTGTGTGTTACACATTTGCATTATGGGTTTTAGCATAACATGAGAATTGAACAATTTTAATGATTTAGACTTTTTGATTCTTTTAATATTATCTATATGTTTTTAAACCTGTGTTTACTCACCAGCTAATTCGTTAGCTGAACAAATACTTTTCACATGATTTCAGGTTATGCAGTTTATGCGATTGCTACAAGATGTGAACACTTAGGATATATTTGACCTAGCACAATAAAGGAATATTTATTATGTTGTATCGTATTTATTTGAATCATTGTAAGCATTTATTTGTATTAATGAAATTGGGATTTAAAGATATTTAAACTATTTTAGTACCATGAGCTACGAGCAATCTATCACATACGTCCGTCCCGAGGATTCCGCCGTCGGTCGGGGTGTGACATCACCTGTTTGGTTCTGTGACCAAGCGAAGTTGCTACCGAATCTATTATTTGAGCACAAGACTTTGTTCTGTCGGGCGAATCTGTCCAGCGAACCTGTGCTCATCGTTCATTGTTGCGCGAACCTACTGTCTTACTACCGAGCGAACCTGATTAGATTCACTCAAGCGAATCTACCGGCGGATCTGTTCTCAGCGAAACTAATATCTGATTGAATTTATGTCTATATCAACTATGAATGTGAATGATATGGAGAGTGTTCAACCAAACAGGCCACCGAGGTTTGTGAATGGTAAAAATTTTGAGGACTGGAAGCGTTGTTTGAAGGCGTTTTTCTTCTATACTGATTATAACCAATGGGAGTCGATAGTTAATGGGCCTCACATGCCAAAAAGAGTTGAAGGAACCGTTACTTTACCAAACAATGATCCAAGTACATATACTGAGGGTGATATCATATTACTTGATCGTGACAAAAAGGCCCTTGGAGCTTTGATACTTTGTTTGCATCAAGACATTTACAATAGGTTTGCTGAACACACAACTGCAAAAAGTTTGTATGATGCGTTGTGTGAGTTCTATGATGGTAATGAGGACCTCAAGTTGGATAGAAAAGCTCAAGCTGAGAAAGAGTTTAATTCATTTTTGGGGTACAAGCAAGAAAGTCTGACTGAGATAACTAATCGTTTTCTATCTGTATTAAGCAATCTGAAAAAGTATGACGAGAAACTGGGAAATAATGAGCAAGTTACAAAGCTTTTAGATTCACTTCCCCCTTAGTGGAGTCTTCAGATCAAAATGTTGAAGCAAGATAGAAATTTCCTTGACTTTAAACTAATGGATGTGATAAACAAGCTGAAGTCATTTGATCTTGATGTGAAGAGAAGAAAATACAATAAATCTATGTTGCTTCCAAATGTCCCTCCTCAGAATGCTGCACCGATTACATCCGCTGTAAACTCACATGTTTACGGTGCTGTATCTGGAGGATCATTAAGTTTTGGGTCTGTTAAATCTGATGGTGCACCTACAAGTGTAGGTTCCTGCTCAAACGCATCTGTCACCACTCAGATTCCGTCTAACACAATGGCCTTGTTTGGGATGTTTGTTCACAACTATGAAGCTCTGGTTGCAGGAGAGTTGAAAGGCAAGGGAATGACAGTTGAAGACATGTATCAGGTGGATCCTGATGATCTTTAAGAAACTGATATTCAATGGCAAATGGCAATGCTCACTCTTCGTGCTAGAAGATTTATGGAAAGAACATGTCGAAGAAATTTTGGAAATCAGGGTCAGAACACAAACTTGGGTATGACAAAGGGAAGTTGAGATATTACAACTGCAAGCAACTGGGACATTTCAAGAGAGAATGTCCTTTACCAATCGTCACTGAACCTGTTAATTCTGGAAATTCAAAAACTGTTCCAATTCAAGAAAGAGCTGAGGAAGTTAAACCAAGGAAAGAAACTGCACTACTCACCAACTTTGATTGGAGCGCTGAGATTGAAGAAACAAAGGAAGAAATCAATCATGCGTTAATCGCTGAGATTGTTGAGGAGCCTGCTCTCGATGACAACTATATTGATTGCTTTGATCCTTTTAAAGAATTTTATGGTGAAGATGGTGAGAATTCTGATGAGGCTGCTGAGTCGAAAGTGGTAATGGTTGAAGAGGTTCAAGATGGTAAGGATCAGGAAGTTGCTGTTACAATTGAGGTTCAAACAGATGTTATTGTTCAAGGACATCTGGGTCAAGAAGAGGTGATTCATTCTCGATTTGTATATGAAGCTGTTGCCGAAAAAGAAGAAAAGGTTTCTGTCAACATTGCTGAAGGAGTGAAAAATACCGGTATTAAAGTTGTAACTGCTGAAGAATCAAAGTTGAACATGGAAGCTATGATCGAAAATGCTAAGTATGAAGCTGTTGATGAATACAAGAGAATTACTCCTTATTGCCAGTGTGATCGTGCCCTTGCTGCTGAAAGCTGGTAATTAGTCTTCCTTATGAAATTGTAGAAGATATGTGTTCATCTGCATGCAAAATTCGTTTGATTGGCATATATAAAGCTAATAAATTATTAGTCTCAAATGAAAACGAATTAAAGAAAATTAACAAAAAGCTTAAAGAGAATGAATCAAAATTTTTTGTTAAATTAAGAGAAGCTTTGAAAGAAAACGAACATTTGAAAAGATCTCTTCTGGAAAAAAAACTGTGAAATAAACTATTTGACTGAGCAAGTCAGTCTTGTGAATTTGAAACAAGAAAAGTCAAAAATAAACTGGAACAATGGACAATTTAAGCATGAAAAGGGAGGACCTTTGCAAGAAACAACGGGGGGCTAGAATTAAGACCGGTTTGGGTTATAAAAACGATGCACAAGTATACCCTCCACCTAGTACTTTCTGTTATTCTCCTACACCCATTCCTCATCCATCAAATGAGTTGATACAAGAATGATACTAACAACTCTATTGCAGGTTTAAGTGGAATAAATCTTAAAGAGGTGCGAGAGGAGTATGCTTATGGTGGGAGTAGTGGCCTTGGCTGTTCTAGCAGTTCTAGTTGTTCTAGTTTTGATTTAAAGAAGTTTGTTGAAGACAGTAGCTTAATTAATTTTGTTTCTAGTCATATTTTACATTCAGACAATTTTATGTGTAATAGTAATTTAGGATGCTCTACTTCAAACATTAGTCATTTGAATGATGATTTCATTGGAAATGTTTGTGTGAATGACAAAGACGAACTTTCAGGTCATGTCTCTGAAAGTCAAACCAAAACAAACTGTTTTCAAAAGTTCTTTTCTCATCAAATTCCATCTTTCACACATGTAAGGATTTCAAAACCTAAAGACAAGGAATCATCTTTTTCATCCATGAATCACATCGATAAACTTAAATCAGAACCTGATAAGGTAAAAGTCACAACAGGTATATCAAAAGAGCCTTATGACTCTTACAGTGATTGTAACTCTCAATTATCTGATTGTGATGAAGAGATACAAATAGATAGAATTCTTGTTTCCAAAGTAGGTTTGAAATCTCATTGCTTTAAATGTGGAAATGATGATCATACTGTCATGCAATGTCCTGAGTTAGTTGCAAATAGTTCAAAGCATAGATCTTTAGGAAGAAGATTGAATACATTTGTAAATAATTCTTTCTAAAATCTTCTTCAGTTCAAAGACCTAAGTACACTAAGGCTTGGGTCCCAATTTCAAAAGTCTAATTCACTTTTTGAAAATGTCAGGAACATTCCAGCGACGTTGTAAATAGTCACTGGCACATTGATAGTGGATGTTCCAGACATATGATAGGGTTGAAGGACCTGCTGACAAATTATCGAATTATTAATGGTGGTTATGTTGCTTTTGTGGGAGACAAGAAGGGTGGAAAGATGATTGGTCAATGAGAAGTCTCAAATGGTTCACTAACCTTGGAAGATGTTAACTATGTTCCTGAGTTGGCATTCAACCTTCTTAGTGTATCACAAATCTGTGATAAGAATATTCATGTTCTGTTTCTTCCAAACGAATGCCTATTCTTGAAGCCAGAGTTTACAATTCCTGAAGAATTGGTGATCATGCGAGCTCCAAGACGAAATGATACATATATGCTGAATATGGGATCAAAAGAATCAACTTCTACTATGACATGTCTTCTGTCTAAAGCTTCATCTTTTGAATCTTTCCAATGGTAGAGACATTTAGGACACATTAATTTCAAAATACTAAATAAATTGGTTAAGAACAATTTGGTAAGGGGACTACCACTTAAAGATTTTTCTGTGGTAGAGAAATGCATGGCTTGTGCTAAAGGAAAACAGCACAAAAAGCCACATAAACTTAAAATTAAAAATTCTATCTCACAACCCCTCGAATTGTTACATACTGACTTATTTTGTCCTATAAGTGTCAAATCAATTGCTAAGAAATCTTATTGTTTGGTTGTCACAGATGATTACTCAAGATACACTTGGGTGAGATTCCTGGCAAACAAGAGTGAGACTGCTGAAGAGTTAATGAAGCTGATTCCCCTGATTGAGATTCTTGGAAAGCGAAAGGTTCAAGCTATTAGAAGCGACAACGGAACGGAATTCAGAAATCATATCTTCAATTCATTCTGTGAACAAAGGGGTATTCTCAGACAGTTCAGCGCTGCAAGAACGCCTCAACAAAATGGTCTTGCTGAAAGGAAGAACCGAACTCTTGTGGAGGCTGCTCGAACTATGCTGATTGAGTCAAAGCTTCCAATTATCTTCTGGGCAGAAGCAGTTAATTGTGCAGCTTATGTCCTGAATCGGGTACTGATTGTCAAAAGCAAGATGAAGACATCGTATCAGCTGTTTCGTGGGATAAAGCCGTTGATCGATTTTCTGCGCCCCTTTGGATGCTCTTGTACTTTTTTGAATACTCAAGATCAGAAAACGAAGTTTGGAGCCATTTCTGATGAATGTTTCTTTGTGGGATACTCTGACACACAAAAAACGTATCGTGTGTACAACAAGCGAACGAGGATAGTGCAAGAGTCCTACTATGTTGATTGGCAAGAATCAAACTCTACAAGCATTGGCTGTGAACCCGCTTGGTTTTAAGATTCCACCACTATTTTTAACTCGTTTAATCTTCCTAACTCTGACGATGATGACATCATTCCTCATACTCCAGTTACAATAATTAATCCTCAACCTCAACCACCATCACAACCACAACCTTCTGTCACTCAATTAACTCCAACCGCATTTGACATTCCTCTACCACCTCCAACTAATCCAATTCCTCTATTAGATATTCCATCATCATATTCCATCCCAATCCCTCCTACCGATACAATTCCTCCACCAACTTCAACCGTTCCATCTCAACCATCTAATCGAGCAAAAAATCACAATCAAACCAAATATTGCTTAACACAAACTTCAAGACCTTAAAAGATCATCCTCATGATTATATCATTGGATCAATTACTGATGGTGTTAGGACTCGGAGTCAGAGTGGTTTGATTAATGAGTGTCTCTATGTTCTTTCTTATCACAAGTCATTCCGAAGAATTACAAACAAGCACTTGAAGATCCTAGTTGGGTTGATGCCATGCAAATGGAATTACAACAATTTAGGAAGCTAAAAGTTTGGGAACTTGTTGATCTTCCTCCAAATAAGTGCCCCACTGGTACTAAGTGGGTATTCCGAAAAAAGCCAGATGATCGCGGTGTTGTTATTAGAAACAAGGCCAGATTGGTTGTTCAAGGTTTTGCTCAAGAGGAAGGGATTGACTACACTGAAGTTTTTGCTCTTGTCGCTCGTCTCAAAGCCATTAGAATCTTTCTTGCACATGCTGCTAACAAGAACTTTAAAGTCTATCAGATGGATGTGAAATGTGCATTTCTATATGGAGATATCGATGAAGAGATTTATGTATGTCAACCACCAGGTTTCGAGGATCCAGATTTTCCCTCAAAGGTGTACAAGATTGATAAATCCATGTATGGTTTGCATCAAGCTCCACAAATCTGGTACGAAACTCTGACACAGTATCTTCTCAGTAAATGTTTCTCTCGTGGGACTATAGATATGACATTGTTCAAAAAGGAGGTTCATGGTGAGATGCTAATAGTTCAAGTGTACGTGGATGATATTATCTTCGGTTCGACAAATGAGGGGTTGTGTAGAGAATTTGAAAAAGTTATGATGGATCGATTTTAAATGACTATTATGGGAGAAATGTGCTTCTTCTTAGGGTTGCTTAAATATTTGTACCATTCGAATACTTGTGTAACATTATTATTTGAATCTAGAATCATAAGTTTTAAAATCCTTAAAATGTATTTAATATATATTTAAATAAGTGTTACTAGTTATGAAACATTACTTATAAGTTTTTATGCCTTTGAAAAATATATATAACTTAAATATGTTATTTAGGTTATTAGGAAAGTTTAATTAAGTGTTTAAAAATGGTAAAAATATAAATATTTAAGAGAAACAGGCAGTGGGGTTTCGAACCCACGACCTATGCGTGCATATTAGCCATAACCAACCACTAGACCAGAATGATTTTTTTTATACATTCAACAATTAATATATTTATTCCTTTTCAACCAACCAAACCCATTTCATATTCAAGCCCTAGAAACAAGAATCAATCAATTCGATTTAACATGTTAATCTCAACCAAATCAAACATAGGGCTTTTAATCTATTTGAAATCGTGATCATTTGGATATATAGAACTTACTTGGATTGGAACAAAAAGGAATAAAGAACAATGATGAATAAGGCGTCTGTTTTGATCAGTTTACGTGAATCTGGAATTGAAATGAGGAGAAATTGATGATTGGGAAAGATGTAGCTAATCAAAAGGATTAAAACAAAACCAAGAATTACCTGTATTGATGCTCCGAAGGTAGAAAACAACTAAGTCGCCGGAATGTTAAGTTTGTTCGATCGATTAGGTGAAGTGCAGAAACAAAAGTGTGACACCACGCCGGCGGCGGAAACACCGGGCTGTCAAGTAAATTGGATATCAATAGTACAAAGCACATGGCACACTAAAAGCATATTTTAATATCATTAAGACAATAAATGTCGTGACATAAATGATGAATAAGTAGTCTTAAAACTGAAATAAGAGCCAATAATTAATAGTATTTAAATCTCATTTATTCTAAGTCCAAAAGCATTCTATGTCTTGTAAAGCATAAAACGCTCAAAACGTCACCTGAAATATGAGTAAAATAAGTTAGCTAAAAAATTAGCTAGTGAGTAAAAACACAGTTAATAGTACATAATATGATATCCGAGATCATTATAAATATGTTTCGCAAGCTTATATGCATAACAATTTCATCATATTACTCAACCTTGACCAACGAAACGTACATCGAATCCAAGAACCTTGAACACCGTAGGGTAACTTTAGCAACAAGTCATGAGAACCACTCATGTTACAAATACTGATAACCATCATTTAACCGTCATTTAACCGTCTCGATATACAAGTTATCAATAAATGTTTAAGCATCTAAGGGACATAGCAACGTAGCAACAAGTATCACAGTATAGTAACAGTAACTATCCTAAAGAATTAACCAAAGAATCGTCGGGTCAAATCACAAATTTTGAAATACATGTAGGTGGGCTTGTCAGGCCATTAGCGCTAATATCGTACCAGTGGAAATTACAAATAATACAACTACTATTGACTACCACATAAGATTGCATCATGTTGCAGACAAGACTAACACATTTAATGATCTCATTTGAAAAAGAATAAAAAAGAAACGGAAAACCGTAGTATCATATCAAAACACATATTTCAGCCCCAAAAGCAAAATAGTAAAAAGGGGAGTGAGTTTACTCACCTCGAAATGCAAATATATTCGAATCGTTAGAAATGTAGCTATAACGAACCAAGGGTTGCCCAAAAATTAGTACCACCTAATTAATTGGGAAAAACCCTAAGTTAGAAACAAAACAATAGTAACAAGAATCAAAATCCGAGATCTAGGGTTTCGGGTTTTAGATTATAAATTGGGAATTAGGGTTTTAAAATGCAAATTGGGAATTATGGTTTTAAAGTACCATTTGGGGATTAGGGTTTAAAGTACAAATTGGGAATTAGGTACGAAACGCATTTGTATTTTCGTTTTTGAAATATTTTAGAAGAATCTATTTTTACTTTTCTACAAAAATATTTGTAATAATACTTATTAACTTAAACATTATCATTTGTATAAATGTGTTTGAAACTATAAGTTTTTATGTTTTTAAAAATATATTTAACTTAAATATGTTATTTAGGTTATTAGAAAAGTAAAATTTAAATGTTTAAATAGTTAAAATATAAAACTAAATAAAATTGGTTATGGGCCTCGAACCCATGACCTTCTCTGCAATAACAACATTGACTAACCACCAGGCAAGAAGTAATTTTTGTTAGTAAACTTGATTTTTAAATCTTTTAACCTTTTATAAAAAACAACACCCATTTCCATTACAAGCCCTAGAAACAAGATCCATTCAATTCGATTCAACCTGTTAATCTAAACCAAAATGATCATAGGGCTTTTAATCCCCATGATCTCACGATCATGTTTATATATAAACTTACTTGATTAAGACGAAATGATACGGATTAGAAGATGAATAAAAGTCGACTGTTCTTGATCAATTTACACGAATCTAGAATGAAATGAGATGCAATTGATGGATTAGGAAGATATAGATGATCAAGAGAAATCAAACGAACGTAACAATTACCTGCAATGGTGCTCAGGAGATGAAGAACACTAAGTCGCCGGAAAAATATATTTTTTTGTGTTTAGATTTGCGATTTGCAAATGGAAGGGGATGTTTTGATGAATTAAAAGTGTTAGTCGAGATGTTTAGAGTGATCATTGATTTAATTAGTCATCGATTGAGGCCTAATTACGGAAATTACAATTTTGAATTGAAATCTCAAACAATCCGGCTCAAAAAAAGGTTGTTAAACGCGTTATTCGGTAATTAGGAACGTTCGAATCGGTAATTAAACGATTAGAAATGTTTTTTGGAAGGTTTTGGTTGATTGAAAACGGACGAAACGCGTAAAAAAAGGCTCGCTGGAGCCGCCGAAGGTCGCTGAGCGCTTCCAGAATTTGGACCGGAAGTACGGGTGTTGGGGGATGGTTTGGGCTGATGTTATATATTTACACTTATGGTCCTTTCAGTTTCATTATTATTTTATAGATAGTATAAGTTTTAATTTAAGTTTCAAAATTTACAGTTTTGACCTAAAGTTAGTTTATAAATTATATTAACTAACGAACTTAACCGAGTTGAGACGGAACGTTTATGAAAGTGACGTTTTTATATCTTTAACTCGTTTTTTTACGTTAATGAGCTATATTTCGACTTAGAAGCGATTTTGTTTAACAATTTTTTTTTATAGATTTCTTTTATAGACTATATATGTATATATAAATACATGTCACACACACACACACACACACACATATATATATATATATATATATATATATATATATATATATATATAGGTGACATGTATTTTGTAAACCAAGGCTTAAAGTGTTAACCATTAAACAATTGATCTTAGAGATCAATGGCTAAGATTGAATGTTACATTTTAAGATACAATAAGGATTTCTTTTAGAATTTTTTAAAAATAAAAAGGGCAAACATGTCTTTTAACATTTTCAAGACTTTTTCAGAGTATATACTTTCCTAAAGCACCTTTAATTATCTCTCTTCATTTTCTTTCTGTCTTCTAATTTCTTTTTTTTGTGTTTTTTCTTAATGGTCGTAACCTGGTTTTAGAATATACGAATGTGTAAATTAAAAGAAACACATGTGTCAAGCCATTGAACACGTGTGTTTTCAACATGTTCTGAAGATAGAAACAAATATTTAACATAAAAGACTCGATATCCTTGTTAACAACATATGTATAAACTCATGTTACACATGTGTATATTAAAAAAGAAACCCAATAAAAAATGCAGTTTACATGCCCATGAATCATCATCGTCTTGAATGTTTACATACCCAGTAAAAAGTGTAATTTTTAAAACATATCTATGAAACACCGTCTTGTACCAAGATCTAGGTTTTGCATCGTCTTTGATTGTTCAGCTAACAACTAACGTACATGTGTCATGCCATATAACACATGTGTTTTCAAAGGAAAAACAAGTGATAAGAAACTCTGTAAATATTTTATGGGTCATGTATAAAAAATTATGGGAAAATAAGTTGTCAAAAGATTTCATAGTACAAATCTATAATTTTGTCTATTAGACAATAAAAATGTATGGTGTTTGGTACATTTACCAACACTAAAGGACAAGTACTATTGTACCATAATTGTCATAGTATAGTACCCATCACCTTTTGTACCATAAGGTCATAAATAAAAAATTGTTTTCATTGTTTTTTTGCATTTGACTAATTGTACCAAGTGCATAACTAGTTGTACATTAACTGATGTTCAAATATACACATATAAATTGAAATAAAACAGTTATAATTTAGCATAAATAATTGTATAAAAATATAAAAATTTAACATTAAGAGACACATGTGTCGTGATTAAGAACACATGTGTTTTCAAAGGACTAAAATTGTATAAAAAGACGTGTATAATCTATTATAAAAACCTGAGTAAAACTTAATTTACACATGTGTGCATTAAAAAATAAACTTAGGTACAATTATTTATGCATTTGGTACATGCACTTAAAAGAAAAAACTAAACTATCACATGTGTACAAACTCAGTTACGCATGTGTATATTCCAAAACCAGTATAATTATAACTTTCTATGCACTTGGTACAACCTCTCAAAACCAAATATAAATAAGAGATTGAAGGAGCATATCCATACAACATTTACTGTTTTCTTTTCTAGTTCAAATGTGTATATTCAAAAACAGTCTTAGGTACAACTATTTATGCACTTTGTACAACCACTCAAAGGTAAAAACAATACTAACACATGTATATAACTCAGTTACACATGTGTATCTTCAAAAAAAAGTTTATATACAACCTTTTATATAATTAATATAACAACTCACAAGAAAACAAGACTAACATATGTGTACAACTCAACTCAGTTACACATTTGTTTAAATGGATCTACAAAAAAAAATAATAAAAAAGCATAAAATCATCAACCCTAAAACCACCATCAATTCATTTCATCACAAAAAATTAATTTTGATTAAATATTCACGATGAACATCAGGAACTAAAGTTACTGAGATCAAGATCAATTTAAATCTAGACCAATATATCTTTTAGAAACTTAAGTTTTTTTTTTCAAATATAACAATGATAAAATAATTTTTACAAAAATCAACATAAGTTAAACAAAAAAACATTACAAATTACATCTTAGCCTATATTAAAAAAAAAGAATACAATCTTGAAAGAAAATTGAAAACTCACCTCTCATTTGAATTTTATTTTAGAACAAACTATCCTAAACACATTTGAAAACTCCATGAAACAGAATGTTTATCTTTCGTTCCACCTCGTCTTCGTCTCTTGCATTTATCAGATCGCATCCAACACTCGCATCCACTTTCTCCCCCTACAGATCTGGGTTTTGTAAACATAAATAACAGATCTGGGTTTTGTCGAATGTGTTGGTGCCGGAGGGTGGCTTTGATTGGTGAAGATGGTGGCTCCAAGTGATGGTGGTTGTGTTCTTTCAAATTAGATCTTCATCTTCATCAATTTTTCTTGCTATGGTTTTTAGAGAGATGTGAGTTTTAAAAAAGAAAGTAAAAGTGAAAAGAAAGAGAGGGAGTGTGTGTTGTAATTGATAAGATGATGGTGATAAGATGGTGGAGAGAGAAATGTAAAATGTCAAATATACCATTTTTATTTTATTAAATCAGATATTAGAAAAGAAAAATGAATGGTCCAGATTTGGTTTAATGTTTAACAGTATAAGCACGGGTTTATATTTGACATTATATATATATATTTGAGATTTATTATTGCAAGTAGTATTTATTTGGTAAACGTAGATATTTTTGCGAGGTAAATACGATAAGATAAGGATAACGTAAAACCCGATGTATTTATTATTAATCATAATAACGAACGTTACTTTTTCGGAAAATAAATACGAATACAAATAAATGTGAAAAATCTTGGGTTCGAGTCTGATAAACATTATTATTAAATGATAACTTTGATATTTATGTGGTAGCTAAGTGTAACTTCTAATCTTATAAATATAGGATCTATTGTAATCGGTTCTTTCAATTAATTCAATAACAAAACATATTCTGTGATTTATTATGGTATCAAGAGCCATATCCTAACCCTAGCTGCCGTTGCAGCCTTCAACCCATCTGTTTTTTTTTTTCTGATCAATGGCAATGATTTCTGCCTTCACTACAACAAAGAAAACAACCCATAATTCCCACAAGTTTGCTTTCAAACTAACCCCTTCCAACTATGGCTTCTGGAAAGCAATGATCCATCCATTCTTAATCACCAACCACCTATTTGGTTACATCGATGGAACCATTAAATGCCCTCCACAGAAAACACCAGCCACTACCGATACTGCATCTGTTGATAATCCCAGTTACTTAAATTGGATTGTTAACGATGCTCATGTCCGAATGATAATCACCTCTACCATCTCTGAATCATCCTTTCAGCACGTTCAAGGCACAAACACATCTAGAGATCTCTGGCTATCGCTTGAACGGGCTTATGCCCCTCATAATGCATCCCGTGAATACACCCTAAAAACTCAGTTATTGAAGCTTGTGATGAAAGGTGATGAAACTTCGATTGACTACCTCAGCCGTGCACAGGAGTACGCTACTGCCCTAGCCAATATTGGTGAACCATTCAAAGATAAAGACTTAGTCATGCTTGCTATTTCTGGCCTTAGAGACGAATATAATGGATTAAAAGCTAACCTCCTTGCCAAGTCACCTCCTGTTACCTTCAATGAATTACATGGTTTGCTTAGTGATCATGATTTCATGATCAACCGCCATGTTCCAGCAACACCACAAGCCTTCATAACCTCTACTGCCAATACCGTCCCTCACCCCAATGCACCCTCTCAGACACAATTTCAAACCTTGCAACAAATGGCAACCCAATTGGGCTATCAACTCAGTCCAGTTATAACTCAGAACAGTCAACCTCAAGCTTTTTATACCAACCGGTCGTCAAATAATTCCCGTGGCAATTGACGTGGTAACTCCTGCGGTAACTTCCGTGGCAATTCAAATAGAAACCGTGATGATTTTCGTGCAACAGGTAATCAAAATCGCTCACAACAGTTTTCATGGGCCTCAACCCAAAATACAGTCTATGGTCACTGTAACCGGTGCGGTATTGGACATATACCAGCACAGTGCCCCAACCAGTCTGGCTCCTCGTCTACTCGAGAACCCTCTCAGGCAAATTATGCAAACTTCTCGGATAATGGATCAATACACGGTTCTACCTGGTTTCCCGACACAGGGTCCAATAGCCATGTTACACCGGACTTAACAAGTTTGGATAACTCTGAAGCCTACTACGGTAACAACTCACTCCATGTTGGTGACGGTAATCCTCTTCCCATTTTTCATATTGGTTCTTCACAAGTCTATTCACCAAACAAAACTTTCAAACTATCTAATGTTCTTCACGTACCTGAAATTAAAAAGAAACTTCTATCTGTTCAACAATTTTGCTTGGACAATAATGTTTTCTTTGAGTTTCACTCATCTTATTTTGTTGTGAAGGACGAGTCTACACGAGCTATCCTCCTCACGGGTCCAAGTGATCAAGGTCTTTATTCTCTCCGTCTTCCTCAATTGAAGTCTCTTCCACATCTCTCATTCACTGCCACCAAAGCATCCTCAACAACTTGGCATCATCGTCTTGGACATCCACATGCTCGTGTGCTCCGGTCTATTGTGTCCAGATGTTGTTTACCAGTTTCCTCAAAATTGTCTTCTTCTTTATGTTCATCTTGTCAACTAGGAAAATCATCTAAACTATCTTTGCATTTATCACATTTTCGTAGTAATAGTATTTTGGATTTGATTTATTGTGATGTTTGGGGTGGTCCTGCTCTCGTCCTTTCTTTTAATGGCCACAAGTACTTTATGTTATGTGTTGACCACCACTCTCGTTTTATGTGGTTTTACCCTTTGACCCAAAAATCTGACGTTTTTTCAACTTTTAAATCATTTGTCACAATGGCAGAAAGGCAATTTAATACTAAACTCAAACGTGTGCAAACCGACTGGGGAGGCGAATTCCGAAATCTTGCACCTTTTTTCTCCTCTCTTGGTATCATTCACCGACGATCATGTCCCCACACAAGTGAACAAAATGGTATCGTTGAACGTCGTCATCGCCACGTTGTAGAAACGGGTCTTGCACTTCTAGCTCACTCCACCTCCCCAAAACGTTTTTGGCACTTTGCCTTCGACACAGTTGTTTACTTGATCAATCGCATGCCCTCCCGTACCTATTCCAACATATCCCCATTTGAACATCTTTTTCATAGGTCTCCCGATTACTCCTTTCTTCGGGTTTTTGGGTGCCAATGTTTTCCTTACTTACGCCCATATAACCATCACAAAATGGACTTCCGATCCACACCATGTATTTTCTTAGGATATAGTCCTCTACACCACGGGTATCGATGTTTCGATCCTACTACCGAACGGGTGTACATTGCACGTCATGTTCGCTTTAACGAACAACTTTTTCCATTCATAAATGTTGCTTCACCCAAACCTACCACCCAACCTCCTCCCTACTATTCTACATATCCTACACCTGTCTCTCCACCTGAACCGCCAATCCAATCAACCACTCCCATCTCCCCTACGGCTCCCCTTAATACCCCTACCTCATCTATGTCTTCTCCCTCACATACTTCTTCTACTCCACCACCACCACCACCACTGCTGCCGCCGCCACCTCCACCTCGTTCTCGTCCTTCCAATCTAAGACCAAACCCAAAGCCCAATAAACGTTACAATCTTTCTTCTTACCATACATCCACCAATCCTCAAGTTCCAACCTCCTTTACCGTTGCTAACAAATCACCTGAGTGGCGTCAAGCTATGGCTAAAGAGTTTGATGCTCTTGTTAAGAACGGAACGTGGTCTCTTGTTCCTTACGTTAAAAATACTAATGTTATTGATTCTAAGTGGGTTTACAGGATAAAGGATGATCAAGACGGTAACATCACTCATTATAAAGCATGTCTAGTTGCAAAAGGTTTTCATCAGCAACCTGGAGTTGATTATCAAGATACATTCAGCCCAGTTGTTAAAGCTACCACAATACGGGTAATCTTATCTTTGGCAGTTACACACCAGTGGCCCCTCCGACAATTAGACATTGAAAATGCGTTTCTACATGGTGATTTACATGAAACTGTCTACTTACGCCAACCGACAGGTTTTGTTGACAAATCTAGACCTGATCATGTTTGTCTTCTACACAAGTCATTGTATGGACTCAAACAGGCACCGAGAGCATGGTTTGAACGTCTATCTACCACTCTCCAACATATTGGTTTTTCTGGCTCCAAAACAGATCCATCCTTGTTCATCTTAAAAGCTCAAGGAACTCTTTTATATGTTCTTGTTTATGTGGATGACATTATTGTCACTGGCAACAATCCTAAGGCTGTTGATGATGTTATCACTAAGTTAAGCAACTCTTTTCTTGTTAAAGATTTGGGACATCTACGTTACTTTTTGGGGATTGAAATTGTACCTCATGGCCAGAACATCATTTTGTCTCAACGCAAGTACATCTTTGATCTAATCCAGAAGGCTGGTCTATCTGATTCCAAACCAGTCTCTTCTCCAATGAGCACTTCGCAAAATTTAACTCTGGCAGACAGTCCTCTTCTTGCTGACCCTACTAAATATCGCCAAACAGCTGGGGCCCTACAATATGCCTCGGTATCTAGACCGGACATTGCATTTGCGGTTAACAAAGTATGCCAATTTATGCACGCCCCAACAGACAACCATTGGTCAGCTGTCAAACGCATCTTGCGTTACCTCAAGGGGACTTCTCATTTTGGTCTTTTCTTCCGCAAAGACTCGGGTTGTACTCTCCATGCTTTTACTGACGTTAATTGGCGAACCACTCTCCAAGCCTTCTCTGATGCTGACTGGGCCGGCTGTCCCGATGATCGCCGGTCCACAGGAGGATTTGCTATATATCTTGGTTCGAATCTTATTTCATGGAATGCCAGAAAACAACGTACAGTATCTCGCTCTTCTACTGAATCTGAATATAAAGCGCTTGCAGACACTGTCGCTGAACTTACCTGGATCGAAGCTCTCTTAAATGAGCTTAGCATTCTCCCTAAAGTTTCGCCCACACTTTGGTGTGATAATTTGGGTGCCACATATCTATCTGTCAATCCAGTTTTTCGTGGTCGCACCAAACATGTAGAAGTTGATTATCACTTTATGCGAGAAAAGGTTGCTCAAGGCAAACTGCAAGTTCAGTTCATATCCACACATGATCAAATAGCTGATATTTTTACAAAGCCGCTAGCGTCACAAAGATTTCTGCTTTTGAGGTCCAAGTTGCAGATCGTTCCCCGCCCTCAACTTGCGGGGGGATGATAAACATTATTATTAAATGATAACTTTGATATTTATGTGGTAGCTAAGTGTAACTTCTAATCTTATAAATATAGGATCTATTGTAATCGGTTCTTTCAATTAATTCAATAAGAAAACATATTCTGTGATTTATTAGAGTCGGACGTTCGGATTCGGATTCAGGGCAGATGTCACAAAAAGAGTTGTTTTGGTGATTGGTATGTGTAAATCGAGTGTATAGGATGTTATGGAAGGATTTAATTGTCGAGTAGGTGTCTAATTATGGAAGTAGAAATTTCGGTTTGAAATCACGAAATTAAACCACGCTAATTGAGCTGTTAAACCGCCTTATAAGGCGGGTAAAGGTTCGAAACAAGTAAAGGAAAGTTTTGTGGTGTTTTTCGGCTGATTTGGAAAGGTTTAAACACGTTAAAAGTGCTTGCCGGAGATGGGTTTCGCTGGCCGGAAAATGCACCTGAGTTCGGCCAGAAACACGGGCTTTAGAAAAAGAAGGTGGCTGAATTTTTACACTTTTCATAAATTGCAAAATGGTCCTTGTAGATTAGAGTATTATTTATTAGATCTTGAAACTTTTAATTTCAAGTTTTAAAGTTTACACTTTTCACCCAAAGTTAATTATATCTTTTTTTTTAACTTACTAACTTAACCAAATTAACTCGTGACGTTTATATAATTGACGTTTTTTAATGATTATTTTGCGGTTGACGTTAAATGATTATTTTGAGATATTAATACCATTTTTCTTTAGCAACTTTATATAATTTTCTTTTATGAAATACACTTTATATATGTTTTGCAGATTTAATTATTGAGTTTAGTATTTAATTTATAAACGTTGGATAATAAATTAATCGTTATATATTAAAGACGAAAACGACGTAAGGCTCGACATATTTATATATATATATATATATATATATATGTGTGTGTGTATATATATATACACACATATATATATATTTTTAACAAAGCGCTTTATTTAAAGAAAAATAAACACGAATACATTAACGATAGATAACTTTGGGTGCAAGTCGGGTATTCGGGTTCGGATTTGGAGTAGATATCACATGTAAATCCAAGACATAATTTAAAATACATATTTGATACATCACTCTATTAGAACGTGTCCTTTGAATCTCCCCCTAGACTTATGTTATCAAATTCATGTAAAAACTTGATCAATTCTTGTTGAGTGCATGGCTTTGTTTTCTATTGTTACTCTCACAGATTTAGGACTAGATAGTTATCTTTAAGACTTTAGCCATTAAAGTTTGTGTCTTCCTTGTTATTTAACCCAAATCCACGATTGGGTCACAGTCACAATCAAACTTTTCAACAATCTCATGTATAGTTCATGTCTTAGGCACATCAAGTTCCTATACTCAAGCTAAGTATAATTAACCTTTTCACATTTTCAAAACTTCAAACACTTAGTTGAAACTCCAAGGATAATTTAGGATGAAAGAAAAACAAACCTAACTAAAAAATAAAAATACAACTAAGATTAAAAATAAAAAATAAGAATTAAACCAAACTAAAATTAAAATTACTGCTATTACTTAACACGGTTAAATTTCACAATTCATTTATCTCTAATCCATAACAGATTATCAATGTGGGATCAAATCATTCCCAGGAAATCAAGAAACACTTTTCGGTTGTTAGTTTACTCAGGCAAGCCTAGCATATTGTCAATATTTTAGTCCTCTAAAACTCCAAACATCAACATTATTGTACAACCTTCGATGAACCATTATCATGTTAGGATTCGATTTATTATGATTCTAATATTTACTTGACACTTGCGCCTTAGAATAATAACTACGTATTCTATCATAGAAGTAGTTTTCCCTACCACATGTTTTCATAAGGTTCTTTCACAGTATTTATTTTATCATCTGGGAATTTGTAGGAAAGAACATAATAGATCAATAGACTTTCATCAACATTTGTTGATTTAAACACTAGAGGGTCTCTCTTAATTTGAAAAAAAACATAATTATGTTATTCAACTAATATAAGCACACATAAATTTAATATCAAACAACTAGGTCTTTCATCACGGAAATCAGAAGATACACTGATATTAAAAATCTGTAGGTCTTTGCTCACACAAAACGAAAGAAAATAGTGTGTAAAGTAACTCTAGGTCTTTGCTTACACAAAAAGAGGAGTCATTGAGTGTTTTTTCATAATCAAATTCAGATACTAATGCATACCTTGTGAAATTTAAGGCTGTAAACGAACCGAACCAAACGAGGCTTCGTTCAAGTTCGTTTATCAAGGTATAGCGAACTAACGAACGGTTCAAGAACACAACTAAACTAAAGTTTATGTTTGTGCTCGTTTGTAAAGAAATTTAAGGTGTTTGTTAAATTTATAAACGAACCTAACAAACACAAAGAAACATATTCATTGTTAATACCAAAAGTAAGATATAATTAATGTTAAAGTACTTAACAAGTTAGCTTAACAATATATAGTTATCCCAAAAAACTTCAAAAGTCTAAGTTTCCGAGTTCTTCATACTTAACATAACAATATATTTCTCTAAAGTACTTAACAAGTTAGCATAACAATAAATAGTTTACGAACAAACTACCGAACGTTCATGAACACAAATGAACGAACGAGTACTCTGTTCATGTTCGTTTGTTTATCTTAACAAACACAACTTCTTGTCCGTGTTCGTCTGTTTATTAAACCAACGAACGTAAACGAACTTTCCGCTGAACGGTTTACGAACGGTGAGTCGAACGTTTACTTCATTTACAAAACTAATTCAAATAAAAGTTACACTATTCTAAGAAGTGTTTTTTCTATCATGTTCATATTATTTAGTTCAAGTATGTTATAGAAAGACTATTTTTCAGTCAAAGTAGAGTCTAACGGCATATTCCATCCAAACCTAGTATTTTCAACCTAGAGCCTTACATATGTTTATTTAACCCAAAAAACATATAGTTCATATCGAACTAGACGGAGAACTTTTTTCTAATTTTATGTCACAAAGCTAATTTAAAAATAAGATTCAATTGCATATTTACCCCTATAAACACTCCTAATTGCATATTTCCCAAACTAAAAAAATAAATTGCATATATACCCAATGTTAACTAAATGACCTATTAAAAATGGGGTATATTTGCAAATTAAAGTTGTTTATAGGGGGGATATATACAATTGATTTTTTTGATTGGGTAAATATGCATTTAAAGTATTTTGGAGGGGGAAATATGCATTTAAAGTAAATCCTTTTTTTTATTTTCTTATTTCTCCCCTAGACTTTGTACATAAACAAAATTGCACTTGAAACTAAATATATATATTTTCATTTCTCTTTCTATAGTTTTACATAAAAAAACTACTCTAAAACTATGCACAAATTTAATATACTAAAGTTTCAAAAACATCCATAGTGTTTAAAACTTTATATGTTTAAAGCTTAAACGATTTTAAATTAACTTAGTTCAACTAGCTATGAAAAAAAATTAAACTTGAAAGGTTGAACCTTAAGAACCTACCTGTTATGCTGACATGCCAAGTGATGTTAACAATCCTCCTTGGTTGTTCCTACATGTAAAGGAGATTAATTAGAACAAGAAACTCAATCCATCATATGCTTGGGCAATCTCGAAGCATCAACGTAAGACACGTCTTACAAAAACATGTTCTTATTTGGAAGTTTAACCACCTTTGGAATAACTTTATGGGTGAGATAGGGTTGTTCAAATAGTTCTCCGCTTGCTTAGAAATTGCTCGTTTGTTTTTTCGCTCGATTGTAAACGAGTCATTCAGCTCGGTTTAGTTTATAACGAGCCAAACAACGAGCAAAGATACGCTCGGGTCGAATCGGTTCGAATATTTTTAATTTATTATATGTGTGTGTGCGCGTGTGTGTGTGGGTGGCCAAATATACATTAATACCTTGGCCAAATTCAGACCCCTAATCATTAAAACTTGGGTTATTGGATTTAATCACCTTCAACTATTGGTTATTGGCCGCTGTCACCCTCAAGTATCACTTTGGTCAATATCACTCCCAACTAAACACTTTGGTGTCCGTATCACCAAAAGTCAACCAATTCAAGTCACTTTTGGTTAACTTTTGATTATTTTTTGGTTAGCTTTTGGTGTTACGGACACCGTATCACCAAAACTTAACCAATTCAAGTCACTTTTGGTTAATTTTTGGTTAATTTTTGTTAAATTTTGGTGATACAGACACCAAAGTGTTTAGTTGGGAGTGGTATTGGCCAAAGTGATACTTGATGGTGACAACGGCCAATAACCAATAGTTGAAGGTGATTAAATCCAATAACCCTTAAAACTTTTAGCTCAAATTTAAAACTCATACATTCTTTGTCTAAATACCAAAACACTTTTTTTTACCTTACCTAACCAAAACACTTAATCCGTAAACAAAACTCCAAAACACTAATTTTGTTCCCAGCCTTCCCAAGTTCCCATTTTGTTTTAATATTTGAATGAAACAATTTGTATTGCCACTTACAGAACTTAATTATTTATTTGTTGAACTTATTATGGATCTTGAGTGGATGACAAGTGATAATGGTGACGTTTAAATTTGAAATCTTCATATTAAATTTTATATTAGACAGAAAATGCTCGAAATTAGGAAGAACCGAGCTGCACAGTTGTAAACCAAGCAAGTTCGAGCAACCCTTTTATGCTCGTTTCCTTAAATTCAAACCGAACCAAGCCGCTCGCTTTCAATTCGAGCCAAGTTCAAGCGATGGCTCGTTCGGTTCAGCTTGATTCGTGAACTAACCCTAGGTAAGAGTTTGGTTTTGCAACCTTTGGTTGTGGTTTACCAATAAAAGTGGCCACCTGTATATGACACCAGTATTATGAATGGACTGTTTGGTTTTTGTTGGGAACAATTGGTTTGACATTTTTGTTAGTTTTCTTTTGTGTAGTACTAAACCGGTTGTAGTGTTGTAGATCATATTGTAACTTTAACCCATTAAACCACACAGTAGTTGGTATATGTGTGATATCTTGGTGAATGCACACAGTTTTGTGTAAAGTGTGTGGGACGCCCACACGTGTAACAAGTTTCCTTCCAACAAAACTGTTGTCATACACAAAAGTCATTCCTCACAAACGCCACGTATATGAGGGGTAAAAATGTCATTCCTCTCTATCTAGGTCGTCATTTAGGTTAACATTTTTATTCAGTCACATGTCAAAAAAAATTGAAGAAATAACATTTTTACTTTGTATGTGAGGGAGAATTAACAAAAAATTGGATGAAGTTAATGTCCAAGACCACTTCTGTTAAATATAAAAATACAGGGACTAAAATTGTTAATGATATCAAAACACAGGAACCAAAACTACAGTTTACTTAAAAAATTATAATAAAACTGACAAAATACATTTAAAACGTGACATCAATCCAAATAAATTATGATTTACAAATTCAACACTGTACAGACTATTGTTTTCTTGACTGACAGAAACATGATAAAAATTATTTCAGGAGTTAGAAGAGTTTGTCTCCCCAATCATCCACCTAGTCAAATGGGTCGGGTCAATGGCCAAAGCATTGAATGTCTTGGGGCAGATCCCAAGATCCGAACCGATTAACTTGTATTCCATCACTGCGGCTTTCATTTCAGCTTCCACATCATCTATGCACCCGCCAACTGTCACCGCATGAAGAACCTCCTCATAGTGCTTCTCTTTGTCACTGTCGTTTTGGAAAGGTTCCATTGTTTGGCTCTACTTGCAAATAGCAGTAATCAGCATAATAATACTTTTTAACAAATGGATTTTGATTTCGGCAATTTTACCTGACAAAACTGAGCATAATGTCTGTACACCTCACTGGTTTCATCTTGCTCAGTAAGCAGCGTACCACCATACCATCCATTGGCTTCATCTATTGAAGTCAGTGCAAGATATCTACAAAAAATAAAGGATGATGCATAAATTAAATATGTATACAAGATACAGAAGTTGTTTAATTAACAGATATCCAAAGGGAAATGGCTACCAATAAGCTAAGTTTTGTGAATAAAAATAAGAAAACAAAAACTATGACAAATCAAAGAGGGTATATCCAAAAGATTGGATGCATTGCATTTAATAAAAACAAAACTTGTAAAAGAGGGATATGCAAGAAAAATACCTTCGGAACACATCCTCTTGATCAGTGTCTTTAGCCAAAGAAATCCAATTGGGGTCACATAATTCATCAAATTTCTTCGCATCTTCACGCCCTCTCATGATTAGTTCATCTGATGTCACTTTTAATGTAGAACTACTTTCTTCAAACTTCTTCTGCCCAAAAAGCCAGTTTGGGCTTCTCAGTTGTATTTCACTGCAAAGTTCAGTTATGTCATGTGTCATTTTTCCAAATCCGTTTAAGCTTTTCAGGCAAAATGAACTTGTTATTTGATCCCATATAAATATAAAGCAAGCTAACAACCTATACTTACACTGCATCAGGTGCCATTCCAGAATTTCCAGGTTTGTGATCTAGTTCACTACATAGCCTAACATTTTTTATTGAACCACAAGTTTTTTCTATCAATTTAGAAAATGATGTCAGTTTCATCTTTGAAAAGTCCTCTTTGCATGCTGCAGTAGGTGTTAGAGAACGCCCAATGCCTACGGGTTCAGCATCACTTGGTGAACTGCAATACAATGTCAAAAGCATAAAAGTGGTCAATAACTTACATAAAATAGCCTAGTCAATCCCATGACATCATATCTATAACTATAGTTTTCATTATAATGATTTCATAGTTTCAACTCTATACTTTCTGTCACTAGATTGTCTCTGATACTAAGGGTTTAAAAAATTTTGAACTGATTATGATTCATTAACGACGTGACTGATTGTTCAGTAACTTGCGTTAAATTTTTTTGCTAGAGTGGCAATTCCCAATAATCTCCCTGAACTCACAGACTAAATGTAACCTATGCAGTTAATGCGGAAAAATAGCGGTTAACGTCAAGGACCACTATTTGAGATATCTGTTATCGTGGTGGGATAGCGGTAGTTTTAATATAATGCATAAATTTATATTGTATATATAAGTATATAACCATAAAATACTAAAACCTAGTTATAAAAACAAAAGTAACAACACAAAAATGGCAACGTTATATAGTAGAAAGTTAAAAACATCAAACACGATATAATCATAAGTCATGAAATCTTTTTCCGAGTCCACATGAACCAAACCATCCAATTGTTGATCAAGATCTTCCACTTCAACTACAAGAAAGTAAAAAAATGGCCCAAAATCTAAAACCGGGAAAAACGGTGCTATAACCGCTATAAGAAAGTCAAAATAGTGGTGCTATAGCGGTAAATGGCACTGCTATCAACGGTACCGCTATTTTACCAAGGGGGACCGCAACTGCTACACAACTGCTATAGCACTGTGATTGCCCGCTTAGAATATAACTGTTGTATTATAAAAAGATCAACTTCATTGATGAGACTAGCGTGACGTGGATATGTTTATTAAGTGCTACACTTGCATCAGTAGAAACTAATGGGTTTTGGCTGATTATCACTAGAAAGTAACATATGGGCATACAGCTAGCGAATTCCCACACACTCCATTTCTAGAGATTCCTCGGGTCCCCACCATATGCACATAGGCGACGTTTAAGGCCTAAACTAAGAACTAACATCAGATTAGGAGCCATAATTATATCAAGCTCTCAGTTAATGCCATATACAAGCCTTTTTCAATCCTCATATAGAAAACATATTAAAAAAATTGATGTCAGTTATAAACCAACCAGTGATCTTTAACTTACTAGCCTTCTGGAACCAGGTCATCTCCTATCCCAGAGACATGAAGATAATAATCCGAATCAAGTTCCCAAAGTGCCGGTTTTCCATCCTGTGGCTGAAAGTAGCCCAAAAATCTGGTACACAAATAAAAGAACAAATAAGAATACGCATCAAGGGAATCATGAATAGAAATGGGATGATAAAGTCAAGCAACAAGGCAACGAAGAAAGATTACAAATTAATAGCATCTTGTTTTTCCCCATCAGTATAAGCATTGCTGTAGTAGCGTTTGATAGATTTCAAAAATTCTCTAGATTGTGTTGTAGCTTTCCACTTCCCTTGCCTCTCTGTGAATACCTGCAGCAAATTAAGTTAAGCACTATTATTGTCCTTATTAGGGGATCATTAATTAGACATACAGTGTTGTGAGCAGCAGAACCACCATACTGGTGTGCGAGAGCATCACCCATGCTTAGGTACATATCCATAAGAGCAGCAGCTATACTACTATCCTGGTCCAGTTTCGGATCATCTGTCAATCCCATTGCATGGAGTTGCCGACCTAAGGCAGCCAAACCATATGCATATTGTGCAACATTTGTACGGTCTAAACAATCAATGCAATTTGTTCTTAATACTCCACTTTGGAACTGAGGTTCATTGTTGGTGTCATTGTACTTCTTATTAATCTTCTTCTCACTATCTCTCTCTTGTTTCATCATTGTATCACTATTACTCAGATCCCCTGAACTACCTCTCAGATCTTTCAGAGAAGAATCCCTGCACAAAGTTACAACAATTAAAGCCATAAACAAAAACTTTGTGTAAATATGGCTTTCAACATATATGATATTTAAAAAAAACTATGTTGTTTTATTTCCATTGTAACACGTTGAAGATTCCTACATTAGCTGTGGGCCATACAGAAACTAGTCGGCCTAGAAGAATATGTTGGGTTCACAGATAATAATTAGCCTCAAATATCACCAGTCACCACACACCGCTTATATCGATGAGAAAAGTTCATACTCAAGCATCCTTGGGTTGGAAAAATACCAAGATGGATGAACTCCTAGGAAGCTATCACAATTCACATGGTTGCCAACAAACATGTCTGTCAATGACTGTTGTCAAAAAATGAACAATATCATGGCCATGTTCACTTCCCCAAGCTTTTACATCTCTTGCATAGACTGGAAACATTCCAAACTATGTTGTAAGAAGCACCGCCTAATGCATTTCTACCAAAGATTTAGCCATCTCTGCTCTTTCAACTGCAGAATTAGGAGATTATTTTTTGGAAAGCTTGAAATGACTTCCCAAAGGTATGTTTCTCAGTTTAGTCTTCTACTCTTCTCATCTTAAATCTTTAGTAATATAATCGAAATGATATGACCTTTAACAGACGACAGTGACAGAAAACGGACTAAAAAAAGAACGGGTCAACAGGCGGTCTACTCATGCTGACTAGTGGTGTGCGGAACAGAAACTAGCAACCAACAATGGCTGCTAGTGATCGCACAACAGAAACCGAAGACCAGCAGCGCTTGTTCTGTTTAGCAGCGGCAGCAAAACAGGTATATGGTGGCAGCAGCAGAACCCTCATTTGAGTTTGGGACTTTGGGGACGGAACCTAAATCTGAGTTTGGCTGTGGGGTAGTCGGTGACTAGTGTTCTTGTGATACCTTGGCTCTGATACTAGTTGTTAGGATTAAATCATACAAAACACAAACAAAAGCAACAAACAAGAACACGAGATTTATAGTGGATCGGTCACACTGTGACCTACGTCCACTTGGGGGCAATTAGTGTTTCCATTATGGAGTGATAAAAAATTACAAGTACAAGAGATTCAATACTTATAGACAATAATTAGGGTTAATCCCTGAATCAATTTTTTTATTTAAACAGAGCCTTTTAACAATTGTATTATACTGGGCCTTAGAAAGCTAGGGTCGGCCGAACCCTAAAGCTCAATCGTAATTCTGGGATGTCCCAAAGTTGGACGAAGCCTACACATAACCCGAACACAAGAAACCCTAATGAAAACTAACTGGCCCATGGGTTAAGCACAATCAAATCCTAATAAGAAAATAATAAGAATTATATTTAACACGTTATATTTGGCAGTTAAAAAGATTCAACGAATTCTACATGTTTAATACCCAGAAATATCTTTTTAAGAAATTTTACCATACGATATTAAAATTCCCTTTTTGGATGCTAAATATTTATTTAGTTTCTGGGACTAACCATGACATATAATAAAATTATTTTGATGTTTAAACGTTTTAAATGTAGAAACAAGATATGTAAGTACTTTTAAAAATTTTCTTATAAACATGTGCCTCGCACCCTCGCCTTCGTGATGCATCTGCCTTTACTCCAGGACCTTATCACCTTGGAGGATATGACAAGCGTCCTCACTAACTTGTATAAAGATAATATTTCCTTAAAATCTCTAAAGATCTCCCTCCTAAAGACATCATAAGATCAACTCTTTTGCAACAAAGACATGGTGCTTTATGTATCTGTATATTGCATTTAATGAGACTTCACAAAAAACGAAGTCAACGCCTACTAAAAGAACGATTTCTCTAACCAGAAAACGAACGTGGCAGATATTGGGTGAGAGTGTGAGACTTTTAAATGCAAAATTCAGGTGTAAATACTGTCACTGGAGCGAAGTAAGGTGTGCCAGTCCCCGAGCACAACCCCACTTCTCAAAAAGTCATAAGGACTAGAAGCTGTATTCCACATCTTGTGAAAATGCCATTTGTCACTTCAAGAACTTGTTTACAACAGTTTCCTCATTCTTAATTCCAAAACAAGCTATTAGGGATGAGATCGGGACGGGTACCGGTACCGCCCGGTACCGGTACCGCCTAGTACCGGTACCGAGTTTTAAGAAAAGTGGGTACCGGTACCGGTACCGAATTTAGCGGGACGGTACCGGGACGGTACCGGTACCGGTATTTCGGTACTGGTACCAACGGTACCAGTTTCATATTTTATTTTTTTTTATAAAATTTATTCGCTTATTTCGGTTTAATTTTATACTTTTTTATATAACTATACTATAATATACTTGAATATAAGAAAAAGAAATGAAATATGGTATAAATTAATTAAAAATCATATTAACTTAATTAAATTTAAAAGTTAATAATCTAAAAAATATTATAAAATGACTCAAAATCGTAAAGAAAACACTTTATAACATTAAGCAAGTAATACACAACATTCATAACATCTCAAATTATATAAAATATACTAAAAAAAACTAGTTTTTTCTTAATCGGTACCAACGTGGTACCAACGTGGTACTAACCGGGAAAGTACCGGTACCGGTACCGCCTGGTACCGGTACCGAGTTTTAGGAAAAGTGGGTACCGGTACCGGTACCGAATTTAGCTGGACGGTACGGTACCGGGACGGTACCGGGACGGTACCGGTACTCGGTACCAAAAGCTCATCCCTACAAGCTATGCATACTTACTAATTCATCAATAACCTACACGATCATTAAAAAAAGTGTGTACTTTCAACCCCCATCCCTACAATCATCTTGTGTTTTTTGTGTTAAACGTGAACAAATTTAAGGATCAACAAGACTAAGAAGCTTAAAAAAACAATCAGTTAAATAATATATACAATTACAATATAGAAAGTTTTTAATAGCTAATATTAATTGAATACTTTAAAAATAAACATGCAATTAAAAGAACATACTTCAAAAAATATATACATAATATATAAATAGAATCAAATGTACTGGTCTAAAAAACGAATTAAGAGAAGACAAAATCAATAGTCACAACTTGCAGGGGCACAAAGACAGAACTGCTCTTACAACAAACAGAACATTCCAAAGTAAATACTTCTGAAGGAGCATGCATGTGTAAGATAAAGAGTGAGTACCATACCTGGCAGTACTTGTCCTACTGAGTTGGATTGATTTCTTTTTAACAACAGTTGGCTTTCCACTATAATAGAAGCCTGTCAAATCCAATGCTTCACCAGCAACACCAGCTAAAACACCCAAGATGTTGGCAGACTTGCTTCAACACGTCACAAACAAAACACAAAGTCAATGGCAGAAACCTAAGTTTATTATTGGTTTTTGAGAAACATAATTACCTCTTTGCAAACTTGTGAAAATCCCAGTGGATAAACCTAAGCTGACTTTCTTCTGGAAGTATCTGGTTAAGGTACCCAACTGCATTGGCAAACTCACGCCGTAACATCATCTCTCTTGGCCTTTTTTCCACAGTCTGCATTAATAACCATTATTAAACCACGAGGTATTTCAGTTTATAAGGACTTCTAGAAAACAAACCTTGATTAGATTAAGCACAATAAGTGGATTGCCATATCTTTTTTCCAGATCTTCAAAGTGAAGCTTGGTTGCCTCATATGTAGGATCGTATCTTTGCACTACAACCAGAACCAATAATTATTAAAGATAAAGAAGAGAAGATTAATGCGAAAAAATGTGTGATTCTTCTTACATATGATATCAGGTTTAGGACTTAATCGTGAAGCTTCTTGCGACCAAAACAGGGGTATTGAACCTCGCATTTGTACAACAGAACTCATTTTCCCTTTGAATGATCCAGCTTCTTCATCAAGAACAATTTGCTCTGTCTCAACATCGTTTGCAACCCTACCCCTATCATTTACTCCCCTTTTCAAGTAACTGTATGTCCATGGAAACCAATACACATCTATGAATATGTGACACATTAAATATTTCATCTTATTAGACACATTGTATCCAGAATATAGTTCATAGCCCTTAATGTGAAAGCAAAGGAAATAATATCAAGTGTGAAGAATATATGAATTCAAAATGATTTCAGACATAATAAAATACCATACCGTGTCCCAGCAAAGTGCCGAGATCTCTTAGACAAGAGTGCAACACTAAAATCTCTTCCAAAAACCGATAGCCGTACCTATAATCATACATACAGGTTAACAATAGTGAATCCACATTTGACACACACACAAGAAAACAGCTACTCACTTTTTCTTAAATAAAAAACACCGGGTGAAACTTTTATCTTTGGATGCGCTTATGAACCACACAACGAATGCTAATGAATATTTTATGTTCAATCTACATGCGGTACATGTTAGGATTTTATTACACAAAAATAGAGTGTCATGCCATCTTTTCACCTAATAGATAGACAATGAAGCCCTAATCCATTCCAACATGAGGATACTAGTATACTACAAGCAAGGATAAAACCAACAAACCTGCTTAAAATTCCCATGAACGAGAGCAATTGTCCAGATAGTGTTATGGCATCTTGATCGAATTGGTTGTGTTAGAAAAGCATTCCACACAAATATGTCATCATATGGCATCCCTTCATTACCATTGGATAAAACATTCTTTTGTAAACTTCGCATTATAGGATACGTGTAACTATAGTAAAAATCTTTTGTCAAATCCACACTGGACAATAGCTTCTTATACCTGCAGCCATATTATAAACTACGTTCAAATCAAAGTAACCAAACTCATCTGATATTCGATTATTGGTATCACAGTCTGTTAAAAGAACACAACCAACGATGATGCGATGTCAACAAAATGAAATCAAGAAAAAGTGTTGAGTCCATGATGACACGTGAAGTTTACCTATGATAAAATACTGACTAAAAAGGCTAACGTGTTTATGAAAAATTAGACATGACATAATTTATCTGATGGATGCGATGTCACCAAAATAAATTAAGAGAAATGCAAGTTGTACAGTCGACCATTGAGGGATAGGATTAGATATAGGTTTTAATGATGATGAACAGAAAATAGATAGTCTGTTAGACTAATACTATTCAGTATTTTGTGTTGTTTGATGAGTCGGAAAAATGTACCCATAAACTTGATGTTACGGCAATATGATATTTGTATTTGGTTTTAGGTAGTTTTCATTTGTATTAAGAGTTAGTATTTTGTACATGTACCAACTTTAGTAAACAATCGCACTTAAAACACGTTTCATTATAAAAAAAAAAAGCAAGCTTTACGCAATGACTTAATATACACAACTAAACGCAAACAAAGCCGACATTCGACACAAATGGCAACTCAGCCTCGGCAACGTCGGAAAGTAACTAGTATATACTAATTCCATATAAATCAAAAGAATCAATGCAATGCAATACTAATTACATTCCTTAACGTTTCCATTGCCTTTTGCATCCCCATTCCCAAATTTAAACCAAGCACTCCCTTAGTTTATATCATTATTTAGGCAGCCGTGTCATTATTAGTGTTCTTTATAGAGAAAAAGATCCCTATCATTCCGCCATTTCCAATCAAACCACCCCTCACAATAACTAAGAAAACAGATCTCAACGGTTAAGGGGACTCATATTTAGTGGCATGTAACACCATAAGAGAAAAAATCACAAATGTAAAGAAGCCGTGTTGCATAGAGAAACGAAACTATCAAAGTGAAAGCTTATATTCCATAACTAATTTGAGACCTAATCCAGCATAAAGTAGCATGTTGTAACACCAGCAAAAACAAGTATCATATAATAAAACAATGACAAGATAGAAATACCTGAGCTCGGTTTTTGAATGAGCAACGTCAGTTTGCACAGAAACATGTGGAATTGTAAGAATTTGGCTCTCTTCAATACTATAAATCGCATGACCACATATACACCCAATTTGCTTACGCTTGGTAACCAATATCAAATAATACGACTCCAAAAACCTAATACAACCTACACCAATGCAAGTAATAATCCTGTCAACAACACATTCAATCAATTGAATTGATCCTTATGTATGAAATTACTGACCGGCGATGCCATAAACCTTGTTGACGAAGACACAGCCACCAGTAGCTCGATTGCCTTCAGCGATACGGTGAAGAAGGCTTTTGACTTCTTGAGGAGGATAAACGACTGGATCTTCGCTAATATTGAGATCGGAGGGTTCCATACGATCGATTTTAAGGACTCGGAAGAATCGCTTGCTCCGATCACTGCCGATGAGATAGTACCTGGCTCTTGTTTCGTATAAATTGAATTTTTCAAGGGAGTATGATGAACTATCGGGGGGATCACTCGTTGTTGGGTGGATTTTGGTCGTGCTTTTCGTCATCGCAGCAGCAGCAGATGCAGATGATGATGACGACGATGATGGCTGTTAGACGGTTTTCGGAATTAATATTGCACCTTCCTCATTCATTATTTATCACCTCCATCTATGTGCTCCATCAAATCCTATCCTGGTAAACTCAAACATATATACTTATTCTAATAAATAAATAACTTGTATATATATATAGTCACATAAGATTTTTTAGGATGTGCTATTTACACCAAGACATTAATAACAAAAAAACCACCCTATCCGCAGCGTATAGGGTTATACGACGCGGATGGGTGGTTTTGTCGTATTATGTTTGTATGTTATCCGCGGCGTATACACCTATACGTCGCGGATAACATACAAACATAATAAGACAAAACCACTCCATCTGCGGCGTATAGCCCTATACGCTGCGGATGTGTACGAGGTTCAGAAGGAATGACCTGCGGCAGGTTTTGTTCGTACGAGGTTCAGGTATATACGCCCCGTATAGGACGATACGCGGCGTATTTACCCTGTGTGAATTATTACTTAAACAATCCCAGCCATCTCAATCTTCACAAACTCAATTTCACATTCACAAACACAATTTCACATTCACAAACATAATTTCACGATACGTGTGTTCACACAAACATACAAAAAATGTCTTGATGGAATTTTTTTTGATCCGCCGGAGGATGAAGAACCAACGTTTAATTTGAACGAGATGCCGACACCGGAATTTTACGAACAACCGGCATTGAGTTAAAATTTCGGAAAACAACCAACGTTTCAAGACGTAAACGAGGAAGAGATAAAACCGACGTTTGATTTGAACGAGACTCCGACACGGGAATTTCACGAACAACCGGTAAAAGATATTATTTTTCTTTAAATATATGTCGTTATTCGTATATTTAATTGTTATGTTGATTTAGGAATATTATTTTCACGAGAGTGGGCCATCTTACCACATTCCTGTAGAAGACCCGTATTACGATACGCAGCCGGCATCCGTTTATTCTGCTGAAGCATCTAACTACAGCAAATTTGTCTCGTACGATTTAAACTCCGGACCAGACAACGTTCGAAATACGTTCGAGGACAAAGAGGAAAACAACGATGAAAACAATGAAACCGATGACGAGAAGTCTGACGATGATTACATACGCGAGGCGAGCGTTTCGTATGTAACAGACAACGTACGTATTAATCATATATTATATGTTTAAGTTATAACTAGATAATTATATTATTATTTACTTTGACTTTATATTTTATTTAGTATTTCTCTTCTCGAACCGAATTAGAGGAATGGGTCAAAAAGAGAGGAGAGGATCATGGGTGTGTTATTGTGGTTGATCGGTCAAGAAACGGCGCTGTTGATCTTAGATGCAGTCGTGGCGGGGATTACAAAAGCCAGGCCACAGTTAGGCGGACGGGTAGTGTAAAAACTAACTGTCCGTTTAAACTTTTAGGGAGATACGATAGGGGAAGTGATAGGTGGAAGTTAATTGTAGAAAACCAGACTCACAACCACCGCCCCATTGTATTTAAGGAGGGGCACCCGTATCATAGATTTTGGATGTTTTACGAGATCAGTTTCCTAAAATCTTATGCGTGGTGAAAGACATAAATAATTACGTCCGGTCTTTAAAATAAAGAAAAAATTGGCAAGACCCCGATGCAGGCATTTGAAAATTTTCTTGATACAAATGGGTTCTTGTTTCAAACATTCGAAGACGGAAAAAGTAAACGGACGAAACAAGTCTTTTTTATTCATTCCACGTCGTATAAAATGTGGCGTGCCTTCCCTCGCGTGTTGTTGATTGATGCAACATATAAAACAAACATGTATGGATGACCTTTTTTACAGTTTGTTGGTATGACTTCGACGCTGAGGTCGTTCTATATCGCTCACGCGTTCATTTCTAGGGAACGAGAGGCTGATTTCACATGGGTCCTTCAACAGCTAAAAAATGTCATAAATGACTGCATTCAGCCACGTGTGATCGTTACCGATAGGGATCTAGCCCTGATGAACGCTTGTAATACTGTATTCCCTAAAGCCACCAAAAACCTGTGTCGGTGGCACATTCAACAGAACATTTCCAAAAAATGGAAATTTCTATTCAAAGATGAAGTATGGGATAACTTCAGTTATAGCTAGACGAAACTGTGCTCGTCTGGGACGATCGATGATTACAATTATAACTGTGGGAAAATGGAAGAATATTTAAGCTCGATAGAGAGGCGCGGTATGTTATATTATTTAATTTACCTCTTAATAACTATGTTTGTCTGTTATTAAGGTATTTGTTTGTTTGTTTTCAGGGGTATGGTTGTATATCAGGGATAACTGGTTGAATCCTTACAAAGAAACGTTTGTTACGTGTTGGAGTTCTGACCGTCTCAATTTTGGTCAACATACGACAAACAGAGTTGAGAGCCAACACGCAGACATTAAGAGATACATGCACGGGTCTAATAATTCGTTTGAGACGATTGCAGGGTATGTTCTTAAGGTTGTAAGGAAACATGAGGCTGAGATTAGGAAATCATTTGAGGTGTCCACCATAAAAATTATGAAGCATCATAATTTGAAACTTTTTAAAAATTTATTACGTAACATATCCATTGATGCGCTTAATATTCTTGAAGCCGAACATAAAAAGTCAGAAAAGATGATTAAATCGGGTTCTTCATGTGGACATCAGTTGCAGACCTCAATGGGTTTGGCGTGTGCTTGTAGCATAGAACAACACAACCGTACAGGTGGTAACTCTTGATTTTGAAAATTTATGCTTATTATTTGATCGATTTACTAATAGATATTTTTATTTTACAGTCAAGTCTATTCAACTACATTCGATAGACCCCTTCTGGAGAAAACATGATTTCGAGCCAGAGTCCAAAAGGGCCACTGCACAACCAGATATTGAAAAAGGGTTAAATGAAATTAACGAAAAAGTACGTTCTCAGAAAGATCCTGTTAAAAAATGGGACATGTTAAATAAGCTTAAGTCGGCCCTATTTTCAACAAAAACAACAAAAAATGATCCCGAAAAGTGTCAGGATCCACGGGGTCGCCCTAGTCAGAAGAAACAGCAAAAACAACATCCTCCAGTTGACCCGGGTAGACATAGCTCTTATACTCCGTCGAATATGTCATCACAGGAACAACCTCCTCCAGTTGACCCGGGTAGACATAGCTCTTATACGTACACGTTCAAAATCAACAAAAGCCCCTAAGAAGGAACCCAAAAAAGCAACCTATCCGAAGTTTCCTAAAATGAGAAAACCAGAGGACGGTGCGAAAATTGAAAAGTTCGAGTTATACATACCTGAATGGTCTTACCCGTACATATTTGACATCACAGACGTAAGACCAGATGGTAATTATGGGTTTCGGGCGGTAGCCGTGGCTCTTGGGTTGGATTCAAATAGTTGGCCCCATATTAGGAAACGAATGCTTGACGAGATGGACAATAACTTGAATTGGTGGTATCAAAAATTTGAGTACCAAGTCCGTCAAGAGGGATACACTATACGGGTTCGTAACGGGTTGGAATGGTTTAACACCTGTCAATTTGCGCCAGTAGAATGTTGGATGTCGTTTCCAAACCATGGATTCGTTATTGCTCAGACGTTTCACTGTATTGTAATACAGTTAGATAAGATGGGTAGCCAAACGTTTTTTCCGATGAGAGAAACTCCAGAACCACTGTTTGATTATCCAGTCTTGACACTGGTTACTATAAAGAACAATCACTGGATCACAGTCAAAATGTCTGGCAACTTCCCAATTCCACCACCTGCTTACCTTATGGCGTCATCATTTGCGACCCCAGAAGCTAGAGAATGAGCGACTTTATATGAAGAGCGTTTAAACCAATACAACATAATAACTGAACAATGGCGTATTCCCGCACCTTTCATTGACATAAAACAACTTAGTCGAAATTTTTAATATTTTTTTAAATATTTTTTAAAGAAACTAAAAATAATTTTTAAAATTTTTTAATAATTTCTTAAATTTTTTAACTTGTTAATTTAAAAATAATTTTTTAAAATTTTTTTAATAATTTTTAAAATTTTTTAACTTGTAAATTTTTTAAAATAATTTTTAAAATTTTTTTTTTTGAAAAATATACGCTACGTAGAGATCACAACGCAGCGTAGACGATCACAATCCGTGTGATGCAACGCTGCGTAGAGATCACAACGCAGCGTAGACGATCACAATCCGTGTGCTACTACGCTGCGTAGAGTACACAACGCCACGTATAACTTTTGAACCGTTTGAATTCATGTGACTACGCAGCGTAGACTCCTTCACGCTGCGTTGCTTCCTCGTTTTTGCAGCCTCTACGTAGCGTAGAGAACTCTACGTTGCGTATAGCCTTTTATATAAAAACGCTGCAAAACGCAGCGTCTTCTTCACACACACACAAACACCACACAAACTTCACACACACTGGTCAAAGGCCGACCCCACTCGTGACACGACCCGGCCCCCTCGAGACACGACACACGAGGTACATTTTTAACACCCGTTTAACCACTGTATTTGTGTTTATTTATACATTTTCGTTTTGGATATAGATTAGATTTTAGATTATGATATACATTATGATTTTGGATTTAGATTATGGACCTCGCGGATCAGGTTTTGGCTGATTACCCACATTTGCAGTTTGAGCCAAACTCTAGAGAGTTCACCCGTTACACTAGCCTTGTACGTATGGATCCCGAGCCCAATGTTATGGTTGGGAGGGAGTTTTTAAATACGGTCCAGGAGCAAGAACGTTATAATGAGATTGTTGGTGTAAATAGCCCGTGGTCACGGTTGTTTGAGATGAACTTCCCTGCTTACAGGGAACTGACATTAGAGTTTTACTCTACGTTTATATGCAGGTATTTACTCATTTACTCATTTGTTTATTTATTTTGTTTTTTTAGTTTATTAGTTTAAAATTCTAATTATTTATTTAAATATTTTATTTCAGGCCACGTCCGGGCGATACCCCTGAGTATCCGATTTATCAGGGTTCAGATACTACTCAGGCGGAGGTCTATTTCCGTCTTTTTGGTAT
The DNA here is from genome assembly GCA_030867185.1 of Tagetes erecta. Classification (NCBI taxonomy): domain Eukaryota; kingdom Viridiplantae; phylum Streptophyta; class Magnoliopsida; order Asterales; family Asteraceae; genus Tagetes; species Tagetes erecta. Next base: position 49,762,911 of record CM061491.1, on the reverse strand, counting down.
TGACCATTTTTTATCCATGGAGCAGTTTGCTGTCGCTATCGGGTTATACACCGAAGCCGAGACGCGACAGCCCCTGTACACCGAGGCGGTACATAAGACTGCCAAGGACGTGCTGCAGCTGTGGTGGACGGCGATTGGTGACGGGCGTCACCGGGATGCCTCCACCAAAGCCACTGCCATCCGCGATCCCATGCACAGATATCTGCACAGGCTGATCGCGGGTACCATCCATGGACGTCGGCAGGGTACAGATCACTGTACTCTGCGCGACATGTTTTACTTGCGGTGCCTCCTGTCAGGCAGGCACTGCAACCTCGCCCGTTGTTTTGCCGACTACATTATCGGGTACGTATCTCGGCAGGGGCGGGGGGCTCTGATGGGCGGCTCATTTGTTACACAGGTCGCTCATCATCTCGGCTATGTTGGTCACTTGACAGCGCAACTGCTCGCGCCTGTCCAACCCAAAAGGGTGGAGATTGCTTCGGTACGAGCGATGGGGATGGTCCTCCGCATTAAGCGGGCGGGCCAATCTGATTTACAGGTGTTGATTCGCAGGGGCGGGCGGGAGCGTTACGTCCCGGTTCCGTTGGTAGAGCCCCCGCCGATACCACATGAGGAGGTGCAGGTGGATGACGAGCCGATTAATCCGGATGCAGAGCAGTTATCCGAGGAGGACGAGATCCCGCGGGACCCGGATCATCCGCCTCAGCATGTCCCTGTTTTATATCAGGCAGTTCGGTTGCCAGGGTCTGTGGAGCAGCGGGTTCAGAGGATAGAGTACCTTCTCGACTGGATTGTTCGTGACCGTATCAGAGTTTATGAGGGGTCGGTAGCGCCGTTTACTTACCCTGATGGATATGACGACCGCACCGGGACGCGGCGTACCAGACGGCGGACGGATAATGATCAGGGGGGATCATAGATATTTTTACTTTTTGTTTATAAAACTTAATGTATTTTTGTTGAAAACACTTAATGTATATATATGATGAAATTTTATTGATGTGTTTGTGATGTGTTTTGTTTGTAAATCTTTTGTTATATTATTAAATATTTTGTTATTGTAAAATATTAACAATAAACGTTGAAAACATATTAAAAATTTAACAAAAATATTAGAATACTTTAAAACGTATTAAAAAATTTATAGAAATTTTAATTTTTTTAAATATTTTTAATTAAAAATTAGTGGTGTGCGGCGTATAGTACTATGTGTGGCATATAAGGCGCATATCACGAAGTCTTTCTGACAAAGTACCTTATACGCCGCGTAGAGGACTCTACGCCGCGTATAAGGTACTTTGTCAGAAAAACTTCGTTACATGCGCCTTATACGTAACACATAGCCCTATACGCCGCACATCACTTTTCTAAAACGCGACACATAGTTCTATACGCGGCACATTAATTCTAAAACATCCCCTACTTAACATCCATACCAGACGTCCACATACAACCCACAAACACTTCCTCGCTCACTTCACAATTCACAATCCCGATTTTTCAATCCACAATCGCTTATTTACACCCTCCGAACAGCTTAACAAACCTTTACAAATTAACATAAGTTTTATACTTATTACTTCTCATGGTATACCGTAATATCATAGTTCCGGTATCATCCGTCTCCTAATAAAAGGATGACTGATGAAACCGGGGTTATGATTCTGATTGTGGTATCCCATGAGAAGTAATAAGTATAAAACTTGTGTTAATTTGTAATGGTTTTGCATGATTTTTATAACTATATCACCGGTGTTACAAATTACAGATGTCTTCTCTTTTTCATTATAAACCATAAATAGTGAAAAATAATATAATTTTGGAGTATGTTACAAATTATTTGACCTAGTGAAATGTCTCCGGTTTCCATACTCGTTTAAGATAAAACTGAGTATTGAAACCGGAGACATTTTCGTAGGTCTAGTAATTTGTAATCAACTGGAAAATTATATTTTTATTCACGTTTTATGGTTTATAATATAAAAACAGAGACATCTGTTATTTGTAACACCGGTGTTAAAGTAAAAAATATTCATGCATATAATAAACCGGAGACATTTCACCAGGTCAAAAGATTTATTTCTTTAACATAGTTAACCCCACCACTACAGCAACCACAAGGCTATCTGAACTTATGTGTTTAACACGCGGTTCATATCTAGCAGTACGGGTTAGCTCGGTTTGGTAAACACCGAAAGATGTACACTGAAGGATGTAGTTGAAGGATGGAGAACCACCTCCACCTCCTTTCACTACTACTTACGATGACTTAAACCAAACAAGCAGGTACTATTATACCAGAGAGATTTCATTAGGTCAATCTCCAAGTTTCAAAACGAAAAATGAAGTGAAAGCTTTATGGACTTGGAAATCATTCAGCATAGTTAACCTTACCATGTCCTGGAATGGTACAAATGGATGCCCACCATGCACCATTTCATATCTAGCAGAACGGGTTAGCTAAATTTTTCAAACTGAAAGACGAAGTGGGAGTATACTTCGCTTGTTACTTCGCTTGCACCCAGCGGCAAGTTCACGGCTAATGGGCACATCCGAGACGTTTCACTAGGTCAAAATAACTTGTAATAATATGAAAATATGTATTTATTGACAGTTTATATAGATTGGTTATCATATAAAACTTATGTATTTATTTACATTTTATATAGTGTGGTTGTGACTCATTTTATATTAAATGTAAATTCGTTTGTGTGGTGGTGGCAAAATATGTAATAACCATAATAAACCTTTTTTTAATAATATAAACTAATTAAATAAAAAAAACAATCAAAATGCGGCGTACAGCATACAACGCCGCGTATATTTCCTTTTGTCTTATTATGTCTGAAAAAAACGGTCCTATACACCGCGTATAGCTCTATACGCGGCGTATTAAACGTTTTTTTTGTTAAAATTGAACGGTGTAAATAGCCTGGTCTGATTTTTTTAGGTGACAAACTCACATTAAATTTTTATTATTAAACACACGAAGCCTATATGGGTAACTTGACCCGATTCACCTCTTTAGTGCCTCGACTTATTTAAACCTAATATTTTTTTATGATCTCTCTCTCAACTTCGTAAGTCCGATGACTTGATTCCATCTGTATTTATACAAATTAATCTATAATAGAAGAAGAAGAATATATTGCAAATCGTTTTCTTCATAAGTCTCCCTATTAATGGAGCAAAATATATTGATTTGCTTGTTGATATTTGATTTCGCTCTCACTCGCTATGTTTCTCTATCGTACGAATTGATTCAACACGTCTTTTGTTTCAACATGTATGATTGAAACGTTATTGTAACCCTAAAGTTGATCAGCTTATGTTCAATACGGTAGATCTGTTACTCACAATTGTACTCCAGGCGCTCTTAGCCTAAATAGGGCATATTGATGGGGTTCGCAATGTGTAAATTCAAATTAGTTGTCAGATTTTGTGGCTTAATTTTGGGATGGAGAGCTTAGGTAACATAAAAATCAAACTTTCTTGATAAAAATTGAATATTTTTTTAATGTTTTTTTTAAGTAGTTTGTTTTAGTGATTAATAAAAAAACTTCAACAATCAATCATTGAAAATGACCGATTTTTCACCAATCTTAGTTGCACGATCATTGATCCTGCCAACAAATCAATTAGTGTTTGAAGCTTATAGACACAAATTATTAGAAATTCATTAAAAACTTAAAGATTTAGACGAATAAAATCACAAATTAATAAAATTACCTAGAGAGCTAAAATCAACATCATGAAAATATTGATCTTTGTTCTTAACACTAAGCCATTTTTTTATTAGCAAAAAAATACAACATCCATTCAATTGTTGGAAAACTAAAACTAATGACAATGATTTTAAAACCAAATTAGCATTGAATTTTAATCAAATCAATGTAACTGGTTTTAGGATTTAAAGAAGATTTTAAACCAACTTAGATTCATCACTATAGGAAACAAAATGGATTATAATTATTGAACAAATTAAGAATCCTTTAGATCTAAACATAAAATAAACAATCTCACCTTAGGTTTAGAAAATACGCACTTGTTTTCTCATTCGTACTTGCCTTCATTGATTCTGACAACGATAATGGTGGAGAGGCGGTAAATGCTACAGAGAAGAAAGATGTTTTGAACCTTCAAAATAAATAACAACCATCTGCCGGAATTTGGACGAAGAAGAAGGTGAAGCGATATTTTGAACCTTCAAAATAATTAAACCATCATCAGTCCGCTTGATTCAAAGGGTTTTGATGACGAAGAAGAAAGAGTATGGAAGAAATGTTTTAATATGAGGAGGCTGAAGAAATGTTTAGACGGTGAAGAAGAGTATGAAAGAGGGAGAATGAGAAAATGTTTGAGAGGAAAAAATAAGGTTTTGTTGAAATTTGTAATTCAAATTTGAAAACTGGGTTAATATGAAAAAGAATGTTGATGTCATCATAACCATTAAAAATCATATTGGCATGCTTAGTTTTTTGCCAAGTTAACATTGTTGACATCATCGGCAAGTCTCATTTAGTAAGGTAGTAGATGGTCGGTTAGTGTGATACTTATGATCACATATACCATACATTAAAATAAGTATAAAGATAATTTTTTTAATAAGAAGTTATTGAGGGTTTCAAATACACTTTGGGTTAATTTATATATTTTTCAGTTTTATCTGCATTATATTTAATTTTTGGCCAACTGACCCAATCGGCTGGCTTATAAATGGGTCAAAGATGTCTTCTTTATTATTTATGAACCAATGAACTCATATTAGGTTGTGTCAAGTCTTTTGCATTAAGGTGGATATCATCATATGGTATACAAACACACATTGTTTTTTATGTGAGTGTGATTTGGCTTAAAATGAATGTTGTAAAAGATTTAGAAATGAGCATGGCAGGTTAAGGTTTACCATATGAGCATATCAACATGAAATTTTCCTTTAATGTTTCAATCTTATAGATGTGAATATTAATTTTTTTAAATTATGAAACATTTTAAAAAAATGAAATCTTTTACAAATTCCACAAAAATTTAAAAAATGGCAAAAAAAGGTTTTTAAATTATAATTTGAGTGTTAAAAATCAATTTTTACATGTAATACAAGTTAATTATTTATGATTAAAACATATTCCTAAAGTGAAGTTATATATTTGAAACAAAACCTAAAGATAATTAACCAAATTGAAACAAAACAAAGTTTAAGTGACTTAATTTGAACAAAACTTAAAGACAAGTTACCTAATTGAAACAAAAGAAAGTGTGAATGACTTAATTGAAACAAAATCAAAAGTTGGTTATGTTTATGGGACATTTTCCTAGTATTAATTATTAAAAGTTTTCCTAAATATTAAAGGACTAAAATTAATTAGTGTTATTATAATATATATTTTCATAGATATATATACATATTTTAAATATAAAATTCTTATTATGAGAAAAACATTCAAACGATTCCAAGTGAGCAAAATCGTTTTGCTATATTATGACAAGGATTTAGAGTTAACTGCCAAAATGTTCACTGTGGTTTGTCACTTTTTGCCAAAAATGACACTTTATATATTTTGCTTAAGCAGTCCCTATATGTCAAAGCTTGTTGTTAAATTAGCACTCGACACTAACGACATGAAAAAATCTCCGTTAGTTGATTGGGAATTGACCAAAATATCCTTAGGGACCATTTTGGCAAATAACTCACGTAAAAAGATACAAAAACATCGTCCACCATTGCTTACTCTAGCCACCACCACCAAAACCTCAACCACCGTCAATCTCCCATGTATGTCGTCAATGGTCGCACTTAATTAATTCTCCCCAATTCTACAACCTCTATCGCCACTGCCATCTTCTCCATTTCGTTGTATTTGTTCAATCCTACTCCAATTTCGGCTTGTTCGCAGCCAATTATACATTAACCCAATGCAACACTCAATGGAAAATAACTTCATTACTGTATATCAGAATTACAATGATGATGTGTTAGTTTTATCTTTGCATGCTTGTTTAGCAGTAATCGGGCCATTGGATCTACATTATCAGGAAACCGAGTGTCCTCTCTTGTGAAGCATGGATCATTTTGAGTTGAATCTTTTCTTTTTTTGAAAGTTTCTTTCCGGAAAGAGGGCCATAGTTTGGGAAACTGAAAGGAACATCCAAGATAACTCGCCATGTTTATAAACTAACTTTTGGGACCATCTTACTTTACATGAAAGATTGGAACCACCAGCAACCTAGAGAAAATGAAATCCCATTTATTTTATGAAATGAAAAAGTTTACGAAGATGTGTGATATTTATTTAACATGTGGTATTGTGAAAGTAAAGATGTGAGGTTTAAGAAAGCCATTATCTTCTGGCTTGGTTGTGTTATTTTCTGTTTTCCCCTTCTCATCGATGACAAGGTGTGTCTTGTATGATTTTCTACGTTATTTTTTAGAGATGGTGATGACAATGTTGGAGGTGGTGGAGGTTTTGTAGTGATAGTTGAGAGTAAGTGGTGGTGATGGAGGTTTTGTAGAGGTGGTTGAGAGTAAGTGGTGGTGGAGGTTTTTTTTGTATTTTTTTAATGAGTTAATTGCCAAAATGACCTCTAAAGCATTTTGGTCAATTCTCAATTAACTAACGAAATTTATTTATGTTAGTGTTGAGGACTTTTTTAGCAACATGTTTAGACATGTAGAGATTGATTAGGCAAAAATAAAAATAAAATGTTGTTTTTGACAAAGAGAGGCAAACCAGAGGGATCATTTTGGAAATAAACTCTATAATTTACCTAAAACACAATCCCATAAATTTTTTTAACATTTTCTAAAAATCTTCGACAACCCATTATTTATCTTAACTCTATATTCTTTTTTAATTATTTTTTTCTCCATCTTCCCTCTATAATATTAACTACTAACTATTTTGTCTTATTATATTACTAGATTAGTACTCGTGTACTACACAGATTTTAGTTTTATAGGTTTTAACTCAATTTAGATATAAAATTTGTTTTTAACATATCTCTTATTAAATCGATTTCGATATTTACAAATATATTCATATAAAAAATCACATGTTACAATAAAGGATATGATTTTAATAGTTGGTAAATTTTTATTTGAACATATCGGGTTAGGAGATAATTCATGATAATTATTAATTTTTTATTTGAACATATCAAGTTAGGAGATAATTAATGATAATTGGTAAAACTTTAATTTGAACATATCGGGTTAGGATAGACCATAATAATTGATAAGTTTTTATTTGAACATATCAGGTTAGGAGATAATTCATGATAATTGGTACATATCGGGTTAAGATATAGATCATAATAATTGGTAAATTTTGTATTTGAACATATTGGGTTACGAGATAATTGATGACAATTTGTGAATTTTTAATTTAAACATATCGGGTTATTTCGAATATGGAGCATACTATGACCCGTCTAAAAATTCTCCATCAAATTAATTTAGAACAAGACACCTAAGCAAAATCCTATGTGGAGTAGTTAAAATGGTGACATGTGGATGAGTTACTCAATTATTAGAATAAGTAGAAGTAGATTTCTTCTAAAATTAATTTCTAATTACTCTTTATAAATGTTTGATTATCTAACTATTTTCAAGCTTCTGGTTAATCGGGTATTTAGAACTTAATACATAATGCTACATATCTTCCATATGATAGACAAAACCAAATTTTAATAGACAAAGTGAAATATAAACATGTTTAAATTTTAAAGTAAAACATAATAAACAAAAAAACATTAGTTTCAGATAACACAGGCTCGTTTATTGTTGAGAAAAAAGCTAATGACGTTAGATGAAGTCCATAAACTAAGTTGTATGATTGTGTGACAATTTTTAAGGATATAATCATCACTTTGAGCATACTCAAAGTCAAGATTGTAAATATCATCACGTTCATTCTCAATGATCATATGATATAGGATAACACATGCTTTCGTTATATTTATTAGTACATTAACATTAAATATTCAGGAAAGTCCTCAAATGATTGCAAATAAATGTTGAAGTAAACCAAATGCTTGCTTGCTCAACATCTTTTCTTTCTGATTATTGTACTTCACCAAAATTTATATTCTTATTCCTCAATGGTGATTGGACCGTCTTCACAAAAGGTCGATGATGACACTAGGGAAGCCCAGTCAACCGATAGGGGAAAAAAAACTTCATTCGCTTGTTTAACTGCTAAGAAGAATTTTTTCTTTCTACTAGGAACTGCTTACCTTTGGTGCTTCATATTTTTTTATATAAGGTAGTAATCCCGTAGAGGCAAGGGAGAATCGACTTAGCATCCCGTCATTCATGCATGCCTTGTCAGCTAGGCTAGTTAGCTAATTCCTTCTAAGAAAAAATTCTGCGTTGATGCGCGTAATCTACTTCGGATAAATATCGTCAGCATGGTAATTGTCAAAAATACCCAATATTACTATAAAATCAACCCAGATTAGGGTTTATTACAAAGAGTAATCAAACGATTTGCAACAGAAACAAAGTGACGAAAAAGCTGTGATAGTTCTTGAATCGTTGACACAATGATTCAGCCTTGCACGAGGATAATGAACTGCAACAGCAATGAGACAGATAACCGCTTGGTGTATGCGGCTGATTATAGATGTTTGTTTTTGGTGTATGTTAACCCTATCTAACACACTGTTTAAATAAACCGAGTGACCATGGATCCAAAGTTTGACCTAGCCCATTAACAAAATAGCATGCGCAGCCCAAAACTCCAAGTCTTTATGACCACATAACCTAATAAACAAACATAAAAAAACATTAGTTAATAATGCAGTAAAGTGTTTGGTAGTGGAATTGGTACAATTTTTAACACCCCCTACAATTCAAGTGCCAAACACATCAAACATATGAAGATTTTGAATCATGTATTCATGTTGGCGGACTAAAAGTCCTTTGGTGAAAATATCGGCTAATTGATTAGCCGAGGCAATTGCGACAGTTTTAACGAAACCTGCTGCAATTTTTTCTCTTAAAAAATATAAGTCGATGTCAAAATGTTTTGTTCGGTCATGGAACACCGGATTAGCAGCAATGGAAATGGCAGCATCATTATCACAGTGAACTGCAACATGCAAAGAAACGTTAATACCCAATTCAAATAAAATATTTTTTATCCAAATCAACTCGCAAGTAGCTGCACACATTGCCCGATATTCGGCTTCTGCAGAAGAGCGGGAAACGGTTTGTTGTTTCTTACTCTTCCATGAAACTAAAGAGCTGCCTAAAAAAATACAAAACCCAGTCACAGATCGCCTAGATTACAGGCATTTAGCCCAGTCAGAATCGGCATAAACAGATAGGTCAAATGATTCCCCTTTACTAATCAAAATGCCTTTTCCGGGTGAACCCTTAACGTATCTAATAACACGTAAGGCCATTTGCATATGAGCATGAGTTGGTGCATGCATAAACTGACTTAAAAATTGGACAGCATATGAAATATCAGGTCAGGTATGTGAAAGATAAATTAACTTTCCAATTAACTGCTGATAACCAGTAATGTTTTCCAAAATCCCTTCATTTGATTTACAAAAATTAACAACTGTATGGTGTTGATCAATGGGGGTACTAGCAGGTTTACACCCACTAAGACCAAATTCAGTGATTAACTCCATGCAATACTTACATTGAGAAAGACAAATGCCTGAATTGGAGCGAATAACTTCAATGCCTAAAAAATATTTTAATAACCCAAGGTCTTTGATTAAGAAATGAGATTTCAGTAAGGTTTTGACATTGTTAATTTCCTTATCAGAATTACCTGTGATTATAATGTCATCCACATATACTAAAGCAATAACAATGATGGAATTGATATTTTTAACAAACATGGAATGGTCACATTTACTTTGAGAAAAACCAAATGAAGTCAACACACCAACTAATTTTTCGTTCCACATTCGAGAAGCTTGTTTCAAGCCATATAAAGATTTGTTTAATTTGCAAACACGTGTCTCAGTTTTAGAAAAGTATCCTTCCGGAGGTTTCATATAAACTTCCTCATTCAAATTACCATATAAAAAAGCATTATCAACGTCAAGTTGGTAAAGAGGCCAAGACTTCTCAACCGCTAGACTAAACACAATTCGGATAGTAACCATTTTAACTATGGGAGAAAAGGTTTCATCAAAATCAATGCCCTCTTTTTGACTGTATCCTTTAGCAACTAATCTAGCTTTATATCTCTCAATCTCACCACTAGAGTTATGCTTAATTTTATACACCCATTTGCATCCTATTGGTCGTTTTTCGATAGGTAATTCAACAAGATCCCAAGTATGGTTACGATTTAAAGCTTCCATTTCTTTATTCATGGCATTTACCCAATTAACATCACTTAAAGCTTCTTTTGAACTCTTTGGTTCAACAGTTTTATTTAACATACTTGTAAAACAAAAGTTTTCCTTAGACAGTTTAGAGTAATTAAATACACGCTCAAAACCATATTTAACCTTGCCTTCTACAACAAAATCTTTTAAGTTTTTGGGTAATGACGTATGCCTAGAGGAGCGTCTAGAAGTGACTGATGGATCATTAGTACCCTCAGGAGAGATATTATTTTCTTCAGCCATATTTGAATTATCTACATCACTAGATTTGTTCCCAGAACTGTTTGATTGCTGAGGTGGAACCTCGCCGTCACCTTGATCAGGTGGCTGCTAAAAATTAGCCTCGTCGTCACCTTGATCAGGCAGCTGCTGAAAAATAGCCTCGCCGTCATCAAGATCAGGCGGCTGCTGAAGATTAGCCATGCTGTCAACTTGATCAGGCGGCTGTTGCACTTCAGCCTCTTTAACAGTTCCAGGAAATTTACTAGATTGCAGATTAGAATCATTATTTTCTCCCAGGGTCCTCCCATCATCATTGGGGTTTTCACCATCAGGCACTTCAGGCTGCTTTGTTTCATAAAAATCAAAAAAATTTAAAGTATTCAAACCATGATAATTGTTGTCATCATTCTTTGGTAAACATTCATTTTTAAAAGGAAAGAGAAATTCATAGAACTTGACATCCCTTGAAAAAATGACAATTTTATTATCTAGACTCCACAATTTGTAGCCCTTTTTTTGATTTGAGTACCCTAAAAACACACACTTTTCAGCATGACTGCTAAATTTGTCTGTGTTATTTAAAATTGCACTGAAACAAAGACAACCGAATACTTTAAGGTGATTAAGGGAAGGCTTAAACTTAAAAATCATTTCATAAGGTGTTTTTCCACCGAGAACAGATGATGGTGTCCTGTTGATTAGATAGCAAGCAGTTAGGATGCATTCAGACCAAAAATGAAGAGGTAAACCCCCTTGAAACAACAAAGATCTAGCAACATTTAATAAGTGCCTATTTTTTCTTTCGGCCACCCCATTTTGTTGTGGTGTGTAGGAACAAGAAGTTTGATGTATGATCCCATGTTTTCTAAAGAATTCGTGTGTTTGATTATTAACAAACTCCGTTCCATTGTCACTTCTAAAAATTTTGACAGATTTTTAAAATGGTTTCTCAACATATTAAAATAAGTTTCGATGTTCAAAAAAACTTCAGATTTTTGCTTCATGAGAAAAATCCAAACAGCACGTGAATAATCGTCCACAATGGTTAAAAAATATTTAAATCCGTTTTTACTTGGAACCCTATATGGTCCCCACACATCAAGATGAACTAGATCACCAATGTCTTTAGACTTATGGTCACTTAGTGGAAATGGGGTTCGATGTTGTTTAGCCCTATGACATATTTCACAAGGAGTCAAATTAGTTTGTCCTTTAAGACCAAAAACTCCAAGTGCAATGTTCGATGGGTGGCCTAACCTAGAATGCCAAAGGTTGATCCTACTGTTAGAGTTAAAGCATACCTTAGAATGTAAAGTAGGTACACCATATAGATATAAACCATCAGCTTGATTACCAGTCACCAGGGTTTTCCTGGTGTGTAAATCCTGAATATAACATTTAAACTCATCAAATACTACGCATAGTTTATTTTCACAGGCAAGCTTATATACTGACATAAGGTTTGCATAATATTCAGGTACAACAAACACATCAGACAAGATAATTCCTTCACATAGTTTTAAAGACCCAATTTTTGTGACTGAAGCATTGGTTCCATTAGGATGTTTTATTTTAATATTAAAGCTTGAGACATCAATTTGATTTATTAAATCCTTATCAGTCATAACCATGTGTTGATTTGCACCTGAATCGATAATCCAATCATTTAAAGGGGAGCAAACTTGACTTGAAAAATTGTAAGATCTCTTTATGAAAGAATTAGCACAAAATATGTTTTCGAAAATACCTCCTACGTTATTATTGGATGCAATATCAGTGGGCTTATCACTCAAAATTCCCATCAACTTCGTTATCTGTTCAGCTGTAAGATTCGGCAAAGTAGCATTATTGGTAAAAGAAGTTGACTGCCCAGTTTTATTCTGGGCAGGCATAGATTTATTTTGATTAGAAATGTTGCTACTAATACCCTGTCCCCCTTTTGCTTTATTATTATTTTGAGGGTATCCAACCAATTCAAAACATCTATCAACTGTATGACCTGCTTTGCCACAATGAGTACATTTAAAATTTGGATTAGGACCTCTTCCCACATTTTTCCTTTTATTGTCAAAAATTGGATTAACTTTAGCTAAAAAAGCAGAGTTTTGTCCTTTTGAAATACTACTAGTTGAGCCGTTTGTATTTCTATGAGATTCTTCCCTTGTAATAATAGAAAAGGCGTTTTTAATAGTAGGAAGAGGTTCTTTGGTAAGCAAGTTTGTTCTTACAGATTGATAACTATCATCAAGTCCCATTAGAAATTGCATTAGTTTAATAAGTTGATTAAAATCATTAAATTCTTTGGAGGCTTTACAAGTGCATGAGGGTAATTGAACCATTGCATCAAATGTTTTCCACATAGTGTTTAATTTATGATAGTATTCAGAAACAGATAATCCATTTTGAGTTATAGAATTAATTTTTTGATATAAACCAAATAACCGAACCATCAATCCTGTTATATGTTTCTTCCAAGTCAGCCCATACATCAGATGCTAATTCAGAATATACCTGTCCAACATATAATTCTTCAGAAACAGAGTTAAGTAACCATGTGAGCACAACTGAGTTACATCTATCCCATTGATTTGCCAAAACATCATCCGTAATTGATTTCTTACAAGTTTTATCAATAAATCCCATTTTATTCTTTGCCCTTAAAGCAAGTTTAATAGCATTAGCCCAAACCACATAATTTTCTGTTCCTTTCAATTTTATGTTAACAATAGTTAAGCTACTAGAATCACTAGCATGTAGATATAAAGGATCACTAGCATCTAGTTTACTAATAAGAGTTTCAGGAATAACCACAATTTTTTCACCCATTATATCAGAAAATATGGTTCAAGTAAGCAAGTAAACAAAGTCAAACAGTTAAGAAGAGCAAAGCCAGAGCCATGTATTCACACCAATTGAATGGCAGATCAAGGATTAGCCAACTCTTAATATCCAAATACCAAAATAACACAAAATTATGCAAATATGATTATGCAGCAAATATTTAGACAGATAATATATTCCAATTAAAACTGAATATGAGAAAGATATAAAATGGAAAGATCTCACCAAAATTCCACCCAAGTTAGGGCTCTCCAAGCGTAAAACCGACTCGTAACCTTCACTTAGGGTTACGAAATCGGTTAAGAAAAATTAAAATTAGTATAACAGCCTTCTTGTGTAAATGAATCAGCAACAAATCTATAAATCTTCGTTGAATTTGAAGAATAAGAAAAGAGCAGCAGCGGATAGATCAGAATCTTCAATCGACAAACAATCGATCAGAGCCTTTGTAGTTCTGATACCATGTCAAAAATACCCAATATTACTATAAAATCAACCTAGATTAGGGTTTATTACAAAGAGTAATCAAACGATTTGCAACAGAAACAAAGTGACGAAAAAGCTGTGATAGTTCTTGAATCGTTGACACAATGATTCAGCCTTGCACGAGGATAATGAACTGCAACAGCAATGAGACAGATAACCGCTTGGTGTATGCGGCTGATTATAGATGTTTGTCTTTTGGTGTATGTTAACCCTATCTAACACACTGTTTAAATAAACCGAGTGACCATGGATCCAAAGTTTGACCTAGCCCATTAACAAAATAGCATGCGCAGCCCAAAACTCCAAGTCTTTATGACCACATAACCTAATAAACAAACATAAAAAACATTAGTTAATAATGCAGTAAAGTGTTTGGTAGTGGAATTGGTACAATTTTTAACAGTAATACCCCATAGTATAGTCATAACCATTCACTGTGAAGTTAACTGGAGGAGCACGCCCTTGTGCAAGTTCAATGAATATAATAGTGGTGGCTTGTTGTCCTGGGTCAAACACTATTAGTGTAACGTTGTTTATTTGCTTAGATGGGCTTAAGAGACATATAACAAAAGATAAATATTTCTATTGTCGCCTGACTATTCTTATTATCCAAAACCAATAGTACTTTACATATTAAAAAGTTAACCAAACCCTAGTCATTTGTTTACAAATCCAGAAAATTAAGAACAAAAGTAACTGGCAAATCAAATGGTTGATGATTCTGTTTTGAACTAAAAAACATGAACAAAATAAGTTGGCAACTCAAACATACCCAAGAAATTTAAAAAACATATTTTATTTGGGCAAAATGAGCTTTCTATAGAGAACTTGTAAGCTATCCACCAACTTCAAAAGTTTGCCACGTGATAGCATAATGACTACACTTTCTGCCTACTGCACTTTGTGTTTCGTTTCTACATTTGTGAGTAAAGTAATTAGATAATGAAGTGTCGATTTTGAAGAAACAGATTTGGAAATGATTTCTTATTATTCATTCATCACTTTGAGAGTTATTTATATACATCATTACAACTAACTACCTGCTTAACAATCTAACTAACTTCTTAACAAACTGTACAAAACTCTATGCTTTATGTACAAGTACAAGATATAAAACCAGAATGTACAAGTAGTGATGCAGTAGTGACTTTATATCCTAACACCCCCCTTCAAGTTGGTGGGTGGAACAAACCCAACTTGGAAAGTAAAGATGCATGTTGTTTGCTATTGAGACTTTTTTGTGAACATGTCAGCAGGCTGCATATCAGATGAAATGTGAGATAAAGAAATCAGTCCATCTTATAGTTTTTCTCTGACAAAGTGACAGTCCAAATCAATGTGTTTGGTGCGTTCGTGATACACTGGGTTTTTAGCAATGTGGATAGCAGCTTGACTGTCACATTTGAGCGGAATGGGAACAAGAGAAGGAACATCAAACTCATGTAACAAACGTGTTAACCAGGTGAGTTCAGCTGTGACTCGTCGCATAGAACGATACTCAGCTTCTGCAGAGCTTAATGATATAGTGGGTTGTTTCTTTGATTTCCATGAAATGGGGCTGCCTCCAAGAAGAATGAAATATCCAGTGATAGATTTTCGAGTATTAGGACAGGATGCCCAGTCTGAATCACAAAAAGCTTCAAGCTTGAAACTTTGAGAGTTGTTGAAGAATAAACCATGATCATAAGTGGTTTTAACATAACCCAAAGTATGTAATGCAGCTTCCCAATGAGGTGTATGTGGTTCTTGCATGAATTGGCTCAAAAATTGAACTGCAAAGGATAAGTCAGGACGAGTATGAGTTAGATAATTGAGTTTCCCAACTAATCGTCTATATTGAAGAGGATCAGAATGAAGAGGACCAGCATCTTTGAGTAATTGTAAGTTTGCTGGTAAAGGACAAGATCTAGCATTAGATGGCATTTGATCATGAAATTCAAGCAATAAGTCCTTTGCAAACTTCCTTTGTGATAAAATAGTTCCATTGGGAACAGATAAAACCTCAATGCCAAGGAAATAGTTCAACGAACCAAGATCTTTAATTTTAAAAGTATTGTCAAGAAAACGTTTTAGATCCTTAATCTCACTTTCATCATTACCAGTGAGTAATATATCATCCACATATACCGCCAAGTGTCAACAGACGATCCCATTTTCTTTAAGAATAATGAATGGTCATTGCCTGATCTAAGATAACCCTTTGATTTCAAAGCATCAGAAAGTTTCCCATACCATTGCCTAGAAGCCTGTTTTAGTCCATACAATGATTTTTGTAGTTTAAGAACATGTGTGGAATCTGAAAGTTGTAAACCAGGTGGAGGCAGCATATAGATATCTTCATGAAGATCCCCATGAAGAAAAGCATTATTTACATCCAGCTGATGTAAATGCCAATGATTTTTGGTAGCTGTGGCAATTAGACTTCGAATTGTGGTCATTTTGACCACAGGTGAGAATGTTTCGTTATAATCAATGCCATATTTTTGTGTGTCACCTCTGATAACAAGTCTTGCTTTGCACCTCTCTAATGACCCATTAGCTTTATATTTTGCTTTATATACCCATTTGCATTTGATAGGAATCTTACCTTCAGGTAAACTTGTGGGTATCCAGGTTTTGGTATCATGTAATGCATCAAGTTCCTTTTGCATAGCAGCTTCCCATTCAGGAAATTGAATTGCTTCTTTGTAAGAATTAGGTTCAACAATAGTGGCAATATTATTTGCAAGAATATGACTGGAAAAAGAAAGATCAGCAGGGTTAATCTGATGCACTGCTGAAAAAGCAGTGACAATATGTGGACAAACAAATGCAGAATTGCATTGATAATCTTGTAGATAGGAAGGTTGAGAAGTGGGTCTTGTGGATCTTCTGACTGCTGTAGGAATAGGAGGAACCACAAGAGTGGTGGAAACAGATGAATGAGTGTTGGAATCTGATTGGGTAATAGGATAATCAACCGGATCAAAATTCTGAATAGAAGGAGATGAAAAAATAGAATCTAAAGAATTGTGGATGGATGGAAAGATGGTCTCAAAGAAAAGAACATCTCTGGAATAAAAAAATCAGTTTGGTATGAAGATTGTAGAGTTCGTATGCCTTTTTGTTAGGTGGATAACCAAGAAATATGCAAGGATTGGACCTTGGTTGAAATTTATCTCTACCTTGTGATAAAGTAGATGCATAACAAAGGCAGCCAAATGCACGT
The DNA here is from genome assembly GCA_030867185.1 of Tagetes erecta. Taxonomy (NCBI): domain Eukaryota; kingdom Viridiplantae; phylum Streptophyta; class Magnoliopsida; order Asterales; family Asteraceae; genus Tagetes; species Tagetes erecta. The sequence continues at coordinate 49,745,795 of CM061491.1, read as the reverse complement.
AAATGGGAATAAGAAGGAGATGTGGCATACAAAACTTCATGAGGAGATTTATGTTTGAGAATTTAGAAGGAAACAAGTTGATTAGATATGTAGCAGTCAAAACACATTCCCCCCAGAAAGAAACTGGCAGTTTAGATTGAAAAAGAAGAGCTCTAGATGTCTCTAAAAGGTGTTTGTGTTTTCTTTCTACAACTCCATTTTGTTGTGGAGTTGCAACACAAGATGTTTGATGAATTATGCCTTTTGAAAGGAAAAAATGTGTATGAGAGGTAGATGAACCTAATTCAAAAGCATTATCTGATCTTACACATTTTATTTTAGTGTTAAATTGTGTTTCCACCATATGAATAAAATTTTGAAAGATAGAAAAGGCATTTCCCTTTGTGGAAAGAAGATGTGTCCAAGTGAATCTACTGAAATCATCAACAATGGTTAAAAAATACTTAAAGCCATTGTGAGTAGAAACATTATAGGGACCCCAAACATCAATTTGAATCAAGTCAAAAATATGAGAAGTCTCACTGGTACTGGTATTAAAAGGAAGTCTATGCTGTCTAGCTTGAGGACATATATCACAACAAACAATTTGTTCAATATCATCTTTGGACAAAGTAGACAATTGTTTCAATTTGTAAACAGGCAAATGTCCTAATCTAGCATGCCATGTACTGTTGCTAATGACAGCATTACATGTAGATGGACTTATTACAGATTGAAAATCAGAATTATTTGAGTAGACTATCTCATTTGTGTTGAGAAGAGAAAGTCCATCAAGCATCTTACCAAGTACCACTGGCCTCTTCAGAGAAGGGCCCTGCAGCATACACTCTTTGTTAGAAAAAGAAACAAGACCAGATGTTTGAATGCATAATCTTGAAATGGACAGCAAATTATGTTTAAACTGAGGAATCAGTAAAACATGTTTCAAATACAAATCTGACAGCAAAGGTAATGTGCCAGATTTTGAAGCAGTTAAGATATGTCCATTAGGTAAGCAAATCAGCACAGGTTTTGAAAGAATTTTGATGTCTATGAGAAGTTTTTCATCAAAACATAAATGTTCACTAGCACCAGTGTCTAAAATCCATTGGGAAGAAACATTATGTGCAGAAAAACAAGACATAGTACCTGCAAAGTTTGCATGTTTGATTTCAGTGGCATGAGTGGATGAAGTTTCAGCATTGTTAATTTGTGTTTGTTGCAGATAATTGATCAGTTGTTGACATTGTTCTTGAGTGAAAGATGTAGCAGAATGCATAGGATGTATAGAAGATGATATGTCACAAGTGTTAACACAAGCATTTGCAGCAGCAGGTTTGGATTTAGTAAAATTAAACTCCTTTGGAAATCCAATTATTCTATAACATTTGTTAATAGAATGTCCAGTTTTCTTGCAATGGCTACAGACAAGCTTCTTATAATCACCTTGAACTTTAGTATGCACATTCATAGAAGAAACATCAGGAAATAGTTGTGGAGTAGGATGAATCTCCCTTTGTTTTTCATCCTGAATTAGAATAGAATAAGCTTTGCTCACTGAAGGTAATTGATCCATCATTAATATATTTCCTCTTGCCTGATCATATACTGTATTTAATCCCATAAGAAACTGAATTAAACGATTTTCCTCTTCTTTCTTGGCAATTGCAGCAACAGAACCATATGAGCAAGGAGTAGCAGTAGAAAGTGAACTAATTTCATCCCAAACACTCTTAATTCGTGCAAAATAAACTGCAATACTGTTGTTTCCTTGTGACATTTCGCATAAGCTCTTTTGCAATTGGTATGTCTTTGCACCATTTCCTTGACCATACCTATCATTTAATTCCTTCCACAACTGTTTAGCAGTGGTTACATATAACACACTTTCACCAATATCGCGAGATAAAGCATTGAGGATCCATGATATCACCATATCATTACAACGATTCCATAGATTTGATGTTGTTGAAGAAGATGCAACAGTACCATCAACAAAACCTAATTTGTTTTTAGCTGACAATGCAATTGTCATCGATCTCTTCCATGAACCAAATCCAGTTCCATCAAATTGTTTTGAAACAAGCGTCATACCCGGATTGTCAGAAGGATGCAAATATAATGGATTTAGGGCATCAATAACAGTGTTTGAAGAATTTGAAGAATTTGTAACAGTTGTAGCCGCCATTGATCAAAGAAATTGAGATGAATTTGTATCAAACAGATCGAGATGAAGAAATTTGAGATGAATCGAGAAAAATTGAATCAAAATGAAGAAGATTTGAAGAAGAATGAAGCGGAATTAAAGAAGAATGACAATGATAAGAGCAGATTTTGGATCTAGCTCTGATACCATGTCGATTTTGAAGAAACAGATTTGGAAATGATTTCTTATTATTCATTCATCACTTTGAGAGTTATTTATATACATCATTACAACTAACTACCTGCTTAACAATCTAACTAACTTCTTAACAAACTGTACAAAACTCTATGCTTTATGTACAAGTACAAGATATAAAACCAGAATGTACAAGTAGTGATGCAGTAGTGACTTTATATCGTAACATGAAGCTCCAATATTAACTTATGTAAGTACAAATATATAAGGTAAAATGTTTACGCTTTGAATCAGCAGGCCTCCAACTTGTAAAGCATTTCATGTCCAAATTTAAAATTTTAAACTAATATTTTTTTATTATTTTAAAATAGAAACTTTCACACAACTTCAGTTGTGAACCTTGAAGTACAACTAAAAACAAAGTTCATTATCAAGAATATGTTGCTATATCATAACTTACACCTTAGTTTATTATAAAGTTCTAGAAAGCCCATAACACATAGCGGAAAGATCAAATATGTGAACCTAATAAATAATTAAAACTTAACATTTAGTCAATCGCACTAATTGTTAGTCCCGAACGAAGGATCTAACACAAACGATAAATTAAATAATATAATCGTGCGAAATCCGATCAAAAAGTGTTCAACACAATGAAATACTAATATTTATGTGATTCTGATCAAAAGAGTACAAAACGCTCCAGAACAAAAGCGTACCATACCAAAAACTTGTAGCGTATAAATAAAGGCCAAGAGACCTATTTATAGTAAATCTCTCATTTATGAGTATACAATGTACACTCATTTATGAGTGTACCATGTACACTCATTGATGAGTGTACAATGTACACTCATTTGATGAGTGTACATTGTACACTCATGAATACATGTACATTATACACTCGTTTGCATACTCGATGCCATCACAAACCAAACTTGTTTATGAATCTTGCTCGATGGTTGATGTGTTGGACTAAACTTATGAATCTTTACAAACTCCCCTAGACCAATGCATCAACGGTTTTCTTCTTGAACGATCAAATTAACTTGGCTTTTGGGTTTCTGCTCTGTAGACTTAAGAACTTTAGTAGTTGTAGAACTTGATGTTGATCAGCATTTGGTTTCAAAACAAGTAGTTATGAGAATCTTGTCTTCCTTGTTCTTGGAACTAGATTGCATGGTTAGATCATGATCACTATCAGCACATTCTTCAATGTTGAAGAGAGGATTGAAGAGGAGGATTTTCAGCTGGCTTGCACTTCTTCAGACTTTATTTCTTGCTCCAAACATCATGCACTTCTTTTCTTTGGAGATGATGATAAGTTACTTCTTCTTTGTTACTCTAGCATGTCAGTAGAATAACTCAAAGAGATCATTTGTCTCAAGCATTGTTATGCCTTAAGAACCTTAAGTTCCTACTAGCTGAGTACGTGAGAACTTGAGTTACGACTTAACAACTTCAGATTTTTAAAACAGTTTTAAATAGATAGTTACAACTCCAAAACTACTGTGCCTTAATAACTTAGGGTTTCAAAAGGTGGCAAATTAAAAAGTAACCAAATAAGAAATAGAACTAAAATTAAAAATAAGACTAAAAATGAAACATAAATGAAACTAAAATTAAAGTTGACGCATAAAACACTTTGCAGTTAGTTTATCTCAAATCCACAAAAGATTGTTTCAAATTGTTTTCAGACAAATCAAGGAACACCTTTCAACTTTAGTTTACTCAGCATGTTTAGCAGATTGTCAATATGTTTGCCACCACTAAACATTGACTTTATTGTTTGACTGTCCATAAACTATTATGATGTTTTGATTCGATTTATTATTATTATCTTGAGATTTATTTCACAGTTGAACCCTGAAATGCTAATTGTGCATTCTATCATACAAGTAGTTTCCCCACCACATATTTTCACAAGGTTCTGCCTTAGTATTTGACTCATCATCTGTGAATGTGTGAGAAAGAGCATAATAGATCAATAGAATTTTATCAACATTTGTACATACAAATTTTCTGTTATTCAGTTGATTTAATCACACATGAGTTTAGTATCACACAACTAGGTCTTTGGTCACGCAAAACAAAAGATGCATGTGTGACACCCCGCCTGGCGGCGGAAACACCGGGCTTGTCAAATGAATTGGATATCAATAGTACAAAACACATGGCACACTAGAAGACATATTTTAATATCATTAAAGCAATAATGTTGTGACATAAATGAGGAAATAATCGTCATAAATTCAGAAATAGAAATCGACAATCAAAGTAATTTATTGTTCATTTATTTTAAGTCCAATAAGCATCTTATGTCTTGTAAGGCATAAAACGCTCAAACGCCACCCGAAATATGTGTAAAATAAGTTAGCTAAAGAATTAGCTAGTGAGTAAAAACACAGTTAATCGTATATAATATGAAATCCGAGATCATTATAAATATGTTTCGCAAGCTTATGTGCATAGCAACGAAACGTACATCGAATCCAAGAATCTTGAACCCCGTAGGGTAACTTTAGTAACAAGTCAAGAGAACCACTCATGTTACAAATACTGATAACTATCGTTTAACCATCATTTAACTGTCTCGATATACAAGTTATCAATTAATGTTTAAGCATCTAAGGGACATATCAACAAGTATCACAGTATAGTAACAGTAACTATCCTAATGAATCAACCAAAGAATCGCCTGGTCAAATCACCTATTTTGAAATACATGTAGGTGGTCTTGTCAGGCCATTAGCGCTAATATCATACCGGTGAAAATTACAAATAATACAACTACTATTGACTATCACATAATTTTGCATCAAGCGGCCGGGAAGATTAACACATTTTATGATCTCATTTGAATAGAAACAAAAAGAAACGTAAACATAGTATGTATTGGAACACATATTTTAGCCCCAAAAGTATATACAGTTAAAAGGGGGAGTGAGTTTACTCACCTTGAAAAGTAAATATAATCGTAACGCTAGAAACGCAGCTATAAAGCACCGAAGGTCGCTCAAATATTAGTACCACCTAATTAATTAGGAAAAACCCTAACTTAGAAACGAAACAATAGTAACAAGAATAAAAAATCCGAGGTCTAGGATTTTGGATTTGTGATTTAGGGTTTTAGATTATAGATTGGGAATTAGGGTTTTAAAGTACAATTTGGGAATTAAGGTTTTAAAGTACAATTTGGGAATTAGGGTTTTAAAGTACAATTTGGGAATTAGGGTTTTAAAGTACAAAATGAGAATTTATACGAAACGTTATTGTATTTTTATGTATTTTGTACGAATTTCTTTTTAGTATTTTACTTTAAATACTAGTACCATTTTTAAATACATATGACTTGTATTATCATTATTTGCGTACAGAAATTATAAGTTTTTAATTCCTTAAAATGCATTTAATATAAAAGGTGTTACTTAGGTTATTAGAAAATTAAAGTTTAATGTTTAAAATAATTAAAGTGTGAAAATTAAAGAAAAAGTGGCAGTGGGACTCGAACCCACGACCAACACCTGCACAGCAAACACCCTATCCACTGAACCGGATTTAGCTTTTGTTAATTATCTCGTTTTCAAATTGTTTTATTCTCTTATAATAAGCAAAACCCATTTCTACTATAAACCCTAAAATCAAGAATCCATCAATTCAATTTAATCTATTAATTAAACCCAAATCAAACATAGGGCTTTTGATCCCCATCAATTCACGAGAATTTTGATATAAGAAACTTACTTGATTATAATCAATTGATAGAGATTCGAATAGGAAGAACAAGTTGACTGTTCTTGACGAATTCACACAAAATCTGGAATGAAAAGATGAAATTGATGGTTTAGAAAGATATAGATGATTAAGAGGATTAAAACGAACCCAAAAAGTACCTATAATGATGCCTAGAAGATAGAAAACGACTGAGTCGCCGGAAAATATATTTTGAAGCTTTGATTCGGAAAATGTAGAAAATAATGAAGTGTTTTGGTGTTTTATAAATGTTATTCGATTGAATAAGATGGTGCGAGTGATTGGAAATTGTTTAATTGTTAATTGTGGGTCGAAATACGGAATCAACAGAAACATTTAGAAAACAATCAATCATTCCACGCATAAAACACGCTGTCAACGTGTTTTAGTCAACAATATGAGTTCGAAACTTGCAAGGGAATAATTTCGGAAGGTTTGGTTGATTGAAATTGGTTTAAAACGTGTAAAAAAAACACTTCGCCGGAGTTGGGGTTTTTGGCCGGAACCGGTGCCGGAGATGGCAGCCGGAAACACGAATCTTGAGGGGGGGGGGGGAGGTTTGGGTTTAATGAAAATTTTACACAATTGGCCCTTTTGGTTTTGTTATTATTTTTTAGATAGCATAAGTTTTAAATATAAGTTTAAGAATTGACAGTTTTGGCACAAAGCTAATTAAATACTTATTTTAACTAACTAACTAACTTAACCGGGTTGAGACGTAACGTTTATATAAGTGACGTTTTTGTATCATTAGCTCGCGTATGACATTAAAGGACAATATTTAGACTTCGAAACGTTTTTTGTTTAACAATTTTTTAAAAATCTCTTTTATACACTATATATATATCTATATATATATATATGTTTTTGAGATTTATTATTAGTATTCATTTTGGTACACGTAGATATTTTGCGACAATGAACGATCGATTAATTAAAATGGGAATAACGTAAAATCCGATACATTTATTCATAATAATAATAATATTGAACGTTACATCTTTTGAAATTATATACGATTACAAATTAAGGTAGATATTCTTGGGTTCGAGTAGGGCGTTCGGATTCGGGTTCGGGGCAGATGTCACAGTCTCCCCTCCTTATAGAAATTTCGTCCCGAAATTTGCTCAAACCGAAGTAGAAGGAGATGAAGCAAAAGATGCGGATACTTGGCTTTCATTTGATCCTCGCGTTCCCAAGTAAACTCAGGCCCGCGCTTTGATTCCCAAAGAACTTTGACTATCGGTATCCGACGCCGCTTGAGTTTTTTTTTACTTCACGGTCCATAATTTCCAATGGTCGCTTATTAAACTGCATAGATTCATCAATTTAGACTTCATAGGAGGTAAGATAAGATTTTCGTCAGGTAACACCTTCTTCAGATTAGCAACATGAAACACAGGATGAACACTACCCAATTCCTCAGGCATTTCCAGCTCGTAAGGAAGTTTATGAGAACTTCAAAGGAAAGATGAGCATTTTGATTGAGACATTATCTTTAAATAAACGAGTTTAAGAAGTTATTTATTTTTAATTTGTTTTTGACTCATTGAGAGTTGTTTATTTAACTCTTTTCACTTATAAGAGTTCGGGTGAACTCATTGTATGGAGATTTGAATAAATATTATTTACTACTCAATATAGGAATGGAATAGGATGCCAACTTGTAAATAAAATGTTTTAAGTATATCAATTTAGAATTATTTAAATGACCATCGAGGATAATCATGATTAATAGAATGGATGAAACAAATAAAGCAACATAGTTAAGTGGCTTAGATGCAATTGGTAAAATGAGTAAATAAGTCAAGTGAAAATAAGATGATTAAATATGGCCCAACTACACAAGACAAAACTTACTATGGTTCCCATGCACCAACTTTCATAATACCGTGTGCACCCGTAATTACTTCAGTTTTTGCATGGACTCCATAGTTCATTCGATCACGTGCGAGTCAGAAGTACACAAAAATTTTAAGTTAAAGTGATGACACACATAGGTATTGATATCATACCCGATAGAAATAGTACTTGGGAAAATCAGTTTAAGATGATAAGTAGATTGATGATTCAAAAGAAACTAAAGTCCATTAGGTAGACATTGCTCATATAAATAGCTCTGTTCAACGATATAGATAGTCAAGTTCGAGTATTAGAATAGTAACAATTAAGTTTGTGAAAACCGACTTTATGTGTGTAATATGTATTTATCTAAGTTTTCTAATATTGACCAGTTCATAAGCATTAGTTGATGGTGTACATGTAATAATATAGTTTATTAGGATTTTTAGAAAAAATAGTTTCATGAAAAGCTGATAATGTGGATAATCCAATTTATAATTTGAATGAATAGATCACTTAGTTCCTAAGATGTTTGAATTTATATGACCAACAGCTTTAGGTAAACCAGGTATATTGACTATGGAGGTAAATAAGTTTATAAGAGGTGATGTTGTTTTTCTATAGTGTAGTTTTAAAAGCTAAGTAAAAAGTTGGAAGTTTTAATCTTTACCGTAGTTGAGAGGATTGATTTGAAAATAAATGACACAATTTATGTTGTAAGTACTTGGTATTGGAAAATATAAGACATAGTGTTTGTTGCAAGTCTTTGTGTCATATTTGAAAAAACGGGGAAATCTTGTGTAAATATATTATCTTACAAAATAGTAAAGCCAAAAGGTTATTTAAATTTTTTTTATTAAATATATATATTTTTATTTGGAAAAGTAAGGAAATTATTTTAATAGAATTGAATTTTGGAAGTTTTACAAAGTTTGTTGATTATACATTGCGTTAGAGTAACGAGTTTATAAATGAAATACATTGGGTTTAGATTAGTGCATGAAAACTAGTTGCGTAAAATTTCATTAGTGGTCATATGTATAGATGAAACATTTAGTTCAATGAGCTCGAGAATAGTTATGTATTGAGTGTGACATCTGCCCCAGACCCGAACCCGAATGCCTGACTGGAACCCGAATAAAGCGTTTAACAGCCTTTTTTAAGTCGGATTGTTTGAGATTTCAATTCAAAATCGCAATTTCCGTAATTAGGCCGCAATCGACGATTAATTCATTCCATAATCACTCTAAACATCTCGACTAACACTTTTAATTCATCAAACATCCTCTTCCATTCTGCAAATCGCAAATCAAACACAAAAAATATATTTTTCCGGCGACTTAGTGTTCTTCATCTTCTAAGCACCATTGCAGGTAATTTTTGTGTTTGTTTGAATCCTCTTGATCATCTATATCTTCCTAATACATCAATTGCATCTCATTTCATTCCAGATTCGTGTAAATTGATCAAGAATAGTCGACTTTTATTCCTATTCTAATCCGTATCATTTCGTTATAATCAAGTAAGTATAATGCATCAAAATGATCATGAGATCATGGCGATTAAAAGCCCTATGATCGATTTGGGTTAGATCATATGATTGAATCGAATTGGATGGGTTCTTGATTCTAGGGCTTGTATTGGAATTGGGTTTAGTTTTTAAATAGAAGATAGCATAATTAAAAAACGAATTCCATCACAAATAATGCTTTTGGTCCACTGGTTGTGCACTGCTATTGTGTGCGTGTGACCCCGAGTTCGAGTCCCACTGCCCCCTTTTTTTTAATTTTCGCATTTTAACTACTTTAAACATTAAACTTTATTTTCTAATAACCTAACTAACACCTTTAAGTTAAAAATATTTTTCAAAGGATTAAAAACATGTAATTTCAAATACATTTATACAAATAATAATGTTTTAAGTTTATAAGTGTTTATTACAAAACTGAATTCTTATAAAAAAATTTATAATACGAAAATACAATAACGTTTCGTATAAATTCTCAATTTATACTTTAAAACCCAAATTCCCAATTTATAATCTAAAACCTGAATCCTAAATCCAAAACCCTAGATCTCGTATTTTTTATTCTTGTTACTATTGTTTCGTTTCTAAGTTAGGGTTTTCCTAATTAATTAGGTAATACTAATATTTGGGCAACCCTTGGTTCTCTTTAGCTGCGTTTCTAACGGTTCGATTATATTTGCATTTCAAGGTGAGTAAACTCACTCCCCTTTTTACTGTTTTTGCTTTTGGGGATGAAATATGTGTTCCAATATTATACTCCGGTTTTTCGTTTCTTTTTTTATTCTATTTCAAATGAGATCATTAAATGTGTTAGTCTTGACTCGCGACAAGATGCAATCCTTATGTGGTAGTTTAGTAGTATTGTTACTTAGTAATCCCACCGGTACAATGTTAGCGCTAATGGTTTGACAAACCCACCTACATGTATTTCAAAATAGGTGAGTTAAACCCGACCATTCAGTTTCAATGTTACAAGTTGCTATTCAATGTTACAAGTTGCTATGTTATGTTGCTATGTCATGTCCCTAAGTTGCAAAATAATTATTGATAACTAATATACTGAGACGGTTACGTGATGACATGTCTCCAGGTGAAGGCTGAGCACCAAAAACTGTCTGGTATGCTCCAACCCCTTGAGATCCCTACATGGAAATGGGAAATGATCACAATGGATTTTGTGATGGGATTACCAAAGACAAGAAAGGCAACGACGCTATATGGGTAATAGTGGACAGACTCACTAAGTCTGACCATTTTCTACCTATGAAAGAAAGCGCTGGAGTTGAGCAACTTGCCCAATTATATGTCGATGAAATTGTGGCAAGGCACAGAGTACCAATGTCCATTGTTTTTTATAGAGACGGGAGATTCACATCCCGATATTGGAGGCAATTCCATGAAGCATTGGGCACTAAATTGGAAATGAGCACAGCCTATCACCCGCAAGCTGATGGTCAGAGTGAGAGGACCATCCAAACCTTGGAAGATATGTTTCAGGCATGCGTAATAGATTTTGGTGGTAGTTGGGACACTCACCTCCCATTAGCTAATTTTGTTATAACAACAACTACCACAAAAGTTTGAAAGCTTCACCATTTTAAGTTTTATATGGCCAAAGGTGCCGAACGCCTCTATGTTGGTTTCAAGTGGGAGAAGGTCAAAAGACCGGCCCCGAAATGGTGTTGGACATCATTGAAAAAGTCAAGATGATCCGAGAGCGACTCATAGTAGCACAAAGCCGACAAAAGAGTTATGTCGACAGACGTCGAAAGCCACTATAGTTCGTAGAAGGAGATAAAGTCATGTTGAAAGTATCACGTTGGAGAGGCATTATCTGGTTTGGAAAGTAGGGAAAGCTAAGTCCTCGATTCATCGGACCTTTTGAGATAACTGCTAGAATAGGAAAGTTAGCCTATAGACTTGAACTCCCTGAAGAACTGCGTGGAATCCAGCCAGTCTTCCATGTCTCCCAACTCCGTAAATGTTTATCTGACGAAACCCTGCAAATACCACTGGAAGAGATCCAAGTGGACGAACGGCTAAGTTTTGTTGAGGAACCAACAGAGATAGTCGAAAGACAGATCAAGAAATTAAGGTGTTGGTCCATCAGATCGAGATTTCAGTGCTATAATGATTTGTAAGACAATAAAACACACTTGATTCAACCAAACAATAGTCTAATATAACCCAATACACAATAACAAGATCAAATTAACAATAACAGAGGTAATCAAGCTACAAAGATGGTAAATAAAGCTCCTAGCACCTCCAGCCGTCACACACACAATTTAGGGTTTGATAAAATATGCCAAAGTTCTATTGCAATGAGAAAAGATTACAATATATAGTTCAGCTATAGATTCGCTGACAACGAATCTATCAAGCGAACTATAGCTTCGCCGGGCAAAATAGGTTCGCCCGGTCGACAAAACTGAACATATAAAACTAACTAATCTATGCTTCTGGGAGAATCTATAGATTCGCCCGTAGGTTCGCTAGAACAGAAACAATAAAGTATAAAACAAAAACATATAACACCGACATGCCGGTGAGTCCAACCTATACATGACTATCAATACTCCCCCTAGGTTGGACCTCACCTGGGGAAGTCTTCTATTTCAGCTCCATCTTTCTCGGCTTCAAAGTTGCTCGATAAAAGCTCCTGCCCTCGATTTGATACCGGCCAAAGGATTAGTCATGTCTTCAGATCCGGCCTCATCATCTTCACTGAATACCAAAAATGATTCAATAAATTCTGCTTCGGCGACATCAGTATCAGGCACATCAATAACAGTAGTTGCCGCCTGAACTTCTTCAGACAGATCCTCACTGAACACATTCTCAACAACCTCAACAGGTTTCTCAAACCTCTTCATAACAGATTCATCGAGCTGTTTGGATAGATCATCCATATCCATTCTCTGCTCAACAGTCATCCTCAACCTTTCATTCACCTTCTTCAGCTCATCACGAACATCTCTGGCTTTATTAGCAACTTTAACAAACAAGTTTGCTTCAATCCTCGTGTCATCTCCTGCCCCGTACTTAATCACATTTTCACACAGAATTTTTAGATCATCATCGCAAAAGGAGAAGATCTCCATAGGATCAAACAAACGAATCTCCGGACTATCTTCCCCTTTCAATCTAATCACAGCTTCACCCGTGCAATTGTCATAAAACCACTTCAAAAAATCTTGTAGGCGAGGAGGTTGAGTGTCAGGAACCCTAACCCGGTTCATGATTTTTGGAGCACTCAGCTTTAGCACCACCTTCCCCTTCCATGAAACCCAGTGCTTGTCCTTCTTTTGCCTCATTCTCTTCGGTTTTTGGTACCCAAAATCAGCAAAATTATTCTCAGCTGCCCTTCTGATTGAAACTTCAAATGCGCACGCTATCCCACTATCCTCCTTTCCCAGTATAGGAAGTTCAGCCAACCTTCTTAAATCCCATCGTGGAAATGTGGCAAAATGCTTCCTATTCTTAATGTAACATATATCACCACCCCTCCGTTTGATCATATATGCATCCAATTCACTGTTGTATTTCCATGCGATTACTTGCCTATCCAACTGCGAAGTGTTCGGCTCATCGAGATGCTGAAAGATAGGAACTTCTGGATAACCTCTACATCCCTTTTAAACCACTCAGATTTATCTAGATCAATATGCTCAAACTGATAAGTCACATCTTTTTCTTCAACATTGTATTTTTCTGGTTCATCCTCCAAATCCTCCTCACTATCTATATCCACAACAACACCCGGTTCATCGATCAACCTGAAATTTACATTTGTACCCCCATCAACCTCAGCTCCTTCAAACATATCCAGATCGATACCCATATCTTCATCAAAGGCCTCTTCAGCAGCTTTTCCTTTATCCTTATTCCCAAACGCATATTGCATTAACGGATACTTTGCAGCACCCGTTAAGCTTTTCAGCTCCAACTCAGACATCGCTGGATCAGATCCATCTTTTTCTTTCAAACTATTTAACTCTTTGAAGATCCGAACGATGAGACATTGTTGATCCTTATCATCCTTCCCATCTCAGTAATGATAGTCAATTTCTCTGCATCATTCGTCTCCAAATCAGCATATTTATCTTTCAGATCCACTAACTTAGACTTCAAATTTACCATTTCAGCCTTCAACTCACTAACTGCCTCAGCAGATGTACCCGAACCATCATGCTTGGATTTTTTACAGCTTCAGCGGGTGCATATGATTTTCTTTTGGTCCTTTTCTCCCTTCCCGCATCTATTTCAGCATGTATCTCATCAATTTCTCGATCCAGTGAATAATCTTTGTCATTAGCATACTGTTTTCTCTTTCTCAACTTCTTCTCAGTTATCTCCACGTTCTCACCACCCCTTTTTCTCTCGATCTCCATCAACCTCTGTATATGTACCCATCTATCAGCTGGGTACATATTTTCCCATAAGAATGAAGTTCTACCAACGCAATCAGCTTCGTACCGACTTGCAATCGCCAAAAATCCTTGAATGCATTGACCAGATCTTCAAAGTTTCACCAATAACAGGCAGATCGGGCTGTTTGTCATTCAGAATCATCTGCACAAACCGAGGGTAAAGCAACCATTTATTCTGTTTTGCAGCATGAATGTTCTCGAGCATGTAGTTGTAGATCAGCTTTGCGAGATTAGCCTTCTGCCCTCGACAAAATAACATCATAGCACGAGCCCAATCCAGATTCAACCCATCAGTTCCACCCTTCCTATGATCAAGGCACATAATGAACACGTGTGCGATGTACCTCAATTCCTTGATCATATAGGATTTTAACGAACTCCATCTTTTTCTCCCCCGGCATCGGACCCTCATAACCAGCATTCCTAAAGGCACCATAAACCTCCTCAGCCTCAGCCGTCATTTTAACTTCATCTCCCACAGCATCCTGTATCCTTAAGATCCTTGCCACATCAGCTTCAGTAAACTCTATATCATGCCCATTAACCTTTGCACATATCTTTGATGGTTGCACAGAAACATTTATCACCATTGTTCTCCAAAAATCCCGAACATGTAACTCATAAATGGTAGGTGAATGATATATAGCGTGATGAATGTGAGAAGACTTCAACCATCTAATGCAATCCTTGTAACCAGATGCCTTCTTGTGATTTTCGTCCAACAAAGCACACATATTCTGCTTCCTTTCGAAAAATAACGTAGACATTGTGCCTGAAATACAAATGAAAGTTGATCAGAAACGAAAATTTCGGAACAGTGTATAGATTCGCTGTAAAAAAACAGGTTCGCTGACCAAGCGAACCTGAGATTAGGTACCGGAACCTATAGATTCGCTGACATGAAAAACAGTCATTAGGTCGAGCGAATGTATAGGTTCGCTAGAAACATTCAGGCGAATCTATGCTGATGCACGGGCGACATATCGGCATAGATTCGCTCGGATGTTTTGAACTTTCGTTTAGGTTCGCTAGACGAACACGTAGGTTCGCTGGAACCCTAGATTTTGAAAAACGGCCCTAATCACATACGAAAACCAAATAGAACATACATTCAAGTCATACATAATAAGAAGCATACAGTAAATTGATTAATCAACTATTCACAACAAAGTTCAAACACTGTCAAAGATTTAATAGGTTCGAGTTGTTAAATCGGGATTAAGACATAGTTAACCATCAAAATAGAGATTAAAGTGAAATTGTTTACATACCAGGATGGATTAAAAGCAGTTTAGATGATGGAAAAAGTTGTGAGCAAGATTCGAACGTGAGATCTCTTGAAACGACCCGGTTAAACAGTGTCAGCGAATGTGTGAAAAGAGTTTGCAGATCAACATATATATATATATATATATATATATATATATATATATATATATATATACACATAGATTCGCTGAACTTTCAACCTGGCGAACCTCAGATTCGCTCGGAGCTAAAAAGTCAAGCGACTTGAATTAGATCCGGGCGAATCTGAAGGTTCGCAATAGATTCGCTGGGAGGCGATTTTTTGAAAGACAAGATATTTTTGGTTTTTCTTAAATATTAATTTCTTTATGAATCCATGAAAACGTCCCACGATTTCAACGTTCCGAAAATAAAAGCATTAAATGAAAATTAAAGATATATATAAAAAGAAAGAAAAATAAGAAGAATAAAAAGAAAAAAAAACTGAAGAAGGATATATATATATATATATATATATATATATATATATATATATATATATATATATATATATATATATATATATATATATATATATATATTTCTTGACGTTTTACGAGCAGAATCCGGAGAATCATAGATTGGCGGGATTGTAGATATGTTTGTCCATTTAAACCCATGCCTTAGTCCTTTCAACAAGAGATCAGCAGGTTCATTTATCATGTTTTGGTTTGATTGAAGAAGCTCAGGCAACTCGGTCCCCACAGACATCGAGGTAAATAGAACTTGTCCTATCATCAGGGTTTATTTGAGCAATATGATTGACTTCGCTTGAATTTCTTGGATCAAATCTTGAATATTGATCAATTCATGAACTTCTTTTGACATTTGTGCAATTTTTGCATCTTTTTGTGAGTGGAGCTTGTCAACAATGATTCTTTTGAACACATTGCGACTTATTATTTGGGAAACTCAAATGGTTTAGAGCTCCAGGTCTATACCGACGTATAACAAAGGAGATAAACATTTGAACATGCTCGGTGAATCTTCAGGTCAATACTTCCGTATAGCAAAGAAGATCCACCAACTCCAGGTCAATACTTCCGTATAGCAGAGGAGTTAACACTTTGACTCAATACATTCTGAGGAGTTAACAAGTAACTCACTCAGAGGTTTTTCTGAAGAGCAACACTAGCAGCTTTTTATTTTGTTTTGCTAACTAGAAACTCAATTCAGGGCTAGGGTAAGGGTGATTTGGGATATTTGGGGAAATCAAGGCAAAGATTTGACGCTCTCAACCCATTTTTGACAGGACTTGTATCTTTGTGCAGGCCAATCATGTCAAGGAGATAATCCTCATTGCCGAGTTCTTGAACGTTATGTTTGGCTGCACAATCACTGTTTACTTTGTTTTTCGGGCTGAGCCTATCTAACATATCCCAAACACAATACTTCTAACCTCCTTCAACGTCTCTTCAACATCAAACAAAAACGGGGATCCTGAAATAGCAAAATTTGAAAAAATATAAGTAGTTAATCTTTAATATCTCCCCCAAAAATTCTATATTTTGGCTATCTAATAAGAATTTGTTTTTTTTTGTTTTTCAGATTTTCTTAATATATATATACAGAAAAAAGGAAGAAATAAAATAAAACAAAGTAAAATTAAAAAGAATGAGCGAAGAAATATGTGACTCACGGATTCTCAAGGATGAAAATGAAAAAGATATTTACATATTTACAAAGCCATTTTTCTTAGACAAAGGTTTTCAAAAAGATATCAATCCCAACATAGAGATCAGTTCATAAAAACGTGGTTTGTCAAAAGTTTTTGTGAAAAGATCAGCTTTTTTGCTTTCGAGTTTCAATAGGAATAATATCAATGAACCCCTTTTCCTAAGCGTCTCGGATGACGTGAATTCTTGTTTCAATGTGCTTGGTGCGTGTGTGATGAATAGGATTCTTGGCAATTTCAACATCAGCTTCATTATCACAAAAGAGTGGTGTATGAAGAAAGTTGATGCCGTAATCCATCATCTGATGTTGGATCCAGAGCACTTGGCAACAACATCTTGAAGCAAAAATGTATTCAGCTTCTCCTGTGGACAGGGAGACTGTTGTTTGCTTCTTGCTTTGCCAGGAAACAAGACATTTGCCTAGATATTGACATCCGCAAGTGACTGATTTTCGGTTTATCCTGCAACCAGCATGATCACTATCAGAAAAAGCATGTAAATCAAAGTTCCCACCTTTTGGGTACCAAAGTCCCAAACGAGAGGAACCCTTAAGGTAACGAAAAATGCGTTTAACAGCTTTCTCATGTGATTCTTTTGGATAGGCCTGGAAGCGAGCACAGTAGCACACAGCAAATGTAATATCTGGTCGGCTGGCAGTCAGATACATGAGAGATCCGATCATTGAGCGGTATCCATGAGCATCCACAGGATTCCCATTATCATCAGAAGTAAGGCATGTTTGAGCGGTGAAGGGAATCCGTTCAGGAGAAGAATCATCCATGCCAAACTTTGTGAGAATTTCTTTGATGTACTTTTCTTGGTGGATAAGGATTCCATCAGGCTTTTGTTCCACTTGCAGCCCCAAGAAGAAGCACATCTCCCCCATAATAGTCATTTCAAAACGATCCATCATTACTTTCTCAAACTCTCTACACAGCCCCTCATTTGTCGATCCGAAAATGATATCATCCACATACACTTGAACAATCAGCAGCTCACCATTCACCTCCTTCTTGAACAATGTCATATCTATAGTCCCATGAGAGAAACCTTTGCTGAGAAGATACTATGTTAGAGTTTCATACCAGATACGTGGAGCTTGATGCAACCCATACAAGGATTTATCAAGCTTGTACACCTTCGAAGGAAAATGTGGATCCTCGAAACCCGGTGGTTGACATACGTAGATCTCCTCATCGATATCTCCATATAGAAATGCACATTTAACGTCCATCTGATAGACTTTAAAGTCTTTGTTAGCAGCATGAGCAAGAAAGATTCTAATGGCTTCAAGGCGAGCGACTGGAGCAAAAACTTCAATGTAGTCAATCCCCTCTTCTTGAGCAAATCCTTGGACAACCAATCTCGCCTTGTTTCTGATAACAACACCGCGATCATCTGGCTTGTTTCGGAAGACCTACTTAGTGCCGATGGGGCACTTATTAGGAGGAAGATCAACAAGTTCCCAAACTTTAAGCTTCCTAAATTGTTGCAATTCCATTTGCATGGCATCAACCCAACTAGGATCTTCAAGTGCTTGTTTATAATTCTTCGGAACGACTTGTGACAAGAAAGCAACATAGAGACACTCATTAATCAAACCACTCTGACTCCGAGTTCCAACATCATCAGTGATTGATCCTATGATGTAATCATGAGGATGATCTTTCACTGTTTTGAAGTTTGTATTGAGAAATATTTGGTTGGATTGTGATGAGGAGGCTTGATTAGTTGGTTGGGATGGAATGTTTGAAGTTGGAGGAATTTCATTGGTGGAAGAGGTTGGGATGGAAGTTGATGATAAAGGAATATCAATTGGAGGTGGAGGAGGTGGAGGAATGTCAAATGTAGTTGAAGGTATTTGAGTAACTGAAGGTTGTGGTGGGGATGGTGGTTAAGGTTGATGGAATGATGATGATTGGTGATGGTTAATGAATGTAACAGGACTAGGAGAAATGATATCATCATCGTCAGAGTTTGGAAGATTAAATGAGTTGAAAACAGTGGTGGAATCGTAAAACCATGCGGGCTCACAACTGATGCTTGTGGAGTTTGATTCTTGCCAATCAACATAATAGGACTCTTGTACAATCCGCATTCGCTTGTTGTAAACACGATACGCTTTTTGTGTGTTCTAGTATCCTACAAAGAAGCATTCATCTGAAACAACACCAAACTTCGTTTTCTGATCTAGAGTATTCAACAGAGTGCAAGAACATCCAAAGGGGCGCAGAAAATCGATCAACGGCTTTATCCCTCGAAACAACTGGTATGATGTCTTCATCTTGTCTTTGACAATCAGTACCCGATTCAGAACATAAGCTGCACAATTAACTGCCTCTGCCCAGAAGATAATCGGAAGCTTTGACTCAATCAACATAGTTCTAGCCGCCTCCACAAGAGTACGATTCTTCCTTTCAGCAAGACCATTTTATTGTGGTGTTCGTGCGGCGCTGAACTGTCTGAGAATACCCCGCTGTTCACAGAATGAATTGAAGATATGGTTTCTGAATTTAGTTCCATTGTCGCTTCTGATGGCTTGAACCTTTCGCTTTCCAAGCACCTCAATTTGAGGAATCAGCTTCATTAGTTCTTCAGCAGTCTCACTCTTGTTTGCTAGGAATCTCACCCAGGTGTACTAGAGTAATCATCTGTGACAACCAAGCAATAAGATTTCTTAGCAATAGATTTGACACTTATTGGACCAAATAAATCGGTATGTAACAATTCGAGGGGTTGTGAGATAGAATTTTCAATTTTAAGTTTATGTGGTTTTTTGTGTTGTTTTCCTTTAGCACAAGCCATGCATTTCTCTACCACAGAAAAGTCTTTAAGTGGTAAACCCCTGACCAAATTGTTCTTAACTAACTTATTTAGTATTTTAAAATTAATATGCCCTAAACGTCTATGCCATTGAAAAGATTCAAAGATGAAGCTTTAGATAAAAGACAGGTCACGGTGGAAGTTGATTCTTTTGATCCCATATTCAGCATATATGTGACACCCCGCCCGGCGGCGGAAACACCGAGCTTGTCAAGTGGATTGGATATCAATAGTACAAAGCACATGGTACACTAAAAGACATATTTTAATATCATTTAAGCATCAATGTCGTGACATAAAAGAGCAATAAATAGTCTCAAAACAGTAATAAAAGCCAACAATTAATAACGTTTAATTCCCATTTATTCTAGGTCCAGTAAGCATCCTAAATGTCTCGAAAGCATAAACGTCTCAAAACATCACCTGAAATATGTGTAAAATAAGTTAGCTAAAGAATTAGCTAGTGAGTAAAACACAGTAATAGTACGTAATACGAAATTCGAGATCATTATAATTATGTTTCGCAATCTTATGTGTATAGCAATTTCATCATATTACTCAACCAAGACCAACGAAACCAATAACGAATCCAAGAACCTTGAACCCCGTGGGGTAACTTTAGCAACAAGCCATGAGAACCACTCATGTTACAAATATTGATAACTTTCGTTTAACCGTCATTTAACCGTCTCGATATACAAGTTATCAATAATTGTTTAAGCATCGAAGGGACATAGCAACGTAGCAACAAGTATCACAGTATAGTAACAGTAACTATCCTAACGAATCAACCAAAGAATCACCGGGTCAAATCACCTATTTTGAAATACACGTAGGTGGGTTTGTCAAACCATTAGCGCTAATATCGTATCGGCGGAAATTACAAATAATATAACTACATTGACTATCACATAATTTTGCATCAAGCGGCCGACAAGATTAACACATTTTATGATCTCATTTTGAAATAGAAACAACGAAACGAAAACCGTAGTATAATATTGAAACGCATATTTCAGCCCCAAAAGCAAAACAGTAAAAAGAGGAGTGAGTTTACTCACCTTGAAATGCAAATATAATCGAACCGTTAGAAACACAGCAAACGAGAATCGATGGTTGCCCAAATATTAGTACCACCTAATTAGTTGGGAAAAACCCTAACTTAGAAATGATACAATAGTAATAAGAATCAAAATCTGAAATCTAGGGTTTCGGATTCGGGATTTAGGGTTTTAAATTACAAATTGGGAATTAGGGTTTTGAAATACAAATTAAGAATTAGGGTTTTGAAATAATATGTTTGGGAGATTTAAACGAAACGTTATTGTGTTTTCGTATTAAATACATTTTACACAAAACAATTTTAAGTTTTCTTGAAATAACGCTTATAACCATAAATATTATTATTTGTATATGTGTAATTGAAACTATAAGTTTTTAATGTTTAAAAATATATTTAACTTAAATATGTTATTTAGGTTATTTAGGAAATATAATTAAATGTTTAAATAGTTAAAATATAAAAAGAAAATAAAACTAGTCATAGGTGGACTCGAACCCATGACCTTCAGGTCAATATCAACACCTACTAACCAACAGAGCAAATCCATATTTTGTTATTTATTTCGATTTTTAATGATTATAACCCTTTTAACTAACCAACACCCATTCTATGTACAAGCCCTAGAAACAAGAATCGATCAATTCGTTCAATCCAGTTAACATAATCCAAATCAAACCTAGGGCTTTTAATCCCCGTGAACACGTGATCGTTTTGATATAAGTAACTTACTTGGTGGTGAAGAATTTGTTATAGCTTCAGTTAGGAACAAAACTCGACTGTTATGGATCAAAATCCGTTAATCTGGAACGATATGAGATGTAATTGGTATGTTAGATAGTTTCGGATGATCAAGATGAATCAAACGAGTATAAAAAGTACCTGAATTGTTTCCTTGAAGGTCAAGAACACTAAAGTCGCCGGAGATATTTTGAAACTTTGATTCGGTCGATTTCAGAGAATTAGAGAGTGTTTTGGTGTTACAGAGGTGTTATTCGGCTGATTTAGAGTGTAATGAAAAGTTTTAATTGATTGGTATGGGTCTAAATAAGGAATTGAGATTTTGAATTGAAATCACAACTTTGATTCGGGTTAGTTGGGCTGAAATCACGCGTTTTGTTTAATAATAAAGTTGCGAAACATAGTAATAGAGATTTTGGAATGATTTGGTGAATAAAAATCGGTCAAACCCGCGTAAACGCCTGTCGCCGGAAATAGGTAGCTGGCCGGAGTAACTGCTGCCGGAAATGCGTGGGTCAAAAGGGTTGGGGCTGGGGTTATATTAATTTTACACATTTAGTCCCTGAGCTTTTGGTTTTGTTTGATTTAGTTAATATAAGTGTTAATCCAAGATTGTAAATTGACAACTTTTGCCCAAAGTTATTTTATAAGTAAAATTAACTAACTAACTTAACTCAATGAATTGTAACGTTTATATAAGTGACGTTTTTATAGTTTTAGCTCGTTTAAAGCATTAAGTGACTATTTCGAAACTTAGGAGCACTTTTGTTTGACAATTTTTATTAAATCTCTTTTACACACTATAAATATATATTTATTTTGAGATTTAATTTATAAGTCGCAATTACTTGGCACTTGTAGATATTTCGCGACAATCAAATGATCGATTGGGAATAACGTAAGGGTCCGATACGTTTATTCATATTTATATATATATATATATATCTATATCTTTAATAATAAAGCGTTACATTTAACGGAAATATAATACAAATATATATTAACATAGATAACTTCGGATTCAAATCGGGTATTCGGGTTCAGGTTTTGGGGCAGATGTCACAGTTTCCCCTCTTTATAGAAATTTCGTCCCGAAATTTACTTAACCGAAGTAGAAGAAAAAGAAGCAAAAAGATGTGAATACATGGCTTTCATTTTGTCATAGATTTAGGTTTGCGTTTTGAGTATCCAACGAACTTTAACCGATCGGTAGCCGATTACGTTTTGAGTAATTTAAGTTCACGGTCCATGATTTCTAATGACCGTTCGGTGAACTGTGTTTAATTAAATGAAATTAGGAAGTTATTTATTCTTAATATGCTTTGAGAGTCGTCTACTTAACTCTATTTGGATTATGAGAGTTCAGGTAAATTAATAGTTATGAGATTCGAATAAAGATTATTTGTTACTCAATATGGGAATGATATAAGATTTCAAATTGTGAGTAAGTGTTTATGTACATAGATTTAGAATGATTTAAATGAAGATCGAGAATAATCATGATTAATAGAATGGATGAAACGAATCAAGTAACTTTACGTATAGTTAAACGAATCAGGCGCAATTAGTAAAATGAGTAAATAAGTCGAGTGAAAATAGAATGATTAATTGTGACCCAACTCGACAAGTTGTTCATAAGAATTACGCTTTCCATCATAAATGTACTTACGTTATTTAGCTCGTTTGGTTTAAGCAAGAATACACCAGTGTTGAGGAGTTAAAGTAGAATGCACCAACTTAAGAATTTGATAATAATGATGACATGCGAAAACGATCGTCAGATTTCGATTCCTATACGATAAGAATTAGTTTCTGATTCCTGCATCGGTTCAACTGGTAATTGTTTATTATTTTAGGTCAACGTAGAACATAGTTTATCTTACTCGATGAGATACGATAGGTATTGTTATATGATTATAATACTTAGGACAATACAAAAATTCACGGATCGAAACAACGCTTCAATTGACAGTATGACAGAAACATTTATATATAGGATGTACCAGCGGCGTATCCACCATGCTCTTGTCACACCACATTTGTCGCATTGCCCTACAAGACAAAACTTACTATGGTTTCCATGCACCAACTTTCATAATTCCGTGTGCACCCGTAATTACTTTAGTTTTTGCATGGACCCCACAGTTTATTTAATCATGTGCGAGTCAAAAGTACACAAAATTTTTAGGTTAACGTGACGATACGCTTAGGTTCAGATATCATACTCGATAGAAATATTACTAGGGAGAATCAGTTTAAGATGATAAGTAAGTTGATGATGTAGAAGGACTAAAGTTCATTAGGTAGACATTGCTCATATAAATAGTTTTGTTCATCGATATAGATAGTCAAGTTCAAGTACTAGAATAGTAACATTTAAGTTTGTGAAAACCGACTTTATTTGCGTAAGATGTAAGTATCTAAGTTTTCTGATCTTGACCGGTCCATAATCATTAGTTGGTGGCGTACATGTAATTATATAGTTTATTAGGATTTTCTGAAAAATTAGCTTAATGAAAGTTTGATAATGCGGATAATCCAATTTATAGTTTGAATGAATAGATCACTTAGTTCCTATTGGATTCGATTTTTAAGAAGGTTGGATTTATATGACCAACAGCTTTAGGTAAACCAGATATATTGACCATGAAGGTAAATAAGTTTACAAGAGATGATCTTATTTTTCTATAAGGCATGTTTTAAAAGTTAAGTAAAACGTTGAAACTTTTAATCTTTACCATGGATAATAGGATTGATTTGAAAATAAATGACACAAATTAAGTTGTAAGTATTGGAAAACAGAAGACATAGTGTTCGTTGCAAATCTTTGTGTCAAATTTGAGAAAACGGGAAAATCTTGTGTAAATATTTGACTAACGTTAGAATAAAGAAGTTATTTATCGTGAAATGCATATATTTTATTTTACAAATAGTAGCACCAAAAGGTTATTTTTAATTATTTCATTCTATTAAAAAAAAATTTTTTTTATTATTTTAAAATATATATTTTTATAAAAAAAATAAAAAAATAAATAAAATAAGGAAATTATTTTAATAGAATTGAATTTCGGTAGTTTTACAAAATCCGCTGATTATACATTCCGTTAGAGTAGCGAGTTTATAGATGAAGTACGTTGGGTTTAGATCAGTGCATGAAAACTAGTTGCGTAAAATTTCATTAGTAGTCATATGTATAGATGAAACATTTAGTTCAATGAGGTCGAGAATGGTTATGTATTATTGAGTTCTTGTTAGGTTATGGATAACGAACTTGAGGATAACATCACGTAGTTGATCAACGAGTACATGTTTTGATGGTTAGTTCATAATTTTGTAGTAGTTTCATAGTTTTAATGATGGATTAGAAATTGGATTGGAATCTTATAGTTGGATGAGCAGTTATTGAAACTATTTGAGTATAGAGATCAAGTTGAAATATTTTGAGGGTACATGTTCTATTCGAATACGTTAGCTTATAAGAATAGCAAAATCCGTTAGCTTTTATTTAGTTATGGAATTTAGCCTTGACTAGAATTCAGAAATCATGACCAACCTTTAACAAGAGAGTCGATAATCGATTTGGGATTTGAAGTATGCCTTAGATTTGGTAATTGATACATGATTTGAAGTTTTGGATAATTCGATTGAGATATATCTTAGTTTGATTTGAAATGTTTAGTTTACAACGGTGTATTTGTGTTATATGGATAAGCTAGCGAGTATATCGCATAACTATTATTGTAGCTTAGAAACAAATGGAATGATGAAACGTAGAATGACACGGTTTTGTAGCAAAATCTTTGACCGATAGAAATATCCGATGTAATAACAGCACCTCGTTCCATTTAGAATATCATAGAATCCTTTGAAACATACCATAGAAAAGCACTTAGAAACTTTAGAAACTTAAGAAATTTTGATTAAATGAAATAGTAGTAGTACTTATAACATCATAGAATCCTTTGAAACATAACATAGGAAATTACTTAGAAATTTTAGAAATATTTGTAAATGAATTTGGAATATTATTTGAATCACTATAGAAAGTAATAGAAATAATTATAAATTGTAGGAAAGAAAACCATAGAATCATCAAAAAATAAAATTTTGAAAACTTAGGAATGTGTCTTGGTTTTAGACACTAATGACTTATCAAAGTGTTAAGTTCGTTTTCAACGTATTCGAGAAAGCGTGCTTTAGCCTATAGGTTCACACTCATCTCGAACATCCCCAGGTAAGCATACAGGTCTCTTAAAGAGATTTATACGAAATGCTTTGCCTTAGACAGGATGTCCGTGATACAGGCGTTCCCCCTTCCAGATTGCACGCGTTCTCACGTTTCAAACTCACTTAAGACGATGACGAGATTCCACAAAGAGAAGATCTAATCACCCAGAAGAGTCTCTCGTAGCTCCTTCGCGAAATCGGATAAGAAATGAGGTAAAGAAAAGCATAGAAAGGTTCGTAGGAAGAAAATAAATAAGTTCAAAAGAATTCCTAAGTACATCTATTTGCACTAAGGACTCTTAGGTTATAGTCTAGGTCGGTGTGTTTCTAATACCCTATCCTAGTTCCCTATAACCATGGCTCTGATACCAAACTGTGACACCCCGCCCGGCGGCGGAAACACCGAGCTTGTCAAGTGGATTGGATATCAATAGTACAAAGCACATGGTACACTAAAAGACATATTTTAATATCATTTAAGCATCAATGTCGTGACATAAAAGAGCAATAAATAGTCTCAAAACAGTAATAAAAGCCAACAATTAATAACGTTTAATTCCCATTTATTCTAGGTCCAGTAAGCATCCTAAATGTCTCGAAAGCATAAACGTCTCAAAACATCACCTGAAATATGTGTAAAATAAGTTAGCTAAAGAATTAGCTAGTGAGTAAAACACAGTAATAGTACGTAATACGAAATTCGAGATCATTATAATTATGTTTCGCAATCTTATGTGTATAGCAATTTCATCATATTACTCAACCAAGACCAACGAAACCAATAACGAATCCAAGAACCTTGAACCCCGTGGGGTAACTTTAGCAACAAGCCATGAGAACCACTCATGTTACAAATATTGATAACTTTCGTTTAACCGTCATTTAACCGTCTCGATATACAAGTTATCAATAATTGTTTAAGCATCGAAGGGACATAGCAACGTAGCAACAAGTATCACAGTATAGTAACAGTAACTATCCTAACGAATCAACCAAAGAATCACCGGGTCAAATCACCTATTTTGAAATACACGTAGGTGGGTTTGTCAAACCATTAGCGCTAATATCGTATCGGCGGAAATTACAAATAATATAACTACATTGACTATCACATAATTTTGCATCAAGCGGCCGACAAGATTAACACATTTTATGATCTCATTTTGAAATAGAAACAACGAAACGAAAACCGTAGTATAATATTGAAACGCATATTTCAGCCCCAAAAGCAAAACAGTAAAAAGAGGAGTGAGTTTACTCACCTTGAAATGCAAATATAATCGAACCGTTAGAAACACAGCAAACGAGAATCGATGGTTGCCCAAATATTAGTACCACCTAATTAGTTGGGAAAAACCCTAACTTAGAAATGATACAATAGTAATAAGAATCAAAATCTGAAATCTAGGGTTTCGGATTCGGGATTTAGGGTTTTAAATTACAAATTGGGAATTAGGGTTTTGAAATACAAATTAAGAATTAGGGTTTTGAAATAATATGTTTGGGAGATTTAAACGAAACGTTATTGTGTTTTCGTATTAAATACATTTTACACAAAACAATTTTAAGTTTTCTTGAAATAACGCTTATAACCATAAATATTATTATTTGTATATGTGTAATTGAAACTATAAGTTTTTAATGTTTAAAAATATATTTAACTTAAATATGTTATTTAGGTTATTTAGGAAATATAATTAAATGTTTAAATAGTTAAAATATAAAAAGAAAATAAAACTAGTCATAGGTGGACTCGAACCCATGACCTTCAGGTCAATATCAACACCTACTAACCAACAGAGCAAATCCATATTTTGTTATTTATTTCGATTTTTAATGATTATAACCCTTTTAACTAACCAACACCCATTCTATGTACAAGCCCTAGAAACAAGAATCGATCAATTCGTTCAATCCAGTTAACATAATCCAAATCAAACCTAGGGCTTTTAATCCCCGTGAACACGTGATCGTTTTGATATAAGTAACTTACTTGGTGGTGAAGAATTTGTTATAGCTTCAGTTAGGAACAAAACTCGACTGTTATGGATCAAAATCCGTTAATCTGGAACGATATGAGATGTAATTGGTATGTTAGATAGTTTCGGATGATCAAGATGAATCAAACGAGTATAAAAAGTACCTGAATTGTTTCCTTGAAGGTCAAGAACACTAAAGTCGCCGGAGATATTTTGAAACTTTGATTCGGTCGATTTCAGAGAATTAGAGAGTGTTTTGGTGTTACAGAGGTGTTATTCGGCTGATTTAGAGTGTAATGAAAAGTTTTAATTGATTGGTATGGGTCTAAATAAGGAATTGAGATTTTGAATTGAAATCACAACTTTGATTCGGGTTAGTTGGGCTGAAATCACGCGTTTTGTTTAATAATAAAGTTGCGAAACATAGTAATAGAGATTTTGGAATGATTTGGTGAATAAAAATCGGTCAAACCCGCGTAAACGCCTGTCGCCGGAAATAGGTAGCTGGCCGGAGTAACTGCTGCCGGAAATGCGTGGGTCAAAAGGGTTGGGGCTGGGGTTATATTAATTTTACACATTTAGTCCCTGAGCTTTTGGTTTTGTTTGATTTAGTTAATATAAGTGTTAATCCAAGATTGTAATTTGACAACTTTTGCCCAAAGTTATTTTATAAGTAAAATTAACTAACTAACTTAACTCAATGAATTGTAACGTTTATATAAGTGACGTTTTTATAGTTTTAGCTCGTTTAAAGCATTAAGTGACTATTTCGAAACTTAGGAGCACTTTTGTTTGACAATTTTTATTAAATCTCTTTTACACACTATAAATATGTATTTATTTTGAGATTTAATTTATAAGTCGCAATTACTTGGCACTTGTAGATATTTCGCGACAATCAAATGATCGATTGGGAATAACGTAAGGGTCCGATACGTTTATTCATATTTATATATATATATATATATCTATATCTTTAATAATAAAGCGTTACATTTAACGGAAATATAATACAAATATATATTAACATAGATAACTTCGGATTCAAATCGGGTATTCGGGTTCAGGTTTTGGGGCAGATGTCACAATATATGTATCATTTCGTCTTGGAGCTCGCATAATCACCAATTCTTCAGGAATAGAAAACTTTGGCTTCAAGAACAAACATTCATTTGGAAGAAACAACACTGAGATATTCTTATCAAAGATTTGTGATACACTGAGAAGATTGAATGCCCGTTCAGGAACATAGTTACGTCTTCCAAAGTTAGTGAACCATTCGAGACTTCTCCTTGACCAATCATTTTACCACCCTTCTTGTCTCCCGCAAAAGCAACATATCCACCATTAATAATTCGATAATTTGTCAGTAGGTCCTTCAACCCAGTCATATGTCTGGAACATCCACTATTAATGTGCCAATGACTATTTACAACGACGCTTGAATGTTCCTGACATATTTAAAAGATAGAAATTAGACTTTTAAAATTGGTACCCAAGCCTTTGTGTACTTGGGTCGCGGAACAGAAGATGATTTACAGAAGAATTTATTTACAAACGTATTCAATCTTTTTCCAAAAGATTTCTGCCTCGAACTATTTGTAGCTAATTTAGGACATTGCTTGACAGTATGATCATCTTTTCCACATTTAAAACAATGAGATTTCAAACCTTCTTTTGAAACTTTTAGATCAGGAATTTTATCAATTTCAATCTCTTCATCACAATCAGATAATTGGGAATTGCAATCACTGTAAGAGTCATAAGGCTCTTTTGATTTACCTGTTGTGACTTTTACCTTTTTCAGTTTCAGATTTAGATTTATCAATGTGATTCATGGATGTGAAAGATGATTCCCTTTCTTTAGGTTTTGAAATCCTCATAGGTGTGAAAGATGGAATTTGATTAGAAAAGAACTTTTGAAAACAATTTGTTTTGATTTGAGTTTCAGAGACATGATCTGAAAGCTCATCTTTGTCATTCACACACACATTTTCAATCATATCATCATTCAACGAATTAATGTTTGAAGTAGAGCACCCTAAATTACTATTACAAATAAAATTGTCTGAATGTAACACATGACTAGGAACAAAATTAATTGATCTACTGTCTTCAACAGACTTCTTTGAATCAGAATTAGAAAGACCAGAACTGCTAGAACAACCAAGGCCAGTACTCCCACCATAAGCATAATCCTCTCTAACCTCTTTAAGATTAACTCCACTTAAACCTGCAATAGAGCTGTTAGTATCATTCGGTATAATCTCTTGTATCAACTCATTTGAAGGATGAGGAATTGGTGTCGGAGAATAACAGAAGGTACTAGGTGGCGGATACACTTGTGCATCATTGTTATAACCCAAACCGGTCTTAATTCTAGCCCCCCGTTGTTTCTTACAAAGATCCTCCCTTTTCATACCAGAAATCGTCCATTGTTCCAGTTTGTTTTTCACTTTTCTAGTCTCAAACTCAGCAAGAGTGACTTGCTCAGTTAAATAGTTTATTTCACAGTTCTTTTCCAAAAGAGATCTTTTCAAATGTTCGTTTTCTTTTAAAGCCTCTCTCAATTTAACAAAAAATTTTGATTCGTTCTCTTTAAGCTCTTTGTTAATTTTCTTCAATTCGTTTTCATTTGACATTAATAATTTATTAGCTTTGTATATGCCAATCAAACGAATTTTGCATGCAGATGAGCACATATCCTCAATAACATCATAAGGAAGACCAATTACCAGTTTTTCGGCGGCAAGAGCGCGGTCACACTGGCAATAAGGAGTACTTCTCTTGAACTCATCCACAGCTTCAAGCCTTGCCTTCTCGATCATGACTTCCAAATTTAGTTTTGATTCTTCATCATTCTTCATCTCATTAACAGCAGCTTCACCAACTAACCCCGTGTAACATCCCGTATTTTTGGTACTAATTTAACTCTTTATTATTTTATGTGACATATATTTATTACGTCATACGTAATGAACTCTGTCGATTTGCAAACAATAATTTAAGAACTACGACTTGATCACATTAATATAATAGAATAATATATATTCTAAAGACATGACACAAGTCTATTTTGAAATAAGTTAGTCAAGTAAATATGCTAACATGTACAAATGTGAATATATATTAACTAAAACTAACCGCTTACTTACCAACTAAACAAACCGAATACCTTAAACAACTAACACCACCACCAACAATCATGACTTTTGTACCACGTTGCTTCTTCTCCTCCTTCCCTACTCCTTGTAGTCGTCGCCTATCACCACCAACCCATCACCATCAAGTCTTGTTGTCCCCTAAAGTGTTTGAAACTTATGGTTAATGACTAATGGATTAACATGATCATCAAGAAACTATGGACAAAAACTTAAAAGAACACTATAAAAAGGGGGTCTTGGTTGGCTATTTTCCCATACCAACACTCTAACACTCTCTCAAACACACACACAAACCGCCTCCCTCTCGTTGCTGTTGTTCGGCCGAAAGGAGGAGCACCAAGACGAAGACACGAGTCGAGCATCACACCCTCCATCATCCTTCATTCTTGCACCAACGTTCGGTAAAACACTAACTTCATTTTCTTAACTAAATCATATGTTTTTACTAACCATCAAGACACTAAGTTAGTAAAATAAAAGTTCAAAACAAAAATGACATTAAGACTATGCTCAAAGAAATGGTCACTCGAAAGATACGAACAAACATGACGAACTATTGTTACAAACACACCAAGAAGCAAATATATATTATAAAGCTTTTCATAATATTCTTCTTCTTCCCCTCTAGATCTTGATGTTGGTTCTAAATAGGTCTTGGAAAAGACAAGACAAACCTCCAACACAAGAAAAATGGACAAGATTTGAAGTGATAACACAAAGGTCTTGGAAAACAAGACATACCTTCACTCAAATCGTATCAATGTCGCCAAGCTCGGGTGCAAAATGGCCATTGGTAGACATGGTCTACTTATAACCGAGATCTCACGACTAGATACGTCTAAAGATTGGTTTGATAACATAAAAGCCATGGTTGACAAGGCATACAATCAAACCAAGGTTTAGACACACTAACAAACTATAATGTTCAAAAACATTTTCTATAAATAACTTGAAGTCATGGTAATATTTTGTGTAAAACTTGTAGTGATGGTCAAAATAACACAAACACAATCTTATAACACTTTGGGTTAACCCGCAAGACATTACAAATACACACTAAACATTAGATCTAAAAGTTGTACCTTATGAAAAATATAAAAGCTGGCAGATTATATAGGTCAACTTTAAGAGGTCTTATCTCGGCCAAAACTTGATGAAACTACACGTTTCTGGAGTCTAAAATATAGTTCAAACTTTTATCTTTCCAACCCAAGTGGTCTCATAATTTTTAGAGGTGATTTGATACCCGAAAAGGTAGTTACAAAACAGAAGGTCAGAACTATCGATTTTGGCAGCATGTCTAAGTCAACTTTGAAGTGGCATTACTCTCTCAATTTTTACTCAAACGACTTGATTCTTCTTTTAAAAGTTAGCTTTATGTCTTAACTTTAAAACCCATGTAACTTATCCTCACAAAAATAATATTTGAACACCCAATTAACTTAAATACTTTTGTAAGTCTAACAGCATGTTGTGACAAACCTTTGTCAACAAATAAATTTAAGGTCCTTAACTAAACTCTTAAATAAGCACCATCACATTTTAATAAGTTAAAACCTATGTGGAAGTATGGTAAAAGTACCAAATTTTATGTAATTTATTTGGTCAACCAAAACGACGTCATAAACGACGCATGTAACAACATATGCATATATATAAGTATATAAACTTAAACTTTGAATAATTATATATATGGCCACTCTCACCATCTCCACTTAAATCACTAATGTTTTGTGAACATTCATAAAACCTTAAACGACAAACGCGTCCAACATACAACTAAAATAACTACCAACTTAGAAGACGGCTTGAGCCTTAGTCTAACTTACAACTTTGGATAATAACCATGTGACGAACTCTTATCAACTGTAGGGCGTGTTTGTTACCACCCACTTAAATCATTTGCTCATCGTTCCCTGCTAATCAACGGTGAGTCCTCGTGGCCCCTTTTTACTATTTTTACTTATGTGGGGGAAAAACATGTTACCTAAACTTTCCTCTTTCCTCTTACGAATCATATTACTTTATGAATCATATTACTTTATGTATGTGAGTTCACATAGCCACTTTTACTACCTTTACCTATTTGGAGGAAAAACATATTACTAAAACTTCCCATTTCTTGTTTTGAATCATATTACATTATGTGAGTTCTCGTAGCCCCTTTTTACTATTTTTACTCTTTTGGGGGGGAAAAACATGCTACTCAAACTTACTTTTCTTCTTCTGAACCTTATTACTTTATGTATGTGCACTAGTAAACCAGATAATGTATTTCATGAGCTAACTGAATATCACACTCTTTAAGATCTTGTTCTACTC
Organism: Tagetes erecta; assembly: GCA_030867185.1. Lineage (NCBI taxonomy): Eukaryota > Viridiplantae > Streptophyta > Magnoliopsida > Asterales > Asteraceae > Tagetes > Tagetes erecta. Next base: position 49,712,640 of record CM061491.1, on the reverse strand, counting down.
GAACACAACCTCTTAGCTACTGGATGTAGCCTATGGATTAATATTGATAGTACTATCGGGATTGACAATCCCCATTCTCCCGACTGATTGGAACGCGTAAATCCACGGTCAACAAATGTTGAATGATTATTTCCATCATTATTTACATGCAAATATTTGTGATAGATATTTGCTCAAGATCTTATACCTATTACACTTGTCATTTGGTTGAGGATTATGGGCTCATGGTAATAATTATCAACCGACTATGTGTTACTATTACATAAATTATATTATGAACTCATGATGATCATTATCCAAACTTTGATTACTTTTGTTTATCGAGCCTCTAAACTCTACGAGCTCACCAACTTTATGTTGACCCATTTTCTAACATGTTTTTCAGGCAACAAATCAAAGTATGTGTAGAACTTTTGGAAATGGCATACTAGGGCACATAGAAAGATTGAGAAGCATATGCATAGGATTGGCTAGGCAAATATGTTGTAATCTTTTAAACATGTACCCTAATACATTGTAGCCATTTTGGATGTTATGTACGATTAAGTGGTGATGTAGTATTCTCTTATGTTATACCATGTGTTCATAGCATCCCATGACGCCATGCCCTCGAGTTTCCGCCAAGTCGGGGGTGTGACAGAATGGTATCAGAGACATTGGTTATAGAGAATTAGGTTCCCTATTGTAACATCCGGCCCCTCATACCACCAATATTGTCCGCTTTGCTACATCAGAGCTCACGGATTTGCTTTTGGTTGCCCTGGTGAAACCTTCCCAGGATGGTCACCCATCCTGAGATTGCTGTCATCCGAGCACGCTTAACTGTGGAGTTTTCCACTCATCCACTAGCGTTAAGCCCTAAAACGCGTTGTTGGTATTTGAGGTCGGGCATCCCTTATAAATCCCAGATCTCTCCTGCCCACGGTCGATGTGGGATTTGCCTAGGGTGTTACAAACACCCCCCCTTTTGGACTCATCGTCCTCGATGAGGTTTGCCCCACCATCCACTTCTTGGATGTGGGATTTTCCTAAGGTGTCCCTCTGAACACCCCCGGGGACTCACCATCCTCGATGAGGTTTGCCCCACCATCCCGAACGGCACAGGAGTTGCTCTGATACCACTTGTAACATCCGGCCCCTCATACCACCAATATTGTCCGCTTTGCTACATCAGAGCTCACGGATTTGCTTTTGGTTGCCCGGGTGAAACCTTCCCAGGATGGTCACCCATCCTGAGATTGCTGTCATCCGAGCACGCTTAACTGTGGAGTTTTCCACTCATCCACTAGCGTGAAGCCCCAAAACACGTTGTTGGTATTTGAGGTCGGGCATCCCTTATAAATCCCAGATCTCTCCTGCCCACGGCCGATGTGGGATTTGCCTAGGGTGTTACAAACACCCCCCCTTTTGGACTCATCGTCCTCGATGAGGTTTGCCCCACCATCCATCTCTTGGATGTGGGATTTGCCTAAGGTGTCCCTCTGAACACCCCCGGGGACTCACCATCCTCGATGAGGTTTGCCCCACCATCCCGAACGGCACAGGAGTTGCTCTGATACCACTTGTAACATCCGGCCCCTCATACCACCAATATTGTCCGCTTTGCTACATTAGAGCTCACGGATTTGCTTTTGGTTATCCGGGTGAAACCTTCCCAGGATGGTCACCCATCCTGAGATTGCTGTCATCCGAGCACGCTTAACTGTGGAGTTCTCCACTCATCCACTAACATTAAGCCCCAAAACGCGTTGTTGGTATTTGAGGTCGGACATTTCTTATAAATCCCAGATCTCTCCTGCCCACGGCCGATGTGGGATTTGCCTAGGGTGTTACACCTATAGCGATACCTAGACTATAACCCTAAACTCAAACTTTTATATCATAGAATAGATATGGATGTCTCTAAGTTATAACTTTGGGCACGTGTTGACCAATACTTATTGGCCATCAAACCATTGAAGTCATCTAGCCTTCGATTTGACTAAGCACCTTATGTGTACCTAAGCCTGATTATGTTGTACAGTTAGGCATAAGCGATAGAGTGCTGCTTAATAGTGATTTTTGAATTATGTGTGCTTTTACTAGGACTATGAATGCTAACTTCACGAATGAACCTAAATGACACACACTAGGAAGCTACATTGTTGATTTAGTTCTTCCATTAAGCTACATGTATATGTTAGCCTAACCGTGCCTCTTTAGTACTTAATCATCATAACTTTAGACACTAATCATTATACTATATCTGAGGCACGTTCGTTTACATTTGTCTTAAGGACGTTTGAGACCTTAAACTATCAATAATTTGATTTGTTCAATGCTTCAACTATTTTGATACATTAAACTACATTCCTTTGACACTTTTACCTAAACTACTTAAACCGTGGGTACAAACTTTTGAAACAATCGATGACAATTATTTTTAACCAATATTCGCGACTGATTTAAAGTTACCATCAAAACCGTTTTGATATTTATTACTTAAACTATGAATACCCTCTTTTGTAACCAACCTACGACAATTATTTTAAACATCTACTAAGATATGATTTGGATTTTCAATTCAACTCCTCAACACTATTTATTTGAACTACAAATATTTTTTTTTATCTGCGTGATTTAATTCAACATTCGAAATTGATTTGAAGTTATCATTAAAACCATTTTCAGACTAAATATTTAAACCATCAACACTCCATTCTGAAACAATACCGAACAAATACCTCAAAACAAAAATTTGAAACTAATATTTACCCACCTCATTATGGCAATGGACCATCGTAGATCACACCTTAATGAACATGGTCCAACAACTAAACTGAATTATTCCTCAAACCTATTCGTAATCACGTCATGTCTTGACTAAATAGGTTTTGCTGTGTACTATAACATGTCGCCGGTGTGTGACCAATTACGTGCTATAACATGCCACGTGTTCTCTAACAAACTATGTGCTATAACATGTCACGTATTGTATAACAATAACATGTTATACCATGTCACAATGTGTGACCAATTACGTTCTGTAACATGTTATCTATTTGCTTTCAATATAATTTGTCTCATACTTACCATATGCCTGCATTATGATTGTAGCAATCTTACTTTGTACTTTTCTCATACTTATAGTATGGTTAACGTATGTTTCCCCCATAAGCATCCTAACCCAATCATATACTTGTAGTACACGTATCCCATAGTTACAACAAATTTGTTTCAGATTTATTACAAACATCTTAAGCTTATCTTATATAGACCCTGTAATTGTAATAAGACAATATACCAAATAGATGAGTACAACATGATAAGCATAAATTAAATTCACACACACGACGGGATATGCTAGGAAGATTGTGTAAGGTAAATTTACGATTACGTGTGCGCAACGTAATGGTAAATTTACAAGTACACGAGAATCCTGACAGAACCCTTATATGTGGAACTAAATCCAAAACACTAACAATAAATAACTAAACAACACAACTTCTATCAACAGAAAACTCATCTATGAATAACACAGTGATATAAAGCCCACGTTTGGGTTACATATCTATAAAAATCTGTCATTAGACGACGTATAAATTACAATCACCCTAGTGTGATATAAAAATTAAAGTCCATCCATGATGACATATAGTTAAGAGTAGAGGTCAATTTTACATTATTAATGAAGTTTCATTACTACTACACTGTGACCTCCAACAATAATGATCTCCCTAACAACAAATCAGAACCCTTTAAGTAAAGTCAATTTAAGACTCTTTTGCAAATTTCACAAGCCTTCCCTTAACCTTTGTTCAAGAGGTTATGACCTATTACTAGGCACCATTATATTTTAAAACGAACGTTACACCCTGATTCTAGAATTGTAAGGATTCTCAAGAAAAATTTTATAAATCAACAACATACTTCACTTGCTTCAAACTATTTCACTCCATTAATGTTTCGAACGATTTAGTGTCTTCAAATATTTCAAGATATTAACCATTTCAAATCATTTAATGCACTTAAGTTATTTTAGACTATTAAACGTTGCAGAACCCTTGATATTCTTCAACTACTTCCAACTATCAAACATTTCAAACCAGTTGATGTGTCTCAACTTTTTCACACAAACTGACGTTTAAACCGCTTGATGTACTTCAACTATTTAATACCATAAACCATTTATGTCTCACAACCTTTAATAGCATTGATTTTTTTAAAAGCTCTTTATACACCTCAACCTATACAGACTTCAAGTAGATTATTATTTTTTTCTATTTAATTGTGGAACACTTTCAAAGCTATTTTATACTGCTGTCACCTTAGTTGTTTTGACACTATATTATTAAGAGCCTTAATCTAACACCCTTCGCAAAATTACCTTTAAATTCAAAAAGAATGAGAGGTTTCATTCGATGGCTCAAAATATATTTAAAAACCCTACCATTTTGACAAATCCTTTCAGTAGAACTTCAAAAGTGATAGGTAATCTCAACGTTATGTTAAATCCCTGCAGATTATCCCATACACATGTGATTCAACCACACTAGTATATTATCTCAACAATATGTACGCCTTGGCCAACAATATTTAAATGATTTCCTTAATAATATTGTCTCAACTCGACTTAAAATTATCTTGTACTTACTCAAAACGAAACTGCTCGATTACTTATCGCTCTAGACGAGCTACGAATAGGTAGTCCTAAGATTACGTACTTTGGGATCTTGTAATAGATTTCCAAGAAACAAACACCAACCCTATATACAAAATTTTAAACATCCCAACTAGTTAAATTTCGGGACGAAATTCTTTCAACTGGGGGAGACTGTAACATCCCGTATTTTTGGTACTAATTTAACTCTTTATTATTTTATGTGACATATATTTATTATGTCATACGTAATGAACTCTGTCGATTTGCAAACAATAATTTAAGAACTACGACTTGATCACATTAATATAATAGAATAATATATATTCTAAAGACATGACACAAGTCTATTTTGAAATAAGTTAGTCAAGTAAATATGCTAACATGTACAAATGTGAATATATATTAACTAAAACTAACCGCTTACTTACCAACTAAACAAACCGAATACCTTAAACAACTAACACCACCACCAACAATCATGACTTTTGTACCACGTTGCTTCTTCTCCTCCTTCCCTACTCCTTGTAGTCGTCGCCTATCACCACCAACCCATCACCATCAAGTCTTGTTGTCCCCTAAAGTGTTTGAAACTTATGGTTAATGACTAATGGATTAACATGATCATCAAGAACCTATGGACAAAAACTTAAAAGAACACTATAAAAAGGGGGTCTTGGTTGGCTATTTTCCCATACCAACACTTTAACACTCTCTCAAACACACACACAAACCGCCTCCCTCTCGTTGCTGTTGTTCGGCCGAAAGGAGGAGCACCAAGACGAAGACACGAGTCGAGCATCACACCCTCCATCATCCTTCATTCTTGCACCAACGTTCGGTAAAACACTAACTTCATTTTCTTAACTAAATCATATGTTTTTACTAACCATCAAGACACTAAGTTGGTAAAATAAAAGTTCAAAACAAAAATGACATTAAGACTATGCTCAAAGAAAAGGTCACTCGAAAGATACGAACAAACATGACGAACTATTGTTACAAACACACCAAGAAGCAAATATATATTATAAAGCTTTTCATAATATTCTTCTTCTTCCCCTCTAGATCTTGATGTTGGTTCTAAATTGGTCTTGGAAAAGACAAGACAAACCTCCAACACAAGAAAAATGGACAAGATTTGAAGTGATAACACAAAGGTCTTGGAAAACAAGACATACCTTCACTCAAATCGTATCAATGTCGCCAAGCTCGGGTGCAAAATGGCCATTGGTAGACATGGTCTACTTATAACCGAGATCTCACGACTAGATACGTCTAAAGATTGGTTTGATAACATAAAAGCCATGGTTGACAAGGCATACAATCAAACCAAGGTTTAGACACACTAACAAACTATAATGTTCAAAAACATTTTCTATAAATAACTTGAAGTCATGGTAATATTTTGTGTAAAACTTGTAGTGATGGTCAAAATAACACAAACACAATCTTATAACACTTTAGGTTAACCCGCAAGACATTACAAATACACACTAAACATTAGATCTAAAAGTTGTACCTTATGAAAAATATAAAAGCTGGCAGATTATATAGGTCAACTTTAAGAGGTCTTATCTCGGCCAAAACTTGATGAAACTACACGTTTCTAGAGTCTAAAATATAGTTCAAACTTTTATCTTTCCAACCCAAGTGGTCTCATAATTTTTAGAGGTGATTTGATACCCGAAAAGATAGTTACAAAACAGAAGGTCAGAACTGTCGATTTTGGCAGCAAGTCTAAGTCAACTTTGAAGTGGCATTACTCTCTCAATTTTTACTCAAACGACTTGATTCTTCTTTTAAAAGTTAGCTTTATGTCTTAACTTTAAAACCCATGTAACTTATCCTCACAAAAATAATATTTGAACACCCAATTAACTTAAATACTTTTGTAAGTCTAACAGCATGTTGTGACAAACCTTTGTCAACAAATAAATTTTAGGTCCTTAACTAAACTCTTAAATAAGCACCATCACATTTTAATAAGTTAAAACCTATGTGAAAGTATGGTCAAAGTACCAAATTTTATGTAATTTATTTGGTCAACTAAAACGACGTCATAAACGACGCATGTAACAACATATGCATATATATAAGTATATAAACTTAAACTTTGAATAATTATATATATGGCCACTCTCACCATCTCCACTTAAATCACTAATGTTTTGTGAACATTCATAAAACCTTAAACGACAAACGCGTCCAACATACAACTAAAATAACTACCAACTTAGAAGACGGCTTGAGGCTTAGTCTAACTTACAACTATGGATAATAACCATGTGACGAACTCTTATCAACTGTAGGGCGTGTTTGTTACCACCCACTTAAATCATTTGCTCATCGTTCCCTGCTAATCAACGGTGAGTCCTCGTGGCCCCTTTTTACTATTTTTACTTATTTGAGGGAAAAACATGTTACCTAAACTTTCCTCTTTCCTCTTACGAATCATATTACTTTATGAATCATATTACTTTATGTATGTGAGTTCACATAGCCACTTTTACTACCTTTACCTATTTGGAGGAAAAACATATTACTAAAACTTCCCATTTCTTGTTTTGAATCATATTACATTATGTGAGTTCTCGTAGCCCCTTTTTACTATTTTTACTCTTTTGGGGGGGAAAAACATGCTACTCAAACTTACTTTTCTTCTTTTGAACCTTATTATTTTATGTATGTGCACTAGTAAACCAGATAATGTATTTCATGAGCTAACTGAATATCACACTCTTTAAGATCTTGTTCTACTCGAACACAACCTCTTAGCTACTGGATGTAGCCTATGGATTAATATTGATAGTACTATCGGGATTGACAATCCCCATTCTCCCGACTGATTGGAACGCGTAAATCCACGGTCAACAAATGTTGAATGATTATTTCCATCTTTATTTACTTGCAAATATTTGTGATAGATATTTGCTCAAGATCTTATACCTATTACACTTGTCATTTGGTTGAGGATTATGGGCTCATGGTAATAATTATCAACCGACTATGTGTTACTATTACATAAATTATATTATGAACTCATGATGATCATTATCCAAACTTTGATTACTTTTGTTTATCGAGCCTCTAAACTCTACGAGCTCACCAACTTTATGTTGACCCATTTTCTAACATGTTTTTCAGGCAACAAATCAAAGTATGTGTAGAACTTTTGGAAATGGCATACTAGGGCACATAGAAAGATTGAGAAGCATATGCATAGGATTGGCTAGGCAAATATGTTGTAATCTTTTAAACATGTACCCTAATACATTGTAGCCATTTTGGATGTTATGTACGATTAAGTGGTGATGTAGTATTCTCTTATGTTATACCATGTGTTCATAGCATCCCATGACGCCATGCCCTCGAGTTTCCGCCAAGTCGGGGGTGTGACAGAATGGTATCAGAGACATTGGTTACTTCACCATAACGACGGGGTTCGTGTCCTGTTTAGTATCTTAAGTGTATACATATATATAATTATATAAAACGGTAAGTACTCGAAGGAAATCTAAAGACGGGTCTTATCGAACATCGAAGATACTCCGTAGACGCTTTGTCAGCAAATCCGTGCTTGAACCGAACTTTTTGGAGGCTTCCGTTACTTGATGGAAACCTGCCGGGATTTCGTCGGGACTTCACCGGGCGTTTCTGGCCGGATTTTTAGAGAGAGAAGCTAGAGAGAGAGAGAGAGAGAGAATGGTGCAGGAAATGAAGGGGGGATCGACCCCCTTTTATAGCTGGTGACCTTGCCCTACGCGATACGTGCAGGGCATGCCTCCACCTGCGCGCATCATGTAGGGAGGTGGTTTTGCTCGAGACTGCGGTTGCCCTTGATTTCGCGTACCCGGTAATCTCCATCCTAGGCGATACGCGCAGGCCATGCCTTCCCTTGCGCGTATCGCGTGGAATAAATTCTTTTTTTTAAGTCTTTTTATTCTCGTATGGGTCGGAGTGTCACATTCTCCCCTCCTTATTGGGATTCCGTCCCGGAATCACTCTGAGAAGAAATGGGGGTACTTCTTTCTCATGGCGTCTTCTAGTTCCCAGGTAAACTCAGAACCACGTCTCGCATTCCATCTGACTTTAACAATGGGAATGCGTTTCTTCCTTATGATAGTCATGTATAGGTTGGACTCACCGGCATGTTTTTGTTTTATACTTTATTGTTTCTGTTCTAGCGAACCTACGTGCGAATCTATAGATTAGCCCGAAAGCATAGATTAGTTAGTTTTACATGTTCAGTTTTGTCGACCGAGTGAACCTATTGTGCCCGGCGAAGCTATAGTTCGCTTGATAGATTCGCTGTCAGCGAATCTATAGCTGAACTATATATTGTAATGTTTTCTCATTGCAATAGAACTTTGGCATATTTTAACAAACCCTAAATTGTATGTGTGACAGCTGGAGGTGCTAGGAGCTTATATTTATCATCTTTGTAGCTTGATTACCTCTGTTATTGTTAATTTGATCGTGTTATTGTGTATTGGGTTATATTGGACTATTGTTTGGTTGAATTTGGTGTGTTTTATTGTCTTACAAATCATTATAGCACTGAAATCTCGATCTGATGGACCAACAATATGGTATAAGAGCCTTAGTGCTCTTGATTGTTTGATCTTAGAGATTTTTTGTGAAGTTTTGGGGTTTTTGTGTCAAAACATTGTTTGATTCATTTCGGGACTATTTGTTGTGTTTTTGAGCTGGAATTTGCTTTGAATTAGTCATACTTGGTAATAGGAAGCTATGGAAACAAACGGATCTTAAATTGGTCGAGTTTTGAGGCTGTTTTGGTTGATTTTGGACTGAAACTGTTTTTCCCGTAAGTCAGCGAATCTATCTTTTCTTCCAGCGAATCTACGGAAATTTTGTATTCTGGAATTTACTGCTTTTGATTAGCGAACCTGAAGGTTTTATTGAACGAAAGTTCACCTGTTTGGGTCATTGTGCAAGCGAACTTGCTGCCAAACTCATTTGGGCACAAGTCTTTGTTCTGACCAGCGAAACTGTGTCTGTGGTCGAGCGAATCTGTTTGTCTGCCGAGCGAATCTACTGGGCGAATCTATATTGAGCTAACCTAGAATCTGTTTGTGATTATGACTACATCAACCTTGAACATGAATGATCTGGAGAGTGTTCAACCAAACAGGCCACTAAGGCTTGTAAGCGGTGAAAATTTTGAAGATTGGAAGCGATGTTTGAAGGCATTTTTCTACTATACTGATTACAATCAATGGAAGTCAATTGTGAATGGTCCGCATGTGCCAAAGAAAGTTGAAGGAACCGTTACTTCACCAAACACTGATCCAAGTACTTTCACTGAGGGAGATATCAAGTTGCTCGATCGTGATAAAAAGGCCCTTGGAGTAGGGATGTTCATCGGTTCGGATTGTGGGTTTTTCGGTTTGTTCGGTTCGGGTTTTTCGGATTGACAATTTTTTTTGTTGAAACCACAATCCGAACCAAACCTAATTCGTGGAAGCCTAATCCAAACCACAAACCACTTTCTAATTCGGATTGAACCTAACAAACCACATTAGCAAAAAAAGTATAAAAAAATAATTTTTTGTTTCCTTTTTTTATATATAACCCGCGTTCTATTTCAAGGATAAAAAGTACCAGTTTACGCTATCTACATTATAAAGTTATATCCAACGTAAAATTAATGATTTATAATCCATATGTGACATTAGTTATTGATATAAATAAATTGACAAACTATAAAATATAAATTATAATAGTGTTATCACCTAATTCGGTTTATTCGGTTCAAACCAAATTCAAAATTTTGAAACCTAAACCAAACCACAAACCAAATTACATATTCGGTTTTCGGTTTGAACCAAACCAAAAACCAAATATATAATTCGATTTGGTTTTAAATGGTTCAGTTTAGGTCCGGTTTTTGGTTTAATCGGGTTGGAACCAAATATTGAACACCCCTACCTTGGAGCCTTGATACTTTGTTTGCATCAAGATACTTACAATAGGTTTGTTGAACACACAACTGCTAAAGCTTGTATGATGCGTTGTGTAAGTTCTATGATGGTAATGAGGATTTGAAGTTGGACAGAAAAGCTCAAGCTGAGAAAAAGTTCAATTCATTCGTGGGGTATTCGCAAGAAAGTTTGACTGATATTACCAACCGTTTTCTATCAGTATCAAGCAATATGAAAAAGTATGATGAGAAGCTGGGAAATTATGAGCAAGTCACACAGTTGTTAGATTCACTTCCTCCTCAGTGGAGTCTTCAGATCAAATTGTTGAAGCAAGAGAGAAACTTTCATGACTTTAAACTGATGGATGTTATAAACAAGCTGAAGTCATTTGATCTTGATGTGAAGAGAAAAGAATATAATCAGTCTATGATGGTTCCAAATATCCCTCCTCAGAATGCTGCACTAATTACATCCGCTGCAAACTCTCCTATCTACGGTGCTGTATCTGGAGGATCATCAAGTCTTGGGTCTGTTAAATCTGTTGGTGCATCTACAAGTGTTGGTTCTGGTTCAAATGCATCTGTCACCACTCAGATTCCATCTGACACTATGGCTTTATTTGGAATGTTCGTTCATAGCTACGAAGCTCTTGTTGCTGGTGAATTAAAGGGAAAGGGTATGACTGTTGAGGATATGTATCAGGTGGATCCTGATGACCTTGAAGAAACTGATATACAAATGGCAAATGGCCATGCTTACTGTTCGTGCTAGACGGTTTATGTAAAGAACAGGTCGAAGAAGTTTTAGGAATCAGGGTCAGAACAACAAGCTTGGGTATAACAAAGGGAATTTGAGATGTTACAACTGCAAGCAATTAGGTCACTTCAAGAGGGAATGTCCTTTACCAATCGTTACTGAACCTGTGAATTCTGGAAATTCTAGAACCGTTGCAATTCAGGACAGAGCTGAGGAAGTTAAGCCGAGAAAAGAATCTGCATTGCTCACCAACTTTGATTGGAGTGCAGAAATTGAAGAAGCAAAGGACTAAAGTCATCACCTAAGTCACATAATGTGACTAAGGTAATGCATTAGTGAGAAAACACTGATAGGATTATCCCTAGGGGAACGAATCCTGATAGTATGAAATGTTTATAGGGTTACATTGATTAGCCACCAAATCGTGAAACTTAGACTACGCTGAGGTGAGTCTGTTGGTCCATCAGATCGAGATTTCAGTGCTATAATGATTAATAAACAGCAAAACAACTTAGATTCAATGAAACATAGTCCAAATACACTTAACAACCAATAACAAAGATCAAATGATCAATAATAGAAGTAATCAAGCTACAAAGATAGTAATGATAAGCTCCTAGCACCTCAGCCGTCACAAACACACAATTAGGGTTTGATAAAATATGCCAAAGTTGTATTGCAATGAGAAAACATTACAATATATAGTTCAGCTATAGGTTCGCTGATAGATTCGCTGACAGCGAATCTATCAAGCGGAACTAATAGCTTCGCCGGGCACAATTAGGTTCGCCCGGTCGACAAAACTGAACAATAAGACAGACTAATCTATGCTTCCGGGCGAATCTATAGATTCGCCCCTAGGTTCGCTAGAACAAATACTATTAATTACAAAACAAAACAAATGATATCGACATGCCGGTGAGTCCGACCTATACATGATCTATCAATACTCCCCATAGGGTGGACCTCACCTGGGGAAGTCTTCTGTTTCAGCTCCGTCTTTTTGTCGGCTTTAAAATTGCTCAATGAATGCTCCGGCCCTCGATTCGATCCCGGCCAATGGCTTAGTCATGTCTTCTGATCCGGCCTCATCATCTTCACTTAAATCCAGACATGATTCAACAAATTCAGCTTCTGTGACTTCAGTATCAGGCAAAATAGTAGCAGTAGTCTCCGCCTGTACATCTTTAGTATGTTCCTCACCGATCACATTTATTTCAACCTCTGCCGGCTTCTCAAACCTTTTCTCAATCGGTTTATCTAACTGTTTGGATAGATCATCCATATCCATTCTCTGCTCATCAGTCCTTCTCAAACTCTCATTCACCTTCCTTAACTCAGCACGAACTCCTCGGGCTTTATTCGCAACTTTCACAAAAAAGTTTGCTTCAATTTTCGTATCATCTCTAGCCCCGTGCTTAATGTCATTCTCACATAACAGTTTCAGATCTTCATCGTAGAAGGAGAAGATCTCCATAGGGTCAAACAATCAGATCTCAGGACGATCTTCCCCTTTCAGTCTAATCACAGCTTCACCCGTGCTATTGTCATAAAACCATTTCAGGAAGTCTTGTAATCTGGGTGGCTGAGTATCAGGAACTCTGACCCGAGTCATAATCTTTGGAGCATCTAACTTCAACACCACTTTTCCCTTCCACGAAACTCAATGCTTATCTTTCTTTTGTCTCATCCTCTTCGGCTTTTGATACCCAAAATCAGTGAAATTGTTTTCAGCAGCTTTTCTTATTGTAACTTCAAAAGCACAACCCCTGCCACTATCCTCCTTGCCCAGCAGAGGAAGTTCAGCTAACCTCCGCAAATCCCATCTCGGTAACATAGCAAAATGCTTTCGATTCCTGATGTAACTTATATCCCCACCTCTCCTTTTAATCATATAAGCATCCACCTGAGAGTTGTATTTCCACGCAATTACATGCCTATCCAATTGCGAGGTATTCGGTTCGTCCAGATGTTGAAAGATAGGGACTTCGGGAATAACCTCTTCATCCCTTTTAAACCACTCAGATTTATCCAAATCGATATGCTCAAACTGATAAGACACACCTTTTTCTTCAACATTGTACAGTTCTAGTTCCTCCTCCAAATCCTCTCCACTTTCTATATTCACGATAACCTCTGGCCCAGTAAACACATTCAAATCAATCCCCATGTACTCATCGAAAACCTCTTCAGCAACTTTCTTTTTATCCTCAGCCCCAAACACAGATTGCATTAACGGATACTTTGCAGCATCCGTTAAGCTATTCAGCTCCTGTTCAGACATAGATGGGTCAGACCCATCTTTCTCCTTCAAACTATTCAATTCGTTGAATATTCGAACAATCAAACTTTTTTGGTCTCTAATCATCCTACCAATTTCAGTAATAACAATCAATTTCTATGTATCCTTCGCCTCCAAATCAGCATATTTTCCTTTCAGATCCACTAATTCAGACTTCACGTTCACCAATTCACCCTTCAACTCAGTAACAGATTCAGCAGACGTAACCGGAACATCGTGCTTTGTTTTCTTTTCAGCTTCAGCAGGTGCATCAGATTTTCTCTTAGTCCTTTTCTCCCTACCCGCATCTATCTTGGCTTGTACCTCATCAATTTCCCGATCCAAAGAATAATCCTTATCTTTTGCATACTGTTTTCTTTTTCTCAACTTCTTCTCAATAACCTCCACATTTTCACCTCCCCTTTTTCTTTCAATCTCCATCAATCTCTGTATATGTACCCATCTGTCAGCTGGGTACATATTTTCCCATAAATATGAAATTTTCCCTACACAATCTGATCGCACTGATTTGCAGTCACCAAAGATCCTTGAATGCATCGACCAGATCTTTAAAGTATTACCAATAACAGGCAAATCAGGCCTTTTGTCGTCTAGGATCATCTGTACAAAACGAGGATACATAAGCCATTTATCCCCTTTTCCAGCGTGAATGTTTTCTAGCAAATAGTTGAAAATCAACTTAGCTAGATTAGCCTTTTGCCCACGCCAAAATAAAACCATAGCTCTAGCCCAATCCAGATTTAGCCCATCTGTTCCACCCTTCCTATGATCCAAGCACATAATGAAAACGTGTGTAATATATCTCCACTCCTTGATCAAATAGGATTTAACGAACTCCATCTTCTTCTCCCCCGGCATCGGACCCTCATAACCAGCGGTCCGAAAAGCACCATATACCTCCTCAGCCGTCATCTTGATTTCATCACCCACATCATCCTCTAACCTTAAAATCCTAGCCAGATCGGCTTCAGTGAAGACAATGTCATGACCATTGACCTTTATACATATCCGTGATGGCTGCTCAGAAACATTCATCACCGCTGTTCTCTAAAAATCTCGAATATGTAACTCGTATATGGTTGGTGAATGAGATATAGCATAATGAATGTGAGAAGACTTCAACCATCTGATACAATCCTTGTATCCAAAGGCTTCTCATGATTTTCGTCCAGCAATGCACACATATTGTGTTTCTTCTCAAAGAATAACGTAGACATTGTGCCTGAAACACAAACGGAAGTTGATCAAAAACGTGAATTTTGAAACAGTGCATAGATTCGCTGGCATAAACAGGTTCGCTGAACAGGCATGAGGTCGAGCGAATGTATAGGTTCGCTAGAAACAGTCGGGCGAATCTATGCTGATGCGCGGGCAGCATGTCGGCATAGATTCGCTCAAATGTATTGAACTTTCG
This sequence comes from Tagetes erecta, assembly GCA_030867185.1. Classification (NCBI taxonomy): domain Eukaryota; kingdom Viridiplantae; phylum Streptophyta; class Magnoliopsida; order Asterales; family Asteraceae; genus Tagetes; species Tagetes erecta. The sequence goes on along the minus strand of CM061491.1, from coordinate 49,697,584 downwards.
TTCAGGTTCGCCAGACGAACATTAAGTTCGCTGGAACCCTAGAAATTGAAAAGCGGCCCTAATCACAGTCGAAAAACCATTTAAGCATACAATCAAAGCACCAATCAAGCCATACTATCATAAGACGAGCACATTAATATTGTTAACATTTAAACAATAACACAGTTCAAACATCAATCATCGATTTAAACAGGTCGAATGGATATGCCGTGATTAAAGCACAATTAACACACAAAATATGGATTAAGATGAAGTCGTTTACATACCGGAATGATTTAAAACGGTTCAATGATAGTGAAATGCGGTGAGTGAGAATCGAACTTGAAACTATTTGAAAAATGACTCGGTAACAGTGACAGCGAACTAGTGAAATGGTTTCGCAGACGACACAAATATATACAGACACATGTTCGCTGAAATGTAAACTAGCGAACTTCAGATTCGCTCGGAGCTTAAGGTCAAGAGAAGACACGGCGTCATGAATAAGTTTAGGGCGAACCTGTAGATTCGCTAATAGATTCGCTGGGATGCAAAATTAAAAAAATATTTTTGGTTTTTTTCTAAAATTTTAATTCCTTTACGAATCCATGAAAACGCCCCACGATTTCAACGCTCCGAAAATAAAAACATAAATGCAAATTAAAGACATAAAGAGAAAAAGTAAAATGAAAGAAAAACAAGAATTTAAAACTAAAGAAGGATATATATATATATATATATATATATATATATATATATATATATATATATATTGGGGTTTTTCTAAAAAGGGTTAAAACTCTAAGAAGTGTAGGAATCATTCACAAACAAACACGTGTCCATGAGGGTGAAAAAACGCGGAGGGGCAGCGTCGTCTTTATACATATGACGTTGATTTGGGAATCCCGGCCATCACTCTCGATGTTCATTTATGGCGTTTTTTTACGTCTGTTAATTACGAACATCCGATCATGTATGACATTTTTTATTAGTTAATTTTTTCATCAGAGTGGTGTTATTTTTATAGAGTCAGTTTATGCATGGTGTTTTTTTATAAGCGATGATGTTTTTGTTTGTTTTTGACGTTTTGGTTTACTAATTACGAAGTTCAAACGTAAAAAACACCATGATTCAGAAGACACAGATCTAAGAAACACCATGGCGTTTGAATTTTGTGTTAAAAACACACAATGACCCCATATCCATCTTGCACGTGACCAAAACATCAAAATAATTACAAAAATGCCACCGCGTCCATCTGGGCCGTAAAACACCATAATCCGACGTCCCAGATTACTTCTTAGCCTTTTTAGAGTTTTAAGCCTTTTTAGAAAATCCCTCTCTCTCTCTCTCTATATATATATATATATATATATATTATTTTTGACATTTTTTGAGCATAATCCGGAGAATCATAGATTGGCGGGATTGCAGATATGTTTGTCCATTTAAACCCATGCCTTAGTCCTTTCAATAAGAAATCAGCAGCTTCATTTATCATGTTTTGGTTTGATTGAAGAAGCTCAGGCAACTCGGTCCCCACAGACATCTAGGTAAAAAGAACTTGTCATATCATCAGGGTTTATTGAGCAATATGATTGACTTTGCTTGAATTTCTTGAATCAATTTTTGAATATTGATCAATTTATGAGCCTCTTTTGACTTTCTGCATTTTGCATTTTTGGGAGTGGAGCTTGTCAACAATGATTCTTTTGAACACATTGCGACTTATTATTTGGGAAACTCAAATGATTAGAGCTCCAGGTCTATACCGACGTATAACAGAGGAGATAATCATTTGAGCATGCTCAGTGAATCTTCAGGTCTATACCGACATATAACAGAGAAGATCCACCAACTCCAGGTCAATACTTCCGTATAGCAGAGGAGTTAAGCACTTTGACTCAATACAATCTGAGGAATTAACAAGTAACTCACTCAGAGGCTTTTCTGAAGAGCAACACTAGCAGCTTTTTATTTTGTTTTGCTAACTAGAAACTCAATTCAGGGCTAGGGAGTGGGTGATTTGGGATTTTTTTAGGGAAATCAAGGCAAAGATTTGTCGCTCTCAACCCATTTTTGATAGGACTTGTATCTTTGTGCAGGCCAATCATGTCAAGCAGATAATCCTCATTGCCGAGTTCTTGAACGTTATGTTTGGCTGAACAATCACTGTTTACTTTGTTTTCGGGCTGAGCCTATCTAACATATCCCAAACACAACACTTATGACCTCCTTCAACGTCTCTTCAACATCAAATTAAACGGGGATCCTGAAATAGCAAAATTTGAAAAACTATAAGTAGTTAATCTTTAATATCTCCCCCAAAAATTCTATATTATAGTTATCTAATAAGAAATTTTTGTTTTTCAGATTTTCTTAATATATATATATATATATACAATATATATATATATACAAAATAAGATAAGAACAGAAATAAAATAAAATAAAATAAAATAACTAAAAAGAATGGAGCGAAGAAATATGTGACACCCGGATTCGCAAGGAAGGAAAAGGAAAAGATATTTACATATTTACAAAGTTAAACTAATTAGACTTTTGAAATCGGGACCCAAGCCTTAGTGTACTTAGGTCTTTGAACTGTAGAAGATTTACTGAAAAAATTATTTACAAAAGTATTCAATCTTCTTCCTAAAGATCTATGCTTTAAACTGTTTTCAACTTGCTCTGGATTACTTGACCGTATGATCATCATTTCCATATTTAAAGCAATGAGATTTCAAACAAACTTTGGAAAATTTAGAAACATGAATTCTATCTATTTCTATCTCTTCATCACAATCAGATAATTGAGAGTTACAATCACTGTAAGAGTCATAATGCTCTTTTGACTTACCTGTTGTCACTTTTACCTTATCAGGTTCTGCTTTAAGATTCATGGATGAAAAAGATGATTCCTTGTCCTTTGGTTTTGAAATCCTTACCAATGGACATAAGGCTCTTTTGACTTACCTGTTGTCACTTTTACCTTATCAGGTTCTGATTTAAGATTCATGGATGAAAAAGATGATTCCTTGTCCTTTGGTTTTGAAATCCTTACGGGTGTGAAAGATGGAATTTGATGAGAAAAGAATTTTTTAAAACAGTTTGTTTTGGTTTGACTTTCAGAGACATGACCTGAAAGTTCTGCTTTGTCATTTCCACAAAAATTTCCAATGAGATCATCATTCAAGTTACTTGAGTTTGAAGTAGAGCATCCTAAATTACTATTACACATAAAACTGTCTGAATTTAAAACATGACTAGAAACAAAATTAATTAAACTATTCTCTTCAATAGACTTCTTTGAATCAAAGCTAGGGTTACTAGAACTTCCAAGACCACTACTTCCACCTTAAGCATAATCCTCTCGCACCTCCTTAAGATTTACTCCACTTAAACCTGTAATAGAACTGTTAGTATCATTCTGTATAATATCTTGTATTAACTCATTTGAAGGATGAGGAATTGGTGTAGGAGAATAACAGAAAGTACTAGGTGGAGGATATACTTGTGCATCATCTTTATAACCCAAACCGGTCTTAATTCTAGCCCCCCGTTGTTGCTTGCAAAGATCCTCCCTTTTCATGCTTGAAATTGTCCATTGTTCCAGTTTATTTTTGACTTTTCTTGTCTCAAACTCAGCAAGAGTGACTTGCTCAGTCAAATAGTTTATTTCACAATTCTTTTCCAAAAGAAATCTTTTCAAATGCTCGTTTTCTTTTAAGGCCTCTCTTAATTTAACAAAAAATTTTGATTCGTTCTCTTTAAGCTCTTTGTTAATTTTCTTCAATTCGTTTTCATTTGACATTAAAAATTTATTAGCTTTATATATGCCAATCAAACGAATTTTGCATGCAGATGAACACATATCTTCTACAACTTTATAAGGAAGGCCCACTACCAATTTTTCAGCTGCGAGAGCACGATCATACTGGCAGTAAGGAGTGTTCCTCTTGTATTCATCCATAGCTTCAAGTTTGGCATGTTCAATCATGGCTTCTATGTCAAGCTTTGATTCCATAACATTGTCAGCATCGTTATCAACATTTTCTGCCCCATTACCAACGTTGACAGTGTCCTTCTCTTCCTTTTCAGCAACGGCTTCACATACTAATCCAGAATGAACAGCTTCTTCCTGATCCTTTCCCATATCAATCACCGTCTCAGCAACTTTACACCATCCTTTCCCTCTTCCGTCAAACCATCCTCAACAACCTCTCCAGTATTCATTCTCGCTTCAACCTCATCAATCACTTTAACATTCTCAACCTCTTCACTATAAAACTCTTTAAAAGGATCAAAACAGTCAATGTAATTGTCATTGAGAACAGATTCTTCAACAACTTCAGCAATTAAAGCTTCATGATTATGAACAAGCATCCCGGATAAGGTCGTAGTGTCAGATGGAATCTGAGTGGTGACATATGCATTCGAGCCAGCACCTACACTTGTGGAACCACCACCAGATTTGACAGACCCATAACTTGATGATCCTCCAGAGATTGCACCAGGTGAGTTTGCAGCAGATGTAATCAGTGCAACATTCTGAGGAGAGACATTGGGAAGCATCATAGATTGATTGTATTCTCTTCTCTTTACATCCAGATCAAATGACTTCAATTTGTTTATCACGTCCATTAGTTTAAAGTCATGAAAGTTTTTCTCTTGTTTCAACAATTTGATCTGAAGACTCCACTGAGGCGGAAGTGAATCTAAAAGTTTTGTGACTTGCTCATAATTTCCGACTTTCTCATCATACTTTTTCAGATTGTTGGATACAGACAGAAAACGGTTGGTTATATCAGTCAAACTTTCTTGCTTATATCCCATAAATGAATTGAACTCTTTCTCAGCTTGAGCTTTTCTGTCCAACTTAAGCATGTTCATTGTTGATGTAGACATAATTTCAAACAAATTTTAGTTTCGCTAGCAACAGATTAGCTCAGTAGATTCGCTCGGCAACAATAGATTCGCTCGACCAAAAACACAGTTTCGCTGGTTAGTTTCGCCCGACAGAACAAAGGCTTGTGCGCAAATGAGTTTGACAGCAAGTTCGCTTGCACAGAGGACCAAACTGGTGAACTTTCGTTCAATAATATGACAGGTTCGCTAATCAGAAGCAGTAAATTCCAAATCACAAAAATACTGTAGATTCGCTGGAAGAACAGTAGATTCGCTGGAAGAACAGTAGGTTCGCTGGATGAACAACTAGATTCGCTGACTTACGGGAAAAATAGTTTCAGTCCAAAATCAACCAAAACAGCCTCAAAACACAACCAATTCAAGATCCGTTTGTTCCTGTAGCTTCCTATTACCAAATATGACAATCCCAAAGCAAATTCAAACACAGAAACACAATAAACAGTCCTAAAATGAATCAAACAGTGTTTTGACAAAAAAAAACCCCAAAAACTTCACAAAAATCTCAATGATCAAACAATCAAGAGCACTAAGGCTCTGATACCATATTGTTGGTCCATCAAATGGAGATTTCAGTGCTATAATGATTAATAAACAGCAAAACACACTTAGATTCAATGAAATATAGTCCAAATACACTTAACAACCAATAACAAAGATCAAATGATCAATAACAGAGGTAATCAAGCTACAAAGATAGTAATGATAAGCTCCTAGCACCTCAGCCGTCACACACACACAAATAGGGTTTGATAAAATATGCCAAAGTTGTATTGCAATGAGAAAACATTACAATATATAGTTCAGCTATAGGTTCGCTGATAGATTCGCTGGCAGCGAATCTATCAAGCGGAACTAATAGCTTCGCCGGGCACAATTAGGTTCGCCCGGTCGACAAAACTGAACAATAAGACAGACTAATCTATGCTTCCGGGCGAATCTATAGATTCGCCCGGAAGCATAGATTCGCCCGTAGGTTCTCTAGAACAAATACTATTAATGACAAAACAAAACAAATGACACCGACATGCTGGTGAGTCCGACCTATACATGATCTATCAGAGTCTAACCGCCCCTCTTTTACATGTTTTATGATTTCGGGGCTCTATCCGAGCTTGTATGAAAAATATGAAATATTTTATAAATTTATTGATTATGTATGTGGTTATAGGTAGATCGCACCTGGTGATTCAACGCACCTCAACTCCAGGTTCGTCTGGTTGTTGTGTGATTGATCCGTGGTAATAAGCTTCTTGACAAGTCATCCCGAATATTCGGGAATCGGGATGGCGGCTGCAGGTCACGGGTTCGAATCACAGAACCCGTTTTTTTGTTTATTTTGTATTTTGACATTTAATTCACATTTTTAAGTATTTAAACTACCCACTAAACATGTAAAAATTATTTTTTTATCATTATCATGTCTTAAAAACCCAAAAGTTTTCTTAAACAAATATTAACTTTAAATAATTTATAAAACAAAATGACAAAACATGTATATATTTTTATAAAAACCTTGTGAATGTTCATTTAACCAAAAATACTCATTTTAATCCTTGTAAGTTGCATTTACATAAGAATTAGACACACAAACTTGTTTTGTCAACTATTTAAAAACTTTATAAACTAAAGATCCACTTGAATGTCATACCGTATTCGTAAAAAGTTAAATAAATGACTTGTAATGATAACAATCTTTAAAGGTAGGTTATTTACAAATAAATAACATTTTAACCTTTTTTTCTGAAAACTTTATAAAAAATACCGACGTTCATAACAAATTCGCAAACCAACTAAAAATAAGAATTTGACTCGTACGATCTCGAAAACTGCATGTGGACTAAAATCATTATGTTCGATTAATAGGATAAGCTACCGAGAGTTATTTTCGGCTTCCACCGTATATTTTCTTGAGTAGATTTTGGAGACGATTAATGTGAGTTTACATACCCCTTTTTACGTTTATAGACTTTTGGGGTGAAACATGTTATATTATTCAAATACACTGCATGCACCAAATCTATTTAACAACGATGTGATTCTACTTATGTCATGGTAATGCTTTATGTATACGCGTGGTGTTCTATTTTATGATCGATACAATCATTAACTATTTTCTAGCCCAGCGACGTCTTAGATCTAAGGGCCTGACAAGCCTTTTTGGTGCTAAAGCCGATGCTAAGTCCGGCTCTTCAATGACGTATTCTAGTTCAATGAAGGAGCCAAATTTCACTTAGCTGATCATATACTACATTTTATATTGTTGAGGCTTGATTGTACACTTGAGGTCGTACGTGTTGTTACATATTTGCACTAACCTTTGTGGACATGGAATCGCTTATCATTGTGGTCTATAAATTATTATCTATGTATTTAACTATGTGAACTCACCAACATCTTTATGTTGACATTATTTTCTAACATGTTTCAAGGAATACCAACATTTAATGCTAGCTTTGGATCATGATCACCATAGGCTTTTGGACCTAGCTAAATTATAAATCAATGAACAATTAATAGCTATGTCATTTGTAATTTGCTAAACTTGTGGACAAATTGTAATATTTAATTTGGTGATGCATGCTTATTTAAAACTCTAATTTGTAGCGCCATGTGGCTATGAGAAATCTCTAAAACTCACGTCTCGACGATTATCCGTCTTTTATTTATTTAATTGGTCGGGGTGTGATATCACTGGCACACCTTCTTCTTCCACTCGAGGTGTGCACCATGTTAGCATGGAAACTAGTGTGGCCGTTGTACTAGAAAACCTGACTTGTGAGATGAAAGACCTTAGGGCTAAGGTAGATAGATGTGAGATGTGTCATGGAGGACATAGCACCTTAGAATGCCCTTTGATGTCTAGGGAAGAACATGTAGAGTTTGTTGCCAACAAGAATAGGTTCCCTAATAATAATAATGGTAATTCTAACTGGAACAGGGACTCAAGTTTTAATAACAACTCTAATTGGTGTTCTTCAAGTTCCCCACCTGGTTATCAATCTAATTATAATAACAATAATAATCAGGGGGCGGGTAGTTTATTTGATGGTGGTAGTGGTGAACAGGCTAGTGGTCATGGGTCTGGTGTTAGTAATGATAGGATAAAGCAGTTGTTGATGCAATTAATAGCTAAAGATAAGGTCACTCAGGAAACCTTAGCTACACATGAGCTCATGCGGAAAAAGCAGGACCTTGCCCTGCAAAATTAGTAACCCATTATTCTAGACATCCAGATGACTGTAGGAAAGTTAGTGAAACAGTCACCTAGTCAGAGGTCCCCAGGCCAATTCTCGGGTTCGACTCAAACAAACCCTTCTGCTCAGTTGAATGCTATCTCTACTCGTAGTGGTAGGTTATTAGAGTCGGTTAAGAAGAGGGGTGTCGTTTAGTGAACCTATAGTTAGTGAGAAGGTTGTCAGTGAGGATGAGGAAGAAGTGGATGAGGAAATAGTGTTAGAGGGTCCGGGTAGTATAGAGCCTGAGTTTAGTAAGCCAAAACCTGTGAGCGACCCTGAGTTAGAGTTGAGTGTGGGGAGGAAGCCGGTGAATGTTAGGCCCTCCCCCTTTATTGATCATGCTCGCATCCCATATCCCGCTCGTCTTAAGCAGCAAAAATACACTCGGGAATACGGGCACTTCTTAGATCTATTGAACTAGATTAAGATCAATCTTACTCTTATCGAGGTTCTCCAGCATAGGCCTAAATATGCTAAGTACTTGAAGGACATTCTTAAGAACAAATGCAAGCTGGGAGAACTTTCGTCAGTTCCGTTAAGTGGTGAGTGTTCGGCTGTTGTCACGAATACACTACCGGAGAAGCTTTCTGATCCAGGAGTCTTTACGATTCCTTTCTTATTCGGTAGTAACCTCGAGAGCCAAGCTTTAGCTGATCTAGGTGCTAGCATCAATTTGATGCCATATTCGTTGTACGAGAAGCTAGGCCTAGGCGAGTTGACTCCAACTAGGATGTCGTTGTCCTTAGCCAACAAGTCGGTTAAGTATCCACGGGGGATTGTGGAAAACCTATTGGTTAAGGTGGATAAGTTTGTCTTCCCAGTGGATTTTGTCGTGCTAGATATGGAGGCTGATGCCAAGATCCCCATAATCCTTGGTCGTCCTTTCCTTCGCACTGCTCATGCGAAATAGTCGTTTTTAAGGGACAGATTACTTTGCATGTAGGAGAGGAAATAGCCGTTTTTTAAGATCCCTGAACCGATAGAAGAGGTTAAGCGTTGGGATAACAGGGTTCAGGTGATAGATGCTGAGGATAGGTGGGTAGAGGACAATGGGGATAGTGATGTGTTTTTCACTATGGAATGGGCTGGAGTTAAGCGGTTAGTTGGGCTTAAGTGTGGGGATCCTGGTGGGTTTGAGGATGCCCCACAAGGTACTGGTTGAGTTAGTTTGGGTAGGAGGTTTGGTTTTGTATAGATCTAGAGTTTAGTTTTATCTTATATTTGCTTTCATTTTTTATTCTTATTTATTTTGTCGTTTAGTTGTGTCGAGTCAATTTTACGCTCCGGTTTTTGTTTTTGTTTTTGTTTTTGCAGGTTTAAATCATTCTCACCCATACTCAATCTCCATTCAGGTGAGTTTGTATTTTTGAAGATGAAGAAGGAGCTCAAGAGTGTCGGCGGAAGCTCGATCGCGTCCGAAATGCTATACGATCGGAGCTGAAGTTTGGAATGAAGACTAGGAGCATACGAATTCTACAAATTACCAGCTAAGTCTTTTCCAATTCACCTTTCTATCTTTGTATTTTTTATTATTTTTTTATTTTTACTTTTATTTTTAGATGTTTTCCATTTCTACATTGAGGACAATGTAGAACTTAAGTGTGGGGATGAAAAATTGTCATTTCTGAGTCTTGGTTGTCTGTTTGAGTCTTATAGAGTCTAAAAAAAGTCCAAAAAAATTGAAAAAAAATGTCTTTGTGTAAGTTGTGCATAGAAAATGATAGTAAACTTATTTTGGCTTTCAAAAAAAGTTATGGTGTTTAAACAAGGATGAATTTGGATAAACGTTTGGTAACCCAATTAGCTGAGATAGTTTCCCTAAATGTTTTTAATTGAAAGTTAATTGTCTTGAATCTCGTGGGTTGTCATCTTAGGAGGAATAGGAAGACCTTAACTAAATAACAATTAGGCACCATTTTAGGCTTTTGAACTTAAATAGGTTAAGGGGTAGTGTCATTTTGGGATTTATAGCACGTTTCTTGTGAAAGAAGTGGCGCTCCACAATCAAATGTCCACAGGGTGTAGACTGAAAAGCGCTCAAAGTAGCTGCTAAAATAAAAAGAGCTCAAAGAAGCCAAATCAAATGAAAAAAAATGAAAAAGAAAAAAAATTTAAAAAATAAAGCAATTGATCCAAGACCTCATATGCTCTACCTCTGGGGTAGCGACTTGGATACGACACCCCTGGTGAGGTGATCTTGTTTTATGAAAAAAAATATATATATAAACGGTCTACACCCATAAATATCATCCATCCAAAGTTCACCCTAATATGGCACTAGTTCTTTACTTAGTTAAGTTCTTTAGGTTATTCTGGTAGGAAAACCTTTGTGGTTTGTCATGTGCCTCGTCAAGCAACAACTAATTGGGCTGACTTATTATTCCTTTGTGTGAGACCTTGTAGATAAATGATTTAATGAATTTAAATTAAACATTAGGGGAAACTTAATTGGCTAGTGTTAGGGTGTTTTATTAAACGCTCCACTGTTTATCTGAATTCGTTTCTTGTTTATGAGTCTGTAATGAAATGTTGAAGCCTTAGTTAGTTATGATTCTATGTGCATACTTTTTCAGGGACGAAAACGGTTAAGTGTGGGGATGTTTGATAATGTGCAAAATATACATAAACCCCGTGTTGCATTTGTTTACATTTCGAGTCGTTTCGAGTCGGTTTTTATCGCGTTTTACATGCAACTGATGTTTTTAAGTTTTGTAGGTCCTATGTGGATAAATAAATGGAAAGATCGCGGAAAATCGAATCCGTAGGCGAAAACGGGGCGCCAAACGGAGTTACGAGCGCGTCGGTACGCGAAAACAAAGAAACCGAACGAAACCGAGAACCGAAATCCCCTCACCACGTCATGCGACCAGGGGGGTGGCTTGGCCGCGTGCCATGGCGTGAAAATAAGGGGCTGGGCACGTGCTGATGTGACCTACTGATAAAGTATAAAATATACATAAATCCCTAGTTGTATTTGCTTACATTTTATATCATAAATATACATAAATCCCTAGTTGTGTCGTTTCGGTTACGTTTTTATATCATTTTTGACACAACAAATGTTTTTATGTTTCATAGGTCCCATGTTGATAAAGAAACGGAAAGATCGTGAAAAATCGGATCCGTAGGCGAAGACGGGACGTGAAACGGAGTTACGAGCGAGCCGGTACGCGAAAACGAAGAAAGTTTGGGCTTTTCTAGGCCCGGTTCGCTATATAAACACTCCTTATGAAACCCTAGCCTCCTAGAAACCCTTGGGCACCAATTTGGGACGAAATATAGCTGATTTGTGGTGATTTGGAGGCTAGGCACACGAAATCAAGGCGACGGAAGCACGTGGGTTCAAGGATTGCTTCTTGCATCTTCCGGGTTTTTCTAATCCTTTGTTTCTCGTTCTTTCTACCATGTTTTGAAACTTTAATTTTGACTTTATTTTTGTTACAAACATGCTAGGCTAGGCTCTTAAATCCACCTAGACTTATGATGAATTTATGTTAACGTTTGAACTTGGACTTGGATTGTTTTTATTGTGGTTATTATGATTAAGTAAAAAGTTTAATGCTTTAATTCAATTGGTGCTATTAAGTGTGTTGGAATTGGGTTGATTATTATTAATTTTTCCATTGAATGCTTGGTGATGGTCTATGTCATATAATAGTGTTCGATTCACGTCATTGACTGTGTGTTATGATAAGTGTTATGGTGATTACATGCTTAAAACCATAGGAAATAATAATAAAATCAACTTAATGAAAACGTGCTTGCTTGTCTAAGATATCCGTGAGGTGATTAGATTAATTGTTAAGTCTTGTTTGTTGATTGCTAGAATAGATATTCGTGAGAATTCAATCTAGGTTTCACTTAGCAAACATGTTTAACAAATCAATTGAATGCTTTAAACTGGCTTTGGGTTTTAAACTATGAGGTTGGAATTCGCATAAGATCACTTAATCATAATTAGGTTAGACAATCGTGAGGGCGTTTACCTGTTAAACTAGGGTTCGTAATAACTTGCTAGAAAATCGTAAGTTTCTTCTTGAAAAGGGTCGAGGGTCTTATAATGGTATTTTGCAAGTGAATACCTTTGTTACTAGTTCCATAATCAAAACATCCGATTTCAAGTGATAATTGCAACATAGAGGAGTCGGGTCTAGGTGGCTCATTTTAATCACGGTTTTCGTACTTTGTTTTTCGTGCTTGTTTCTATTTTTAGTAACTTTCCATTTTTAGTAAGTTTCTTGATTTAGAAAGTTTCTATTTTTAACAGGTTGTTATTTTTAGCAATAAACCCCCCTTCTCAAATACTCTATAATTAAAGTTCGTGTCATGTCAGTTGAGTCTTAGTTAGTTAATTTAGGGTAGTATATAGAGTCTGTGGGTCGATACCCGGACTTACGTTTCACTATATTACATTCGACCGGTCCACTGCCGGTTGTGCGTGATTTAGTAGTTCGTCTAGGTTTTTATAAATTTAAAACTAGGTGTTTTTAGGTGTTTATTTTATATATATATTGCACGCATCACCTACGCGATCACAAACCCATTTCGTCGCTGCGCGACGTGGCGACGCATTTTCAGCAGAAAGTTTCGACGCTTTTTGGCCCGGTTCACTATTTAAAAAACTTTTCTTCAACCCTAGCCTCATATGCAACTTAGGTACAATTGGAAGTCGAAAAACAACAGAATTAAGGCGTTTTTGGAGGCTACCGAGACGAAACCAAGCAACGGAAGCTCGTGGGATTGAAGATTGCATCTTGGATCATTCGGATTACATTGTTCTTTCGTTTTCGTTTGTTTTAATCATGTTCATTACTTTTGGATTTGCGTTTATTAGTATGAATATTGTTGGCTAAACTTATTAAAAGCATCTAGGCTTTAGGATGAAACGTTGATTTACGTTTAAACTCATGTTTGGTTGATTTGGATTTTGGATTGTTTGTTTAATTAAAGTTTTAATCTTTTTATTCATATGATGCATATTATATGTTGGATTTGGTTTAACTAATTTCATTGTTTCACTTTATTCTTGATGATCGTCTATGTCATACAATAGGATATTGCTTAGATCATTGATTTTATGTCGTGATTGTTTTATGGTTTAACTACAGTACAACCATAGGAATAATTATATTAGTAAAACTAATGAAAACATGTAGCTAACTTAGACAACCGTGAGGTGATAAGTTATTAACAAGTCTTATTTGTTTAATGTGCTACGTCTAGTTCTTCGTGAGAAGTCGGTCTTAGTGTTAATTAACAGATTTGCTTGTTGAATTGTATGATTGGACTGAAATGACTTAGAACACCATACTGTGAGGTAGGTTTCTAGTAAGGTCACTTAAACATACTTTAATTAGGTAACTGTGAGGAAACCTAATGTCATAACTAGTATGCATAGTAACTCAATAGAAACTCGTAGGTGTCTCCTCGAAAAGGGTCGAGGGTCCAATTTAGTGGTGTCGATTGAGTGAACAATTTAAGATTCTAGTTCCATACCAATTAAGCCAAACGTGAGTAAAATATGAAATCAACGTGGATTATCGCCTAGGTGGTTTGCTTTGATTCATTTGATTTCGTTTCTCATCTTTCGTGCTAGTTACTATTTTTAGTAAGTTTCTATTTTTAGAAAGTTTCTATTTTTAGCAGTAAACCTCTCTTCAATTATATTTTCATTAAAAGTTCGTGTCTTGTCATTCGAGTCTTCATTAGTTAATTTAATTGCAGTATATAGAGTATGTGGGTCGACACCCGGACTTACGTACGCTATATTACATTTGACCGGTCCACTGCCGGTTGTATGTGATTTAGTAGGTTTGACTAGGTTTTTATAAATTTAAAACTAGGTGTTTTTAGTTAATTATATATATATATAAACTAGGTGTTTTTAGTTAATTATATATATATATATATACATATATATATAGAGTGAGGTTCACCTACATAGTGTAATAAATCTAAGAAGGCTAAGAAGCAATAAGAGATTGACATGTGGCATCTAGGAAAATTAGGAGAGGGGGTATTTTAGTCATGCCCACTTTTTTAAATATTCTCTCTCCACATGCAAGTCACATGTCAATTCCCCCACTTTTTTAAAACGTTTATAACTTTTAAATAAGACATTATTTTTTTAAACAAATTACACCATAAAAACGAGAATTTTTTTCTCTTTAAAACGCGTATAATATTGATATATAAAAAACGAACTTTTTTTTCACAATTTTTCAGCTCATTGTGTCTAACGTCAGGTCATTGTGTCTTCCGTCAGGTCATTGTGTCTTTTGTCAGGTCATTGTGTGATTGTGTCATCCGTAAGGTTGTTGTGTCATTCATCGGGTCATTGTGTAATCTTATTTGACAAGTATTACACAATGATCTAATAATAATTACACAATAACACAAAAAGTATTTCAAAGATTTTGCTCTCACATCATTCTCCTTAAAAAATAAATAAACAAAACTTAAAAAAACTACTATTTTCTCATTGTGTCTTTTTTCATTGTCTAATTTAAAAAATAAAAAAAACCGTAATTTTTTTTTATTTTTTTTAATTTTTCGTTTATTTATTTTCTGAAAGAGGAATACATGGGGAACAAGGTCTCCGAACCACTTTTTTCAAATTTGATTTATATTGTGAGTTATAATTTTTTTAAAAGTGTCATTGTGTCTTTGTTTACCATTGTCTCTTTGTTTACCATTGTGTCATTCTCACACCTTGTAACAAAAAATGACGTTGTCTTTGAACATTTCTCAAACACATATTAACAATTTGTGACACGGTGATAATTTCTAAACACATAATATGACACAACAAATATTTAAAATAAGATGATATTATATAATGACTTAAGAATGAACCGATAAAAGTGATATTTCACTAGTTATAATATAACACAATCACATGATATTACACAAGGACTAGACAAGTGCCGAATTTTTTTTTTATTTTTTATATATCAATATTTTACGCGTTTTAAAGATAACAAAACGCTTGTTTTTTTGGTGTAATTTTTTTAAAAAAATAATATCGTATCCAAAAGTTATGAAAGTTTTAAAAAAAGTGGGGGAATTGGCATGTACCTTGCATATGGAGAGAGAAAGTCAACAAAAGTAGCTATGACTAATGTACCCTTCCACCAATTTCTTTTCCTACAAATTGATCTCAACCATTAAAAGAGAGATCTAAAGGTCATAAATCATTCTTAGCCTTTTTATATATATATATATTGCACGCATCACCCATGCTACACAATCGTTGTCTTCTTTCTGTTTTTGAGCTTAAACACGTACGCCATAACTGCTTCCTTTCTTTTTTTGTTGTTATGTTTTTATTTTTTAAGATGGATGTATACAATGATGGTGGTTTTAAGCAGATCTAAGTGATGGGTGGGATTTAGAGTTAAAAAGTGATGGAAGATTTGCTTGAGTTGTAGTAGTTATGTTGGTCATGATGAGTGGAGTATGGTGGTCACAAATTGTTTTTTGGATTTGTTGGGTTTGGTTAAAATGTTACGAACTCAAGATGAATGAGTTGTGTTTTGGTTTTTGAATAATGAGGTTCGTTTGGTTTTGATGTGGTGTTTTGGTTGTAGATCTGTGTAGTTTTTTTTAATGAACGTTTTGGTTTAACATATCTAAACTTAAATTCGTTCTAATATAATAAATCTGAAATGGTTTGGTGTTTGGTTAATAATGGGTTGTTTTGGTTTCAGGTACAAGAAGCTAACAAAAGATAGTTTCGCCCAAATCAAGATAGTTTCGTATAGATCTAGGTAGTTTTGCATGATGCCTAAACAGTACTTTCACATGGATGCCGAAACAATACTTTCGCACGTTATGTCTAAACAGTACTTTTGCATAAAAATTTGAACTTTCGTTTAGGTATTGACAGATTTGCAACTTGCAGATTTGAAGATCTAAAGAACACCAAGAACACACACAACTGTGTGTAAGAGGATATCTCAGATCTGCGATTTTTCTTCTGATTTCTTTTAGAATTTTGATGTGGAAATGATGTTTTGTTGATAACAAGTGTAGATCTACCATAAAATGTTGTAGATCCGAAGATTCAAAACTCAAATCCGGTTTCTCTCTCTAGAAAAACCCATCAGATTTACTTTCTTTTTCTAAAATCCCTTCTTCTATCTCTAGTATTTCTTGACAAATCTTCAACACAGCAGTTAATCTTCAACAAATGATTCAAAAATGGATCTCAGTTAGGCTTTGATACCATATTATTGGTCCTAATAAGCTTTGAATCAGTGTTCTTGGTGAAGATTTGGATCAAAATTGACAAAAATATAATGAACTTGGATGAACACATAAAGAACAATAATAAAACTCTGATTTGATCTATAAAATGGATTGCAAAAGATGTATACAATATAAACCCTCAATCATTAGCTCATTCAAGCTCTTAAAACCCTAATTGCCATTTACTATTTATAGCCTAATGACACTTTGGACTAATGACAATTAGGACCCTATACTTAGACTAAACATGACAAATAGAAATAATACAAATAAAACCCTAAAGTTTAGTCTAATATATATTTTGTCATAACAATAAAATATATATATATATATATATATATATATATATATATATTACTTGAAATACTAAAAAGACGAAAACGATTAAATATATGTTGTTGACACAAAATATATTTATTAACTATAAAACTCTCACACCCTAAATTTTCTATAAACAGGGTATCCGTTAGGCGTGTGACAAAACCAGGATACAAGTCATTAGTTACACTAAACGAGACTATATGAATTTAAAACATTAATGTGTCATTGAATAAAAAAATTTACTACAAAGTAATTGTTTAAATGTTGCGGAAGCATAACGATAAATGATTTTCAAAACCTTTTTGAGTAAAGTAAATGAAATAAAAACATTTAATACTAACACGCTTAGTAACAAATGAAATTCTTGAAAACATGTAGACCTAGTGATGCATGCATGCCCTAACCTTACTCGTGCTCCATAATTACCTGAGAAAACATGCTAAAAATATCAACACAATGATTGGTGAGTTCAATGAGAATTGTATATAAATAAAATGGACTCTAGCCATCAAATAGGGTGGTAAGAAAAATGAAAACTTCATTGAGACATTTTATCAAACGCTTACAGCCGAAGAAGATCTGGCCTGGAGAAATTCGCAAAAAGAGAAACAAGAACGGATTGACACACTCTCTTAGTTGTCATCTTCAATTCCAGAAATCATGTGTCCATCTCCTTCTCTCTCTAATACAAAAAAAAATCCCTGTCTCTCTCTCTTGAATGAATGAAAAGCTTTGAGAGGGATTCTCGTTCCAGCTTTAGTAGGCGTTTATAAGAGACAGGGAATTTGAATTTTAAATCTTGCGCGGTAGTGGTTACGGATTATAAGACCATTCCCATTCATGATCTTTTTATTAGATTGGTTGTCACCTGAAAACAAAAATAATAAAAAATGTAATAAAACTCATGATCTATGCAACGATCGATTGCTGTGGCAATCTAGATTACACCCAAATCATGTGACACATGTCAAGTTTTGAATGGTAGGGTTATTTCATTTTTTTTTTTACTTTTTCTTTAATAACTATCATTTCTCTTTTAATTTGACTTTCTTATATAACTTATGTTATTTAACTTATTTATATACTCTAATTAGACAATATTTTTTTAGTTTTTCTTAATGAACATTCCGACATAAATTTTGCTTAAAACAAAGATAGTTTAAAAAATGTGTTTTTAATATAAAATTAGTATTAAACATTTAATGGAGTGTTAGAATTTTTAATTAAACTAAATAGCATATTTGCTTTAACATAAAATAGTTAATTTAATATTCTGTATTTTGAATATAATAAAAGTAATTATATGTTTTATTTTATGTAATAAAAAGTTAGAATGAATTGAATTGTGAATGGGGTATGAAAAATGTGATTTGGTTGGGTTGTATAGGTGGAAGAGTAAGAAATAAGTTTTTAATAAAAAGATTGGGTTGGTTAGATTGTGAATGGGTTTAGTCTAAGGGTGGCCGTAGGTTGCGGCGAAGTGAGGAAGAAAAAATGGGCAACCGAGCCAATTGCAACATGTAAAAAATGATATTACTTTTCTAATATGATGAGCGTTTGGTACCTGAATATCGAACCGGTATCTGTACCGTACTGAACCAATATTGTACCATTAAATTCGGTACCGGTATCGGTACCCATTTTTTCTATAAATTCGGTACCAGTATTTTCGGTATCGGTACCGGTTCGGTACAGATACCTTAAATTTACCTAAAAGTACTTGTTTCGTACCTATACCGCACCGGTTCCATATTGATAGATTCGGTACCGGTACCCACTTTTCCATGTATTCGGTACCGGTACAGTACCGATCTCATCCCTATTTTTCAACCATTGTTTTTAAAGTGATCACATAAATAAATTGTCACACCCTCAATTTTCCAGGATCTCAAGCCATTAGTTACATGAACTTTGACTCAACGTTTAACAAAATGTTTAATTATGTAATAAACCAAAATTCAGAGTTTAAATGTTAAAATCCAACGTTTACCGGAAGCATAAATAAATCTCATACGCATAATCCCGCGCATAAAGTAATAAACCAGGTTAATAAAATAAAGTAAGCACTAAATGTAGTTTTTGAAACAGTCCAAAGGACGACCCAATGCATACATATCCTACTCGTGCTCGTGCTCCTTAGTTACCTGAGAAAACATACTAAAACAGTCAACACATGGTTGGTGAGTTCAATGAGATTTGTATATAAATAAAAGGGTACCGTTTATCACACAGATAAACCAAAAATCTATTTTATTAGGCGGTTTGCAAGACCGTATGCTTATTGCTTGTCAACACGTCGAGATGAAAGCTAAACGTTACTTTTGCTTTGTCGCCATCTAACCAGGATGACCCATAACCTTTAAGGATACTCTGCACCACATGACACCAAGTCAAGGGTGGGGTGCCGTCGCAACCCGGTAGTACTACTCAAATTTCCCCGCTATCATATATTAATCAACCTCGAACTTTTATAAGGACTTGAATGTGGTTCCAATTCGTGTAAAGCACTATAAGCCCTAATAAAATTACCATAATAAAATCTTGCCCGTAGGCAATTATACCTTTACCAAAACCTGCCCGTAGGCATTTATACTTTTACCAAAACCTGCCCGTAGGCATTTATACTTTTATCAAAAACCTACCCGTAGGCATTTATACTTTTACGGAAACCTGCCCGTTGACCATACCCGAAGGTATAATAATGCAGCCTTAGTTGGCCCTGCCCGAAGGCATAAAGTTTTGCCCGAAGGCATAAAAATGCAGTCCGCCCAAAGGCGCTGTAAAATAGTTGCCCGAAGGCGTATTAAAAACATTTATATGTTTTCTCCCCGAAAAATATTTAAAAGCGGGCAAAGAACTCACCTTTGAAGCGCACAGCAATAAAACAGCACAAACGCCACAAAAAGAACCTAAACCGTCTTACGACCTGTTTTATAGTTAATTATTAATTATTAGTTATTTATATTTACACGAACATATATACATATATATATATATATATTTATACACATACACATGTAGCAGATTTCATGCATCCTATCACTAGTCAGACCAGACTCACATTAATAGTGTGTGACTCATATAATGTTCATACTTGCACTTCGTATAATTTAATCATACAAAACAACCACCTTTACATGTTTAAACCAATGTTTTTAAACCCGGACCGGACCGGCCGGTTGGACCGGACCGGCCGGTTGGACCGGTCGGACCAGGATTCGGTGAGCCAAGCGGTCCGGTTATACCCCTTAAAACGGGCTAGAGAAAAACCGGCCGGTCGGCGATAGTTTCCGGTTGGACCGGTGGGCCGTACCGGCGGTCGGAGCGGTGTTCATGTATAATTTGTTTGTGCTTTCGTCTCTACCTATTCACAGCACCAAGTTAAACTCTTGTGGACCAGAGAGCATCATCATCATCTCCTATCTCTCGCCAACATCTCTCTAAGTCTCACTGCTAAGATGCGAAGCTCTAATCTTGTTCTCAAATCGAACTCTTGTTAACCTAGCTAGACTCATCATCTTCTCTGATCTCTCTTCATCTTTTCTCAATTCTTAGAACAATGTGAAGAAAATTCAAGTAGTTAAGAAGAGAGAGAATTTTTTTTTTACTTTTGAAGAGATGAAGAACTTTAAAAAATTATTGAGAAGTGAATTTTGATAGTCTCGATGAAGAGTCTTCTGAATTGTGATAAAGAGTCAAACAAGATTTATAGAAACATATATATGGCATATTTATAAAACATAGATTATCTTCATATAAAATATATAAATATAGCACATGATATATATATATATATATATATATATATATATATATATATATATATATATATAGAGGGACTCTCAAATGAGAACACCTCTTAACTTGAGTACAAAAAGTACAACTTTAACGAATCATAAGTGAGTCAAACTATTAAATTTTTTGTAATATAAATTGACCAAAATGCTTATAATTCAACTAATTTTAACATCTATTTGAAAAAAATATGATTCGTGATGTCGTTTGTTAGAATGCATATATGCACCCACAATGTGTGTTTGTGTACAAATAATGTGGGTGCATATATGCATTTTAACAAACGACTTCACAAATCATATATTTTTTAAATAGATGTTAAAATTAGGTTAATTATAAGCATTTTGGTCAATTTATATTATAAAAAATACAACATTTAAAGCGGTTCCTAAGTTGTTCTCAAGTTAAAAGTGTTCTCATTTGAATGGATCCCTATATAAATATATATATATATATATATATATATATATATATATATATATATATATTTGAACGGCATCACATGATATTCTTATACATGGAATATATACACATATAACAAGTAGGTATAAAAAATTATTTATGTAACTATTAAATCTGATCCGACCGGTCCGACCGGTCTGACCAATAAACCAGTAAGACTTTCGGTTCGATGTCCGGTCCGATTTTAAAAACATTGGTTTAAACATTTATACACTAATATATACCATACGCCTACCACCTACTTAGCATATAATACCTACACAACTTATACCTCTCATGCATGCCTACGGTAAGACATAAATTAAATTGTCCACGTATATTCAGCTAATCTATATTTAACTGAACACATATGTCACACTACTCCTATATAAATCTACCTCACCTACCACTTACACATTTATATCCACTTGCTGCCATTTTTATATTCACATACATACATGTATGGACATCACACGTACATATTAATAGACACACATGTAGCATACTATTCTACCTATAGACATGCTGTTACTCACACCTATATATATATATATATATATATATATATATATATATCTTACCCACCAATTTTGTTTTCTACAAACACATATACCCAGCCACACATATAACATACACACATACAATACAACACAAACTATTTTTCCTACTCTTATACATACTAACACAAATACAACTAACATGCTGTATCACAATTACATTATTTACTGCTGTACCCGCACATGACTTTTGATTTGCTAACTGTTCATGCTTGTTCATATATATAAATGTCACGCATGTAATAATTAACGCATATGCAGGCAATCATTATGTTGGTTCTTTGATATATACATACACTAGTTTAGTGCCTGCGCTATGCTCGGGAACATAACATTTAAGTGATGCTTTTAAGGATATTCATGAACGTTTCAATAAGTTTTGAAACAAAATCGTAGTAAACCGGAACGCGAAATATATTTTTAAAAATTAAATTTTTAGTATAGCAATATTATACTCAAATTAAAGAGAATAAAATGCTCAGTTTTATAGTGTAGTTTATTTTTTTTTAAATCCATATAAAAAAGTTATGTATATTTATAAAACACTGAAGTCTTTAATTGTATATTATTATTAATTTTATCCATAAGTTTCATTTTCACACCCTATCAAATATAAACCGATTCATGTACACCCTTTGTAGTAGAGGGTTAAAAGTATAAATACTTTTAAATTTTTCAGAATTCTCCAAAATATTATGGGACCAAAAATGTAATTAGTTTTATTATAATATATTTTATATACATATTTTAAATAAAAAATTATTATTATGAGATAAACTCTCAAATGATCACACATAAGCCAGAAGCTTTAAAATGATGTCACATAATCTTTTTTGGTTTTGCTATATTATATAAAGATATGCAAAACGGTTTCATATAACGCATCTCACATACATACACTCCATTGCAAAATACACATATATACATCATAGTATACGACCGCTATGCATTCAAAGACATACATACATACATATATATCGCATACAACACGTATACACAACACACACATAATCTGGTAGAACCGAAACAGAATCAAACTCGTAATGATTAGTATGAATTCCGAAAACTCACCGAAACACAACAAAAGAGATGATCGGAGATGGCAGTTGCGGCTGCTGTTTCTGAACTGTGTACGGCTACAAATCAGGAAGAGGTATAGCGACCAGGGGGTGCACTGGTTGCCTGAGATGACGAGGAAGAAGGCAGGTGATGCTATGTTCAATCGACCAAGGAAAAGGATGGTGGGGGTGCTAGCTTGCCGTCGAGATGATGGTGATGATATATACATGGTGGGGGATTGGTTTAAGGTTGGGTAATTATATTAAAACTTACACTTAAGTCCTCATAATATGTTAGATTATTTAATCTAAGTTTTAAGGTTAATTACTAGTTTAGTTAATTACAAACCGAACCCCAAACTTATACAAAACTTAATGAAATAGTTAAATAATAGTTAACTGAGTTAGCTTGAATTTGCGGGGTGTCACATCATCCCCTAGTTAAATGAATTTTCGTCCCGAAAATTACATCGTGCAATTGGTTGTCTGCAACGAAATAGAACAGAAGAGAAGAAGAAAAAAAACATAAAAAAATAAATAAATTTCAGGTTATCACATAAATGACCTAGTCAAAACATAAATAGGTGATGCATTTATGGTTGTATACTCTTTAAGTCTTTGTACATGAAGATTTAGGGATCGAGTTTTGAAAAATTTTGGTGCATATGGAAGATAAAATGATGACAATTTCATTAATAGTTTCGAAAAAGTTTAAAACCCCACATATTAAACGTAACAACCGAAAGTGTAAACAATGTTTTTTTTCCGTTTAATTAAGGGATATAATTTGTAAAAACTAATGGTTCCATATTGATAGATTCGGTTCCGGTACCCACTTTTCCATGTATTCGGTACCGGTACGGTACCGATCTCATCCCTATTTTTCAACCATTGTGTTTAAAATGATCACATAAATAAATGACCTAGTCAAAACATAAACAGGTGATGCATTTATGGTTGTATACGCTTTAAGTCCTTGTACATGAAGATTTAGGGATCGAGTTTTGAAAAATTTTGGTGCATATGGAAGATAAAATGATGACAATTCCATTAATGGTTTCGAAAAACTTTAAAACCCCACATATTAAACGTTATAACCGAAAGTGTAAACAAATTTTTTTTTCTGTTTAATTAAGGGGTATAATTTGTAAAAACTAATGGTAAGTTCCATAAATTGAGGGATTAGAGTGTAATATTTATGAGGGTTGAAATGAAAATAGTGTTTAAAGACTAAACTACCCTTAATTTTGGTTGTACATTATGCAATTAAATAAGTAAGTGTTTTTATTTTTTAGGTATCTTAAAATACATTTCTAATCTCCTTTATATATAGTATAGATTATTAACCATCCATGGCTAGTCATATTGTTACACAACAATGTTCACAGTTGCATAAATGCACTCACAAAAACATAAACAGCCATTGTTTCTTCTTCTATGCGTACACAAATATATACTCATTCACACATACATGCATCCCATATAAATATATACATATACAAAAACACATACACGAACATGAACCTTTGTCGCACATAAATCATACATACATCCATTTACGTACTGATTACACATACACAAAAAACCGCATACATATTTATATCGATCCGTACACGTAAACACTCACCGGAACAAGAAAAGGAAAGAGATGATCAGAGGGACGATACCGGACTCGCTAATCGGCATGTGGCACCCACGTCACAAGAGCAAGACACAGGAAGCAATCATCTAATAGGTCACCCACAACCAATGGAGTGCGAATTAACCCGCCGTTCGCATAACATTCAAACCCTGATGTGGTCTCTCCATTTATTGCTGGTGACTGGTCACCATAAGAATAACCTAGCTTCTCCCTTTAATGTCTGAGACTAGAACTTGGGTCACTTTGGACACCAAGCTCTTACACCAACTCTTATTACCACTAGGTCATCTTGTGATGGTTAGGAATACATTAGAAGAAGAAGAAGAAAATGGATGGTTAAACATTTTCCTTTTTGAATCGATTAGCATGTCAGAGAAACATCCACCGAAAACAGAGAATCATGTTAAAAGTTTACTTATAGAAGATCAAATAAACAATACCAAATCCGTAACAAACAATCATTATTTAGATTATAAGTGTAAATGATAAAGATTAACACATTTATTGTTTTAGATCGATGAACATGTGGAATAAGCATCACTGTATATTATATTAGGGTTTCATATAGGGATTTGAAGAGAATAGATGAAAGAAAATGAGATAGATTAGAAAAGAGAGAGGTATTCGATAAAATTTTCCCCACTTCTAAAGAAATTTAGATCCAAGGATCCGCACTACAGGTAATTTAAGGTCTAGAGTTTAGAACAGGAAAACAAATGTAATGCTTAACCACAATGTGACATATGAGAGAAATGTAGTATTTTATTAGGTAGTATAGATATAGACTACCTAAGAAAATACAACCCAACAAAAAATGTATGAACAAACACATTAATTAATATAGAACTATTCATATAAAGCACTCACCATCGTATAGCATAGCATGATAATGCTTTGAACCATACATGCATATTAAATTATTAGGTGCTTTTATTACCCTTTAGTATCTATATATGTTGACATTAGAGGTCTTTTTAGGATTTTGGTCGAGGGAGTGGGGATCCGTTAAGGAAACATCGAAAAAGGGTGAGAGCTTGTACTGGAGAAGTGAATGGGACTTCATGTGCTGCACCTCTCACTGTTGCATATGTTAGATATGTGACATTGTGTCCGCCTTTTAATCCCCCAAATGACTGCCACCATCCCCCCACCTACACAATCACAATTACATCATTTAAACACACGCTATAGATGTTTATCAAGTCAGTTTTCAGGTTACATGAGATTTTGTAGTTGAATTTGGATTCGAAACTGTTAGTTTTGTATATAGTTAGCCCATTAAGTTAGATAATGTAGTTTGACCCAATATGTTAGTTCAGGCCCATGGGCCTTAGATTAGGGTTTCACCCCTTATAAATAGGGGTATTGTCTTCTTGTATTTTTACCACTTCAAGTATTATCTAGTTCAGTTTTCTACATGGTATCAGAGCCACAAGGCTCTCCGTAAAACCCCCGATCACCACCACTTGAAGTACTGTTGCTCCTGAATCCAGATCCCGGTTCATCACGTATATCCAGCTCTTACAACCTGTTCACGTTACTTCCTGTTGCTCGTCTGCAAATCTTTTTTCTAGCCACGTTCAAAGCACACCGCCACTACCATCAGCCTCGCAGACCCCCGATTAAGCTTCCCTGAAAATTTGCCGCCGAAACAGCACCACACGCGCCGCCACGCGCCGCCTCCATAAAGTCACTGTTTCACGCGCGCCGGCGCGTGAGGGCGCGTGGCAACTCCGGCGAGGTTCGTCTTTCGTCCACGACGGTCGGATTTCCATTCCACGCAGTCCTGTGACTTCAGTTTTCAGTTCTAACAACATTTTCCAGTTCTGTTCGCGTACGTTAGTCGTCGTCAGCCTCTTGTTTTCTCAGATCTGGTAGATTTATTACCACTACAAACCAGATTGCACCAGCCCCTGCTCGTATCCGTTCCGGTCTCCAGCTTTCCACCTGAAAAAAGTTTCGGCTCTGCCAGATCTGCGTCCCGTTATGTTAGAGTTGCTCAGATCTGATTGCACCAGTCTAAAATCAGGTTCGGTTCAGGTTCGTCATAAACCCGGCTCAGCTTAGTTTCAAGTTTCTTGTCTGGTTCAGTTTTAGTTTCCGCCCACGTTCGGTTCAACATTTTTCGAATCTGCTGAAGTATCCAGGTTATTGTTCCTGTTTATTTTGTTGTTGTTTCTGATCTGAAAATT
The DNA here is from genome assembly GCA_030867185.1 of Tagetes erecta. Classification (NCBI taxonomy): domain Eukaryota; kingdom Viridiplantae; phylum Streptophyta; class Magnoliopsida; order Asterales; family Asteraceae; genus Tagetes; species Tagetes erecta. Next base: position 49,671,184 of record CM061491.1, on the reverse strand, counting down.
CTGCTCGTCATCTCGAGGCTATTATTTTCGGTTCTGCCTGTTACAATGGGAGACAAGAATAAAAGATATACAGTCACCAAGGAGGAATATGATATGTTTCAACGGTTCCTTGCAACTCAATCTTTTGCTTAAACCAGCTCTGCCCGTTCAGGTACACTCTCTAGTCTTAACTCATCTTGGATTGTTGATTCTGGAGCTACTCATCACATGATTGGGAATCAAAACCTATTGTTTAACCTGCAACACATTTCTCACCCACCTGTTCGAATCGCTGATGGTTCCTCATGCCCAGTTCAGGGCATTGGATCTATCAGTAATTCGGAAAACCTCACATTTTCCTCTGTATTATTCGTCCCTAAATTCCCTGATAACCTTTGCTCTGTTAGTCAACTCACTAAGCAAAATAACTGTTATGCAAAGTTTTATCCGACCCATTGTATTTTTAAGGAACTAGGCACGAAACGGGTGATTGGTACTGGTTGTGAATTAGGAGGCTTATATCGTATGTCCACGTTGTCACGCCCTATCGCAAATGTGTGTGATTCAAGCATAATGAAGGTTCACTATCAGTTAGGCCATCCTTCTGTAGCCATAATGAGGAAAATGAGACCGGATCTTCACCCGATACATTTCATTGTGAGTCATGTCAATTAGGTAAACATATCAGAAGTTCTTATCCACCCAAGGTGTCGAGTCGAACTGATACTTTATTTGAGCTTGTGCATTCTGATATTTGGGGTCCGTGTCCAGTCAAAACTCCTTTGGGTTTTCAGTATTTTATTTTCTTTATTGATGATTATTCTCGAGTTACTTGGGTTTACTTACTTAAGTCTCGCAGTGAAATCAGTTCCGTCTTTCGTGAATTTCATTCATTTGTGAAAAATCAGTTTAGCACATCGATCAAAACTTTACGTACTGATAATGCAAAAGAGTACTTATCCACTGAATTTTCTACGTATTTGAAAAAAAACGGCATTGTACATGAGTCTTCATGCGTATACACACCCCAACAGAATGGCATCTCTGAACGTAAAAATCGTCATTTGTTGGATGTTGCTCGCACGATCATGCTTCATTCCCACGTACCAGACTGTTTTTGGGGTGATGTTGTCCTTACGGCAGCTTATCTGATAAACCGTTTGCCGTCATCTTTTCTTAATGGTCGAACTCCGCTCTCTGTCCTGTTCCCTAAAAGGAATCCGTTTCCGCTCGAACCCAGAGTTTTTGGGTGTGTTGCATATGTCCATGATCATCGTCCGGGTAATACTAAACTAGGTCCCCGAGCCATTCGTTGTGTCTTCCTTGGTTTCTCTCGGGTCCAGAAAGGGTATCGATGTTACAGTCCTTCTCTTCGTCGATACTTCACGAGCGCTGACGTCACGTTTCATGAGTCATGTCCCTATTTCCCCGAGTCGTCCACCCCAGTTCCTGACATCTTTTCTGATCCTGACCCTGTTATACCTGAGTCTGTCACCATTCCTGTATTCCCGACTCCATTTGTCACTCCGGTTCCATCCGTTTCTCCGGTCTCGAACGCCTCAGATTCTGTTCCTGCTACACCTGGCCCATCGACAGAGCCTCAGCCATTGTTGTTCACACAATCCCGGCAACATACGATGTCTTCTGATTCACAATCAGACCATGACCCTGTTCCGACCTCTGTTCCAGATCCTGACCCTGTTCCGACCTCTGTTCCAGACACTAACCATGTCACGACCTCTGTTCCACACACTACCCATGTCCATGATATATCTGAACCATCTGTTTATGACCCACCTGGTGCACCATATCCTGACATCCCGATTGCTTTCCGAAGGGAACCTAGACATCACACCCGTTACCCTATTCAGGATTACGTTTCCTACGCTCACCTCTCACCTGAATGTCATGCTTACACCACTACCATTGATTCCTACCCTATTCCCAAAGATGTGATGACAGCTCTAGCTCATCCAGGATGGAGACAGGCTATGGAAGAGGAGATTGGAGCTCTTCGAGCCAACCATACGTGGGATCTTTAAAAGCTTTCTCCTGGGAAGCGTCTTGTTGGCTGTCGTTGGTTGTTCACTGTTAAACCAAACCTTGATGGACCTGTGCCTCGCTTGAAGGCTCGTTTAGTTGCTAAGGGATATTCCCAAGCTTATGACATTGATTATGATGAGACATTTTCTCCGGTTGCCAAAATGTCATTGGTTCGCATTTCAATTGCTCTTGCTGCCATCAATCATTGGCTGCTCCATCAGCTTGATGTCAAGAACGTCTTTCTTCATGGTGTTCTTGAGGAGGAGGTATATATGGAGCAGCCACCTGGGTATATTGTTGAGGAGGAGGCCTCCAAAGTATGCAGATTACGCTGCTCGTTGTATGGCCTGAAGCAGAGTCCTAGGGCTTGGTTTGGCCGGTTTTCTGATGTTATGGGTGAATTTGGGATGACCCGCAGTGCATATGATCATTCTGTGTTCTTTAGATACCGTCAGGGCAGGAGGATTATTCTGGTTGTTTATGTGGATGATATTATCATTACAGGAGATGATGAGGTTGGGATTACCAATCTAATACAATTTCTTCAGTCCCAATTTCAGATCAAAGACCTTGGCCGACTTCGATACTTCCTTGGCATAGAGGTATCCCGTTCTCCACAAGGAATCCTTCTTTCTCAACGGAAGTATGTCCTTGAAATGTTATCTGAATGCGGATTACTAGGCTGCAAACCGATAGACAGTCCGATGCTTACTACAGGAAAGCTTCTTCCAAAATATGGAAGACCGATGAAGGATCCTGAAAAATACAGACGCTTAGTTGGAAAACTCAACTATCTAACGGTTACGCGTCCGGATCTCTCCTTTGTTGTTAGTGTTCTAAGTCAGTTCATGGCCTCTCCATACACCGGACACTGGGATGCTGCTCTTCGTGTTCTACGGTATCTTAAAACCGCACCTGGGTTACGAATCTTGTACTCTGATCAGGGTCATTGTCGTGTGGGTGCCTTTACAGAAGAAGGAGATGGACGAGTATCAGGGTTCTCAGATGCTGATTGGGCAGGTTGCCCTTTCTCACGACGATCTACAACCGGATATTGTGTATTTGTTGGAGGAAACTTGGTATCATGGAAGAGCAAGAAGCAGCACACTGTATCTAGGTCAAGTGCTTAATCAGAGTATAGAGCTATGGCTGATGTTACTTCAGAGATGCTTTGGATTCGTCGTCTTCTCAAAGAACTTGGGGTTGTTTCTAATGATCTGATGAGGTTATATTATGATAATCAATCTGCTATACACATAGCCAAGAATCAAGTTTTTCATGAAAGAACCAAGCATATAGAGGTTGATTGTCATCTTATCAGGGATCCTGTTGTAGGCACTAAAGTTGATCCTCCATCCATTCAACCAATTCATATCAAGACTGAATTTCAACTTGCAGATGTCTTCACAAAGCCGCTCCGAAAGACTCAAATAGATTTTATATGTAACAAGTTGTGCATGATAAACATCTATGCCCCAACTTGAGGAGGAGTGTTAGTTATGTATATAGTTAGCCCATTAAGTTAAATAATGTAGTTTGGTCCAGTATGTTAGTTCAGGCCCATGGGCCTTAGATTAGGGTTTCACCCCTTATAAATAGGGGTATTGTCTTCTTGTATTTTTACCACTTCAAGTATTATATAGTTCAGTTTTCTACAGAAACTAAATTGGTTCGAATTTGGTTAGTATGTACTTATTATTAAAATAAAAATAAAAATATATGAATATGAATAAATTAAGTATGTACTTATTATTAAAATGAAAGCTATATAATTCAGATTTGAATTAGAATAATCATGTCAGTTTAAATAGAAATTCATAGGTCCGAAAATATTGGGAAACCGTTTCGGAATTCCGTACCAATAAGAACCAAATTCAAGTATTTGAAAATCTGAAGGGCTATTTGTTTCACTTCTTAATTGTTCAATTAATGCTTAATTATTCAGTATTCATAGCGTTTGTTTCATAAAAAAAGAACTCTGAATGGTTCAGTTAAGTGCTGCATGGTTAAGAGACAGATAAATACTGAATGAAGCATATACCAAACTTACCCTCGTCTGAAGTTCTACCTAATATCCCTCACATTAATAAAACATCTTAACGGATTCATTATTTGAATTCAATTCAGTTTGGTTCATATATTAAGTTTTTGGAATGCAATCTGTTTTTTAGCAACAATATATATAGGCCCGACCACTTTCAATTCAAAACTCGTTTTTTTCTTAAGAACAACAAATACAACTTTAATGAATCATTGAAAGAGGCAAACTGTTAATTTTTTGTAATATAAATTGACCAAAATGCTTATAATTCAACTAATTTTAACATTTATTTTAAAAAAAATGATTCGTAAAGTCCTTTGTTAGAATACATATATGTACCCTTAATGTGTGTTTGAATAAATGACTTCACCAATCATATTTTTTTAACAGATGTTAAAAATAGTTGAATTATAAGCATTTTGGTCAATTTATCTTATAATAAATACAAGAGTTAAAATATTTCATAAGTTGTTCTCAAGTTAAAATATGTTCATAATAGAAGATGACCCTATATGTGTACGTAAATATTATTATATTTTTTCCTTAGAATACGACCCTAATAATAAGCATACTAATATAGCAGCTCAGAAAAACAAATTAACCTAACAATAATAATATTTTTTACTCACTTGTTTCTGGCTGTACCAAGTCCTGTATTTGGTGAGGGTTGTGAGCTTAAGGTCTTTTGCGATATTATTGACAATGATCCTTGTTTGTGTCAGCGGAATTTTTGAATCTTGATCACCGCTACACAATAGAATAACAATAAATGGGATGGGAGCAAAAAATTTTAGTAAATGAAATCTACCTATTCTAATAATTGAGTAACATATCCACATGTCACCATTTTAACTACTCCACATAGGATTTTGCTTAGGTGTCATGTTTTAAATTAATTTGATGGAGAATTTTTAGATGGGTCATGGTATGCTCCATATTCGAAATAACTCGATATGTTTAAATTAAAAATTCATAAATTATCATCAATTATCTCCTAACCCAATATGTTCAAATACAAAATTTACCAATTATCATGATATATATCTTAACCCGATATGTACCAAGTATCATGAATTGTCTCCTAACCTGATATGTTCAAATAAAAACTTATCAATTATTATGATTTATCCTAACCCGATATGTTCAAATTAAAGTTTTATCAATTATCATTAATTATCTCATAACTCGATATGTTTAAATAAAAAAATTAACAATTATCATGAATTATCTCCTAACCCGATATGTTCCAATAAAAATTTACCAACTATTATAAATCATATCCTTTATTGTAACATATGATTTTTATATGAATATATTTGTAATATCCAAATCGATTTAATAAGAAATATGTTAAAAATAAACTTGATATGTAAATTGAGTTAAAACCTATAAAACTAAAATCCGTGTAGTACACGGGTACTAATCTAGTTATAAAAATTAATGAATTAAGATAGGGTTTATACACCCCCCCTTAATACTAGTTACATCCCCCTCCTTAAAAAAAAACTTTTAAAACTTGTTAAAATATGCCCTCAAACTTTTTTTGTTATTATTTCTTAAAAAATTGTGTTCTTAAATGAAGTTAATAATATGCGTATATAAAAAAATGTTTAATGTCGGTATTTAACGGTTCGGTTAACTTTTTGTCAAGTCCGGTTTATTCGGTTGGAAAAACCTTTTTATTCGGTCGTGAAATTATTTTTTTGGCCTATCCTAACCGAATTAAACTGCTTTAGTAGGTTTATTTGGTTATGGAGTTTTTTTTTTGCCTTACGAACCGAATTCATCCGCTTTAGTAGGATTATTCGATCCGGTTATCCGATGAAACCAATTATTATACAGTTTATTCAGATAACAAAACCGAATGAATCTTGTTTTTTGCTACCGAAAACCAAGTTCACAATTTGTAGGAGAGAGTTATTCTACAAATGATTTTAATCTAAGAAGGATAAGAAGGATTTATAACCTTTAGATCTCTTTTTAATGGTTGAGATCAATTTGTAGGAAAACAATTTGGTGGAAGGGTAGTTTAGTCATAGCCACTTTTGTTGACTTTTTCGCTCCACATGCAAGGCACATGTCAATTCCCCCCACTTTTTTAAAACATTCATAACTTTTGGATACGATATTATTTTTTTTTTAAAATTACACCAACAAAACAAGTGTTTTATTATCTTTAAAACGCGCATAATATTGATATATAAAAAATAACTTTTTTTTCATCACTTGTCAAGTCAGTGTGTAATATCATGTCATTATATTATATTACAACTAGTGAAATATCTCTTTTATCGGTTCATTCTTAAGTCATTATGTAATATCATCTTATTGTAAAGCTTTGTTGTGTCATCATATGTGCTTAGAAATTATCACTCTGTCACAAATTGTTAATATGTATTTGAGAAATGTTCAAAGACAAAGTCAATTTTTGTTACAAAGTGTGAGAATAACACAATGTTAAACAAAGACACAATGACATATTTAAAAAATTATAACTCACAATATAAATCAAATTTTAAAAAAGTGGTTCGGAAACCTTGTTCCCCATGTATTCCTCTATAAAAAAATAAATAAATGAAAAATTAAAAAATTACCTTTTTTTATTTTTAAATTAGACACAATGAAAAAAGACACAAAGAGAAAATAGTACTTTTTTTAAGTTTCATTTATTTATTTTTGAAAGAGGATGATGTGTGAGCCTGATCTTCGTAATATTTTTTGTGTAATTGTGTAATTATTATTAGATCATTGTGTAATCCTTGTCAAATAAGATTACATAATGACCCGATGAACGACACAACAACCCTACGGATGACACAATGACCTGACGGAAAACACAATGAGCTGAAAAAATATGAAAAAAAAGTTTGTTTTTAATATATCAATATTATACGTGTTTTAAAGAGAAAAAATGCTCGTTTTGATGGTGTAATTTGTTTAAAAAATAATGTCGTATGTAAAAGTTATATACGTTTAAAAAGAGTGGGGGAATTAACATGTGCCTTGCATATGGAAAGATAAAATAAAAAAAAGTGGGTATGAGTAAAATACCCATTCTCCTAATTTAAGTAGATGTCACATGTCAATATTTTATTTCTTCTTAGGCTTCTTAGATTAAAATCATTTGTAGGTGAATATATATCTTCTAATAAAAGATGGTTTTAGATGACACTTGTCATTCATTAGAGGCACTTATAGAATCATTTTCCCGCTCAAAATGTTGATAACATTTTTGTTAGATGAAAATTTCATTCCATAATTAATCACTTTTTAATTAATTCATATTTAACAAGATAATCAAATTAAATTATTTCAAAAAATATATAGTTTTGAAAAATAAAAAAATCATATTAACTTTTGAATTCATTTGCTTCCTGATCCTGATTATTGTTTTTTCATAATGTTATTTAAATCTAAAAAATAGCATTCGATTATTAAAATATGTTCAGCATTGTAAAATATAATGTTTTTTAATTAATGTGTCTACATTGCTAAGTTAAGTCTTGAAGAGATCTTTGCCAATTATAAGTGTGTCTATTGTCCACAGAAGATGGTTTATAATGTAGTAATATGTCATTAAGTTATTTTCAAATATTTCTTTTCCTAAAGGGAAAATCATATGTTATCATAAAGAACTTTATATTTTGTTCCAGTTAGGTTACTCAAACTTTTTTTGTTTCAATAAGATATCTTAATTAAGTTTAAAAGGTGTTTCGCTCTTAGGTAAATTAACTTGTATAATAAGTAAATATTAATTTTTGGATGAATTTGGGACCCATTTTGTGTTTTTTCTACCATCAACTAAATATTCTTACAAACTTTAAAATAATTCATAGTTTATTTTATAGTTTTTTGCAATTTTTTAAATTTTTTGCAATTTGTAAAAACTTGTCACTTTTTTATTTTTAAAAATTTATGAAAATTTTCACAGTTTTTTGTTCAATTTTTAAAAAGGTTGTCATAAACATTTATTTTAATTTGTTTTAAAATGAATGCTAGAATTAGTATTTACTTATTATACAAATTCATTACATATGATTAAGACATCTTTTAAAGTTATCTAATTGAAACAAAACAACGTTTGAGTGACATAATTTGAACAAAATTAAAACTTGATTATTTTTCTTCAAATTTACCCATTTTTTAAACTTTTTAAACTTCTCTGATTTTAATGTCACTACTCGTGTAACACACGTGCATTAAACCAGTATATATATATGTATATGGTAGATGTAATATGCAATTTGAATCCCATAAGGATTATAATAACTATGTAATCCACTGGTTAATATGGATAATAAAAAATTTTAAAATTTAAACTAAGTAGAGAGAAATATAAAAAGATAAATTTAATTATTAAAGTAATATGAACGGGTTGTAGCATTAGAGCCGAATGAAATATGTGTGCCAAAACCCAATGAGAGTTTGCCATATAAAATTTTGGGTTATTGGATTTAATCACCTTCAACTATTGGTTATTGGCTGTTGTCACCCTCAAGTATCACTTTGGCCAATATAACTCCCAACTAAACACTTTGGTGTCCGTATCACCAAAAGTCAACCAATTCAAGTCACTTTTAGTTGACTTTTGATTATTTTTTGGTTAGCTTTGGTGTTACGGACACCGTATCACCAAAAAGTTAACCAATTCAAGTCATTTTTGGTTAACTTTTGGTTAATTTTTGTTAAATTTTGGTGATACAGACACCAAAGTGTTTAGTTGGGAGTTATATTGGCCAAAGTGATACTTAAGGGTGACAGTGGCCAATAACCAATAGTTAAAGGTGATTAAATCCAATAACCCTAAAATTTTTCCTATGTCGCATATAAAAAATGTTAAGAAACAAATGAGGCAATGAGCTGGTCAGTCAATAGAAAAAGTAAATATGCACCTATAAAACCAGATTGGAAGACCGGCCTTTAAGAGTTTGGAGACGAGAGGAATTATGTTTATTTCAAGATTCTCTTCTTGATACACCAAAGGCCTGCAACATGTTACAAGAAATGTGAATGAGTTGGTTGCTAATAATCTTATTTTTATGTCACATAACTAAAGACAGGCCGTCACAAACCCTTGACAAAAGTCCCAATGCCCGGGAAGCTTATAAGTTGTGTTGGCGTGAAGAGCATCTTGAACGTCACGTCTGTTGAGATACGTAAATATTCTTGATTGCAAACACGGATCGCCTGTACTAAAGACTTTATCAACCTATTAGAAAACAGATAAGCTTAGTCACAGTGGGACAATTTGAAACAATTTTTAGAATAATTACTGTGTACGTGTAAGTAAGGTGATATTCTTATATAAAGTATCCTATGTTATATATGAATGGTATATAACTTTTTATACAATTAACCATGGCCGGTCCTGAAAATTTAAATACCCTGTGCGAGACGGAATATCAAATTGAATAATATAAACTAATTTTTAACCGAAAAACAAAATACTTTATAATAATAATAATTATTATTGTTATTATTAACATTTTATGGTTTATATTTTAAAAAAGCCTTTCGTTGCAAAAGTTTTATTTTTTACAACTATGACCTATGACCTGATCATATTACCACCATATGTTTAATTGATAAGGTTAATTACTAAAATACCATAGCACCTAAAAATAGTGATGAGACTAACAACTTTGAAACGGGGTCATCTATTTAATAAATCAAACTTTTAGGGGCAATTTTTGGAGAGATTTTTTTTTATAATAGAAAGTTTGGGAGGTAAAATTTAGCTAAAATTTTCACCATGCAAGTTGATGGAGCCAACTCCTTAAATGTTATATATTTACAAATTGTTAAATATAATGGTTATAATTTCTTTATAAATATTACTATTTAACCCGTGTGTAACACACGGATATTAAACCTAGTAGTAGAATTAAGTTGACATTTTGGTTTACCTAGGGTTATTGTTTCCTTATTTTGATATTTTCTCCAAGTCTTTTCAATTTCATAAAGTCTCAATTTTATTTTAAATTTTATGTTATAAACATTTTCAGTAACTTTATATGAAAATAATGATAAATTAATTACAGAATAATATTTGATAACATATAAATATAATCTCAGCAGATAAAATAGTTATAATAAAAAAATTACTACTTATAGTTATTCCATTACTATAAAGAAATTTAAATAAACTTAGTTTATATTAAAAATATATATATAGGATTTTAGCGTAGGAGTCGAGGATTGTCTTTTGTGAAATAGAAAAATATGGATTTATATAAAAATTAAATAGAGTAAGCTTTATTTTCAAAAAGTGGGGCTATTTTAACATTAATATCACATATCTAAACATTCAAAAATTGAGGCAGTTGCTCATCCCATACTTATCCAAGGTCGTCCTTGTAATTAACTACACTATATAAACTTGATCTTTTTTTGTACTATTTTTATTTAATTTTACTATAATAGAAAGAAAAATCAAAACCCTTGAGCAAGTTTGTACCGCTGAATGTGCTTTTGAGTGTAATCCTCGTGGTTTGAATTGTTGAGACGAAGATGTTGACAAGCATTTGGGCAAAAGTAGGTCGTCAAGTTGAACATCGTCACTAACTTCGTTTTCTACTCGATTGAAAACGTCGTTGCAGCCTTGTGACCATCCTGAATGGACATACTCTCGAAGGTACTTTGAGTCGTTGCATACGGTTTTTTCTAGCATCAACGTCTTGTCTGATATTGCGCCATGTGACCATAAATATTCGCCAGCGAGAACGCTAATGTCTATGTCTAGTAACGGGTTTCCTATCTGTAAGTAATTAAAATACAAATAATCTTTAAGACATATTAAAATAGATCCTAAAAGTAAACGATAATAAAAGTTTAGAATGTATTTACAGCAATTGCTTTGAGGTCGATTAAAGTAACGTTTGGTGTCTTGTTATACTCTAATATTAGTTCCGCTAGCTGTGGAATGTAATGCCCTGCAATATATATAATATCAACATTAAATAAATTTGCAATAATAGTTAATAAAAATATTAAAGATCTTACTCCTTGTGAAAGTTTTTTTAATAGTGCAATGAAAAAAGTCCAGCTATTTGGGGTAGCTTAATGACGAAAAGTGATCTCATACACTTTTTGAACATAGACAATGTTGAGTACCATAAGCCCACTTATTCTGCGAAAAACTTGACTCCAATTCAAGTAAAACCAACTAACTAGGTTGCACGCAGACATGACAACAAGCTAGTGGTAAAACCAATCCGGCTCAGGGACCGGACTTATGTTGTCACAAGTCTTCCGTCATTGACTTCAATACACCTCACAAGGTGTTGGTAGTGAGAATATAACCTGTGTATCTTTTGAAGAATACAGACCTCATACCACACCATATTGAAAGTTGGTGATGCCTAATGAACTAGAGATGATAATAAAACCCGAGCCAGATTGGAAAATCGAAACCTGACAAATTTGGGTCGTGTAATGGCCGGAATTTTCGAGCCAGGACTGGGTATGAGATTTTGTTTTGAAAAAATACGGGAGATATATTATTTATATATTTTATTTTTCTTATGTATTAATCATTAAGGTCCCTTATTTTTACCCATGCAGTGTATTAAACAATGAAGCGGTTATTCTAATTTCTAAATCTTTTTTCGATATTGTTTGGAGAATGAATATTTTTTTATATATTTACCGCAACTACTTCTTTTGGATTCATGTATCATTTTTAATTTGTGACAGTAACTGATGGATTTACCCGATACCCATCGGTATGCCCAATACCCAATGGGTAATTACCTGATAGATACCAGATGAGTATTGGGCTAGGTATGAGATTGAGTTTTATATTCAGGTACGGGCCAGAGATTACTAATACACATCCCATACCCAGCCCATTGCCATCCCTATTATGAACGTACCTGCGTAGCTTTCTCCAACCAAGAAGAACGGTGCGTTTTTGTATAACGGGAATTCTTCTAACCATCTTGTTATGAACACCAAATTATCAGATGCTGCCATTATTTAAAACCAATAATAATATTAATTAACAACAGAAACAAATTGTTAAGAACAAAACGATACGTGGAAGCGAAACAACACACACGCACAAACAAATATCACGCTGAAAGTAAAACACACAAGAATTACAATGGTCCGGTCTTGATTGACTTACGCTCACTTTGAAACTACAGTTTATGTTAGGGGTGTTCATTATTCGAATACCATTCGAATTATTCGAAATTCGATTCGAATCGAATTCGATTAAGGCCATTCGAAATCGACTTTCAGTCATTCGAATTCGATTCGCATTCGATTCGAATAATTTTGTCGAATGTGGATCGAATACGAATATGATTTTCTGTATTCGCATTCGATTCGCCCAATTCGAATAAGAAATTTATATATTTTTAATATATATTTTAATATATCTAATTAATTATCTATATATGAATATGATTTAATGGACTTGAAGTAAAGTTAAAAATACCCAAACCTAACCCATTACCCAATCTTAATTGTTGTTTCTGTATATGAACATGATTTTGTGCTGTGGCAACTTCTTAATTGTTGTTTTTACGGGTTTTAAACTTGTTTATAGTCTTTTTGTGTGTTTGATTATGCAGTTTTAGACTTTTTGTTAACATGTTTTAGACTTGTTGATGTGCTAGTATTTTGCATTTTGTTTGGGTGATGTTGTGCTACATTTGTATTGTTGCTTGATGTGTTTGCTTATTTATATTTTTTTAAAGCGAATACATTCGAATCTATTCGAATTCGATTCGAATTCGAATAACTTAATCGAATCGAATACATAGATTTTTATTCGAATGTGGATCGAATACGAATACAGTTTTTAAAAGTCCCAATTCGACCAATTCGATTCGCCTAATTCACCCAATTCGCATTCGATTCGAATGAACACCCCTAGTTTATGTTATCAGGTTTTTAAGAATACAATTACATTAAGGATTCTATTTATGATTCTAGATTAATAAAAAAAACAGACATAACATACTAGGGTCGGGCCCCCCTATTTTTTTAGTCGTTCGTATTACAACCACTAATTGTCGCAGGTTCAAGCCCAACCCAACCAAAGCCTTCACAACCCATAAATCTCCCTCTTGAAGGCTTTGCAAATGTCCGCAAATGCCATTCAAGTAACCTTAGATTTAGTAACTTCAGTTTTCTTCAAATCCAATTCCTTAAAGTCTCAATCCCCATAGATTAGGTAAGACTTCTTATAGACACCCTAGTTGCACACCATATCATCGAGTACATGAAGGGGGCAGTTGAAACTCCCTCGAGCTCCAACTTATTCTCTATCTTAACTTGTCCGCATAATTCCCTAGCTACAAAGATAACCCGAAAACCATACTCCTCATTTAGTAAGACTTTCATAGGAGAAATTTATACGGTCGGAATAATGCTCTTAAAACTCATTGTCGTTTTGTAAAAACACCTAGAACACGCCCCATTCTTCCACTATTACGAAACCCTCGACTTAATCACTTTCGCACCATGTTCACCTCTTGTAAAGTTAACCCTCTTTTGCCCCTTAGATTCAACAAGTCTAACTTTGTTTTGAGGAACCATCATACTACCCTCGGCATGTACTTCTACCATATACAACGATCCATGCATGTTTCCACGAGCAAGTACTTCCACCCTCCATTTGCCTCCATTAATATTTACTTCCAAACCCTTTTATCCAGCTAACCAAAAGATATACCTTTACTCTTCAAAGCCGGATTAACCCTAACGTCTCTCAAATTCCATGTGGTTCTCAATGGAGTTACTAAATTCACATCACCCATACCCGTAACATTAAGGACCTTGCCATTAGCAATTCATACATTTCTAAATTCACCATCATCTCCTTGCTATGCGTAGCATGAAAAGACGAACTATAATCCATCAATGCATTATCTCTAAAATCTTCATTTGAATGAACAGTATTCACTACTTTTTCATCCTTTTTCTTAAGACCAGGAACTCAACTTTGACGTGCCCTATCTCACCATAGTGTTAGCATTTTACTTTTTTCGAGCTTTAGATGAACTCCTTCCCCAACTCCCACTATTTTTGTTAACATCCATTCCCATGCCAACACTAAATATACCAGAAGATGATCCTCCACTAGTGTTCCTCCAGCGAATGTCTTCACCCATAACACTATTGCAGATCCAATCAAACATGAAGTTTCCGGTCCTCGTACTTTCAGTGACCGTTATCACAAAACCATACCAACTTTAGGAAAAAAAAGATAACAAAATCATTATCAGAGCATCGTCATCAACCTTCATGCTAACAGACGATAACCTAGATAAAATTGAATTAATTTTGTTAATGTGATCAGTAACCGAGCTACTCTCACGCATCCTCATCGTGAATAACTCCATCATCAAGAACACTTTATTCCCGACAGACGACTTTTCATACATATTTGACAAAGCTTTCAACATACCTTGAGCAGTTTTTCTTTCATGTTGTTAAAAGCTGCATTTCTTGCCAAAGCCAATGTAACCTTACCCCATGCATTGTTGTCCTTTGTGTCTCATACCGCTTCATCAGCCTTACGTATCCCCCAAGGTTATTCCACCAATACTATCTCCAAGTCGCACTCACCAAGCAACGCCTCTATTTGTATTCTCCACCATGCAAAATCAGTACTGATGAACTTGTCGACTCAAACCTTCTAATCTTTAGACATCACAAACAATATTAGACACTTGAAGTCAATCAACCTTCATCAATAACCAAATCCTAAACCTTCAAACCTTCTCATCTTTAGATTTTTTTAATAATTATATTCTCAACCCTTTGTAAGTGAACCTCCATATATATATATATATATATATATATATATATATATATATATATATATATATATATATATATATATATATATATATATATATATATACCACTTTTATTTACAGAACTACAGAACCATTGATTTACATACATGTAAATTAAGTCTGGTGATATTAAGCTGTCTTTACATATGTGTAAATTAAACATAAGTATTTGAATATAGAAACACAACCATTTTTTTGTTGTGGCAAATATACACATATGTAAAACAACATAAATATCACCAGACTTAATTAACATGTATGTAAATCAGTGGTTCTATAGTTCTGTAAATAAGAAGTGATCTGTAATGATCCTCACCCTATATATATATTAAAAATATAATATTTTTTTACTGATTACATTCCTAAGCGTATTTTGAGCAATGATAAAAAGTTAACGTAAAAATCTAAAGGAATTAGTTTTTTATGTCAATGTGGATAAAATGCAAGCATTAGAAGTGAATATGAGATTTTGAAACCGTAAGGGTGCAAATGGTCAAAATCAACAAACCACGAGGATGCATATGATATAACACAATAACCTGATGATATAACACAATGAGAGACCTAACGAGATAACATAATGAGACAAAATGTGAAAAAAATGTTGTTTTTTATACATCAACATTATACACATTTTGAAGATAATGTAGATTTTATTAAAAACAATAATGACGTGTGTAAAAGTTATGTACATTTAAAGAATATGATGGTATATCAAAAGGGGGAGAGACCAATTTAACCTTAACATACTATTTAAAATTTCAACTACTTACCATTATGACAGTTTGTTTTTAGACTACTCTTACCCACAATCCACACCAACCCTATCTAACACTAAAATTATAGTTTCTCTCTTTCATCTACACAACCCAATCAAACTTAATATATCTAATCAAATTTTAGTTAAATTAATATAACATATGATTTTCTTTTATTATGTTAAAAACGTAAAAATCTTAAAAATAATTACTCTATTTCGAAACATTCATTAAATATGCAATATTTTATATCTAAAATGCGTATAATATTGATATAAAAAACACAAAAAAGACACATGTTTTAAACTAATTGTGTAATGCATCAGGTTATTGTGTAATCTTTTCAAGCAGACAAAAATTACACAATGACCTTATGGAAATAACACAATGATAGTGACAAACTTCATAACGTAATAGATCTGTTACGTTTTGCATGTTATCTTACTCAATATATCTATTTGTGTTTGTACGTTATAGTCAAACATTTCACAATTTAGAACTTAAAAAATCGAACAGAATAACACAAGAGTGAGGAACTTCACAACAAAATGGATCTATTGTGTTATTATGTTTCTGCTTGTTTGATAACAAAATAACACAATAGATCCAAGTAATGGCACAATTGTCCCTTTGCTAGAAGAAAAGTTTGAGTTATTTACGATTGTGCCATCGCGTTTTTATAGCATTTGATCTTTATTTAATTTTAAAATCTAATAGTCCACATGTTGAATGGCCGTTAATGTAAAAAAAAATCTGTATTTAAGGCTATTTTATTCACAAGTAAAGTTTATTTATTTACAGTGAATACACTATTAGTGGAACCCATAGAAATTAAAGCATAAATGTTAGATTCTAGAAATTGTAGCATATATGTTAGATTGATGGTTTGTGATTATTATGTATATGTTATAAATCATTATTATTGTATATATTATTGTGGTTATCAACACCCCAAATAGATTAAGCTTCTTTCATAAGTTTTGTTCTCTTATATATATTCATTGTACCCCATTGTATATGACACACTTGATCAATGCAATCATCTCTTCTTCTCTATTATTCTTCTCATGTTAATGTGCTATTAGGTTAGTTTTACAACACGTTATCAATACAAAAGTGTTCTCTCTAAAAACCCTAGCTTCTAGATCCATGAATGTGTTGAATGCTTCGTCAAAGTATGTTCAAATAAATTATCCTACAAGTAGGTTTTATTTTGGTTCTTAATATTATTATTTACGAATCTTGTAATCGGTTACTTGGATATTAAATTTTATAGTTATCACCTAAAGTTATCATGAATATCTATAGCCTATAGGGACTTCTTGCATGTCATAGGACAAATCATTATTGACATTGACATTAAATATTGAAACTAATGTGATTTTATTTAATTAGATCAAAACTTTGTTATAGATATTATTTGCACGTACTTATTTCGTTCGATCTCATTCTATTGTGAAAAAAGTGTACATACCTTTGTTATAAGTTTCATTATGAAAATTACTTATTTTTTCTATAATGGTGATCTTGTGATTTTATATATTTCAAAAAGGTTAATCTATAAAGGATATATATACACACACACACACATATATATATATATATATATATATATATTTGTATTGTATGATATATGCAGTTAAGTTCTTCGACCTGTAGCCAATTGAGAGTTGAATTTGTCATATAGTACGTGAAAAATATTCGATATCTTGATCTCGCTTAATTTATCTGCAAATCTTTTGTTTTATGTAAACGTTTTATTTGCCATGATACTTATGGAAGTTATTATAAATATATTTATATTTTTTAAGTATATTAAAAGGATTGTGAATCTTAAAGGATTCGAATACTGGAGATGCTTGTTGGACTGGGTACTTTCTATAGCATAATGGGTTTATTATTATGAAAAAAGTTTACTCCCAAATAATAAATAAGTAAAACGTTATCGAAATATCATGTACATGTCATGATCACAGTAAAATATCCATGTGATTATTTATCCCTAGATATGACACCTGAAGTGTCATACTTTTTAATCTCCTTATCATTTGAAAAAAAAGTCACAAGATCCAAGATCAAAGTTCTTGCATAAAAGATATGACGCCTGAAGTGTCATACTCTCTAATCTCATTATCAATTGACAAAAGGTCTTAAAATTCAAGATCAAAATTCTTGCATGAAAGATATGACACCTGAAGTGTCATACTCCCTAAACCGCAATATCGATTAACATAAGGTAGTAAAATTTAAGACTGATAAGTTATGCATGACTCGGATATAGACTTACTTCACATTTGATGAAGAGAAGATTATTGAATTGAGAAATAAAAGACTTTGTTGTTTCTTAATTTTACTCTCATATAAGAGTATAAATATGCTCCATATGACTGCCTCTCAGTTGATGTTATGTGAAGATAAGGTCATTCTCCGGCTCATTATTATTTACAGAATATCGTAAGATTTAAGACTAATAAGTCTTGTATTACTTGGACATATAATTACTTCATTCTCAATCGAAATTATGTGAAGAGAAGATTATTTGGTGAGTTAAAACGGATAAAACAATTTCTATTTATCATACCTTAAATATGCTCCTGAAGTAGCAATATGTAGAAAAAGGTATTGAAGGATTTCAATTCCATATTTTCAAGAGAATAATGATAAACCGTGAAACTTGTATGGTTCTACTTCATCCTCTAAAGAAGTATGAGTATGTAATGATTATTAATAATGTCATGATTATGGATATTGTTATGATAATAATGAGATCAACCACTAAATAGCGAAATAGATTGAACATATGAAAATACTATGAAATTATGTACAACAAGGAGGATTTAATTTATAGCGTATTTTTCTCTTGTATTAAAGGATTTCATATCTCTAAGTGAAGAGAAGATTATCTATAAATATAATATATATGGCTGAAATAATTTCAATTTTAACACACTTTTAATATGCTTATAAAGAAGCAATATGATGAAAAAGTGTGAACAGATTTCATATTTGTATATCCGGGAATATAATGTCATTTTTTTGTGTTTTACTCAATTCCTTGAAGTGAATGTGAGTATATATATACATCGAGTAAAGGTTGTGTGTATGAATGTATCTTAAGAAATTGTAATGATGTGCATGTTAATAATGAGATAGACCACCGTATGTGGCAACCAAAAGAAGTGATTGCATGAGAACAAAATGTGAAAAGGATAAAAAGGTATTATCCATGATAGCATGAGATGATAATATGTTATATTTTCTATCTTATTCCGTGTAAGCATATGTGCAACAAAATGCATATACGATCATAAACTATAAGTTTATAGATCATGATTATATTTATTGGCATGACCGGTTAGAGCACATCGAGTCAATGATGATGTGAAATGTATTGAAGAACCTAAGATTCTTCATGATAAATAAACATGCAATTTTTGCTCTTAAAGGAATTTAAATATACAAATAAAAGTAGGGTGTGAATCTCTATATTCTGGAAATTGATAAAGGATGCACATATCCTAGCCTATATAACATTTGGAGTTTTAAAACGATGTGTCGTCTAAACGGTTATTTTTTTCACAACTTGAAGTTTATGTATATAAATGGCTTAGCTAATGAGATATCAATCACATTAATCCAGATTGTCATATTTGTTTTGGTATTAATTCTCAAAATACTAATTATTATTGGAATAAGTGTTGAACATTCTATATATTGCTTATATTTGCATACACAGTGCTTTTGTTGAGATGACCACTCAACTGATTGCAAAGGAATGATCATGAGAGCAAAAGTTTATGTTTGTGAACATGTTACTTTACATGCAAAAATATTAAAATTCACATCAAGCCAAGAAGTTATAAGTATTTCTTCTCATTATAATTGGTTTCTGGTGAGGAACCAAATATGTACCATCTAAGGTTTTGGGTTGTGCGGTATATTTTGTAATTGTTCCACCACAATGCACAAGGATGGAACCTCAAAGGATGTTGTAAATACATGTTGGGTATGAATCTTATTCCCAACATGAGTGGGAGATAAAAAGCAGCTGGAAAGTGAAATAAGCTTGAACGAGTTATCTTTGTATCATATTGATCCTCAAACTAATATTGTGAACTAGAAGTTCAATTGATAATTCATCGATTACCAGACATATTAACTGACCTTAAAAGAGTGACTAATTCACATATATTAGCTGCTAATGCTCCGATTATGATTTGTGTCCTAAAAGGACAAGTACATATATGTTACCTTCTTAATAGGTTATAACTATCAATAAAGAAAGTAGGAATGCCAGAGAAGGAATGAGTCTATGAAATGTCTGAAGCATGATAGACTATTCGATTCCAAAAAATAAAATCCTCAAAATGGAGCAAGTATTAAGATGGTTAAGTTGAGGTATAATATAAGAGTCTCCTAAAGAGACAATAGACATTATGGTTCTAGATGAACCGCATGTACCTGAATATGAAGAGATCTCACTAAATTATATAAGAACAAGATGTCAAAAACAATCATCACCTTTTATCAAATAGTTGGAATATATTGTTTAAGATATACCATAGTTGAATGCAATTTATGTATTAGCATTACAAACGATTAGACATATGGTTTATTGGTAAGATATAGCTCATCTCCAACAAGAAGATGATGATTTATGGTAAAACATATGTTTTGGTTAAATATGATAAAACCTTCAAGGTACAAACTTTGGGTTCATGTTTTACTTACCCATCAAAACAAGTTTACTTAGTTTTGCAGATTAAATGAGTGCTGTAAATCTTGTGAAGATTTCTTATAAGAGAAGACAACAAATGTTTACATGAAGATTATGCAGCATAGAAGAATTGCAAAAGCGAATCCATCGACTATAGAAGTTTTGATCCACTTTCATCGAAGATCAACACAAATAATTTAAAGGGTACTTAAATGAGTGGGAGTATTATATGAGGTGCACTCTTTTTCCCTTGACTAAATTTTATGCCATTGGGTTTTCTTAGCAAGGTTTTAACGAGGCAACATAACCATGCAGAGGCATTAGGGGGAGACAATACGCGCTGCACTCTTTTTCCCTTAGCTACGGTTTTGTCCCAATTGGTTTTCCTAGTAAGGTTTTTAACGAGACAACATCCACAAGCGTATGAAGTTGATAACCAAGGGGGAGTGTTATAAATCTTTATTAGTGTGACAACCCGCAAAATCCTGGTTAAAGGTGTTAACTATTTGATAACTCTTCCTTTAAGTTTATTAAATTTAGGGTTCGGTTTATAATTAACTAAACTAGCTATTAATTCTAAAACTTGGATTAAATAACATGTCATATTATAAGGGCCTAAGTGTAAATTTGAAATAAATTACCCAAACCCTAGTCGACCCACCCCACCCTTGCTGTATATCATCATCTTCATCGTTCATCTTCGTTCTTTCTCCTGTTTCGTAAAAACTACCGACCCCCACCATATTATCATTGTATTAGGCTGTTTCCAATAAAACCACACACACACTCGATTTCATCTCTCTATCTCCGCCTTCTCGTGATTGCCGGAAAGCTAAAGCACCAGAAGCAACACCGATCATCGCTTCTTCCTTTTATAGCAGCAACTTCAATTAGGATATCGGGTTTTGGATATGCGTTCTATGTGTATGTGTAGTGGCAGAAACAACATGTGTATATGTAGTTATGTACGTATGTGTAGAAGTCGTATATATATATACACATATGTATCAGGATCGAACATCATCGATGAGATTATTTAAAATCTACACGTACACAGTGAAGTCAATATATATATATATATATATATATGGATAAGTAGATTGTGATTGCAAGCGTGTATATGTGTTAAATTGGCTGAACAAGAGTTGTATAATATATATATATATATGTGTGTGTGTGTGTGTGCTTCATGTGCGTGCGTATGGAGAAGAGACAACAACAGTGATTGAATTTGATCTATATATATACGTGTGTGTGGAGGTAATCCATTATATATATATATATATATATATATATATATATATATATGCATATGAATTGAACCAGTAGAACATTTAAACATTCTGTTGATCGGATAGATTGTAAGCGTATGAGTAAGTTTTATATGCGTATGTATGGAGGAACATAGAGCAGCATGTATGTAGGTATTTTAAGTAGTAACAGAAGCGTATAAACAGCATAGTGAGTCCATGTACCATTGGCTTGGAGTCAAGTGGTGCAAATTGTCCTTTACCCATTTTGGTCATCCATAATGATGGCGACAAGGTAAGCAATGTAACGTTTAGTTTAATCTCGACGTGCTTGTGTAGTAAACAAGGAGGTTTTACAAACCAACAATACTATATTGATTTGTCATGAAACTTTTGTTTTATTTATGTTGTTAAATAAACTCATTGAACTCACCAACATTATGTGTTGACTCGTTTAAGTATGCTTTCTCATGTTATTAAACAATTGAGTTTATTTTGTTGGTATTTCGTAAATAGTTATTGGTTTTTGTGCTAGGCTATTGAGCACATGTTATTTAAACAATTGGGTTTATTTTGCAAGCTTCCGCTAAACATTGAAATTTACATTTTATGCCATGAGTGTTGGATTAATGTTAAAGTTAAAACTTTTGTTAAACTATTGAGTCAGTGTTAACTATAACTAATGCCTTAAGACCTAGTATGTCACACGTCTAAAAATTACCCCGTTTGTTGAAAATTGAGGGTGTGACAATTTGTGTATACATTATTATGGTTATCAACACCCATAATAGATTATGCTATTTCTACAAGTTTTGTTCTTCCATATATATTCATTGTACCCCATTGTATATGACACACTTACCAATAAAAACATCTCTTTCTTTTTATTATTCTTCTAACGTTAAAAAGCTATTAGGTTAGTTTTATAACAGTATAGTTATTTTCAAGTGATTATCATACCATGTGATATTTTTTTATAATTTATGGTCGTGAATATATATAATGCAAGATTAATGAAACCTGTATTCGTATCATTCCAGTCTATGTAGTCTTCCTCTGTTTCTGAGTAAGAAAAACCCACCCCGATGGGTGATTCCACATATAACATGTTGGATTCTGTGAATCAAAATTAACTAAATAAATGAGCCAAATCAATTAAAATTTAAATTTAAATTCTAAAATAATTAAAAAGAAATTATTAGTTACTAAACTATACCTAAATTCCAAGAGTGTTGATTTAAGACAAGAAGTCCATCTTCACCGATTTGAAATGGCCCGGTTTCCATGAATGCCCCAAAACCAAGTGAAGAACAACCGGGACCTTCGTTATATATATAAATATCAATATATATATGCATGCATCCGAGGAAAGATTAAACAAGAAGTAGATTTTGTCTTAAAAATTGTGAGAAGTGCCTTAAATCACACTCAAACTGGGTCAAACGAACTTCGATTGAGCTCATTCAAACGGTGTTGAAACCGTCACGTCAAACTCTGCTATCTTAGCTTCTGGTTTAGATTTTAGAGTTTAGTTTTAAAACTTAGTTTTTTTCTTAGAGTTTAGTTTTTTAGTTATTATTTTTTGGGATGGAGGGCTTGACGTCACGATTCTAACACCGCAAGAATTAGTTTAATTGAAGTTTGTCTAACCAAGGTTTGGTGGGACTAAATATCACTTATTAGACAAAACTGAGGAACCATTCTCGCATACATAATAATATAAATGATGATACATACGTATATATATCAAGCTTAAAATATTTAAAATGTTTATAATGCTAGACACATAACTTGGTCGTATGTCTTCTTAGTATTGTCATTTATTTTTGTATCATACATGTACAAACCTCCATTGAGCCACATGGTTACGGGAAGTGAAGAATGATTAGGTGAAGCGGCCTCGATGAAATAATAGAAGAGCGATCGGCCGTGTTCTTTGTTCGTGACAATATAACCAGAATACTGAGGAACCGAGTAATTACTGGGTTGCCCAGGCAGTCCTTTTATAAGCTCACCATTACACAATCGTAATAAACAAAGACAAAACACCACTATAATTTCATGAAACTGAAAACCCATGATAAAGGAGAATGCGGATTTGGTTTAGGGTATGTGTGCTTTGGTTGGTGAAATGTGTGCTATAAATAGATATTCACAATAATCACATCATTGAAGATAACGATTTGATGTCTTTTTTAGCTTGTTGGTTCCAAGTTTGTTTAAAACATTTGGAGATGGCAACAAGGATCTTATCTTGGTTGTTATAGGATGGTTTCGATCGGTTAATGATTCTTGGTTGTTTTTCATCAACTTAGATTCCTAAAAGTGTAATCTAGTGACATTGAAAATAAAGGAAAAAATGACCTTTTAGTAATAAAAAAAGCTATTGTTTATAATGAATTAAGAGACAAAAGAAAGTAGAGAAACTCATTAATTCTTATTATTCTTTTCCACCATCTCTAACGCTGTGTTCCCGAGTTCATTTAAGAAAAGAAAAGAAAGGAAAACAAATCCCTTCTCTTCTTTTCTTTTCTTTTCTCTTCTCCTCATCCCTTTCTTTCCTTCCATTTCCTTCCAATTTGGAAGGAAACATTTTCCTTCCATTTTCTTCTTGTTTTCCTTCCATTTCTTTTCTTTTCTTTCCTTTAATGAAACTCAGGAACATAACATCCCTACATTTCCTTTCTTTTCTTTCTTTTAATGAAACTCGGGAACACATCCATTATTATTCCTTCCTTCCATTTCTCTTCTTTTCCTTCCTAAATTAAACTCGGGAACACAGCGTAACATAATATTTATGTCTATATAGTATGAAACCTAGAGCAAAAATAATTGTGTTAGAAGTGTGGAGTGTAGTCGGTAATAATGTATGTCATAATATCAATCTATAATTAATTATTATCCTAGGATTACTATAGAATCTAAAGATGACAAGAGAGATGAAATTATGTTATATTAATATTTGTGTGTTTTTTAGGGCATGAGAAAATATTAACCCTCTATAATAGATCCTAACTATTCATTTATAGTTTCCTCATGCATATGGTCTGACACTTTTTGCTATGTTGATGTGTCATGCACTTTAACATTTTTTTTTCACATGTCAACGTTCTTTTCTTCTTCTTCTTAGAAATACCGATCCTCAAAAGTATCGTACATCATCAAGTCCCCCTAGTCTGTTTGTATGAACTCACCAAATACATATAGACTAATAACGACTATTATATATTATATACTAGTTTAATGCTCGTGTGTTACACGAGTAGTGACATGAAAAACAGAAGTTTAAATAGTTTAGAAAACGAGTAAATTTGTAGAAAATAACAAAGTTTCAATTGTGTTCTAATTATGTCACCCAAATGTTGTTTTGTTTCAATTAGATAACTTTAAAAAGATGTCTCAATCATATGTAATTAACTTGTATAATAGGTAAACATTAAATTAAGATTCATTTTAAAATAAAGTAAAAAAAATGATCACGAAAACTTTATAAAAATTGAACAAAAAACTATAGAAATTTTCATAAATTTATAAAAAAAAGTGACAGATTTTTTACGAATTGAAAAAAAATTTTAAAAAATTGCAAAAACTATAATATAAACTCTGAATTTTTTTAAAAGTTTGTAAGAATATTTAGTTGATGGCAGAAAAACACAAAACGAGTCTCAAATTCATCTAAAAATCAATGTTTACTTATTATACAAGTTAATTTACCTAGGTGTGGAACACCTTTTAAACTTAATTTATCTAATTGAAACAAAAGAAAGTTTAGTAATCTAACAAGACAAAATATAATGTTCGTTATGTTTCTATGTGATTTTCCCTTTAAAAAATAAATCTATAGAAATAACTTACATATTATACTACAACATTAAAAACCATCTTTTGTGGACGATAGGCATGCTTATATTTGGCAAGGATCTCGTCAAGACTTAGATTAGCAATGTAGACACATTGATAAAAAAAACATTACAATTTGCAATGCTGAATATTTTTGAACAATTGAATGCAAATTGTTAGATTTAAATAACATTATGGAAAAATTAGGAAGCAAATGAATTCAAAAGGTAATATGATTTTTATATCTTCAAAACTATATATTTTTGAAAATAGTTTCATTTGATTATCTTGTTAAATTTGAATTAATTAAAAATGATTAATTATCGAATGAAAATCTTCATCTAATAAAAATGTTATCAACATTTTGAGTGGAAAATGTTTCTGTAAATGCCTCTAATAATGACAAGTGTCCTCTAAAATCATCTTTTATTAGAAGGTGTGTCTGTGTGTGTGTATGTATATATGTATATTAAACACTAAAAATACCGCACCTCTTCAACTTCTTTTCCATATGTTATATAAATACATACATCTCTTGAAAAAGAAAAAAAACACTTCCACTGTTCCTTTCGCCTTCAATTTAAGTGCTTTAATGAATAACAAATGTCCTTTAAAACCCTCTTTTATTACAATGTGTATGTATATATTAAAAACTAAAAGTACCGCACCTCCACAACTTTTGTTCCATATTTTATAAAAATGCATACATTTGTTGAAATTAAAAGAAAAAACACTTCCTCTTTCGCTTTCACCGTCAAATTGTACCATTGTCTCCCCCTTTCACAAATCCCTCACTTATAGGATCTTCAATCGCCCCAACAGTTCAAACCTACAATTAACAATCAAACAATCCAGGACGTAGTAATCAAGAACCATACATACCATGTCAGTTTAAGAAGGTAACTAAGCGATTTCTTTCCAAAACCCTATTCTTATCGCTTTCGCTGTTTGTACTCGTCTTGTTTACAAAGTTGTCTATTTAATAATCATGGCTGAAAAAGTAAAATGTTGCATGCATATGTGATTTGTAAAATTAAAAAAATCTCAATTGCAAAAGTTAATAAAGATATATTCTATTATGACTGGTCTTCTTCCGACACTTCCTCTGGTAAAAACCCATGTATATCCATTTCCTGCTCATAAGATCCCCTTGTGTGACATCTGTCCTAAACCCTAACCGGATTGCCTGACTCGAACCCAAAGTAATCTATCTTTCATTGTAATTGTATTTAATTTCCGAAAATGTAACGCTTCGTTATCATTAATATATATAAATATGTCGAGCTTATGTTTTTCCTGTCTTTAATAAACTGATCGATTTTGTTGCGTGTAATATCTAACATTTATTAATTAGTTATTAAATACAATAATTAAATCTCAAAAGTATATAATTTGTATTTTATAAAAGAAGTTTTATAAATATTATTAAAGATAAATACTATTAAATCTCAAAATAACTTTTCAATGGCAAAAATAACATAACGATATAAAAAAGTCATTTATATAAATGTTACGAGGTAATTTGGTTAAGTTAGTTAGTTAAATAAGTATTTATTTAACTTTGGGTCAGTGAAACTTCATATAAAAAAGTCATTTATATAAAAAAGTCATTAAAGTTAAAATTATCATTTAATAACCAAATGAAACTTCATGAGCTAAAAGTGTAAATTGCCCAAACCAACCCCCCGCCCCCTCTCCTTCCCCTTTTTTCGGCGGGTGTTGTCGGCGTGATTCCGGCCAAAAACCCCCATCTCCGGCGACCTACCAAAACAAGTTTTTAACCCAGTTTAATGAAATCTAATCTATGTAGAATGCTCTTTGTCACTATTCAAACTCGTTACCACACTTTAATTGGCCTATAATCGAATTAATACACATTTTAAATCAATTTTAAGAATCGGTTACAATACCCAAATAATGGATTGAGTAAAAACGTATCAATTCAATAAAGTGAGATAACTAAAATGATGATCTCAACGTCTTGAATTTGTTTGTAACACTTAATTGAATTTTAATTAATTAGTTAACACCCAAAATCTTATTTATCTCGTCATTCATCTCAAACCCGTTCAGTAGCATAGAACCAAAATTAATCCAATTCATTCGACATAGTTAATTTTCTATACTCACTTCACTCCCTGCAACTTCAATTTCAAGCATCAAACCCCAGATATACGTAAGTAATCTTCTTCGTTTCTGTTCGCTATCAATCGACCATCTGAACATCAATTTAATCTCCAATTGTCTTAGGGCTTTCATTTGTCGCATCTCTTAGATCGTTTCTGCAAAAGCAATTGGATTTTAACATACTCTGGGTTCCAATTTGATTTCAAACCCGTCGTTTATTTTTTCTTCGTCTTCAATGATCCAATCATCTATATAAAATAATCTTTATCATGTCTAGATTCAATGCCCTCAATCAATTTCAACTTTCAATGTTTCAATCCGATGCAATTTGTGATTTAGTGATTCTTGGGTTTATACGAAATGGGGATTTTGATTGAAAACATGTTAAAACCAATGTTTATTATTTTGTTTAATTATATTACAAATCATTTTTATCAAATATCTTAAATCTAAATATAAATGCAAAACCATATATATTACAAAATGTTAAAAATCTATAAAAATATCAAAACCATGATTTTTATAAACTTAGTTTTATATATTTATTTATTACTAATACTTTTAATACTATAAAAATGTAATTTAAATATTTATAAAATACATACAAAGATTTATAAATAATAGGT
Source organism: Tagetes erecta (assembly GCA_030867185.1). Classification (NCBI taxonomy): domain Eukaryota; kingdom Viridiplantae; phylum Streptophyta; class Magnoliopsida; order Asterales; family Asteraceae; genus Tagetes; species Tagetes erecta. The sequence continues at coordinate 49,642,989 of CM061491.1, read as the reverse complement.
TATACAAATAAGACTTTTAAATGAATTTTTGTGTAAAGGTGTTAAAGTATTTCTAATAAAAATAACATATTTTTGACATAATATAATTCTTGTTAAAAATATATTAGTAGAGTTTCTATTGTTTATAAAAAATTATTATTATTACTATTGCTACCGTTACGAACAAATGAGTTTATAGATTTTAGTTGTTTAACAAGAAATCCCCAAATCCCAATTTAAAACCCTAGAATTCCCAGTTACTTTAAATTCCTATTGTTCATATTCTAGTTTTCTATACTATAAGATTTACTAAGTTAGGATTGTCGTTTATTCATGTGATTCTAGTATTTGGGCAATCCTCGGCTCTATCTAATTATGTTGTTATTTCGTGCTTGTGTTTCGAGTTGAGTAAACTCACTTCCCTTTTTACTTTACGTTTTGGGCCGAAATATGTGTTCTATATTATACTGCATTTTTCTAATTCAACTTTGTTTCAAAAAGAGATCATAAAATGTGTTAGTCTTGTCTGAAGGATGATGGAATCTTATGTGATAGTTTAAAGTAATATTGTTAGTTTGTAATCACATTAGTACAATGTTAACTCTAATGATTTAAACCCGACCATTCAATTTTAATGTGACAAGTTGCTATTCAATGTTACAAGTGCTATACTATGTTGCTATGCCATGTCCCTAAATTGCTAAATAATTATTGATAACTGACACATCTAGATGGTTAGGTGGTTGTTGCTTAAAAAATTATCTTTAATTGATACATGAGTGGTTCCACATGATAAATGGCTACAAGTTATATTACAATGATGGTTTTCAATGTGTGTTCAAGGGCTCATGGTAGAGAATAATACGAAATAGCTGTACATGTAAGATTGCCCAGAAAATTTATGATGATCTCGGAGTTCTATCCTATTATTTATCAACCGTGGTTTACTCACTAGCTAAATATAGCTAACTATATTTTCACATATTTCAGGTGGTGCATGAGATTGTTGTTATTGCTATTTATTCAAGACATAGGATGCCTTGGACCTAGAATAATAATAAAGACTTTGCATTTACTATTTCGTTTTTAATCTTTTGTCGTTTCCATTTAAGACTTATATTCCAAAACTTATGTTATCATTATTAGACTTTAATAAATGAATACCATGTGCTTTGTTTACTATTGATATCCAATTTCAATGACAACCCGGTGTTTCCGCCATCGGGTGGGCTGTTACACCTTGTACACTCATCTGTTCAAAACTGCAAACTATAGAATACCCTTACTCAATTTTTAATTAAAAAACCTTATGTACTATGGAATTTACATATCCTAATGTGCCCCCTTAGGAATAGCCAAAATAATGCACATTGAGATTAGCTGTAGAGCTTTAGGTGAAGTGCTAGATTTATTAGTGTTTAGAAAAGTTTTCCACATTTCCAAAGGCGGGGAATAGTACACTTCTGAGCGTCGCCGATTAACGGTAATATCATGTTATACCGGGGTGTTGACTAGCTAAAAAAATTGGAAAGACAACTTCTTCTATATAGACGATTGGTGTATTCCTGTTCAAATGACCCTTTTGACCGATATTGCCAATATAGCTCACTCGGTGCAAAAATATCCAAAACACATCATAGTGGTCAGGTGGATTAGTTAGAAATAGGTGTGTAAATGAGTCAAGCTCGCTCGAGAATTACTTGAGATTGACTCGGTAAAAAGCTCGAACGATTCGAGCCTAAACAAGCCTGAACCCGAGTCGAGCTTGAAATATGACTCGTTTAGTTATCGAACTATAGCATTACTTTCATATTCGTTTAGGCTCATGAGCCCTTACGAGCCCAGTACAAGTGTATTATATTCTATATATTAAACATATTTTATAATAACCACTACTTTTCTAATTTAATACTCCTTAATAAGCACCTAAAAAGCCTTTGAGCCCTAAATCAGTCAAAAATTTTGCTTCATTATTGCCTTCCGTCCCTAACGATCATATTACCAACACAAATTAGTTCACTCCAACCGCAATCCTTCATTTCAGTTTAAAATTGTTCTTCGAAGGTTGTAATGCTCACCAACCAAGTAATTGTCGTCATAAGTCGCAACAAAGATAGATAACTTCGGGTTCGAGTTGGGTATTCGGGTTTGAGTTGGGCATTTGAGTTTGGGTTTGGGTTTGGGGTAGATGTCACGTTAAGAAAGCACCTAGCTAGGGCATGGTATGATAGATTAAAAGCCTACTTGCTTGACAATGGATATGAAATGAGAAATATAGATAATACCTTGTTTATCAAAAATCTAAACACAATGACATAATACCTGTATAAATATATGTAGATGATATTATCTTTGGTGCTACATGTCAAAGCTTATGTGACGAATTTTCTAGCAAAATGCATGGTGAATAAATGAGTATGATGGGCGAAATAAATTTCTTTCGAGGATTACAAATAAAACAATATGATGATGAAACATTTAATTATTAATCAATCAAAATACATTAGAGATGTGTTAAAGAAATTTGAGTTTGAAAATGCTAAATCCATTCCCACTCCAATTTCAACCACTACCGATTTGACTCTTGATGAAGAAGGAGAACCCTTCAATAGCAAAAAGTACATAGGAATGATTAGGAGCCTGATTTATCTAACGACAAGTAGACCTGACACTTTATATTGTGTGTAATATTGTGCTAGATTTCAGGAAAATCCAAAGAAATCTCACTATAAAGCAATAAAGCATATTGATGTGTGCTAAACTATATGTAAATTAACAAACTATTTAGACACATAAGTTTTAATATTTATAAACTTAGACTCGATTAAACTATCCTAAACACACAACCGGTAGTGTGCCAATCGAGTGTAATATAGATTAAATAAGTTTGAATATCGAACACACAAATTCTATATATTACGTTAACTAACTAATTAAAGACTCAACTAAGGACACGACTATTTAAATAAATATTGTGTTGAAAGAAGGTTTTTGCTAAAAACTAAATTAAACACAAAAAGTTAACTAATCAGAAACCGAGAGTTAAAATCAGGAAATGAAAGTAAACCACCTAGGCCTGAATCCTTATTGTTTTGATTATCAGTTTAAAGAATATGTTCTACTTATGGAATTGGGATCTTCACATAATCACTTAATCGAAACTCAAATAAGACCCTCAACCCTTCTCAATGAGACACTTACAGTGTCACACCCTCAATTTTCAACAAACAGGGTATCCGTTAGGCGTGTGACAAAACCAGGATCTCAGTCATTAGTTACACCAAAACGACGTACATGATTTTGAAAAGTAACGTATTGTATTAAGTTATAAAATTTAAAATAAACGCTTTACATTAAATGCAGAAGCGTAAATAGTAAATGAGAATGTTTTTGGTAAAAATGATTATAATATTTGAATGTACAAATGCAAATACAATAAATAAAGTTGATTTTCTCAAATGAATGCGACTCATGAATGAATGCCCTATCCGTGAGTGTGATCTTGACAACCTGAGATAAACATGCTAAAGTGTGTCAACATAAAGTTGGTGAGTTCACAGGTTTATAAAACTAGAAAGTAAGTTCCAGAAGAAGATTCAGTAATACCCTTAGTATACCAAGTAGTTAGCTAGACTACTATGCATGCTACACTAATGTACGAAAGTGTTTACGACCGAAGCTGACAACAATGGAAAGAAATGAACGCCTCAAGCCAATGTCTCCCAGACACGGAAAATGATAGGACAATTAAACACCCGTTCGACCTCCAGTCGTGCTGGCGCGACCAGCCCGGATGGGGTTTGTCAAACCCAGTAGTACTACTCAAAATTTCCTCGCTTTGCAATATAATTAACGGTCCAAACGTAAGGCAAAAGTACTGACACTAGGTACGTATGTGATCATACTAAGAACCATCATTGTAAAGAAAGTAATTACAGCATGTATCTCCCCCAAAAAGAGTAAAAGTAAAAGTAAAAGGGGCCGTGAAACTCACCTTAGAGTGTGCAGCTACAAATAATTAGCAAAAAGTATAACTTCCAAGTTCAACCAACAACCTGTTTGGGTTCTACTAATTAGATACAAATTACTCTAATAGAGTTTACATTCGGTTTCACGTTCCCGTTTCGGTTTCGTACCCTACGCTTTAGTATAAATACATCATAAAATAAAAGTGGGTTTTGACTTGAGACCCCGACCAAAATGTTTAGATACTCATTAGTATTATCCAAAACAATATATCTTTTGACATGAGACAAATAGAGTTGACACTAGCTTTACTAGTTTAATATCATATTCAAACCAAAACTATGTCAATACACATAATTAACACTCTTACTTTAATACCTCATGCATACCTATATATAACTATTAAATTATCACATATGCATGCATTTATATCCCACAATATAATCGATCATGTTTCATACCATACGCCAACAATTTAATACTAACAACCATATTCATGAATATTCTCATATAATACAATTCAAAAATCACCATACGCATCATATCTAATTACTCGTTACATGCCACATATAGATAGCAATATGAAATTTTGAATTACATATCTCTTGACTATCACTCACGATTGTGTACGCCTACAAGACCAGTTATAATTACAAACTTAACTCACAAAGTTATATAAATATTTGTCATACCATTGTAACATCTTGCACACCCATACATGTTCATATACACTTATATATATTGTTTAATATACACCTTACCTACATACACACATATATGTATTTATAATGTTGTTTTGTTCATACACATACATATATACGTTGCTTTTTGTACACGTGGATATATCTATTTACGCTGCATTCATTTAAATCTTATGTACTGCTATTAATTCAAACACATACATATATCTATGTTATTGTAATGTGGTTCATACTATCCAATACATACAAACGCACACACACATATATACATACAAGCAGAAACATATTCGATCTCAACCCGTATCCCGTACGAAACCGAAACCCGAAACAGTTGCGAAACGAGATAACTACACTAGTTACGGTGATGTACCAGAACGCGTATGGAAGGGAAAGATGCTCATCGGTGGTTGTTGGGTGTCGCGACGGTGGTGGTTTGCAGGGAGGGGTGGTCGGAGACAGCGGCAGTTGCTGTTGCTGCTTCTTCTTCGCTGCTGCTGCTTCTTCTTTGCTGCTGCTGCTTCTTTGCTGCTGCTGCTTTCTTCGATGGCGAGCAAAGACGAGAGAGAGGGATGGATGGGTGGTTCGCCGGAGTTGCTGCAACTCCTCCCCTTGACGGCAGATGTCACACCCTCAAATCCACTAACGGAGTTTTACCGTTAAGTGTGTGACAAACCAGGATCTCAGTCATTAGTTACACCAAACGATACTATATGAATTTAAAACATACGTGTCTCATTAAATGAGAAATGTAATACAGAGTTGACGTTTCAAAGTTTGCGGAAGCGTAATCGAAAGGTAATGTCAAAATATTTGAATGGAAACTAAATGCGCAAAACACGCGCCTAACAGAAGAAACACAGTTTAAGTAGTTGCTAAACTCAAAACATGGTTTTTCATGCCAGAAAATGTTTATATGAAAAGCTGTGACTTCATGCCATGTCCTAAGTGTGTTGTACATCAATGACCTGAAAAAGTGAAAGGCTAACAAGTGTCAACACGACGGTTGGTGAGTTCACATAGTAAGTATGAAATCAAGTAAGTTCATTTGCAAGAAGAAATATAAATTAAGTATGTCATTGTAGGTAGCTAGTCTACAGCACATGTCCTAGAGGCGTATGTATCTGACCGAAGCTGACGTATGTACACATTAAGTGCATTTTGCCCGTTCGTACATCCCAGCAGGATGCACTATAAGTATGTTAGGTCATTCAACACCCGTTCGACAGGTCCTTCTGTCGTGCTAGCGCGACTAGCCTTGGTGGGATTTGTCAAACCCAGTAGTACTACTCAAAATTTCCCCGCTATTTCACAAATACTAACGGTCAACTAGGTATTCATGGGGTCTTTCATGAACAAAATAAAAGTTGCTCTATCCAGACATGCGACATACAAAATTTGTAAATCCGTAAAATTAATCGTCCGTGTTCAGCCCATAAAAGGGTAGAATAGTAAAAGTACAGTTCAGTGAACTCACCTTTGAAGCGCACAGCAATAAAAGAGCTCAAATGTAACCAGAGAATCCTAGGTCGTCTTACGACCTGCTTTAATAGTTAAATGCTAATTATTAGTCCTAGAATAAATAACACGATTGTACATGAGACTAGTTCTCATGTGTGTCATGTCCCACGCAGGGTTTCACGAGTTCGGTTCGGTTTCGTATAATAGTAACCCCGAGTAATATCAAGTATCTAGTGCATGGTGAAATATAAATTAGACTTATATACCTATTCTAACGTATACAAGTCTCCTACAACACATAGCATTTATACTCACATTTACTTTCATGTGCAAACAACCCTACACTTATCATGTAATCCTTTGAAACGCATGATTTACAAATATGAGTCAATTAGGTGTAGCATATAATGAAACTAACCCAACGACCCCTTTAAACGAATAAGTAAATATTCATAAAGCAAATGAATAATCATAACCGCATAACACTTTATACTCAACCATATCATCAAAACGCACCCACACACTGTTTATATATATACATACATCCATACACACAATTATAACATCATCATGCCACACTAAAACTATATCTTAACAGGTCAAACATACATACTTCAATTTCTGGTTTCTTTAACATACATACAGCACGTATACATACTCACATATGGTTTCCAAATTCACATATCTACATTCCTACATATTTACCCATGTACACGCATAATCCATATAGATACACGTTTACGCATTGATAGTGCCCATGAGTGCTAAGTGACCATGTAAAACCCATATGGATGCATACATACAATCATTCTCTGCAACTGCTGTCTCTAAACACACATACGCACGTGCTTGACAATACAAACACATATACAATACGTACAATCACAATCATACATACATATTACAAGCCATACATGCTGCACACCATTCTGTATTCAAACATACTATACCCATAGTAATTTGAGGTACTACCAACACACAATGCTCAATTATACGAACCAGAATCAAACCCCTTAATGGAACAATACACATAACACATTTAGTTTTTATGCGGCTGCTGCTACATTTATATACATACATGTATTCCATAATCACATACATATACATACACATGACATACATCTACTGTAATTCATATGCATACATTCACAGGTTACTGTTGGTCCATAATGATCGTGATTTCAGTGCTATAATGACTTGTTTAACAACAAACACACTTGACTTGAACAAACAAAGTGTATTACAACAACAAACCCAATAATGAGATAAAACCACACAACCGGAGATATATAAGCTACAAAGATGATTGATATAAGCTCCTAGCACCTCCAGTGAACAATTACACGACACAATCAGTAAGATAAGGTTTTTGTCAAAGTTGTGCAAAAGTTGTATTATCTTGAAGATAAGGTTACAATATATATCAGTCTTAGGTTCGCTGATAGATTCGCTGTAGCGAATCTATCTAGCGAACCACACAGGTTCGCTGGGCACATACAGGTTCGCCCAGTCGACACCTAATCAAGAACTAAACTGAGCTACGGGCGAATCTATAGATTCGCCTGTAGGTTCGCTAGAACTAATATAAACAAAAGTCATACAAAATACATACAAAATATAACACCGACATACCGGTGAGTCCAACCTATACATGTGACTATCAATACTCCCCCTAGGTTGGACTTCACCTGGGGAAGTGTTCTATTTAAGCTCCGTCTTCTTCTCGGCTTCAAAGGTTCTCAATGTAAGCTCCTGCCCTTTCTTCAATTCCAGCCAATGGATTAGTAACGTCTTCAGATCCGGCCTCATCTTCACTAAAAACCAGCATTGACTCCACAAACTCAGCATCAGCGACATCAGTATCAGGCATTTGTAGAACAATCGTTTCCGCCTGAATTTCTGCTGTATCCTCCTCGCCAGTTACGTCCAAATCTACAACCTCCACTGGTTTCTCGAACCTCTTTTCAATCGTTTGATCCAGCTGTCTAGATAAATCATCCATATCCAATTGCTGATCATCAGTCATTCTCAGCCTTTCATTTACCGACCTCAGTTCAACACGAATTCCCCGGGCTTTGTTTCCGACCTTCACAAATAGGTTCGCTTCGATCCTTGTGTCATCTCCAGCCCCGTGCTTAATCCGGTTCTCACATAAAACTCTCAGATCCTCGTCACAAAAAGAGAAAACCTCCATTGGGTCAAACAAGCGAATCTCTGGACGGTCTTCCCCTTTTAATCTGATAACAGCCTCACCCGTACTGTTATCATAAAACCACTTGAGGAAATCTTGCAGTCTGGGTGGCTGTGTGTCCGGAACCCGAACCCTAGTCATAACTTTTGGCGCTTCAATCTTCAGAACTATCTTTCCTTTCCATGAAACCCAATGCCTATCCCTTTTCTGCCTCATCCTTCTCGGCTTCTGGTACCCAAAATCCACAAAGTTTGTCTTTGCAGCCTCCCTGATTGTTACCTCGAACGCACAAGCCCTGCCACTATCTTCTTTACCAAGCAAAGGGAGTTCAGCCAACCTCCGCAAATCCCACCGAGGCAAGGTGGCGAAATGCTTCCTATTCTTGATATAAGAAATGTCACCTCCCCTTCGCTTGATCATATATGCGTCAACCAGACTGTTGTACTTCCATGCTATCACTTGTCTATCCAGTTGTGAAGTGTTTGGTTCATCGATGTTCTGAAATATGGGTACCTCGGGAACAATTTCTTCTTCTTTTCTGAACCACTCTGATTTATCTAACTCAACGTGCTCGAACTGATAGCTAACCCCTTTTTCCTCAACCTTATACATCTCCGGCTCATCATCTAAATCCTCCTCACTATCAGCATCTATATCAACCTCTGGTTCATCTATCAGACTGAAGTTTACGCTTGATCCACCGACTACCTCTTCCCCCTCAAACACATCCAAGTCTATACCCATTTCTTCATCGAACGGCTCCTCACCAGCTTTACCTTTTCCCTTATCCTGATCTCCAAATACAACGTCCATTAACGGATACCTTGCAGCATCCGTTAAGGAATTCAATTCAGCTTCAGACATCGCAGATTCTGACCCCACCTTTTCTACTGTTCAGTTCCTTGAAAATCCTAACCATCAGACATTGTTGATCCTTCATCATTCTCCCCATTTCATATATAACGGTCGATTTTTCAGCATCCTGAGTCTCCAATTCTTATTACTTACTTCTCAGATCCCCCAACTCAGCTTTCAAACTATCTATTTCACCTTTTAGTTCACCAACAGATTCAGCAGATGTACCCTCGGTATCATGCTTCGCCTTCTTTGACGTTTCAGTTGGAGCATTAGACTTCCTCTTCGTTCGCTTTTCCCTACCCGCATCTATTTCAGCCTGAATCTCATCTATATCCCGATCCAATGAATAATCCTTTTCCTTGGCATACGGCTTCCTTTTTCTCACCCTTTTTCTCAACCACCTCAATATTCTCGCCACCCGTTTTCTTTCAGACTCCATTAACCTTTGAATTTGTACCCATCTTTCAGCTGGGTACATGTTTTCCCATAAAAACGTTGTCCTTCCAACACAATCAGATCGAACAGACTTACAATCCCCAAAAATTCTGGAATGCATCTCCCATATCTTCAGGACATCGCCAACTACCGGCAGATTTGGCAATTTATCATTCAACACCATCTGAATGAATCTGGGATACATCAACCATTTAGCGGCTTTAGTTGCATGGATGTTCTCTAGAATGTAATTGTAGATAAGCTTTGCAAGATTGGCCTTTTGCCCCCGACAAAATAGCATCATGGCCCGAGCCCAGTCTAAGTTCAGCCCATCTGTGCCCCCTTTCCTATGATCCAAGCACATAATGAAGACGTGTGCAATGTATCTCCATTCTTGGATCAGATAGGACTTTACGAACTCCATCTTTTTCTCTCCAGGCATCGGACCCTCATAACCCGCAGTCCGAAATGCCCCATATACCTCCTCAGCAGTCATACTAACCTCCTCACCCACATCCTCTTCTAACCTCAAGATTCTAGCCAGATCGGCTTCAGTAAACTCCAAATCAAATCCACAGACTTTGGCACATATACGCGATGGCTGTACGGATACGTTCATCACTGCAGTTCTCCAGAAATCACAAACATGCAGCTCGTATATGGTCGGTGAATGAGAAATGGCGTGATGTATGTGAGACGACTTCGGCCATTTGATACAATCTCTATAGCCACCGGCCTTTTCGTGATTCTCGTCAAGCAAAGCACACATATTGTGCTTTCTTTCAAAGAATAATGTCGACATCGTGCCTGAAAAATAAACGGAGATTGATCAGAAACGAAGATTTTCAAAAACAGTTAATAGATTCGCTGGATAATTAGGTTCGCTAAAGGAGCGAACCTGAGATTTGGCACCAGAACCTATAGATTCGCTGACATGAAAAATCAGTCACTTTGGTCGAGCGAATGTATAGGTTCGCTAGAAACAGTCGGGCGAATCTATGTTGATGCGCGGGCGGCATAACGACATAGGTTCGCTCAAAGTTTTGAACTTTCGTTCAGATTCGCCAGACGAACACATAGGTTCGCTGGAAACCCTAGTTTTTGAAAGACGGCCAAAATCACAGTCAAATCACCATTAACAAGCAAGCAAAGCAACAAACAGGTAATATAAACATCAAACAAACATAATATGAAGTAAGTTTCTAACAAATAACACACACATCAGTCATTTGATTTACACAATCTTCACAGAACGACAGATTTAAGTGTTTGAAAGTGCGATAAAGGGTTTAAAACAGAGATTAAGATGAAGACGATGACATACCAGACCAAATTACAGATGTTTAAGTGTGAAAAACCGGTTGAATAGTGAGAATCGAACGTTCGTTAGTTGGATTTTGAAAAAGCCTGCTACAGTAATAGTGACAGCGAATGTGTGAAATGCTTCGCTGTCACTGCATATATATACTGACACAGGTTCGCTGGCAGACACACTAGCGAACTTTAGGTTCGCCAGAAGACCAAAAGTCAAGTAGACCACGGCGGCGATGCAAAGAGGTTCCTGGCGAACCTGAGGTTCTGGCGAACCTGTAGGTTCGCTAGCAGGTTCGCTAGCACACACAAAAATTTAAAATATTTTTGGTTTTTCTCAAATTTTAAATTCTTTGTAAATCCATGAAAACGTCCCACGATTTCAACGCTCCAAAAATAAACATATTATCCGAAAATACTAATAATAACAAGATAGAAATTAGAAAAATAAAATAAAATGAAGGAAAAAGACAAGAATTTTAAATGCTAAAAAAGGATATATATATTTTTCATGATGTTTTGAGCAGAATCCGGAGAATCATCGATTGGCGGGATTGCAGATATGTTTGTCCATTTAAACCCATGCCTTAGTCCTTTCAACAAGAGATCAGCAGCTTCTTTTATCATGTTTTTGGTTTGATTGAAGAAGCTCAGACAACTCGGTCCCCACAGACATCTAGGTAAAAAGAACAAGTTCTGTCATCAGGATATATCTGAGCAATACGATTGACTTTGCTTGAATTTCGAGGATCAAATTTTGAATATTGATCGATGCATTAGCTTCTTTTGACACTTGGCAATTTTTTTTTTGCATCTTTTCTTTGTGAGTGGAGCTTGTCAGCAATTGATTCTTTTGAACACAATGCGACTTATTATTTGGGAAACTCAAATAGTTCAGAGCTCCAGTTCTATACCGACGTATAACAGAGGAGATAAACATTTGAGCATGCTCGGTGAATCTTCAGGTCAATACTTCCGTATAGCAGAGAAGATTCACCAACTCCAGGTCAATACTTCCGTATAGCAGAGGAGTTAAGCACTTGACTCAATACGTTCTGAGGAGTTAACAAGTAACTCACTCAGAGGTTTTTCCGAAGAGCATCACTAGCAGCTTTTTATTTTATTTGTTTTGCATACTAGAAACTCGATTCGGGGATAGGGCGAGGGTGATTTGGGATGTTTAGGGAAATCAAGGCAAAGATTTGACGCTCTCAACCCATTTTTGACAGAACCCTTATCTTTGTGCAATCCAATCATGTCAAGGGGATGATCCTTGTTGCCGAGATCTTGAGCGTTATGTTTGGCTGCACAAACACTGTTTACTTTGTTTTCGGGCTGAGCCTATCTGACATATCCCAAACACAATGCTTCTGACCTCCTTCAACGTCTCTTCAACATCAATCAAAATGGAGATCCTGAAATAGCAAAATTTGAAAAACTATAAATAGTTAATCTTTAATATTCTCCCCCAAAATTTTTATATTATAGCTATCTAATAATAAAATTTTTGTTTTTCAGATTTTCTTAATATATATATACAGAGTGAAAGAGAAAATAAAAGGAAATAAAATAAAGGAGCGAAGAATGAGTGGCCCACGGAATTTTCAAAGAAGAAAAAGAAAAAGTTATTTACATATTTACAAAGTTGATTCACATAGAAAAGGTTTTCAAAAAGATATAAGTCCCAGCATAGAGATCAGTTCATAAAAACGTGGTTTGTCAAAAGTTTTTGTGAAAAGATCAGCTTTTTGCTTTCGAGTTTCAATAGGAATAATATCAATGAACCCCTTTTTCTGTGCATCTCTGATGGCATGAATTCTTGTTTCAATGTGCTTGGTGCGAGTGTGATGAATAGGATTCTTGGCAATTCCAACAGCAACTTCATTATCACAAAAGAGTGGCGTATGAAGAAAGTTGATGCCATAATCCATCATCTCATGCTGAATCCAGAGCACTTGGCAACAGCAACTTGAAGCAGCAATGTATTCTGCTTCTCCTGTGGACAGAGAGACGGTTGTTTGCTTCTTGCTTTGCCAGGAAACAAGACATTCTCCAAGGTATTGACATCCGCCAGTGACTGATTTTCTGTTAATCCTCCAACCAGCATAATCACTATCAGAAAAAGCATGTAAATCAAAGTTCCCACCTTTTGGGTACCAAAGTCCCAAACGAGAGGAACCCTTAAGGTAACGAAAAATGCGTTTAACAGCTTTCTCATGTGATTCTTTTGGATTGGCTTGGAAACGAGCACAGTAACACACAGCAAATGTAATATCTGGTCGGCTTGCAGTCAGATACATGAGAGATCCGATCATCGAGCGGTACCGATGAGCATCCACAGGATTCCCATTATCATCGGAAGTAAGGCATGTTTGAGCGGTGAAAGGGATCAACTCAGGAGAGGAATCATCCATGCCAAACTTCGTGAGGATCTCTTTGATATATTTCTCTTGGTGGATAAGAATTCCATCAGGCTTTTGTTCCACTTGCAGCCCCAAGAAGAAACACATCTCCCCCATTATCGTCATTTCAAAGCGATCCATCATCACTTTTTCAAATTCTCTACACAGCCCCTCATTAGTCGAACCGAAGATTATATCATCAACATACACTTGAACGATCAGCAGCTCGCCATTCACCTCCTTCTTGAACAATGTCATATCTATAGTCCCACGAGAGAAACCTTTGCTGAGAAGATACTGTGTCAGAGTTTCATACCAGATACGTGGAGCTTGATGCAGCCCATACAAGGATTTATCAAGCTTGTAAACCTTTGAAGGGAAATCTGGATCCTCGAAACCCGGTGGTTGACATACGTAGATCTCCTCATCGATATCTCCATATAGAAATGCACATTTCACATCCATCTGATAAACTTTAAAGTTTTTGTTCGCAGCATGAGCAAGAAAGATTCTGATGGCTTCAAGGCGAGCGACTGGAGCAAAAACTTCGGTGTAGTCAATCCCCTCCTCTTGAGCAAATCCTTGAACAACCAATCTCACCTTGTTTCTGATAACAACACCGCGATCATCTGGCTTGTTTCGGAAAACCCACTTAGTGCCGATTGGACACTTATTAGGAGGAAGATCAACCAGTTCCCAAACTTTAAGCTTCCTAAATTGCTGCAGTTCCATTTGCATGGCATCCACCCAACTAGGATCTTCAATTGCTTGTTTATAATTCTTCGGAACAACTTGAGACAGAAAGGCAGCATAGAGACATTCATTGATCAAACCACTCTGACTCCGAGTTCGCACACCATCAGTAATTGATCCTATGATATAATCATGAGGATGGTTTTTCAAGGTTTTGAAGTCAGTGTTGAGGAGCAAAGGATTGGTTTCGGTTGAGGGTGTTTGATTAGATGGTTGTGAAGGTGTATGTGATGTTGGAGGAATTGTATTAGTGGTATATGATTGAATGGTAGTGGATGAGGATGGAATATCTGATGGAGAAGTTGGAACAGTTTGAGGTGGTGGAGGTGGTGGAATGTCAAATGAAGTGGGAGGTAGTTGAGTAGTTGAAGGTTGTGGTTGTGATTGTGTAGGTGGATGGTTGAAAATAGAAACTGATGTGTGTGGAATGATGTCGTCATCGTCAGAGTCAGGAAGATTAAATGATTTGAAAATAGTGGTGGAATCATAAAACCATGTCGGTTCACTGCCAATACTTGTTGTGTTTGACTCTTGCCAGTCAACATAGTAGGACTCTTGCACAATTCGCGTTCGCTTGTTGTAAACACGATACGCCTTTTGTGTGTTCGAGTATCCTACAAAGAAGCATTCATCCGAAACAGCACCAAACTTCGTCTTCTGATCTTGAGTATTCAAAAGAGTACAAGAACATCCAAAGGGGCGCAGAAAATCAATCAACGGCTTAATCCCTCGAAACAGCTGGTATGATGTCTTCATCTTTTCTTTGACGATCAGTACCCTGTTCAGAACATAAGCTGCACAATTAACTACCTGCGCCCAGAAAATAATTGGAAGCTTTGACTCAATCAGCATAGTTCTAGCAGCCTCCACAAGAGTTCGATTCTTCCTTTCAGCAACACCATTTTGTTGTGGTGTTCGTGCGGCGCTAAACTGTCTGAGAATACCCCGTTGTTCACAGAAAGAGTTGAAGATATGGTTTCTGAATTCAGTTCCGTTATCGCTTCTGATGGCTTGAACCTTTTTCTTTCCAAGAACCTCGATTTAAGGGATCAGCTTCATCAACTCTTCGGCAGTCTCACTCTTGTATGCCATGAATCTCACCCAGGTGTACCTAGAGTAATCATCTGTGACAACCAAGCAATAAGATTTCTTAGCAATAGATTTGACACTTATTGGACCAAATAAATCAGTATGTAACAATTCGAGGGGTTCTGAGATGGTATTTGTAATTTGAAGTTTATGTGGCTTTTTGTGCTGTTTTCCTTTAGCACAAGCCATGCATTTCTCAACCACTGAAAA
This sequence comes from Tagetes erecta, assembly GCA_030867185.1. Lineage (NCBI taxonomy): Eukaryota > Viridiplantae > Streptophyta > Magnoliopsida > Asterales > Asteraceae > Tagetes > Tagetes erecta. The sequence goes on along the minus strand of CM061491.1, from coordinate 49,627,636 downwards.
ATCTTTGAGTGGTAAACCCCTAACCAAATTGTTCTTAACCATTTTATTCAGAATTTTAAAATTAATGTGCCCTAAACGTCTATGCCACTGAAACGATTCAAAAGATGAAGCTTTAGATAGGAGACAGGTCACGGTGGAATTTGATTCCTTTGATCCCATATTCAGCATATATGTATCATTTCGTCTCGGAGCACGCATGATCACCAACTCTTCAGGAATAGAAAACTCTGGCTTCAAGAACAAGCATTCATTTGGGAGAAACATCACTGGGATATTCTTATCACAGATTTGTGATACACTTAGAAGATTGAATGCCAGTTCAGGAACATAGTTGACGTCTTCCAAAGTAAGTGAACCATTTGAGACTTCTCCTTGACCAATCATCTTGCCACCTTTCTTGTCTCCCGCAAAAGCAACATATCCGCCATTGATGATCCGATAGTTAGTCAGTAGGTCCTTCAACCCTGTCATATGTCTGGAACATCCGCTGTCAATATGCCAATGACTATTTACAACGGCATTTGAATGTTCCTGACATTTATTAAAAAAAATGAAAAAGTTAGACCTTCGAAATTGGCACCCAAGCCTTTGTGTACTTGGGTGGTGGAACAGATGAGGAATTACAAAAGAAATTATTTACAAATGTGTTTAATCTCTTTCCAAAAGATTTTTGCTTTGAACTGTTTTGGATTAACTTAGGGCATTGCTTAACAGTATGACCAGTATTTCCACATTTAAAGCAATTAGACTTCAAACCCACTTTGAAAACTCTGTTAGCAGGAATTTTATCCATTTCAATTTCCTCATCACATTCAGACAGTTGAGAATTGCAGTCACTGTAAGAGTCATAATGTTCTTTTGACTTACCTGTTGTGACTTTTACTTTTTCAGGTTCAGATTTAGGTTTTGAAATTCTCACTGGTGTGAAAGATGGAATTTGCTGGGTGAAGAACTTTTGAAAACAGTTTGTTTTGGTTTGACTTTCAGAGACATGACCTGAAAGTTTTTCTTTGTCATTCTCACACGCATTTTCAATCAAAACATCATTCAACATATTAGGGTTTGAAGTAGTGCACCCTAAATTACTATTAAACATGGAATTGTCTGAATATAACACATTACTACAAACAGAATTAATTAAACTAATGTCTTAAAAAGACTTCTTGGAATCAGAACTAGAGCAATCACTACTGCTAGAACAACCGAGCCCAGTACTCCCACCATAGGCGTAATCCTCTCTAACCTCTTTAAGATTTACTCCACTTAAACCTGCAATGGAACTGTTAGTATCATTCTGTATAATCTCTTGTATCAACTCATTTGAGGGATGAGGAATAGGTGTTGGAGAGTAACATAAGGTACTAGGTGGGGGATATGCATATGTTTCATTGTTGTTAAGACCCAAACCTGTCTTAACTCTGGCCCCCCGTTGTTTCTTGCAGAGTTCCTCCCTTTTCATACTGGATATTGTCCACTACTGCAGTTTGTTTTTAAGTTTTCTTGCTTCAAATTCAGCAAGAGTAACTTGCTCAGTTAAGTAGTTTATTTCACAGTTCTTTTCCAAAAGAGTTCTTTTTAAATGTTCATTTTCTTTCAAAGCTTCTCTTAATTTGACAAAATATTTTGATTCACTTAATTTAAGCTCTTTGTTGGTCCTTTTTAATTCGTTTTCGTTTGACATTAACAATTTATTAGCTTTGTATATGCCAATTAAACGAATTTTGCAAGCAGATGAACACATATCTTCAATAACATCATAAGGAAGACCAATTACCAGTTTTTCGGCAGCAAGAGCACGATCACACTGGCAGTAGGGAGTGTTTCTTTTGAATTCATCAACAGCATCAAGCCTCGCCTTCTCAATCATTGCTTCCAAGTTAAGCTTTGACTCCTCTTCATTCTTCACTTCATTTACCGCAGCTTCACAAACCAATCCTGAGTGATTCAGATGCCCTTGAACAATAGCATCTGATTGATCTTTATCAACATTCTCCACTTTCTCTTCCTCATCTTTACCATAAAATTCTTTGAAAGGATCAAAGCAATTTATATAGTTGTCATCAATCTCAACAATTTCAGCAACAAGGGCATGATTAATTTCCTCCTTGGTTTCTTCAATTTCTGCACTCCAATCAAAGTTGGTGAGCAGTGCAGTTTCATTCTTTGACTTTGCTTCCTCGAGCCTTTCTTGATTTGGAACAGATCTTGGATTTCCAGAGTTTACTGGTTCGGTAACAATTGGTAAAGGACATTCCCTTTTGAAGTGACCCAATTGTTTGCAGTTATAACATCTCAGCTTTCCCTTGTCATAACCCAGCTTGCTATTCTGCCCCTGATTCCCAAAGTTTCTTCTACCTGTTCTTTCCATAAATCGTCTAGCACGAAGAGTAAGCATGGCCATTTGCCATTGGATGTCGGTTTCTTCCAGATCATCAGGATCCACCTGATACATATCTTCTACAGTCATCCCCTTTCCCTTCAACTCACCAGCAACAAGAGCTTCATAGCTATGAACAAACATTCCAAATAAAGCCATAGTGTCAGATGGAATCTGAGTGGTGACAGATGCATTTGAGCTTGAACCAACATTTGTAGATGCACCAACAGATTTAGCAGACACATGACTTGATGATCCTCCAGGTGCAGCACTGTAGATATAAGAGTTTGCAGCGGATGAGATAAGTGCAGCATTCTGAGAAGGAATATTTGGAACCATCATAGACTGATTGTATTCTCTTCTCTTCACATCAAGATCGAATGACTTCAGCTTGTTTATAACATCCATCAGCTTGTAGTCATGAAAGTTTCTTTCTTGTTTCAACAGCTTGATTTGAAGACTCCACTGAGGTGGAAGAGAATCTAACAGTTTTGTGACTTGTTCATGATTGCCCAGCTTATCATCATACTTCTTCAGATTACTTGATACAGATAGGAATCGATTTGTAATATCAGTCAGGTTCTCTTGCGAATACCCCACGAAAGAGTTAAACTCTTTTTCAGCTTGAGCTTTTCTATCCAGTTTCAAATCCTCATTACCATCATAGAACTCGCACAATGCATCATACAAGCTTTTTGCAGTTGTGTGTTCAGCAAACCTGTTGAAGATATCCTGATGCAAACAAAGTATCAATGCCCCGAGTGCCTTTTTGTCACGATCAAGTAACTTGGTATCTGCTTCAGTAAAAGTACTTGGATCTGTGTTTATTGAAGTGACAGTTCCTTCAACTGTCTTTGGTACGTGCGGACCATTTACAATTGATTCCCATTGGTTATAGTCCGTGTAGTAGAAAAAGGCTTTCAAACATCTTTTCCAGTCTTCAAAGTTTTCACCACTAACAAGCCTCGGTGGCTTGTTAGGTTGAACACTATCCAGATCATTCATATTCAGTGTTGATGTAGCCATAATTTTGAACAGATTATAGATTCGCTGAAGACAAATAGACTCGCTGGCTAGATTCGCTCAAAGAACACAGCAGATTCGCTGGTAGATTCGCTGAAGACAGATTCGCTAGACAAACAAAACAGATTCGCTGACCAGCAAGCACAGTTTTGCTCGCCTGATTTTGGCAGCAGTTTCGCTTGCACAATGAGCCAAACAAGTGAACTTTCGTTCGATAAAATGTCAGATTCGCTAGCCACAACACAAACCAACAGAACACAAAAATTTGAATTAGGTTCGCTGGATGAACACTTAGTTTCGCTGGAAGAACAGATAGGTTCGCTGGGTTACGAACAAACCTGTAACAGTACGAAAATAACCCGGACAGCTTCAAAACTTGACCATTTGTAGAACCGTTTGTTTCAGAAGCTTTCTATGACCAAATAACACAACACTTGAGCAAAAAACAACACCAAAACACCAAAACAAGTCCAGAACAAAATCAAATAGTGTTTTGACACAAAAACCCCAAAATCAAGACAAAAATCACTAGAATCAAACAATGAAGAGCACTAAGGCTCTGATACCATATTGTTGGTCCATAATGATCGTGATTTCAGTGCTATAATGACTTGTTTAACAACAAACACACTTGAATTGAACAAACAAAGTGTATTACAACAACAAACCCAATAATGAGATAAAACCACACAACCAGAGATATATAAGCTACAAAGATGATTGATATAAGCTCCTAGCACCTCCAGTGAACAATTACACGACACAATCAGTAAGATAAGGTTTTTGTCAAAGTTGTGCAAAAGTTGTATTATCTTGAAGATAAGGTTACAATATATATCAGTCTTAGGTTCGCTGATAGATTCACTGTAGCGAATCTATCTAGCGAACCACACAGGTTCGCTGGGCACATACAGGTTCGCCCAGTCGACACCTAATCAAGAACTAAACTGAGCTACGGGCGAATCTATAGATTCGCCCGTAGGTTCGCTAGAACTAATATAAACAAAAGTCATACAAAATACATACAAAATATAACACCGACATACCGGTGAGTCCAACCTATACATGTGACTATCAGTTACATACTCGCATACAAATACTTACAACTGCAGTTCGACAACATAAATACACACATCGATGATATATATACATATACATACAATTTTTCTGAATTCCTACCAACAAAGTACATACATACGCATACCATACATTATATATATGTCGATCACAAACAACCAACCGAGATCAATCGCTTCTGTAACAAACCGAAACGACCCGTAAACGATGCCCGGAATGAAAATGACATAACGACGAGTTACGGGGTTGGTCATGCTTACCGGAATGCACGATGAAGGTGATCAGAGAAATGAGGCTCGGTGTTGCTGTTCGGGACTGCTGAACGACGAGGGGGGGCTGCTATGTACAGGTTTTCCGGCGAGCTAAGGACGACGAGAGAGAGAGAGATACTACTGCTGCTACTTCTTGTGTGTCTTCTTGGCCGAATTGAACAACGAAGATGATAGTTGTAAGCGGATGGTTCTTATTTTCCGGCGGCCTGCGTAGGAGTCGACGATGATGATGGTGCGTTTGTGTGTGATTTTCAGCCGCAGAAGGAGACGAGAGAAGGGGGGTTTGTTAGGTTTGGTAATTAATTTAAATTTTACATAATAAACCTTCTAGTTTTATACATTATTTACTTTAGTTCAAAAGTTAATAAACCAACTTTTGTTAATCACTACACAAACCTTGAACTTTATAAACTTAACGGAATAAATATAAATTAGTTAACAGTGTTAACCTGGAATTACGGGTTGTCACATCATCCCCTTGTTGAAGGAATTTTCGTCCCGAAAATTGGATACCGTTGTTAAAATAGGTTTGAAAATGAAAGAATTTAGAGTTTAGAGTTCCGAGTTGTCACATCCATGTTCCCGAAAACATGTCAGTCATATAACATATAAATTCACCAAATTTACATTTATTTAGTTGTTCGGAATTATTATTATTATTATTTTTTTTTTAGTTCGCAAACATTCGTGTATTAACTCACGTGATCTGGTAACTCATTGGGTTGTCGTTAAATGTAACTGTTTGTGTAACAAGTGGCACGTTTTAATTCAACTAATTAAATGTGAAGTATAATTTCATTAACATAAATAACGGGATTTAATTAACGGAATTAATCTGAAATTTTAGGGTGTCACATCATCCCCTTGTTGAAAGAATTTTCGTCCCGAAAATTTAACCAATAGCGTTAGTGTTAGACTTTATTATTTGAAATAGTTAATTTACACTCCTACGTAAACTCTGGTCCATGCTTTAAGTTCTAGCAACTTTGATTATCGTGATCTCACTGTGTTCGAGTGTTTTGCATTCTTTGTGTATGATTCAATCGATTTTTCATCGGGTAAGAGCTTGATTTGAACCTCATTCAGTGGGACGACGAGTGTTCCATCGGGTAAGAGCTTGATTAGTTTGAAGATGTCGGAAACGTCGTGTACCATGTTTATCTCTTAAACTGATCCAGTCAATGATCTAGAAGGCCAGTACCCTAGAATTTCAAGTTGTCTAATGTATCATGGTTTGGATGGAATTCTAAAGTTTTTGGATGTAATTTATATATAGCGATTTCTATATTGTATGTTTCGGGGATTTAGATTAATGAGTTTCACGTTGTTATTTAGCTACCCGAGGACTGAGTTTTAACTAAAGAGCCCATTTATTGATATAGATCGTTAAACTGAGACAACTTGTGTACCAGGTAAAAAGGAAATAAACTATCCACCGTGTGTAGGTACTTTGCTTTGTTGAAAAGAGTGTTATCAAAACACGAACATCAGGGATGTCATAGAAATCGTATGAATAGATAAAGAAGAATGAACAATAACACTAATATGTTTCGAAAGTACATGTTTCAGGCAAAATGATAAAGAAATTGAATAGGTATTTATTTCTTTGATAGTTACTAGATTTTCTTTGTTGAGTAGAACAAGTGATTATACGACATAGGGTAATAGGTTGTTAAATTTTTACGTACTGAAGTAGTGTTAAACCAAAAGAGTTGAGGTTACATGAGTTGTTCCTAGTCATGTGGGTACAATAAGTTTTAATGTTGATGAAATATGAGTTACGGTAAGAAGTGTGCGCGGGGGGGGGGGGGGTGGGGGAGGGGGTATATGATACGCCCGTAATTTTCTCATATAGAAAGTTTTCAAGAATCTTATCTTTCTATTTGAATAGCAGATTACTTCAATGGTGTCGGTCATCTAGGGTGATTTAACAATATTTCGTTTATACGGGTTTTAGTTTACGCATGGATTAGATAAGAGTTCAACTACTAAGATGTTAGCAAAGATTTTGACATCAGGCCTCACTGAATGATAGTGTTTGAGTTCATCATCAGGGTGTTTAAGGAATGGTAGGAGATAATAGTCAGATTTGCTAACGGGTCAGGTAAAGATGTCGTGTTATTTCATTATTTGGGTCGTGTAACATCAATAGTTTCATTAAGCATGTAGTTTATCCTATGGGGATTTTCGTGGTTTAGAATGATTAGTTGACTATTGCTTACATTGCGCCTCAAATAGTTTGATCTGGAAGTAAATTCCATACAAGGTAGAATCTCTTGCATAAACTGAAGCTTCTAAAGGAAGATATTGCATGATAGGAATGTCAAATGACAATGAGAGCATCAATTATAATGTTTCTTAACAGATACAAATGTGTATTAGGGTAAATGAAATAAGAAGTCATTAGTCTGAACAGTAATGGGTGAGGTATTAGTTGTTTGTTGTGAATCGTTCTAATTATCATGTGAATCTCTAGCCATGGAACATATTCGATATTCATATTTATATATGGGGGATTAAGTCATTAACATTGATGTCAATGTATCTTGTGACCGTGTCCTTATGGGTCAACTTCAATAGCAGAATGTGTACGGTAAGTTAGGTGTGAGGAAGTTTGTATATATTTGAGTTTGTATTGTTTCTCATCGGTAGTAGTATTGTAAGTTTTTATCATCCATGGATGGGTTTTAACGAATGTAATCGATGAAAAACTTGATATAAGTGCGTTACCTAAAAATAAATTTTCGTTTCAGATAGACTTTTGTTCCGATGGATTCGTGTTGAGTTATTCTACACTTTTGTAATTCCGAGTATAACCCACATGAAAGATGTTACCAGGAATGAAACATAATAGAAAATGGTTATCCTGAACCGTAATGAGTAAAGCTTTCTCAAAACATTAGTTGATATTGGCGGGTTATTGTTGACGATGGTATTTACCACGTGAACTCTTGGAGCCGTGATATGTATTCAAAATCACAACTTACATGCGTGAGTCAGTTATGGAACATTGGATTTTTGTTGTTACTGTGAATAAAGAATGTATGAAAGTTATAATTATCTGGGCACATAGTAGGTTACCCTATAAGTGATGGATCGAACAACATTACAAGAAATTACGTGTTTATATATTAGAGTTTCTCAGGTTAATTATTGGCTTGATTTCAGGTGCACATCCAACGTACCGTAGCGTTTATCTTTAGGGTGTACCGCAGCTAACCCACCACACCACCAGCAACTTGAAGGCGTACATGTCACCTGCTAACATTCTTGACTACTTTACTAAGTCATTCAAAGGGTTGGAGTAAATGAATATATGTTAAGTGAAATAGTAACATTATGATATATACTGTAACATCGGTTATGTATTAAAATTTTATGTGGTTCGAATCTGAAAGATCACTGACCTAAGACTTTGAGAATGCTTAACTTGTTTTTGCTACGCGAATAATCAGGTAGAGGAGTTTGAATATATATTAAATGGACAAAATGTAGAAAATGTTTTTAAATTCAATGTTCTTGAGAAAGGAAAAAGAAAAAAAATGTAACAATTTAGACCCAAAACGTGTTTTACAACGGTGGGGGTGTAGATTGGGTGTGAGAGTCAACATTTACAAGAGTGTTGGATCAAGACGAGTCATCCAACTAGATCAAAACGTATACATGCCACACGTGTGGCTCGTTGGTGCATCGCTAATAGTAGGTACATCATGAGTCAGAATTATATTTGGGTAACTTATTATCAGAAACAACTTGAAGTTCTGTTTACCTTGAAGAATTGTGAAAATGAATTTGAGAATAGAGTACGATTAAGTGGAGTACTTCTAGAACGAGCCTGGTATGTTACGAGTATTTACATGAATGTTTAAGCGTTACAAATTTACTTCACAAGAAGTGATTTTGAATGGGAAACATTGCGCGGTTGGTTTATCGTATCAACAAGAGTTTTATCATTATTATTATTATCATTATTATTATTATTATTATTATTATTATTATTATTATTATTATTATTATTATTATGTATATTTTGAATAAGTTGTTAGCTTTATTAGGCTCCTCCATGGAATCCTAAAATTATAGGGTTTGTTTAACCTTCCTTTGCAGAACCAATGATGTTAAGATGCTACCAACTGTTGGCAAGAGGTCATAGTACACCGACCATAAACTAAGGCATCTCGTTATGTATCATAAGGTTGTGACTTTAGTAAGGTAAATGTTTTTCATCTGGTGGATTCAGACTGATTATATGTGGGATGAGTCATAACATTATAGGACAAATATAGTAGTAATAAAACTTTGTAAGGTTTTTCAACATAGATCTTTGTTCTTATTTGTGTGTCCAAAGAAAGATTTCAATTATCTTTAATTTAGGTGTATAAGGTAGAATGTATGTAGTTTAAAGACAACTTATCGTATGCCCTTAAAGGTTGTAGTGTAATTGTATACCATCCGTATATGGATTTTATGGGTTCTGTCAAGCATAGACTTGATATAGATGCGTGATTTAGAGATGGGTGTTTGTTTCAGATGAATTTGTATTGATTGGTTCATCACTTTTGTGTTTCTTTTCTGGTTTCACCTACATGGCAGACTTTGCCTGGATCATCATGTACTTGTAAATTCACCATTACATTGCGCACCCGTAATCGTCAATTTACCTTACACAATCACCCAAGTTTGTCTCCCACCGGGTACATAAATCTTACGTTTAGTTATGTTCCTTGATTTACATGCATCTGTATGGTATTGTTATCCCATGTCAAGTACTCAAGGTGTATAAGTGTATGATAAACCTATAAGCAGGAGACAACTATACTAGATGTATAGGACACTAATAGGCTATCAGTGTGCTGTATCAATGGGTCGCATGTATCAGGCATAGTGTATGTTCATAAAAAGTGTGAGACTACTAGTCTAAACACAATCCGAGCGTACAATGTGCATAAGCAGTGGTAATATCAATTCAAGTAAATAGCATGTAGGGGATCACACACTAAGGAACATGTTACAACAAATAACATGTCTCATATTAAGTAACATGCTATAGCACATGAATGTATCATATAGTAAGTGATGTGTAATAGCACACAGTAGGTTGCATAAGTATTAAGTCAAGACCTCTATGAATGACTATCTAGACAGAAATCATGTCCCGGTGTTCATGTACCCCTATACATTAGGCGTCGGTCTCAGCCGGTTGGTTGCCATAATGAGGTAGATAATTCAAAACTGAATTGTTTAGGCTTCATACGAAACGAGTTTGTTGCCATAATGTTGTAAGTTTCAAGTTATAATGAAATGTAAACCTATCCCAACTAAAGCCAAAAAGAAAAAAAAAATAATTTTGGCCTAAAATGCAGGATAACTTTTGAACAAATTCTTGGTCACACATGTCCTATGCATAGTTCAACGAACAATTCAGAAGCTAGCAAATACACACCTAATTGAAGCTTCACTAGCAGTGCAAGTCACTAAAGAAAAGTATTGCCCTAATGTGTCACACAATATAAACTGGTCACTTCACGTAATGCTAATGTAGGCGTGTGTATGTGTAAATCACATGTATGTGGGTCATAAATAAATTCACCCAAGTGCAACTAATGCAGTGTACAGTTATAGTCTAGAATGCAATGCAATGCAAACCTAGTTCGCTATAACCAATGCCTCTGATACCAATCTGTCACACCCTCAAATCCACTAATGGAGTTTTACCGTTAAGTGTGTGACAAACCAGGATCTCAGTCATTAGTTACACCAAACGACACTATATGAATTTAAAACATACGTGTCTCATTAAATGAGAAATGTAATACAGAGTTGACGTTTCAAAGTTTGCGGAAGCGTAATCGAAAGGTAATGTCAAAATATTTGAATGGAAACTAAATGCGCAAAACATGCGCCTAACAGAAGAAACACAGTTTAAGTTGTTGCTAAACTCAAAACATGGTTTTTCATGCCAGAAAATGTTTATATGAAAAGCTGTGACTCCATGCCATGTCCTAAGTGCGTTGTACATCAATGACCTGAAAAAGTGAAAGGCTAACAAGTGTCAACACGACGGTTGGTGAGTTCACATAGTAAGTATGAAATCATGTAAGTTCATTTGCAAGCAGAAATATAAATTAAGTATGTCATTGTAGGTAGCTAGTCTACAGCACATGTCCTAGAGGCGTATGTATCTGACCGAAGCTGACGTATGTACACATTAAGTGCATTTTGCCCGTTCGTACATCCCAGCAGGATGCACTGTAAGTATGTTAGGTCATTCAACACCCGTTCGACAGGTCCTTCTGTCGTGCTAGCGCGACTAGCCTGGGTGGGGTTTGTCAAACCCAGTAGTACTACTCAAAATTTCCCCGCTATTTCACAAATACTAACGGTCAACTAGGTATTCATAGGGTCTTTCATGAACAAAATAAAAGTTGCTCTATCCAGACATGCGACATACAAAATTTGTAAATCCGTAAAAGTAATCGTCCGTGTTCAGCCCATAAAAGAGTAGAATAGTAAAAGTACAGTTCAGTGAACTCACCTTTGAAGCGCACAGCAATAAAAGAGCTCAAATGTAACCAGAGAATCCTAGGTCGTCTTACGACCTGCTTTAATAGTTAAATGCTAATTATTAGTCCTAGAATAAATAACACGATTGTACATGAGACTAGTTCTCATGTGTGTCATGTCCCACGCAGGGTTTCACGAGTTCGGTTCGGTTTCGTATAATAGTAACCCCGAGTAATATCAAGTATCTAGTGCATGGTGAAATATAAATTAGACTTATATACCTATTCTAACGTATACAAGTCTCCTACAACACATAGCATTTATACTCACATTTACTTTCATGTGCAAACAACCCTACACTTATCATGTAATCCTTTGAAACGCATGATTTACAAATATGAGTCAATTAGGTGTAGCATATAATGAAACTAACCCAACGACCCCTTTAAACGAATAAGTAAATATTCATAAAGCAAATGAATAATCATAACCGCATAACACTTTATACTCAACCATATCATCAAAACGCACCCACACACTGTTTATATATATACATACATCCATACACACAATTATAACATCATCATGCCACACTAAAACTATATCTTAACAGGTCGAACATACATACTTCAATTTCTGGTTTCTTTAACATACATACAGCACGTATACATACTCACATATGGTTTCCAAATTCACATATCTACATTCCTACATATTTACCCATGTACACGCATAATCCATATAGATACACGTTTACGCATTGATAGTGCCCATGAGTGCTAAGTGATCATGTAAAACCCATATGGATGCATACATACAATCATTCTCTGCAACTGCTGTCTCTAAACACACATACGCACGTTCTTGACAATACAAACACATATACAATACGTACAATCACAATCATACATACATATTACAAGCCATACATGCTGCACACCATTCTGTATTCAAACATATTATACCCATAGTAATTTGAGGTACTACCAACACACAATTGCTCAATTATACGAACCAGAATCAAACCCCTTAATGGAACAATACACATAACACATTTAGTTTTCATGCGGCTGCTGCTACATTTATATACATACATGTATTCCATAATCACATACATATACATACACATGACATACATCTACTGTAACTCATATGCATACATTCACAGGTTACATACTCGCATACAAATACTTACAACTGCAGTTCGACAACATAAATACACACATCGATGATATATATACATATACATACAATTTTTCTGAATTCCTACCAACAAAGTACATACATACGCATACCATACATTATATATATGTCGATCACAAACAACCAACCGAGATCAATCGCATCTGTAACAAACCGAAACGACCCGTAAACGATGCCCGGAATGAAAATGACATAACGACGAGTTACGGGGTTGGTCATGCTTACCGGAATGCACGATGAAGGTGATCAGAGAAATGAGGCTCGGTGTTGCTGTTCGGGACTGCTGAACGACGAGGGGGGGCTACTATGTACAGGTTTTCCGGCGAGCTAAGGACGAGAGAGAGAGAGAGATACTACTGCTGCTACTTCTTGTGTGTCTTCTTGGCCGAAGTGAACAACGAAGATGATAGTTGTAAGCGGATGGTTCTTGTTTTCCGGCGGCCTGCGTAGGAGTCGACGATGATGATGGTGCGTTTGTGTGTGATTTTCAGCCGCAGAAGGAGACGAGAGAAGGGGGGTTTGTTAGGGTTGGTAATTAATTTAAATTTTACATAATAAACCTTCTAGTTTTATACATTATTTACTTTAGTTCAAAAGTTAATAAACCAACTTTTGTTAATCACTACACAAACCTTGAACTTTATAAACTTAACAGAATAAATATAAATTAGTTAACATTGTTAACTTGGAATTACGGGTTGTCACAGCAGATAACAAAAAGGAAGAAGAGGGAGAGGTGTTGTTGATGTCGACGGTTTATGGGGGGTTAGGGTTGGGTTAAGTTGTTTAAAGTATAGCATTTACACATTGGACCCTGAAGATTCCTAATGTATTAACTTGTTCCCAAAGTAAATTAATTTAACTTTTATACATTTACAAAACGAACCCTGAACTTCACTAGCTCATGTTTTACGAAGAGACGAAACCAAAAGAACGAAAATAGTAAAATAACGAATGTTTCACGTTTAACCCTCGAGATAGTTGAAGTAATAATTGTTCGATTTATTATTTAGTTACTAGCGATTTACTTTACAAATAAAATGTACCATTAATTACCATACAATTTAATGAGAACTAACAAAATGAATTGACTACGTTAACTCGAAAATACCGGGTGTCACACACAGGTTTCTATTAAGCTATTAAGAAAACCAGTTATGAGATTAGACTTCCTCACAGTCGTCTAATTGATTATGATATAGTACCTCTAATTGTAATCCTACTTCAAAACACGGACAACAAAGGTAATTCAGTTAATTCATTTGGCATTGATAGACAAGGTAACTAAACCGAACTTAGATAAACTCTTCACAAATATTCAATCTAGAAATTTAGTCACCTAGGCGTACCAATTAAACTATCACTTCACAGATATTTAGCTCAGCTACACACTTTTATTAATTTGATTCAAAATACTATTCATATGGTTTTATTGCAAATCAACCATAAGCTAACCAAGAACACAAACTAAGTGACCTAACGAAATCCTATTACATAAACGACATTCACCAAGGATTAAGTGGAACAATAAAGATAATCAAATTAAACCAAGCACACAATATGCATCAATGAATTAACCATATTGTTTACAAAATCATAAAAGATCCATAATTATTAAACATAGTCTAAAAACATCAAAACCATAAACAATAGTTCATCATTAGCCTATGCAGTCTATAAAGCCTAGCCAACCTCATAATCACGAAAATAAATGCAAGTTCAAAGTAAGAAAACATGGTAGAAGAAAGTATAAACAAAGGAATTGAAGAACCCGTAGACATTAACCGACGAGTCTTGATCTCGTGCTTTCATTTGATCTTCTTGGCTTCACATTTCCTTTAAAATCACCTCTTTCAGCCTATTTGCCATCTCCTCCTTAGGGTTTATGTTTCACAAAGTTTATATAGTAAAAACCCTTGAAAATGATCAAAACTTTATGTAGAAATCACCTCATTGCGCCACGACGAGGTTTTTAGTCTTCATCGTGTAACACCTCAAGAAAAAACCACCAAACATACCCCATTACCACGAAGCGCACCCAGGTGGGGCTTGTTGGTCGTGTGGTATGGCTTGCTCCTGGCTCGTCCGTTTTGCGTCCATTTTGCTTCCTGGTTCGTTTCGGTTTTCGCCCATTTTGCCCAGTTTTTTAATCTTTTCACCAATACTCAACTCCGAGGCCTACGAAACACAACATATATTAAAAGTAAACAGAACTAAATTAAAAAATAATAAAAACTACTACTAATGGTGTACAAACTCATACTGGAAATCAATATATTTTTCATTATATCAAATATCCCCACACTAACCATTTCTCGTCCTCAAAAAAGCATATAATGGAATCATAATTGAATTAAGGCTTTCAATAAGGTATTTTTAAAGATATTTCATGAAACGCACAAACACACAAGCAATTAATGAATCAAGGCAAACACTGGTTATGTTTTTATTTAATAACCCTAACAATAACCAATCAGGTCTTCCTTCGTGTTTGATTTAATTCAAGTGATATGAATTTATCTACATGGGATTATACTTAGGAAGCCATAGTCTAGCCTAATTAATTTGTTTCTTGACGACGAAATGGGCGAAGTAGTTATCCCCATGCAAAAAATATTTACAATTTCAGTAGCTTTTCCATGGCTTCCCTTGCATTACCGGGTATGAATGGGGCACAGGTTAAACCATAAAGATTTTACCTACCAAAATAACTTAAAGAACTTAACCTAGTTAACGAATATTGTCGTACTAGGGTAATTATTTGATGGTTCTTACTTACGGGTATAGACTGTTTTTTTCTTCATTTCTAAAAACAAGATCACCTCACCTAGGGGTGTCGACTCCAAGGCGTTATCCCAGAGGTAAAGCACATGAGGTCTTGGATCACTTGTTTTATTTTCTCATTTTTTTCAATTTTTTTCAAGTTATTACATTGAGCACTTTTCAGTCTATACCATGTGGACTTTATTTGGCAGAGCGCCACTTCTTAAAAAAAACATGCTATTATATTCTATAATGGCAATCACCCTTAACTAGTGTAAGTTCTAAAGCCTACAGTGATGCCTAAATTTGTTAGTTAAAACCTTCCTATTTCTCCTAAGATGACAACCCACGAGATATTTTAATTTAACTAGGTTCTATTATTACACTTAGGGAAACCATCCTAGCCAATTGGGTTACCAATTATCAACCTTCTGACTCATTATTGTTTAAAACACCAACTTATTATTTTTCATTTGAAAGCCAAAACCCAATTTCCTATCATTTTCCATTTAATTGCACAAATTATTTAAAAATATTTTCTATTTTTTAAATTTTTTGGATTTTTGTGGCTCAATATGACTTAAACTAACTATCTAAAAACTAAAATAAAGGACTCAAACGACTATTTCTTATCTCCACACTTAAACTCTACATTGCCCTCAATGTAGAAATGGAAAACACTCAAAATAAAAAAAATAAAAAAACATAAATAAAAGATAAAGAAGGCAAATTGAAAAAGACTTAGCTGGTATTGTGAAACGCGTAAGCTCCATTAGTCTCCAGTCCATTCCACGCTCTGACCGTATAGCATTTCGGTCACGATCGAGCTTGACACCGACACTCTCAAGTCTGCATCTTCATCCTAATAAATCCACACTCACCCGAATGGAGATTGAGTACTGGTGGTGATTGTTCAAACATACCTGAGCATAAAACTGAATCGACACAAAAAGAAGGAATACTAAGATTACCACTCAATATAAACTCTACAATGTAAACCGAAACCTTCCCGCACTTGAACATAATCAGAAGGTTTCTCTTTGATTTGAACCCGATCCAATACGTTTAATTCCACTATGTCCACATAAATACTTCAAAAGTAAAAAGTGAAATTGAAAACGATTTTGAAAATTAATTTAAGAAATCTAAACGGGTTCATCGACATTTCTACTTACCTGGAAGAAATCGGATGTGTGACATGTAATTGGAGCACCGATCATATTTAAATTTTAGTTGCTCCATATTCCCCAAATTGTAAGAACTTCTATTTATTGCCCGATCCCAATTCTTCTTCTTTATCTTTCTTGCATTCTCCCGTTTATGAACTAGGTAAAGATCTATCCTCTAATTTTACCACGGGCCAGCAGTGGTGTTCTTCCTCTACCACCACACCTATTTGATGATCCCCACACTTAGTGTTTTCATATGATATTGGGTTAATCATTTCTACCGGTTTATCTTCTTGTAGGCTATCTAAGTAAGCTTAGTCACCCTCGGCATCATAAATACCTACATCACTATACTTGGCTAACATTTCCAACTTTAAAAAATCGTCCTCCTCAGACAAACTAACTTCTACAGAGTCTCCTAATTCTACCTCTTCCTTAGGCCAATGATGTCATATATTCAGCCAGTTGTTTCTTATCTATCTCGTCATCAGAATCACTCCCAAAATTATAGATGTTGTTCGGTGAGAAGATAACACATCATCAAGAGTGTTTATGAAGATAACACTAATCGAGACTGGTTCATCATCGAACTGTTGTTATTTTCCGAAATTGTTTTGGGGCTTTTACTCAATGCATCATCAAGAGTGTTTCTAGAGATGTAATTGTAGTTTAACATCTTCTAACTACCAATTTGATTTCTCAAGCTGTCGTTCTTTTTCTTCATCCTGTTTGATCCAATTCGTCATCAATCAAGTAAGTTATTTATGATAAAATACATGTTATTAATCATAGATCAAAAGCCCTCTATCAATTTTGCATTTCATTGATCAATTTGGATTTAATTTAAGAATTAGGGTTTGATGTTCTTGGTGAATTTGGGGTTTTGTTTGAAATTAGATAAAATAAATTAATTTCTGTTTATAATCAAAACTTATCACTTAGAGCAGTTGGTTAAGTGGTTGTACTTTAAAAGTGAGGCCTAGGGTTCTAATCCAAGGATTGCCATATTTTCATTTATTCATTTTTTACTTATTTTTAATAATTACAACAATCTAATACTAATCTTTATAACATATAAAATGTAATATTCCAAAATCTTATAAATTATGTAAAACCATGATTTTGAATAAATTAAATTTTATTAATTTAAGTTTTATAAATACTTTTAAATACCATAAAAATACTATAAAATGTATTTTAATACTTCTAAAATATTAAAGGTTTTATAAATAATAGTTTATAAATATAGACTTTTGTAAAAGACATTTAAATACTCTAAAAATGTTGTTAAATATTTTAGAGTATTTTTAGCGTATATAATTTATTTTCGATGTCATATAAGTAATTAGAGAAATTTATTATTTGAGTTATTTATCCTTTTCAAGACATAGTATTATTATGATTATTATAAAAAAAATTATTGTTATTTTCATTACTATTATTTATCGACATTATGTTTATATCAATTAATATAATTCTAATCGTTTGCCGAAAATCCCCCGAATCCCAATTGAAACCCTACAATCCCAAATTACCTTAGACTCCTAGTTCTGATACAAGTTTTCTGTGATTCTAGTATTTGGAACTTCTTTGATTCTAACTAGATGGTTTTCTATTTTATTTTGTGCTTTTAATTCAAGGTGAGTAACTCACTCTTCTTTTTTACTTTTACGTTTTTAGGCCGAAATATGTGTTCTATTACCATATTACATTTTTTTATTTTGTTTTATTTCCAAAAAAGATCACACAAATATGTTAGTCTTGTCTGCAGTTTGATGTAACCTTATGTGGTAGTTTAAAGTAGTATTATTGCTTTGTAATCCCACTAGTACAATGTTATCGCTAATTGTTTGACAAACCCACCTACTTATACAATACCGATAGGTGATTTAAACCCGGACATTCTATTCTATGTTTACTAGTTGCTATGTTATGATGTTTGTTGCTATGCCATGTCCCTAAGTTTCAAATTATTATTGATAACATATATATTGAGACGGTTAAATGACGGTTCCTTGAAAAGTTATCATTAATTGAAACATGAGTGGTTACTAATGATAAGTTGCTAAAAGATATCTTGTGGGGTTTTAATGATGGTTTTCTATTCCATTCCAGGGGTCATGGTAGGGTTATACATACGAAATTGTTATACATATAAGATTGCGCAACATATTTATAATGATCTCGGATTTTTATACTATTTATTATCAACTGTGGTTTACTCACTACCTTTATAGCTAACTTTATTTTATGCATATTTCAGGTGGTGCATGATGATTTACTATTTTCTATTTTCCAAGACACAGGAAATACTTTCGACCTAGTATTAATAAACAATGAATTATTGTGTTTTTATTTACGACATTTGTTGATTTCTTTTAGACTTATGTTCCAAACTCACGACATAATTGTTAGACTTTAATAAATGATGTACCATGTGTTTGATTAATATTGATATCCATATCCATGGCAAATCCGATGATTCCGCTATCGGGTGGGGTGGTTGTATCATGTCCAACATCAACTGTTTTTTTGCAAGAGGATATCATGCTCTACCAACATCCTATGAGTGGTAGCATCTTTAGCTACTAACTGAGTTAATGTCACACCCTCATTTTCCACAAACGGAGTTCTACCGTTTAGGGCGTGACATGCCAGGATCTCATTGCCATTAGTTACATTGAACAACTTCTATATGAATTTTAAAACCAACATTAACAAAAACCAAGTTTAAAATATATTTCAGTGCGGAAGCATAAATAAAAATCCAACATTCAATGCGTAAACCACGCATCCAAAAACAAAGTTTAATAAAATAAAAAGAGTTTTTAATGCAACTACGACTCCACCAAACATGCTCCTAATCCGTGCACAGTACCTGAGAAAGACATGCTAAATCGTGTCAACACTAGGTTGGTGAGTTCACAGGTTTAGATAATCATAAAAATACAACAACAGCCGATAATGTAAAATACAATTATATCGTTGGGTAGCTAACCAAGTTTCTTATTATTTAAGCGTTTCGATACCGAGCTGACTGAGATTTATTTGCGCCTCGACACCATTGCTACAACAATGGACCAACAACATAGGACAATTCACACCTACCCGACTCCCAGCCGAGGGTGGGGTTTGTCAAACCCAGTAGTACTACCCAAACTTCCTCGCTATACCTCGTATATTAACGGCTCGAAGATTTAGTGAGGACTTGACAACTTGTTACGTTTACGCTTAATAATCAAGAGATATAAAGTAAATACAGTTATCAAATTTAGTTTTGTGCATGCTTTCTCCCCCAACAGGAAAATAGTAAAAGGGGCCGTGAAACTCACCTTAGGTTGCACAGCTACAAATAATTAGCGGAATTTATAATTTCCAAGTTCGGCCAACAACCAAAACGTTTACGCGGTGCTTTGCCGGTGTTTGTAGAGTATACCGAAGATTGTCGGTGGTGGTAAAAGCGATGGCGGTTGTTGCGGTTGCTGTAACGGTTGTGCTAGACGGCGACAATGAACAACGACAGAACCAAAGGCTTCGATGGTGTTTGCGGTGGTGGTCGGCGGTTGTAGAGATGTCGGAACAGTGGTTGAAAGCGATGATGGTGGTGTTCGGCGTATAGGGTTTGCCGGACGTGTGTGTTACGAGAGGATGAAGAAGATCATTAGGGGGTGGGTTTATAGTTTTTGAATTTGCATATTGGTCCTTGAATTATGAGTTTTTGATTTCTTGTTACCAAAGTTAAGTTAGCTTAATTTCATTTAATTACAATTCAATCCCTATACCGTTTACGACATATTTATTTTATGAAGTTATCTCGTTTATTTTTCGGTACGTATTCGACTCATGCGTATTAGTTATTCTCAATTTAGTAATGTTTAAACGTTGCTCTTTGTGATCCGATAATTGCTTGAATTACTATTTTTGTAATAAATATTCATTTAGCTATTTATTTAAGTTAATACTTTTAATTAATTATTGTGATATAGGATTTCCACGTTGAAAGCGACTAACGGAATTTAGTAAAGTTGGGTTAACGGCGTTGACCTGAAATTACCGGGTGTCACAGTTAACAACTCTTCTACCTTACTCCACTAAACATCACCAGCCCCACCAGAGTTGGTATCAAAAAATTAACCATAATGATGTGACCGTGCATAATACGGGTCAATTGGATACTCCTGTGAATAATATGACTGCGCATGCACAAAAGAGTTAGTAAAACAAGGTGATGTAGAGGACCTCAGATATTGTGGACATGAATAAGTAAAATAAGGTACTCCGCAATTGTCAAACATATTAAATATCAAGAAAGACTTGATGGGGGAGAAAAACAAAGAAAGTAAAAATTAATCCTAAGACTCACAGGACACAATAAAACTAGAAAATAGCACATATTACAATGAAATCTTCAAAAGGTTAATTAACGCAATTACCATTTACCAAGAGTCTCCGTCAATGGCGCCAAACACTTGATGTGTGCTAAACTATATGTAAATTAACTAACTATTTAGACACTTAAGTTTTAATATTTATAAACTTAGACTCGATTAAACTATCCTAAACACACAACCGGCAGTGTATCGATCGAGTGTAATATAGATTAAGTAAGTCCGAGTATCGAACCCACAATATATATATATATATATATATATATATATATATATATATATATATATATATATATATATATATATATATATACTATCTATAATGCAGATTGGAAGGATACCTAACTTATCAACCACGTACAACTATTTCATGCGCAATGTACTGCTATTTGATGCAGAATGTAAAAGGGATTTTAAGGGTATTTTAGACTTTTTGACAAAACTTTCATAATAACCCTTACAATTAGTTACATTATAGCCCCATAAAAAACGAAAAATTAGGCATTAAATTTTCAAATGACACCCCTAGAATCTGTTCGATCTGTACATCATATAATACAACAATAGATACAACCACTTTAATTAAATTTATACAGTCCAGTTTTTACAAAATATATAAACAGACCAGTTTGTAAACAGCACACTTCAAAATACAAAACAGTACACTTCAGATTATAGAGGCGATGCCCTACAATCCAATTAAGGTGATGCCCTACAAAAATTTATACAGTCCAGTTTTTACAAAATATATAAACAGACCAGTTTGTAAACAGCACACTTCAAAATACAAAACAGTACACTTCAGATTATAGAGGCGATGCCCTACAAAAAAAACATACGATTTACCTTCAGTTTATAGAGGCGATGCACCATCCGTGCTGCTACGTACGTAGAACCACCTGCAGCTAACTTGCCCCGTAACAGACTGTCAGAGAGTGTGACCATCAGTTTATAGCCACCATTTGATCAAACAATATCTTTGAAAGGGATCGAAACTTACCTGCAATTTCAGCTGCTGCTCAATCTGTTTATGCAGCTGCTTAGTCTCTTTTGTAAAGTTCACTGCATTTACAAGTGATTTATAAATTACCAATTAAAATGAATTATATTGTATACAAAACATAAACTTTATACAACAACAACACCGAGTATAAATACCCGATCAAATTATTAAAAAAAACATACGGTTTACCTTAATTTTATAGAGGCGATGCACCATCCGTGTTGCTACGTACGTAGAACCATCTGCAGCTAACTTGACCCGTAACAGACTGTCAGAGAGTGTGATCATCAGTTTATAGCCACCATTTGATCAAACAATATCTTTGAAAGGGATCGAAACTTACCTGCAATTTCAAATGACACCCCTAGAATCTGTTCGATCTGTACATCATATAATACAACAATAGATACAACCACTTTAATTAAATTTATACAGTCCAATTTTTACAAAATATATAAACACAGGCCAGTTTGTAAACAACACACTTACAAATACAAAACAGTACACTTCAGTTTATAGAGGCGATGCCCTACAATCCAAGTAAGGTGAATTATATTGTATACAAAACATAAACTTTATACAACAACAACACCGAGTGTAAATACCCGACCAAATTATTAAAAAAAAACATACGATTTACCTTCAGTTTATAGAGGCGATGCACCATCCGTGCTGCTACGTACGTAGAACCATCTGCAGCTAACTTGCCCCGTAACAGACTGTCAGAGAGTGTGACTATCAGTTTATAGCCACCATTTGATCAAACAATATCTTTGAAAGGGATCGAAACTTACCTGCAATTTCAGCTGCTGCTCAATCTGTTTATGCAGCTGCTTAGTCTCTTTTGTATACAAAGTTGTCTGTATCCATCCGATTCATCCTTTACTACAGATAAACTTAAAATTCACAGAAACAATCATTAAAAATCTGATACTGTAAAGTTACTGCAATTACAAGTGATTTATAAATTACCAAATGCAACACTCCATTGTAGCATCCAAGGCAAGTTGTTGGTTGTAAAATAATCTATATAAAACAACACTGTGCGTAAATACCTGACCAAATTATACAAAAAAACATGATGCTGACCTTCAGTTTATAGCCAGTCCGTCCAATTAAAAGTTTTTGATCACAATCAATAGTTGAAAGGACTGGAACTGTACCTGCACTTTCGGCTGATGCTCAATCCATTAATGTTAGCAGCTTGATCAGTGACCGCTATGGTAGACATACCACCGTCGACTAGGCAATTTGGTTGCATCTTCCAACTTCACTAAAAATATGTCTGCGTTTAAAACTAACAATACATGAGATAAAAAACATGAGAGTGTTTCCTTTTGACTGTTTTGAAAGTAATCCAAAATACCTTTAAAAATTGTTTTTTTACCTGCTCATTGTGTTGTAAACCTTTATCCGTCGAGCCATGTAACAAAATGTTACAAAATATTTAAAAATAACAAAGTTGATTAAAAACATTTTCTACCATGATAAGAAATAATTATAATATATATAAAAATCCATTGCAACATATTTTTATTAATAATTTAGTTTGACTAAAAAATAAGTTTTTTAGATATAAATTCAATTTATTTTTTGTTTTGACTAAAACAAGTAATATGAGCCGGTGTCCACCTAACCTGGAACTTAATAACAGTTTTTGTTCGATAATTTAGGAAAAAAAGGTATTCAAAATATAAACCAACCAGGAAAAAAAAATTATTTGTATGCTAAAACCCTAGCCGAATCACACTATAAATAGACTAAGGCCAACTTTCATTCATTTTACTTACTTAACATACATTAGTTAAACATGGAACCTATCTCCAATGAGATGAAACAACCACCAATTCAGGTTTGATTCTTATATTGATGGTTTATACAATATATATATTCTATGTTTATATTTTACATGTTCTATTCTATGTTTATAATTACATGCAGGAAGTTACTTATGAAGATTTGAAATCAGAAACAAAGAAAACTTCAAAGGTTCCTATGTTTAACCTTATCATTTACATTTCCTCTTTACCCAAAATGTTTGTAATTTGCTATAAAATGTCCTTTAATACAAGTCTGATTTGTGCAGGAAGTTGATTTTTATGCTATGAAAACAGAAAAACACATTGGTTTATGTGCATTGAACTCACCAAAAAAAGAAGCTTTGAAGGTATGTATGTTCTTTTTTTTAATTTTCAGTTCATTCAAGTCTTTACATTTCCTCTTTACACTATCAGTTTACTTTATTCATGACTATGCAGGCTGATTCTGATAGTAGTGTAGAAATTATCTGTCACGGGTTAATGTTCAGTCCATACAAATCTGATCTTGAAAGAGAATGGAGTGAAGAGGTAAGACAACATTTCCAATTTATTATCTATATATATATGATAGATATACATTATAGGATCGGATTTTTACATAGAAATTAACATAAAAAATAATACATTACAGGATCGGATTTTTAAACAACAAGATAAGATCTATGAAAACAGAATGAAAAGGGTCAAAAGGCTTGATGAGGAGTGGAACTGGAGTGAAGTTATAGAGCTTGACGGTTCAGATGAAGAAGAAAAAAATCTTTTCAGGGGCAATGGGAATTCAGCTAACAAGAAGAAAAGTCCACTAAAGATCCCAAGAGTTTCGATTCAAAAACGAACTAGGCCTCATTTAGTTTGATGCTCTATATCTTAAAATTCGTTTTAGATTTGTTTTCTAGAATAAGTTGTTTCCTTAACATGTTTTATTTCGTAAGTTTAATCTTTTTATTTGTTTTTCAGCTTCTATGAATGAATAAAAAATGTGGCTTTTGTTTCATGAATAAATGAATTTATAGTTCCCAACAGAAAACTTTTTATGTTCGAGTAAAATATAATATTTCTAACAACTATTTAATAATACAAAATCAATTAAAAATAATAATATCAGTCAACATAAGTATAGATGAAAATATAAGTTCATTATCTTATATAGTATAGATAAGACACATTACTCTGGAAAAAGGAAATGTGAATCCAATTAGACACAAACAAATGTATGTTTACAATAAAACATATAACTTTAATACTTAATACTCAAAAAACTACAATATTTTAGCTTTGCACTTTCATATTTCGTAAATAGCACATCACAAACTAATGTATGTTTAATTTTAATATTTTCAGATTGGATAATAATAGCACATCAGCAAACAAAAACATAAACATTTAAGCAATTGTTATACACTAAAAGTAAAAAAAAATAATCAAGTAGTATAGGAATTAAAAAACGACATATGTGAATAAATAATTATCATTTCAACTAAAACAACCTAAATTATATGTAAAATTCTGTTGAGAAAAAACTGTATATTTAATAAACATATAATCAGATTTGACTCTACTTGCTTGCAGAATTTTAGGGATAGACATCACCTTTTTAAACTTATAAAAGATAGTCTAGCTTTGCATTTCTCAACTCATATTAGATTTGACATTTTTTAATCAAAAAACTTAAGCAAGTAATATATCGTGTATTGAGCTAAAATTTTAATATTTCAGATTGGATAATAGCACATCAGCAAACAATACATAAACATTTTAGCAGTTTTTAAGACACTAAAAGTAAAATAGGCATAAATACAATGTATATATCATATTAGATTAAACAATTTTTAGTTAAAAAATAATCAAGTAGTATAGGAATTAAAAAACGACATATGTGAATATTTAATAATTAATAATATTTTCAAGATAAAACCTAAATTATATGTAAAATTCTGTTGAGAAAAAATGTATATTAAAAAATGTAAAATTCTGTAAAATTATCCTATGGAAAAAACTGTTAATAGAAAATATTAATAAACATTTATTAAGCAAGTGTTTGCAGTTTTTTTGGGATATACAACTTGTGTTTTTTTAAGTGGTTTAGCTTTGTACTTTCATATTTCATAAAAAGTTTTTATTTAAAATATAATAAACTTTTAACTATTTTTATTACTCTCAAAAATAAAAATGTGAATCCAATTAGACACAAACAAATGTATTTTTAAAAAACATATAATTTTAATATTTCATAATAACACATCAGCAATAAAAAACATATAATTTTAATCGGTTTTTAGTCACTAAAATAAAAAAAAGTAAAATAGCCATAAATCCAATGTTTAAATCATATTAGGACTTAAAAAACGATATATGTTAATAATTAAAAATTAATATGACATTAATAATCTATTAAAAAGATTTAAACAAAGAATATACCTATTAATAATCAGTTGACAAAAACTGTTAATAATAATTATTAATAATCGGTTAGTAAGGTACCAGTTTTGCAGCTTTTTAGGGACACAGCAACTATGTTTTTTTAAATGGTTTAGTTTTGCACTTTAAGAATTCATAAAAATAGAACATTTTCAAGATAATACCTAAATTATATGTAAAACTGTAATGCAGAATTTTAGGGATAGACAGTAGTTTTTTAATTTAATATATATAGTTTAGCATTGCATTTCTTATTTCATAATAGCAAGTCACACAAACACAGGTACGTTTACAATTTCAGTGAACACTAATATATATTTTTAACCTAATTTTACAAGCTCCTAACACTAATCGTATTCACTGAACAGGAGTTTTGCTTGATTAAACGAAGACAAGGTTCAGGTATGATTAGAAGTTCATGTTTTCATTTTTAGGCTGCAAACAGTTTTTCACTCTGTTTTTATACTGATTAGCAGGTTTGCTTGATTACCCAGTAAATTGTTCAAGTGCTTTCACAAAGATTTCAACTTCTCAAACAGGTAAGTATTGTTTTTAAGATTAAAAATAAAAATTTTGTTACATGTTTTTTGTTATATTTAGTTTACAGATGATAATTATATTGTTTTTATGCTTAATATTGCAACTACAATTGCTTTTAGCTACTTGTAGGTTTTTTTATTTATTAAATGCATAACATAAGAATTTAGTTGATTCAAGAAAGAGTATAGATTGTTTCTTCTACTGTGTAAATTAACTAATTATATATCCATCATCCTAATCACATTAGCAGGAGTATTTTTGGTAATAACTCTGACTTTCATGAAACAATTATCGAATATACCACATCCAAAAACCAGCTAAACGATATCAGATTATACATACTTGTATTAATTAACAATTTCAATGCCAAAAACAATATAAACACCTACCAAATATCAAAACCTAGAAAAATATATTTCAACAAAAGTTAATATCATCATCATAAAATCATATACAATGTGTTAAATACGAAAATCAGAAACAATACCGTAAGACAACAATCTGTACTAATAAGTTTAGGATCTGAAGTTTAAAACTTATACTACATAACTGGAAAAAAAACCAAAATAAGTTTTAAATATGTTGACTATTTTTAAAATAAGCAAGTTTTGTGTTGTAACAAAAAACAAACCAGAAGACAACAACCTATAAAGTTTATTCTGGGAAGCAAATCAAGATAGTCTAAATGTGAAAGTTTAAAACAAGTAAAATTCCACACAATTATAAATCAATCATTAACCCATGCTAACAAAGCCTAGATAGAGGCCAGATTCCTAAACCTCTCTATTGAAGGTCGGACAAGCATATCTAGGGAGTTACACATTTCGTATGATTGATTTCAGTAATGTTAGAACATATAACCAAGTAGCCAAGTTACATTTAACACAAAAAATCACAAATTTAAGACAAATATGATGGTTACATGTAAAACTAAAAAATGAATTTTGAATGCAATAAAAAAAGTTAATAGAACCCCGCCTATAGTCCAAGTTTTAACACCAGTGGGCAGTTAATTCCCGATTCCAATCGGAAACTCAATGGTGAAGGTACTTGCTACCGGTCGAGGTTTATAGATGACTTACAGTGCTGTTTCAAAAGGTTTAATGCCTTAAACCAATTTGGCAGCTTGTTCCGGTCTTTTATAATGCAGCACACATGCCAGTTTATTCTGGTCTTACAATTCATGCCCCCCGGGTTAAGAGACCAACTGAATTATTTAACACAAAACAAACCTTTAATTACATACCCTTAGTAGTTGGTTGATAAGTGAAATTATAAAACAAACTTACAAGTTTAGTAAATGGTTAATTACATACCCTTAGTTGTTTAACCATAACCATGTTCTGAACATCATTGGTATGCTGAATCAAATCCATACAAAAATTTGCATAACACATAAAACACATGTTTAGTATTTACATATCTTCATTTAATAAAAATGTAAAACTTAATTGTCATGTACGAAACCTAACCATTGTACAAAGCTGGAAAGTAATCTCATAAGGCCAACAGCATCCTGCATATGCAACATCATTAAATATTAAAAAGTAATAAAGTAAACAAATGAGCTAAATGACGTTAGAATATGTCTATAGATTTTATGTGTTAAAACACATATATGAACTACTTGGAATAAAACTAAATTTAAGAGTGTTAATGATTAAGTAAATGGTTAATCACTTACACTTATAGTTCAACTAACACCATGTTCCTCACAATAATCTTCAATTTGCACCATTTTATAAATCAACTATAAGTAAATCTGCAAGATAGTAAAAAGATTGTCATTATATATAAAACAAACAACGATTGATTTCACATAAAAAGTATGGTCTCCTTAAAAAACAAATCAACCAAGAGATTATAAATACCTCCGAATCTACACAAGACGTTTAGGCAACGCAAGTATATACACAAAATATACCCAAACATTACGCAAGCAAGCGGAAAATCATAAACTATCACATTAATATTTGCTTAGAAAACTTTCACAAGTAAAAATCATAAACTCACATTATACTTGCTTCAATCATTCAAGTCAAATCATAAGGCAGTCTATATGTTAACAACTATTGCTTAATAAAACGTTTTCATGCCTAGACTATTTACACATTACTTATCTTTTAGCATCAAAATAAGCAGATTTAAAGCACAAGTAAAAAAGCTGCAAGCAAACTTATTGATAAAATACACATACAAAAATCAACTAAGTATCTATCATCCTAATCACATAACAATTATATTGATAATAACTCTGACTTTCAAGAAATAATAATCGGATATACCGGACACATGCTAAACGATATCTATTATACATACTTGTATTAATTAACAATTTCAATGCCAAAACCAAAATAAACACCTACCAAATATCAAAATATAGTAAAATCTATTTTAACAGTTAATATCAACATCTTAAAATCATATACAAAGACTTTAAAAGAACATCAAACGATCTGATTCATATTATAAGATTCCCAAAAGAACAGTTTGATGTGTTGTAGCATAAGTGACTTATTATCATAAGCTTAGGATTGAATACTTACACTTATATTTCTTGTTTATTCTATAATTTAAAAGCCAAGAAACATTTTTAGTTGTTTGAAAACTATAATGTAGAAACAAAATCATCTATATGCGAATAGGTACCATTCTAGGATGTGCAGCATCCATAGCTGACAATGAACTGCCACTGAGCACACCTGCATCCAAACACATTACATTCAAGCTAGAATTAGGTTTTGTTGAATAAACAAGAGACTTATCGTAGTAAAAGATAAACTGATCTAGGGTTTGAAGTAGGGGAAAATAACCTCTTCAACTTTAGATATGTTGAGTTAGAGTGTGTAGTTGATCCAGGCTAAGATCTCAAATCGGCAACAAAGCAATTGTTAGAACACCTAACAAACTGATCCATGTTGATCCAGCCTAATCACAAACAGTTGGAACACATACCAAAATCAACAAAAGATAGATTCTGGCCTGATTCATAAACAAGTTATCAAATCTAAGAAAAACATAATTGAAGTTAAATTGAGAACGAACCTTTGCTTATAACTTTTTGACAGATCAGAACCGATAAAAACGAATCCACGTCATAACCATAACTAGAAAAAAAACCCTAGACTATTTACACATTACTTATCTTTTAGCATAAAAAAAAGCAGATTTAAAGACAAGTAAAAAAGCTGCAAGCAAACTTATTGGTAAAATACACATACAAAAATCAACTAAGTATCTATCATCCTAATCACATAACAATTATATTGATAATAACTCTGACTTTCAAGAAATAATAATCGGATATACCGGACACATGCTAAACATAAGACAACAATCATATACAAGACGTTTAGGCAACGCAAGTATATACACAAAATATACCCAAACATTACGCAAGCAAGCGGAAAATCATAAACTATCACATTAATATTTGCTTAGAAAACTTTCACAAGTAAAAATCATAAACTCACATTATACTTGCTTCAATCATTCAAGTCAAATCATAAGGCAATCTATATGTTAACAACTATTGCTTAATAAAACGTTTTCATGCCTAGACTCTTTACACATTACTTATCTTTTAGCATCAAAATAAG
Source organism: Tagetes erecta (assembly GCA_030867185.1). Lineage (NCBI taxonomy): Eukaryota > Viridiplantae > Streptophyta > Magnoliopsida > Asterales > Asteraceae > Tagetes > Tagetes erecta. Next base: position 49,597,480 of record CM061491.1, on the reverse strand, counting down.
CATATTTAAAGACACAAGTAAAAAAGCTGCAAGCAAACTTATTGATAAAATACACATACAAAAATCAACTAAGTATCTATCATCCTAATCACATAACAATTATATTGATAATAACTCTGACTTTCAAGAAATAATAATCGGATATACCGGACACATGCTAAACGATATCATATTATACATACTTGTATTAATTAACAATTTCAATGCCAACACCAAAATAAACACCTACCAAATATCAAAATATAGTAAAATCTATTTTAACAGTTAATATCAACATCTTAAAATCATATACAAAGACTTTAAAAGAACATCAAACGATCTGATTCATATTATAAGATTCCCAAAATAACAGTTTGATGTGTTGTAGCATAAGTGACTTATTATCATAAGCTTAGGATTGAATACTTACACTTATATTTCTTGTTTATTCTGTAATTTAAAAGCCAAGAAACATTTTTAGTTGTTTGAAAACTATAATGTAGAAACAAAATCATCTATATGCGAATAGGTACCATTCTAGGATGTGCAGCATCCATAGCTGACAATGAACTGCCACTGAGCACACCTGCATCCAAACACATATCATTCAAGCTAGAATTAGGTTTTGTTGAATAAACAAGAGACTTATCATAGTAAAAGATAAACTGATCTAGGGTTTGAAGTAGGGGAAAAATAACCTCTTCAACTTTAGATATGTTGAGTTAGAGTGTGTAGTTGATCCAGGCTAAGATCTCAAATCGGCAACGAAGCAATTGTTAGAACACCTAATCACAAACAGTTGAAACACATACCAAAATCAACAAAAGATAGATTCTGGCCTGATTCATAAACAAGTTATCAAATCTAAGAAAAACATAATTGAAGTTAAATTGAGAACGAACCTTTGCTTATAACTTTTTGACAGATCAGAACCGATAAAAACGAATCCACCTCATAACCATAACTAGAAAAAAAACCCTAATCGATCTTAACCCTAATAGCAAAACCATTATCAACGAACTTAACCCTAATCGATCTTTACCCGTGCAACAACACCATTAACCCTACACAGCAAAACCATTATCAAACGAACTTAAACCTAATCGATCTTAACCCGTACAACAACACCATTAGCCCTAACAACAAAACCAATATCAATGAACTTAACCCTAATCGATCTTAACTCGTACAACAACACCTTTATAACCCGTTTGAAACCCCTAAGCCAAAACAACCTAACCCTAACACAGCTGAACGATCTGCTACATATCATCGAATATATTCAACACGCGGAATAGATTCATAGCAACGAACGATATGCTACAACATAACCCTAACAGAGTCGAACGATCTGCTACTGGTGGTGAATTTGGTGTGTTTGATTGAGCGGCCGATGATGATTTGTGTAAGAAAGTATGGTTTGTCTGAACATCACGTTATATAGCGTAAAAATAGGGTTTGAACTTTGAACCATCTCTTACCATTTCATAACCCGACCCAATAACTCTTTAAAGCCCAACTCGGTTTTTTTTTGTTTTCTTAACATTTTAAAGCCCAACCCATGTAAACAATATTGACCAATTTGACTTCGGGTTTAAAATACATAAGAACATTAAATATAAAAAAACATCACAAGACTACTTATTAACATAAGATAACTTTTTCCGTCATTACGTCTCATTTAACTAAAATCCGGTCCACTAGCCCAGACCCCAAAATAACATTTATGTTATTTGTTCTACAAATTTAATCCCCAAAATAATTTTTAATTATCTTTTTATCAAAATTATAAGTTTGTTTATACTTTAACTATAAAACACACATTACAAACTTATTTACTAACACTATTTATTAAAATTAGCTAACTATTTCGATCATTAAGTCATATTTTATTCTGGCAATTCATTTTAATTAAACTTATTACCGTTTTGTCTTACAGTTACAACCCAAATTAACCGTTATGAATCCATCAACTAAGATAGTACGGATTAATGTCAATGTTCGTCTTACTACTTCAATCGATGATCTTCCTACAGACATACTATCTTCTGAGATATTAGTAAGGCTTCCTGCAAAGTGTATCGGTGTGTATAGGACCGTGTCTAAGCAATGGTTGTCATTGTTAAGTTCTAAAAAATTTATCTTGCTGCATTGTCGTCACATCTCCACATCCTATAAACAAATGTTTTTTTCTGTTGCTCTGTTTCAGTCATCTGTCTTTCCCGTTACTTTTGATCCATCTGATTATTTGCCAAAAACACTAATTCCACTACCAACAAATACTTATTGGTATGATGTTCTCGTCCTAACAAGCTTCGATGGTCTTGTATGCCTTTCTTTTCGCGAAACCCAAAAAATGATCCTCTGGAACCCATTAACCCACGCAACTAAATTCGTTTCCAGCACTCTAAGTCGAGGTAGATTCAAACAAAAAACAGATGCTGTCGGTTTGTATGTTTCTCCTTCGAATGAGTACATGCTTCTACATGCAAAACGCAGAAATGGCTCGATGAAGCTTTACAAATATTCATCTAGGTGTGACTCATGGCGCAAGATGGGGTTCGTCGACGAACGAAAGTACCATAACTACAAAATGTCTTGGTCTAACGGAACTTTCTTCCAAGGAGTTGTTTATTTTATTGTTAAAGTGGATGCTGCTGGTATGGGAAATTACTTATTTGGTTTTCACGTGGATTCCGATGAGTTAAAGTCTAAGCCAAAACCAGCAACCACAAAACACGACGGCGATGGGAGTTTAGTTGTGGTTCGTAACCAGCTTCACATGTTTGTTGCTAACAGTTTACCTAATTGGTCTCTTCACTTGTGGAGGATGGACGGTGAAAACTGGACGAAAATATGGGTTCGCCAAAACATTCTTCCACCGTCACTTTTTGGTCGCACCATTACGTACGTCGTTAGTACAGGCAAGTTTCTTGTGGTAAGCAGATCTGGAACTGTTTTTGAAATAGATACTACTAAGAATGGTATAGAGTGTTACTATCCAGTGTTTTCGGAGAGCAGTATACAAGGAGCTGTTTATACCGAGACTCTTATGTCGCCGGATTTTTAGTACCTGAAATCATATTTTTTCATATGTTTTTTTAATGTTATGTCTTTCATTTATTTCAACAAGATGATAAATCCAGTATTGTAATGTTGGTATGAATTTTTTGGTGTTTTGTATGTTTATGTAAGACGATAGATTATATCTTTTTTTACGTTTGTTTGAATGTTTTTTTGAATGTTTGTTTTTGATTCTGTTTTGCTATGTGATGGAAATGACTTTTAACCTAGATTTCGTCATGTTTATGTCTTTGTCTTTTGGTATAAATAAATTATACACGCTCATTACCAGTAGCTATACTATAGAATTAAAAAAAAAATATATTTTACTTCTTTTGGACTATTTATATTACTTAAAGTTAATTTAATGCAAACTTTTAATATTTGTGCCAACTTTTTTAAACTTATGTTTCTTTAAAGACCATATTGTAAAGGTTTTTGTTTGGTGTTAATACTGAAGGTATAATTGGTCATGGATTCGCATATCATTGTTGATGACTTTACGTCGGTCACGCAAGAGTGCGTTTGGTATACTTTGTCCTTTGTTTGGGTCGACTTCGTATTGCTCAGCGCGTCTGGGGACAAAATTTTGATAGTTTTTCTTGACCAACACGTAAGATCCATTGCTTACTCTTATAAAGTTATAAAATAACATTACGTGCATGATTTTTACCAACAATAGATTCGTTTTTTAGAGACAAAGGGTCGTCGGTTTTATCTCGAAAGATTTCATGCAAACGTACAAAGACATGGATCTGGTTGGAAACATGTTTGTTCTAAATCGTTTTCGAAGGGAGAGGTTCGAATTCAAGGAGTGGCCCAAATACAAAAACTACCTATTGGTTTGGAGTGACTTCAAGGTTAATTTTAATGAGCGTACTAAACTTATACGGTTCTCAACTCATCATCCAAAAGGGTTACGCGTGTTTCCATTAGTACCTAATATTAAATTTCTTTTGGAGAACAGTAGCAGGGTTAAAAGAATATATGGTACGTATAATTTTTTATTTAATAAAGATAACTTTTGAGCCCATGCTACATAATTTTTTTTACAAAATATAAAGAGCATTTATGGTTTTAGATGTTGTTGGGAAGATTGTCAAAGGAGTACGGCTATGTGGAGAGAGTCGAATGTTTCTTAAAGATAATACGTAAGACATTTGAAGTATCTATACTATATAAATTTAAATCCTTTATTCATACAATATATTTTGTTCATAATGTAATATATGATTTAGCAGTGGTGGATGTATACAATTGTCTTTATACGACCCGCCGGAGATTCATATGGTTAACACCTTTCGTGCCATCATAGAAAAAGCAATTGTCTTTGTATCTCGGGTCAGGTTAATTCGTTTGCCGGAGGGTATGTTAGCCTCTGAACTTTTTAAATATTCAAAGATTCACATATATTTTTCGGTCCATGTCGTTCTCTATAACTTACACATCTCATTTTTCACTTATAGGGAATATTTTACGGTCAACTAAGTTCACTAAGGTTGTCGTTGAACCAAACATGCCGGAGGCTCGTTCTATTTCAGAGAATAGCTTGTTCTTTTAGTTTATGTAGTTTGTTCCCAACATTTGTTACGCATTTATATAAGTTTATTTATTGAACTCTTTCCTTTTGCATCAGAAACCAAATTGATCGAACAAAACATCGATGTTCACAAATCGCGATAATATTTAGTCGTTTACTGACTTGAATATAATTAGACAATCAATAAGAGCATTGCAGAATGAAACATAAAAATAAGTACCAGCGATTTAGTCACATGATCATACATTCAACAGAACTCACACGGTAAACATAAAAATAATATAAAATAATATATTCTTTTGTTAATATTTATACGTTATATATTATGTTGCTTTTCATACAAAGTTACATATAAATCTTATAAACAAAAAACTAACAACAAACTATAAAGATCAATATACACCATGAAACTTAGATGGCGAAAAAAAATCACAATTCTGATTAATTAAAGACAACGAAACCAAGATACTTCGTACTATACATGATTTGATGGATATGACCCAAATATAATCTTTGCTTTGTTTTTTTGATTATGTCTGCCATACATAAATTGTAATAGATTACTTTACTTTAAATCTGTTCCAAGTTTGTTCGATCACATAGATATCTTAGTTAATTTTATTACCTACAAATATATGTATTGGTAAATCTACTATGTAACCGTACTGACAACGTAGTTTTTCGTCCTAAAAGGTATTCTTAATTTTAATATGACCAACGGGCAACCAATGGATCATAATGTCGTTTCCTCCTCAACTCCATCTACCTCACGAGGTCGCAAGAGAAAAGAGTATCAAAGACAACGTTATTTAGACAAAGAGAACAAGAAAGTGGCAAACGACGCCAGCGTCGGTGTCTCTCAACGCGCGCCTCTTGTATCACGTTCGACTAATCAGTCGTGTGAAAGGATTCCTTTAGGAGTCTTACACCCTAATAGCTCGACCAATCAAATAGGGGAGCGGGATAGAAGATTGTATGTTGCACGTAAAGATAAAGGAAAACAGATTTCAAATGATGCTGAGGTTTCACTAATTATATCGGACGATCAACCACCGGTGCGAGACATGAACATAGCAGAGGATCCATATAACTTTGTTTACAACGGTGTACCGACGGAGTCTCTCGTCTTAAAGGATCGGAGTTCCTGTTTGAAATGTTTTGCAAAACTATTCAAATATGAATTCCCAACCTTTTGTTGCATGAATGGCCAGACTGAATTAGCCCATTTAGATATCCCACGTGAGCTATACCAACTTTTCACGTTGCAAAATGAAATTGGAGTATTGTTTAGGTCCAACATACGAGCTTATAACACCAATTTTAGTTTCGCCTCGATGGGAGTCACGTTGGATGAAACACTGAACAATATGAGGGACGGGGTATATACCTTTCGCGCACATAAAGGAATCTATCACAGGATTGACCAGTTAGTCTCCAGGGATGGAACTCCGAGATACTTACAGTTGTACTTTTATGACCCCGAAACCGAGCTAGAACACAGGCTCCGATGGCCAAACCTTGATCGGAGTATTACTGATAAGTTGACACGTGTTCTTTCTACAAATCCTTACGTAATGACATTTCGTAGACTTTCCGAACTGGGTCCTCTAGACGAATATAGAGTCACCCTTAACGCTTCTGTTGAGGTTGACCAGAGGGTGTACAACCGACCAACGACTTCCGAGGTATATGATTAACATAAATTTGGATTTAGCCCTATGATTATTATTATTCTTAAAACACGTATTCTTTAGGTTGCCGGTATATGGGTTGAAGGCAATGACAATATTTCAACATATAAAAGAAGTATTGTCGTGTACGGAAGGTCGGATCGTTCTCAAACTATTCAGCCGTACTTTGGATGTTACGATCCGTTATGCTATCCTTTGTTTTTTCCGCGTGGTGAGTCGGGATGGCATCCTAACATACCACGAAAAGGGGTGTCAATCAGTGAAGTTAATAACCAGTCGGAGATCATCGACGAAGAGCCAGGAGGTACATAAAAAATTGTGGTTTTTAAAAGATGAGTTATATTTTATAGTAATAAGTTGATCTTTTATTTACATCCAGATGCTAACCAAAAAAGTGGTAGGACAACAGTAGCGATGCGAGAGTATTATTGTTACAAGTTTCAGATTCGCCCGATCGAGAACTTAGTATTGTTAGGTGGTCGGCTGCTACAACAGTTTGTCGTTGATATTTACATAAAGATTGAGACATCCCGATTACAGTATATTGAGTACCACCAAAATGAGATACGAGCTGATCTATACCAAGGTATTGTTGATTGTGTGCATGCTGGGGAGGTTCAGCCAAACAGGGTCGGACAACGGATTGTATTGCCTGCGAGTTTCGTTGGAGGGCCTCGCGATATGCGGCGACGTTTTTTAGATGCCATGACTTTAGTTCAGGATGACGGACGTCCCGATTTTTTCCTGACAATGACTTGTAATCCTCAGTGGCCTGAGATATGTGATAACTTAAAACCTGGCCAAACTGCACAAGATCGTCCAGATCTTGTTTCCAGAGTGTTTCGTGCCCGATTAGAAGAGCTGAAGCATCAGTTGTTCAAGAAACGTATACTCGGTCATGTGAAGTCATACGTTTACGTCATCGAGTTTCAGAAGCGTGGTTTGCCTCATGCGCATTTCCTCCTTATCATGCACGTGGAAGACAAAATGGGTAACCCTGATCATTATGATAAGGTTGTGTGTGCAGAGATTCCTGACCCAGTACGACATCCGAAGCTGCACGAAGTTGTTGTTAAGCACATGATGCATGGTCCCTGCGGTGCTTTGCGGAAAAGCAGTCCATGTATGCAGGGTGATCCACCGGTATGTCGGTTTCATTATCCTAGAGGGTTTAATGAACAGACGACGCAAGGAGAGGATTCATATCCTTTATATAGAAGGAGAGACAATAATATTAGTGTTGATGTGCGAGGATCAAATCTTGATAACAGATGGGTGGTCCCTTATAACCCAAGGCTTCTTATGATGTTTAACTGTCATATGAATGTCGAGGTTTGTTCAAGTATAAAATCAGTTAAGTATCTGTTTAAATATGTTTACAAAGGCCACGACAAGCAAGTTATTCACGTCGATGAAGACGGCCAAGGTGTTATTAACGAGATAAAAAGATATCAGGATGCGCGTTACGTGTCTCCGCCAGAGGCCATGTGGCGTATTTTTCAATTCGACCTTTCAAAAATCCATCCTTCGGTGTTGGCCTTACAGCTTCATCTTCCAAATATGCAAATGGTTAGATTTAGGGAGAGTGATACGCTGGAAAACATTGTTGATAGGGAGTCAAACAAGGATTCCATGCTTACTGCATTTTTTAAAACAAACCGATCGCTCCCTAATGCTAGACAATATCTTTATAAAGATTTTCCTAAACACTTCACTTGGAATGCAAGCGCCCGTAAATGGAACGAACGTAAAGCTCAGGGACAACGAGGCCGTATTGTTGCTGCTAATCCCGCTGAAGGCGAAAGGTACTACTTGCGCTTGCTTTTGTTAAATGTAAGAGGACCTACTTCTTTTGAAAATCTTCGCACGATTGATGGTGTAACACACCCAACATTTCGAAAAGCGGCTCTAGAGCTTGGGTTAATAGAGAACGATGACAGTTTATCACAATGTCTTACGGAAGCCTCTTTCTTTCAGTTTCCCGGTTCACTAAGAAGGTTGTTCGCTACAATAATGGTATTTTGCGAACCTGGTGACATTCGTAGGCTGTGGAATGAACACTTCGAATCGCTCTCTGAAGATTATCGTTTGCATTGCCAGAACGCGGAACGAGTACAGAATATGGTTCTTACCGACATTAGGGTTTTCCTACAATCTATGGGTAAACATATTTGTGACTTCGATCTTCCTGATATAACACAAGAAAGCGTACAACACGCAAGTTCCCGTGAGGTGCAGGAGGAGTATGAGATAGTTGTGGATCCTGAACACTTGCGTTATCATAACGACCTAAATTCAGACCAGAAAAGTGTGTTTGACGAGATCATGTCACATGTGAATCATGATCGTCCGGGTGTATTCTTTGTAGATGGACCTGGTGGGACGGGGAAAACGTTTTTGTATAAAGCTTTGTTGGCTCAAGTTCGTTCGCGCGGTCTTATTGCTCTAGCGACCGCCTCATCTGGTGCTGCCGCGAATAATATGCCAGGAGGTAGAACGGCTCACTCGAGGTTCAAAATTCCTATCACTCTTGACAAAAACTCGATGTGCGCGATAAAAAAACAAAGCGGTGCGGCTGAAATACTTAAGTTGGCCACATTAATCATATGGGACGAGGCATCTATGGCAAAACGTCAGGGGATAGAGGCCGTTGATCGAACATTGCAGGATATTATAGGCGTTAGTCTCCCATTTGGTGGAAAGATAATGGTAATGGGAGGGGATTTCAGGCAGGTGTTGCCAGTCATCAAACGTGGCACTCGCGCACAGATTGTGGACGCCAGTCTACGGATGTCACCTTTGTGGTCTGTGATGAAGAAGATGCGTCTGACCATAAACATGAGAGCGCGTACAGATCCGTGGTTTTCTGATTTCCTCCTGAGAGTGGGTGATGGAACCGAAGAGTCAATCGAAGGTACCTTTATCCGTATACCAGACGACATGACGGTTCCGTGCATAGATAAAAAAGAATCGGTAAAAGATTTGATAAAAGTTGTATTTCCTGCGATACAAGAAAACGTACGCTCTTCGGAATACATAATCAACAGAGCCATATTATCCACAAAAAATGAAAGTGTTGATGAAATAAATGATCAAATGATTGACGTGTTCCAAGGGGAGGAAAAGGTTTATTATAGTTTTGATGTGGTAGAAGATGATCACCACAACTTTTATCCTGTCGAGTTCTTGAACGCGCTAACTGTTAGTGGACTCCCGCCTCATAAGCTTCGCCTGAAGATTGGGTGTCCCATTATACTGTTACGGAATATCGACCCTTCACACGGTCTATGTAATGGCACACGGTTGATATGTAGAGCCTTCCAACGCAATGTTATTGATGCCGAGATAGCAGTGGGTCAACATGCAGGAAAACGAGTGTTTTTGCCTAGAATCCCTCTAAGTCTTTCTGAGGACGAAATGTTTCCGTTCAAGCTTAAAAGAAAACAATTTCCCATTCGACTTAGCTTTTCAATGACCATCAATAAAGCTCAAGGTCAAACAATCCCTCATGTAGGCGTTTATCTTCCGGATTCTGTTTTTTCTCACGGCCAGCTTTATGTGGCGTTATCAAGAGGGATATCACGGGGGAATACAAAAGTTTTAGTACACCCTGCTAGAGACTTCAAACAAAACGGAGTGTACACCTCAAATGTCGTGTATCGCGAGGTTTTGCATGATATGTGAAATGTATGTGTGCTATAACTTAATAATATGCTTTCATATGTTAACGTTTGTGTTTTTTATTATAACCTCAATGTCGTTTTTTATTTGATATATTTTCATTTTTTCAAACTATTATTATGATGTGCATACAAACTTATTTTATTTTGTTTTCTCAGGGTTAAAAAATCTAATATGGAGCAGATTAATGTTAACTTGAATGATGTGCCAGGTATTCTTAAAATTAAGGTTATATAAAACACATGATTTTTTGAAAACTTATGTCAACAACTAAACATTATAATTTCAGAGAACAACGTTGCTCCAGCTCCAACGAATGAGGTGACAGTCAAAGAGGAGATACTTGTCAACGTCCAACAACAAAAGGATGTAAGAGGTGAAGCCAAAGAAAAGCCTGAAGTCCCTGGTTTTTCTGAAGATGATACTTGGTGGTGGGAAAATAGGGATCTAATCGAAGAGCTGTGTAAGAAGTACGATTAATTTTCGTTCCATCTTCATGAACTCACGTGGATCATTTGTTTTCAGCTCGTATGTTAAGATTTGAATGTTACGTATGTTAAGATTTGAATGTTACGTATTTAACTCATGGTTATTTGAATATTATCGTCTTCGGTTTTCATCTTCAATTGTTAATTACATTATATACATGTTAAGCTCCATCACCTAAGTCCATACTATAAAAATTTATCGCCAAAAATATCGACCCCGCTGCATCGCGCGGGTACCTACTAGTATATATTTATCTATATTGAAAGAGAAATGTGATGAATAGTGTCATGGCATTTTGGTAATTAACAAAGGGGTATTTTTGTTATTCTGGTGTTGTGTACAGATGACCAGATGGGTGATAACCCTCACAACACAGATTTCATCCTCCAGAACACAATTTGTTCTCAGCTTGAAGACGATTCTATATATCTTGCTACTTTATCTTGTCTTCGACGTGATGCCTATTCTGGCCGCCGGCGGGTTAGTTAACCATCGCACACCGATGGTGGTTTGTCGCTATGGTGCTCGATCTATGGTAGGTCATCGCATACCTTTATTGTTGATGCATGGTGGCGATGGACACCGATCTGTGTTAGGTTTGTTGTGTTTGGCTTTTTCGAGGATGGATTTGTGTTGAGATGGCCATCAATATGTTTGTTTGGGTTTAAACCTAAACTGATGTTTATAACACATTTCGTAGGCATGTTCTTCGGTTTTTCTTTGACAGCTCTGGATTCAAGCGTCACAGGTAGGTTTCGGTGACCCAAAGTTTACTTGCATGTCCTCTTTTTTGAGTCGATCAGCATCTGGTTTTAATTTCAGTCATTTTAATGCTTCATAATCTCTGACATGTGGTTATGTTATTGTTTCTAGATTGAAAAAACATCCGGTGTGCTTCAAAAGGTAGGACGAACAGTGGTGTTTAACGACAGTGGCATTGAAATCAAATTTAAGGCTTGCTTTCAATGATTTAACTGATGGTGAATTATCTAAGTTTCATTTTGAAGGGACATTTCAGTTGAAATACAATGATTGATAAGCATGAGTAAGTATCACTACGTTTTCATCAATTTTGTTGCTTTTATTCCGCTTTGGTAGAATAGAGGGTAACTAATTTGTTGAATATTGACTGAAGCTTGGTGTTATTTAACATTATAGTTGAAGACATAGCTAAGCAGCAAAATCCTACACGAGTCAACATGTGAGATCTAACCGCTGAAGAGCTATTATCTCTCTGTGTGTTATTTGATAAGAGGGTTTACCCAGATGCATAGGTTTTGTGTTTTGTATTGCTGCTATTAGTTTTTGCATTACAAGATGCATATAAATTGTTTAATGAAATGTTTAAGAAAGTACATGTTTCTTAATGAGTTCAACTTTTTTAATTATGAAGATCTTAAGTTCTTCAATAAAGTTGCCTCTTATAGATTACGCTTATCTTTGTATATTACATGTATGCCTGAATTGTATTATTTGAGTGCTTATCGACCCAAGATATGGGATCATGGGACGGAATGGAAAGCTTGTTTCATATTTTTTTCTTAATGTTAATTTGTTTTTTATTGATTTTTATTTTTCATTATTAGTGTTTTTATTTGTTTATCCCCTTCCCCCGATTGCAGTTTCGAATGCCGTTGTTGCCTGTGACATCGCTTTTTATGCGGAGTAAAAATTCTGGGGTATTGAGGTATTTTTTTCTCTATTACAAGTGATAGTTTGATTTTTGTGTTTAATAATCGTCATCCTAATGGTGTTCTTGCTACAGTTTCCGTGGTATTTGTATATGTGTTATTCCATCTTATAAGTTGTTCTTGCACCCTTTTATTTGTATTTTGATCGATATGCACTGATGAAATACCATTATCTATTGTTCGAGATTGATGAAGTCTATGAAGACGTACTTAATTTGATGCTCTATAACAGATGGATTTGTCTATTGTTAGAACTGAAGGCCGATTTTTTGGTGCAGATGATTGAAAATGTGAAGAGGGACGTAAAGTTTTTAAAAGCTCTACTGTCGGGATATGAAAACTTGGTGAAGTTTGACGAAACCTATGAAGAACATTATAATATCCATGCTCTACTAGGGTAAGTGGTGAAGTTAAAATTTAATTATGTTTTATATTTTTGTCTATTGTTTGTAAATAAGTATTCTTAAATATTATTTACATTGATGAGATAGATGGTCTTATTGATTTTATGTTTTCTCTTGACATAAAACATAATTTTTAGGTTAAATGAAGGAGGGGACATCCTTCAGATTGCACATCAGTTAAATTTTTTATTATCAATTTTTAAATAAGCAAACAATTTCTACCTTATACTTAGAAAATTTATGGAAACAAGTTACTTAAGAATAATTAGTTTGATGACAACAGTCTTTTTTTGAACATACTAAAAGCATGAGTCCAATTAATTATCTAGCTTCTATTCAGATTTAAAAAAAATACTCATTGGATCTCAAGTGCATGGAAGCACCCATCTACATAACAATAGACAAAATATTTTCTAAATTCTATCTATTGATAAGCAATCACGTCACAGACGATTTCTTCAGGAAATTTACAGCTGTATGACATTTGATTTATGATTACCTAAGCTGAAGTAGGCAGTTATTTATACCTTAAAATTATGAACCATTTGAATCAATCTTCTAGCTTTCATTTAATTTATAATTGGTCAAATAGTATGCACATGATGCTGATATGGACAATTGTCATTCTTTTGGAAATGTTTTGGCTGAAATAGTATATTTTATTGCAAGCTGCAGTCTCAGGTTTGTGAATGATCATGCAACTGATGTGTAGCTAATAAATGAGAAAACTTTTTATGGATATGTTCTGTGTATGTGCATTTGTTATTTTGTTATACATATGTATATATTTTGTAGATATTATGGCGTGTAACAAGTTGCCTTTATTTTTGTATTGGGTTACATGCAGGTATAATATGTTATGTCTGCTCTTGCAAAACTATTGCGAACTCTAAATTGCGCCATGAGGTTTGTGTCGTTGTTTGCTTAAAAGTGGCAATGCCAATTATTTTGCTTACTAATGGAGTAATGGGTCTATTTGGATTGTGAATTTCCATAGGTAAAAGATTCCTATCAAACATAGAGTTGCCTAAAATGCTATTTTCATTGCACAATCTGCTAGCCATATTACTAAAAGATAATATTTGTTCCATCAATAATTTATACATTACTCATTTATAAATTATATTCAAATGTGGATAGGTTTTATGTGCTGCTTTTTCCAAAGAAAAGCTATATTTTGGAGTGTGTGCCACTTATAATTTAATAACTTCATACTTTCAATCATTGTTACGTACAGTGAACTATCTATGCAAGTCACTGAAAATTGGCCTATATGGGTTAACGATAGGAACTCAATATATCAAGAAAACAAGAAAAACACTGCTAAATGCCGTCAAGTAATCTTTTTTAATGTTGCAAGCATATGAATAGTTAGAAAAGAAGTGTAAATGGTGGCAGTAATCTTTTGTAATGCTGCAAGCACATGTATTGTATTTTGTATATTGTAATATCAACTCTTCCGCAACGCGCGAGAGATGACTTAGTGTTGCGATTTACAACCATATTTAATTTACTTTGATTTGATTGCTCACAATTGTATTGCAAGTATCTAAGTCTTGAATTGTTATTTTTTTTAATCATAAACAGTAGTAGTGCAGCCACTTTTCATGGAGAAATCACTAATGAAGGGTATATAAAAGATAAGATATGGAGGATATGGTTAGTCAATCTGAATTTTCGTATAAAGTATCTATTGATTTCTAACTAACCTTTCTACTATTTCATTTCAGTTGTTATTATGTCCACACTATGCCCATGGCAGATATGACCAAGGCATGCATCTATGTTATCGATTGACGTGTTTGAAGCTCTGTTATGGATGTTGTCATGAAACCCTAATAGGGCTATCATGATGGGGTGTGGATCTTGCCTTGGCGTGGCATTCACCGCAGCCATGGTGATTGGATCCGGTCTCAATGTTTGAGTTGGGATCTTTATTATCATAATTGATATTGCAACCCAGTTGGGTGTTCTCATATATTTTGGATGTAGGTGTGCGATCTGCAATAGTGCACTGAATTAAAGGCCCCAAAGGTGTGGTCAATATCAAGTAGACGGTAGACCAGTAATATAGTTGTTTAATCTTTGATTTTCTTAAATTGGATAGAGTGAATTAAACTTGGGTTTCTTAATTCAGGTCTTGGAGGAATGAGCTCTCCTTCTCTTAATTGGGCTGATTTTTAGGTTGGCTAATAATGAAATACTAATGTTATTTTTTAGGCTTTTGTGTTTGTATAGTGAAGAAATTATGTGAAGATGAGATTTGTAGAAGTGTTTTACAAGTTGTTGCAAACATTAGAATGCTCAAATGCTCAATCTTCGACAGGTGACAACGGTCGGAGGAAAAAGCCATCTTTGACGGGAGTGACGGAGTTTACACCGCGATTCACGAAGAGATGTTTGTGCAAACTGATTGGATTTGGATTTTCTTGACTTATTTTATACAGCTACTGGAGTATTCAATTCATAGTTGTCACTATTATATTCGAAATACCCTAATGAATGGCTGTGATAATTCTTTTTGGTCTTTGCAGGTTTGTTGTTGCATTTTTGACAATTTTGCTATGCTTTTGTATTGACGGTACGCTGATTTTCATGTCTTTTGCAACCATCTTTTAGTATACTGTTGAGGATATGTTAACTAATTCTTTGTAACATATTGCTGCTGGTAGTTTGTGTATTTCGTTATGAATTTTATTACTGCTTTTATTCAAAAGATGGCATTCATAACAATCCAAGATATTAAAACATGCAAATATCCATGGAAGATGGCACTTGATGTTTTGTTCTTAAAACGCGTAAATATGCTACTTATAATATTATATATAGCTATTGCCTATGTATACGACACTTATGACTACAATCTTTTGTATAGCTATCATATATATAGCACCAATGAAACAATATGTTGTATATATATCATATATATGGCACCAATGAAACAATATGTTGTATAACCGAAATGAAGTAACCTTCTCCGTCCACAAGCAAAACAACTTTTTAGAAAAGACTCGCGCAACGCGCGAGCCCTGTATACACCTAGTATATATATATATATATATATTAACTAACTCATTAAATGAATATTGTTTTGAAAAGGGGGGTTTACTGAAAACTAAATTAAACAAATGAAATTAAGTAATCAGAAAACAAGAGTTGAAATAAGGAGGAGATGAAAGTAAACCACCTAGGTTTGAATCCTTATTCTTTTGGTTATTAATTTAAAGAATATGTTCTAATTATGGAACTGGTATCTTCAAATAAACACTTAATCAAAACTCAAATAAGACCCTCGACCATTCTTAAGGAGACCCATACATATTTCTATTAAGCTATTAAAAAAAACCAGTTTATGATATTAGACTTCCCTCACAGTCGTCTAATTGATTATGATATAGTACCACTAGCTTTAATCCTACCACTCACAACAAAGGTAATTTAGTTAATTCTTTTCACATTAATAGACAAGGTAACCAAACCGAACCTAGATAAACTTTTGATAGATATTCAATCTAGCAATTTAGTCACCTAGACCTACCATTTTATTTAACTATATTGAAATTAGGTAAAGTGAATGAATAGTGTTTTGTAATTAGTTGTTAATTGATCATGTTGTTTGGATGATGTGTATTGTTTTTGTTGGTTTGTGTTTCTAATTGTTTGTTAAGTGTGTATTTAATTATTTATATTAGGCGGTTTATTATTGCATGTGATGATGTAAATGTTGAGATAATAATTAGAATAAAATAATGTATAAAGCCTTTGTGTGTCCTTTTTCTTTGCCTTTGGTTTGACACGTTGTTTTTGAGTATTTTTGGGACACGTGTAATTTTTTTTTTGCGTGTTGTTATATATTGTTTGCTTTTGTCATATCATTTGTTCTTTGTCTTCTTTTCTTCCTGTCGTCTTCAGTGTATGTGAGTTTTGTTTATTTGGTGTAAATTCTTATCGATTTTGTTTTAATGTTGTTTTATGTGGTTGACTAAAAGGTTTGTGTGATTTTGCAGGTTTGTTTATTGTGTTTGATTCTCGGTACTTTGTGAGGTAATTTTGGTTGTTTTGTTATGGTTAGTTAACTGTTGTTGTAATGTGGGTAACTTAATCTTGCATGTGCTTTGTTGGTGTTGATTTTAGCAGGTTGCATATTATTTCTTGGTTCTTTTGGTGGACTGTTATCTCTGGTTTGGTTGTCTGTTTCTTGGTTCAGGTAATTGGTTGTTGATACTGGTTTTTTAGTTAAATTTATGTGTGCTTTTTTAGTTTTGTGTTATTTCTTATGTTGATTAGTATAATGTTGTTGCATGTGCTTGATTTAGTTGTATATCTGTTACTTTTGTGCTTTTTATGTGTTTTATTTTCAGAGATTTGCTTTCGTGTGTAATGGCGGTATGCCGGTATGTGTTTTTGGGTTTCTTTTGGTTTTTACTGGTGTTATGTGTTAGTATTTGTTAATGGTGTGTTTGATCTGTTTGTTAGTAGCCAAAACGTAAGCGTGTGTGTAAGTCAGGTGTTAATTTAGAGGTGGTAGTTCATCTTCGGCTCAGGTTTCACGTAGGGCTGCTATGTTGTGTTGTGGTAGTAGGGTTGTTGATGGTTTGGTTTCTGCTGGTATTGCTGAAGTTGTAGATAATGCTGATAATTTGTTATCGTCTAATTATTTTGACTTGGGGAGTTGTACTGAGGTTTGTGAGTTTTGTGGTGCCCTATTTTGGTAATAATCATTCATGAAGAACAAACCACTGATGGAAACACGGTTTATTCACCAACAAAGACAGTCGTTCACGAAGGTCAGAACTCTGAAGGCAACCTCATCTCTGCTATTGATAAACCAACTCCAGAAAAGAGCAAAGCAATCTAAACAAATATTGTAAATCTTTTGAACGAGCCGTTTAGTAATAGTACTAAGCACTTCACACTAATCATCAACGCTAAAAAGTTAGATGTATCTTTTGTAAATGTTTTTTATGTGTAAGTAGCATGACTACTAATATATATGCAGGAAATATGCAACTCTTTATAACAACAAGACCATTAAAAAATGGCGACAACTGTATACACCTAGTTAAACTATAACTTCACATATATTTAGTTCAGCTACACACTTTTATTAACTTGATTCAAAATACTATTCCTATTTTTTTTATTGCAAATCAACCATAAACTAGCTAAGAACACAAAGTAAGTGACCTAACGAAATCCTATTACATGAACGACATTCAACAAGGATTAAGTGGAACAATAAAGATAATCAAATCAAACCAAGCACTCGATATGCATCAACGAATTAACCAAATTGTTTACTAAATCATAAAAGATCCATAATTATCAAACATAGTCTAAAAACATCAAAACCATAAACAATAGTTCATCATTAGCTTAGGCGGTCTATAAAGCCTAGCCAACAACCATAATCACGAAAATAAACGCAAGTTCAAATTAAGCAAACATGGTAAAAGAAAGTCAAAACAAACGAATTGAAGAACCTGTTAAAGTTAACCAACGAGTGTTGATCCGATGATTCGCTTGATCTTCTTGGCTTCACTTTTGCTTTAAAATCACCTCTTTTAGCCTTTTTTGCCGTCTCCTTAGGGTTTATGTTTAGAAAAGTTTATATAGTAAAACAGTTGAGAACACTCAAAACTTTATGCCGAAATCACCTCATCGCGTTGGTTTTCAGTCTTTCTCGCGTGGCTTGCTCCTAGCTCGTCCATTTCACGTTCGGTATGCTTCCTTGTTCGTTTCAGCTCTCAGTTTTTGCTCGTGTTGCTCCGTTTCTTGAGCTTTTCACCAATAATCAACTCTGAGGCATACGTAACACCACATATATTAAAAGTAAATAAAAGTTAGATAAAAATTAATAAAAACCACTAAAAACGTGTAAAAACTCAACACGGAAAATTAGCATATAGTTACACTATATAAAATATTTTAGATATATTAAAGGAACTATATATCCTAGTTTATGGTATCCTAAAGAAAAAGGAACATGTGTATTGTACTTTGCGGATGGGGACCTTGGTAGGTGTCTAATTGATAGAAAAAGTACAAGTGGTGTATTTGCCTTTGTGGGACTTTCACTCACATCATGGTTCTCAAAGACGCAAGCATCCGTAGCATTATCTACTACTGAAGCCAAATATGTGACAGCCGTTAGAGCATGTGCACAATTCTTTGGCTAAACAAACCCTAAAAAACTCTGAGGTATTAGCCTTCGATATTCTCGTTTCTTTTGATAACAAAAGTGCTATAGATTTAAGTAAAAATCTAGTCTTGCATGTTAGAACTAAACACATAGATACTAGACATCATTTTCATAGAGATAATGTGCAAAAATGTATTTTACCATTAGAAAAAGTTCCATATGAAGAAAATACAGCAGATATATTCACTAAACCAGTAAAAAGAAAACCTTTAATATCATGAGAATGGGTCATGGGATGCTAGAACATAATCCATGATAAAGAATCAAAGACGTTATGATTTACATATCACAATCGATTGAAACAATCGTGAGGAACGACCGTAAAAGAAACTGGAAGTTGTGGAAATCATTAAGTGTAGAAAGACTGTGGATTGACCGTGTGATTGACCGTGCATCGACCGTAAAAGAAACAGAAAATTGTGAAACTTATTCACAAAACCATGGTCGATTGGATCAACCGTAAAATCGACCGTACGGATAAAAACAAGATCTCTTCTTTATTCAAATATTCTCACATCTTCCAACAAACAAAGTCCTTCCCGCAAGCTAACCACCTATGAAACACTATTCTCCAAAATACATGAAATCAATACTTTACACACATCACCTTTATATCAAAGACTAAATATTTCAAGTTCTCATACAAAGCTTATCTCTTCTGTTAAATGGTGATCATCAAATTCATATCCTTCACACCATTGCATCTTTTCAAACTCTTCAAAACATGTCTTCTTCTAGCCAAAATACTCTCATAATGCCCATTTTTCCACATTCACTAAGTAAGATATCTCTCAAAACCAACCATAGGTATCTAAAAGAACATCCGATTTGTTTTTTCGATTATAGATACGATTTGTTTCTGGATATTTTCGGTTTTCCGTTTGTTTAAACACCCCTACCCGATACCTACCAACTAAAGGCACTTATTTAATGTCACCATTATATGAAATGAAAAACAAATACGAAATGAAATATAAATTTAAAAGAAAAAAACATTTTTGTAAAAAATAGGTTAAAATTGTATTTTGTAAAACATTAGACAGGAGGTGTAATAAGTATAAATTTTAAAAAAAAAAGTATTTATAGTAGCACCCTATAATAAAGTTAAAAATGAAAATCACTCTCACATATAAAAAATTAAAAATTAAGAGAATCGTGCCTTTTTTCCCAAGAAATGATAGTATCTCATCAGCAATCGAACGGCCCAAAATAAACGAAAGATGACATCAGTGAAACAAAACACAGTGAAAATTTTAGGGCTTTTCTTTTTCCCCAATTCATCCACCCTATAAAACCTTAACATCGTTGCCACCATTCAATTTCAATCGTCTTCTTCATCCTCAAACTATAACATTTCATGGCGAAAGGTCCAGGTCTATACACTGACATTGGCAAAAAAGCCAGAGGTTGTTTCTCCCTTTACATTTAATGTTGATTTTGATATCATGATATGTGTCTGTGATTATATACATTATCGTTGTTGATTTTGATTTTATTTTTTTATGTTGTGAATGAAGATCTTCTGTACCGAGATTATCAAGGAGATCATAAGTTTACCATCACCACATATTCACCTACTGGAGTTGTGAGTTATCTTTTTGTTTTGTTTTGTTTTGTTTTTTTAATCTGTAGCTATGTTTGACTTCTTCATGTTTTTCATTGTTAGATGAAAATTAGTAGCTTATAGTGTCTGATTATGCATGTATATGTTGTCAATTGATATATATGCTGTCAAAATGTTTTTTCAAAATGTTGTATGATCTTAAGTTATGGATTAAATGATCCAGTCATATCATCTAGTATGAAGTCTACTCATTTATGCATATGTTTATTGATATGTTTTTGGAAAATTTGGTTGAACATCTAGTTAACTTTGTATGTCCAAAAATCATGATATGACTGATTGACCATCTATAAAACGTCTATAGAACGTTTTATCATATATGATGTCCAATGTATCATTTTCTTTTGAATGCTCTTTTTTGTTGTAATATGTATTATATGAGTTGAAATATCGATTACAAGTATGGTTGTGTTTATGGGTAGAGTTTCACTTGCGTAGTTTTGTTCATTCAAAATGAACCATTTTTTGTGAGTTAATTGCAATATTCCTCTGTGGCCGTTTTGTGTTGTATTTATGTACACACATTTATTGTCTGTGTATAATTTTGCTATAGTATGAAGGCCTTGATTATTTGTAGTACAATGCTATTTGAATATTTGTCACACTAGATTAACATTTCTTGTTTCCACACCATGCAGGCAATCACAACGTCTGGAACAAATAAAGGTGACTTGTTTCTTGCAGATGTCAACACCCAATTAAAGAGGAACAATATCACTACTGATATCAAAGTGGACACAAACTCTAATGTATGACAGCTTTTACTCCTGTCTTTCTTATTTTGTTCTGCCTTTTGATCTTCTAGTAGGATTATTCATTAATCATTGGTTCTATATGTTGTTATTGAAATGTTTTCCAAGCATGGTTTAAGATATTATAGTAATAGAATGTTTTTTTGGCATCTGAAATTTGGAATTTAGGGAGTTGAATATGGACTGCAGAAGTTTAACTAGTTTTTTGTTTTTGCAAAATTCGTGTAGCTTTCTACAACCATTGTCGTTGATGAACCTGCCCCTGGGCTGAAGGCAATCCTTAGCTTCAAAGTTCCTGATCAAAGGGCTGGCAAGGTATGTGAAAATTAAACTGCTTCTTTGATATGATGGTATTTATATGGTAAATATATAAAAAAAGGCTTGATTACTTGCGATTCCGACAGCTGGAACTGCAATACTTGCATGACTATGCTGGAGTCTCCACAAGTATTGGGTTGACTGCTAACCCTGTTGTCAACTTCTCTGGTGTGTTGGGAACCAATAGTACGGCTATTGGAACTGATGTATCCTTTGACACCAAAACTGGGAGTTTCACCAAATACAATGCTGGGGTTAGCTTCTCCAATGCTGACCTTATTGCTGCTTTGACTCTGTAAGTGGTTATTTTTTAAATCTAAAAAAGCATTTTATTTTTTACGGCTTAAAGATACCTGAATTGACCCATTCATAAGAAAATGTGTCATAACTCATAAATGATGAAAACTTAGTAACTGACTTTGTATTTGTTGAGATTGTTAATGATTAATGTGCTGGGCTTGTGTTGTGGTGATGGGTCAATAGTGGTTGATTGGTAATTTATAGAGCATACAGGTTGGGTCAGGTTGGTCTAGTGATGAGCTTTTGGTACCTGAATATCGAACCAGTACCGATACCTTATATTTACATAAAAGTACTTGTTTCGTACATATACCGTACCGGTACTGTACCGTACCGGACCGGTACTGTACCGTAACGAAGCGGTATTTGTTTCAGATTTTAATGACTAAATATTAAGAAGTTAAAAGGTCATAAGCTCTGGTTTTTGTCATGGGTGACGTTTTACCTGTTTGGTTTTTAGTTATGTTTGAAAAGTTATCGACGCCCGTCGTAAAAAAATTACTCGCTTCAAGTAGATGATGAATCTGGTTACATGCAGGAATGACAAGGGTGAGACTCTGAATGCATCATACTACCATATCGTGAAGCCTTTGACCAACACATCAGTGGGTGCAGAAGTGAACCACAGCTTCTCAACCAATGAAAACACAATCACAGTCGGCACACAACATGCGTTGGACCCATTGACCACGGTCAAGGCCCGCATCAACAACCTTGGGAAGGCAAATGCACTCCTCCAGCACGAGTGGCGGCCCAAGTCCTTTGTCACCATTTCAGGAGAAGTTGACACCAAAGCTGTTGATAAGAGTGCCAAGTTTGGTCTTGCTTTGGCTCTTAAGCCATGAGATGGTTTGAAGCCTTCTTTCTTCGACTTAGAAATAAAAATTAACTTCCAACATATCTTTTTTCTTTTATTTTGGTCTTGCTTTGGATTTTAAGGCATGTTGTTTGTTATTTGATACGTTTTTTACAACTAGGTTTTATAGGTACCAAGTTTTGTTGCTCGGTATTTAGATTTCTTGATTAATACACACTAGATTGAGCAAAATTGAAGGGCTAGAAAGAAACACAAACAGGGCTATGCTATGCTATGCTATGATACTGATACTGATATTTTGTACTATGATTGCGGAAGATGTGTAAAAAACCAGTTCTGGATGTCAACTAGGTGAGAACCCAGAACTGACTCAAGCTAAGAAAATGGTTTGAATTTCACTAGTATGATTAGTTTGAGTTCCCTTTCTCTGAAACTCTCTTTCAAACCAATTAATACGGAACCAAACCGGTCAAAAAACAAGCTCACTTGTTTGTAGCCGGATAATTGATCAATTTTCACTTGTATGAGTGCCATTGTTCTTTGAATTCCATTTTACAACTTGTTAAAAGGAGCCAAACCGGGAAAAACTGGAACTTTAGAACCAGATAATTGATTTGTACACTTCGAGGTTTTTTCTATGGGTGACAAAATTGGATAGATGGGTTTAGTTTGTTACCCATGGGAAAACCCTAAAAGAGTACTAATCGACAATCCCCGCCTAACGCCAACTACCCTAAAAGCGTACAAATAGACAATGCCTGCCCAATGCCGACTTCTGACACCGACTCTAAACAAGTCACCTTGTTATATCGATGTGATTGCTACACCAAACTTTTGGCGTCACTTGTTAAACAATATTGGGGCATGACAAACAGAAAAAGTTAAAACTCATGAACTACTCTACGTTTTAACCCAAATTTCCTCGGTTTCAATTGATGAGTTTTTGAGTTTTACCGAGCACATAATTCTGCTCATTTCTTTTGTATGAGTGTATTTGTCAATTGTTGTTTGCAAGCCATTCATTTCAAAACCATATAATAATTACATGTGGAAATGATTTATACATTAAAAATATATCCCTTCTTTAACAAAAACCCATTTGTTGTCCTTCCAAATTTTTTTTTTACCTAAAATATAAATTCCCCTAGTTAACCTCTTTGAACCTACACATTTTTTTCATCACCCGTACTTCGGTGTCCTTAAAACCCACTTTTTCATAAATACCATTTTCTTTCACCTTTCATTTTTAATGAATAACTCGGTTTTTATCAAAGTGTTTTTTGCCAATTTCATGAATTTATGGGCTGTTTGGCAAAATCTGAATCATTAAGTGCTGAATGATTAAGAGGTGTGAACCATTAAGAGACTCTATCAATGAAAGAGATATTTGGGTAAAACTTCAAGTGATGTTAAGTTTGGTATATGATTCATTCAGTTTTATTCAGCATCTTTGAATCTCTTAACCATTCAATACTTAACTGAACCATTCAAATGCTCTTTTTTATAAAACAAACGTTCTGAATGTTGAATCTGAATGATTAAGTACTGAACTGAACCATTAAGAGGTGAAACAAGCAACCCCTTAGTTTATTATCCAGAGTCGATCACTTGATCATCCAATCCTTACGTATTAAAAAGATGAGAAAAACAAAAGGAAAGAAGAATTATTGTAGTCTTGCAAAAATGCAAAAAGATTGGATGTAATATAGCGTACGTAAGTCCGAGTCTTGACCCACAGACTCTATATATTATGTTTAGTTAACTAAATAAGACTCAACTAACTAGACACGACTATAAATGGAAAGATTGTTAAAAGGGGGGGGGGGGGGGGGTTTACTGCTAAAAATAGAAACTTACTAAAAATAGAAATTTTCTAAAAATAGTAACTTACTAAAAAAGAAACTGACGAATTTAAAAGACGGATGTAAAACAGAGAAATGAAGACGAACCACCTAGGCTAGAATCATCGTTAACTTTTATCGCTAACGTTGGACTAATGGTTATGGAACCGCTGGAACCGGGATCTAAACATGTTCGCTTAAAAGCACACCTAATTAAGACTCTCGACCCTTTTCGAGAAGAAATCTAAAGGGTTACTACCAAGTTATTAGCACACCGGTTATGGGATTAAGTTTCCTCACAGTTACCTAATCATATTACGCTTAATTGACCCACACTAAAGACCTATCTCATGATATAATCCTTAAAGCCATTTGAACCCAGATCATTCGATTTAACAAGCAAGATTAATAATTAATACTAAGCCGGAATTTTCACAAAATCCTAAACTTAGCAAATCAAGCAACCGAGACTTGTTAATAACCTATCTCCTCACAGATATCTAGGTTAGCTACACGTTATTATCAATTTTACTAGTATCATTAATCCTATGGTTTTATTGCAAATCAACCATAACAATCACAACGCAAGTTAATTACTAAAACGCACCCTATATGTGACATAGACAATCACCAAGGACAAATGGATTAACAAACCAATTCCATCAACGCAAATATGTATAACGCATCAAACGATTAACAAAGATTAAAACTTTAATCAAGCATAAACCATAAACCAACAATCCAACATGAGTTCAAACATTCGTTAACGAATCATCAATAAGCCTAGATGGTTCTAAAGTGTTTAGCCAAGCATATTCAACATGAAAAACACAAGTTTAATAATGTATGACATGGTAGAAAAGAAAAGAAAACAACGGATTGAAAGAACCCGGAACGTCTAGACGTAAATCCTTGATCACGTGCTCTCCCGTAGCTTCGTTTTCACCTCTCTAGCCTAAAAAACACTCTCTTTTTGTCCAAAACCGTCTCTCAATCGAACATGAAGGCTAGGGTTTAGGTGTGGAGAGTTTATAGAGCAAATCGGGCCAAAAACGCGAAAACTTTCTGTTAAAAACGCGTCGCCGCGTGACGCGGCGACGAAATCGATCCTCATCGCGTGGTACATCATAACACGTGCCCAGCCCCTTATTTTCACGCCATGGCACGCGGCCAGGCCACCCCATGGTCGCGTGACGTGGTGAGGGGGTTTCGGCTCTCTGTTTCGTTCGGTTTCTTCGTTTTCGCGTACCGGCTTGCTCGTAACTCCTTTTCGCGCCCCGTTTTCGCCTACAGATGCGATTTTCCGCTAGCTTTTCAATTCTTTATCAACATGGGACCTATGAAACACAAAAACATCAGTTGTGTAGAAAATGCTATAAAAATTAAACCGAAACAACTCGAAACGTAATAAAACTTAACAAGGGATATATATATATATATATATATATATTATACTCTATCAAACATCCCCACACTTAACACCTTTTTCGTCCCTGAAAAAGCATGCACATAGAATCACAACTAATTAAGGCTTCAATATTTCATTACAGAATCATAAACAAGAACCGAATTCAAATAAACAATGGTGCGTTTAATTAAACAACCTAACACTAGCCAATTAAGTTTCCCCTTATGTTTAATTTAAATTTAATTAGATCTTTTGTCTACAAGGTCTTACACAAAGGAAACATAAGTCGGCCGGATTAGTTGTTGCTTGACGAGGCACGAGATTAAACCACAAAGGTTTTCCTACCAGAGTAACCAAAAGAACTTAACTAAATTAAAGACTAGTGCCATATTAGGGTGAACTTTGGATGGATGAAGTTTATGGGCGTAGACTGTTTATTCCTTTTTTTTCATAAAACAAGATCACCTCACCTAGGGGTGTCATATCCAAGTCGCTATCCCGGAGGTAGAGCACTTGAGGTCTTGGATCACTTGCCTTATATTTTCATTTTTTTTTTCATTTGATTTTGCTTCTTTGAGCTCTTTTATTTAGCAGCTACTTTGAGCACTTTCAGTCTACACCCTATGGAAATTTATTTGAGGAAGCGCCACTTCTTTCACAAGAAGCGTGCTATAATTCCTAAAATGACACTACCCCTTAACATATTTAAGTTCTAAAGCCTAAACTGGTGCCTAATGTTCTTTAGTTAAGGCCTTCATGTTCCTCCTAAGATGATAACCCACGAGATTCACGACAATTAAAGTTCTATTACTACACTTAGGGAAACCATCTCAGCTAGTTGAGTTACCAAATGTTTATGCAAATTCA
Organism: Tagetes erecta; assembly: GCA_030867185.1. NCBI lineage: Eukaryota > Viridiplantae > Streptophyta > Magnoliopsida > Asterales > Asteraceae > Tagetes > Tagetes erecta. The sequence continues at coordinate 49,570,813 of CM061491.1, read as the reverse complement.
TCTTTGTTTTAAAAACCACAACTCATTTGAAAGCCAAAATTAATTTACTATCATTTTCTATTTAAAGTTCACAACTTAAACAAAGACATTTTATTTCAAATTTTATTTCAATTTTTTTTGGATTTTTTATGACACTATATGACTCAAAACAAACAACTAAGACTCAGAAATGACTATTTCTCATCCTCACACTTAAGTTCTACATTGTCCCTAATTTAGAAATGGAAAACATCTAAAAATAAAATTAAAAATGCTGAAATAAAAAGAGATAGAAATAAATTTGAAAAGACTTAGCTGGTTATTTGCAGAACGCGTATGCTCCTAGTCTTCATTCTAATCTTCAGCTTCGATCGTATAGCATTTCGGTCGCGATCGAGCTTCACACCGACACTCTTGAGCTCCTCCTTCATCTTCACAAATACAAACTCACCCGAATGGAGATTGAGTAAGGGTGAGAATGATTTAAACCTGCAAAAACAAAAATACCCGAGCCTAAAACTGACTCGACAAAAATAAAAATAGATAAATAAATAGAAAAAAATAAAAATAAAAATAAAACTGACTCAATAGAGGAAGCTTATACAAACTCTACAAACCAAATTCTAATCCGAATCAAATCAGCCTGCACCTTGTGGGGTATCCTCAAACCTGCTAGGATCCCCACACTTAGCTCTAAGCATCCGCTTAACACTAGCCCAGTATTCACTAAAAAACTCACATCCGCTCTCGTTGCCCTCTACCCAACGCTTAACCTCTTCTATTGGTTCAGGGATCTTAAACACAGCGATGTCCTCTCCTACCTGCAAAGTGATCTGTCCCTTAAATACATCTATGTTCGCCTGAGCAGTGCGAAGGAAAGGACGACCAAGAATAATGGGGACTTTCGAATCAGCCCCCATATCTAGAACTACAAATCCCATGGGGAGGACAAACTTATCAACCTTCACTAACAGATTTTCTACAATCCCATGTGGATTCTTTACCAACTTGTTAGCTAAGGACAATGACATCCTAGTAGGAGTCAACTCACCTAGACCTAGCTTCTCATACAACGAATACGACATTAAATTTATGCTAGCACCTAGATCAGCTAAAGCTCGGCTCTCGAGGTTACTACCGAATAAGCAAGGAATCGTAAAGACTCCTGGATCAGAAAGCTTTTCAGGTAGCGTATTCGTGACAACCGCCAAACACTCACCACTTAAAGGAACAGACGAAAGTTCTCCCAGCTTGAATTTGTTCTTGAGGATGTCCTTCAAGAACTTAGCATACTTAGGTATATGTTGGAGAACCTCGATAAACAGAAGATTGATTATTAGCTGCTTAAACATATCTAAGAAGTGCCCATATTCCCGCGTATATTTCTGCTGCTTAAGACGAGCGGGATATGGGACGCGAGCATGATTAATCAAGGGGGAAGGCCTAACATCCACCGGCTTCCTCCCCACACTTAACTCTAACTCAGGGTCGCTCACGGGTTTTGGTTTACTAAACTGAGCCTTTACACTACCCGGACCCTCTAACACTATCTCCTCATCAACCTCTTCCACATCCTCACTCACTACTTTCTCACTAACTATAGGTTCACTAAACGACACCCGCTTCTTAACTGCTCTAATACCCTACCACTACGAGTAGAGATAGCATTCAACTGAGCAGAAGGGTTCGTTTGAGTGGATCCAGAGAACTGACCTTATGACCTCTAAGTGGGTGACTGCTTAATTAACTCTCCTACAGGCCTCTGGATGTCTAAGATGATAGCATGCAGGTTCTGTAATTGAAGTTCATGTTTCACTAGGGTTTCCTGTGTGACCTTATCCTTGGCGACTAACTGAACTAACAGCTGCTCAATCCTACCTATACCATCACTAGACCCCTGTCCACTAACCTGCTCTCCACCATTACCATTAAACGAACTACCCGCCCCCTGATTATTATTGTTATTATAATTAGACTGATAACTAGGTGGGGCACCTGAGGAACGCCAGTTAGAGTTACTATTGAAGTTAGAATTATAGTTCCAATTTGAATTACTATTGTTATTATTAGGGAACCTACTCTGATTAGCAACAAACTCTACCTGCTCCTCTCTCGACATCAACGGACACTCTAGGGTACCATGTCCACCTCTACATAACTCACACTTATCTACCTTCGACCTAAGCTCTTTCATCTCACGGGTTAGGTTTTCTAACGCAGCAGCCACACTGGTTTCCATGCTAACATGGTGCACACCTCGAGTGGAAGAAGAAGGTGTGCAAGTGACAGGACTGGAATTCCTGTGAGTGGACCCTTGTTCGTGTTCGTCTTGGGTAAAACTCTCGAATAACTCATTGCATTGATCAACATTCAATTTACCCATTAGATGACCCCCTGCAGATGTATCAAACCCGGCCCTAGTTTCATATGTAAGCCCATTATAGAATTTTTTCAACCAAGGCCCAAGAAGTAAGCCCATGTTGGGAGCAACTAGATAACAGATTTTGAAAACGCTCCCAAGAAAGATAGTAGGGCTCATCTGGTTCCATTCTAAACGAGTGGATCTAATCACGAAGGCGGGAGGTCTTAGCAGGTGGAAAGTACTTCTTCAGAAAAGTTGACCGAAGTGCTTCCCACGTAGTGAACGTCACCTCTGCTTGCGAGTCGAGCCAGACGATTGCTCGATCCGCAAGGGAGAATGGAAACAGATGTAAATAGATCGCGTCATCCGATGCACCTTGAAGTTTAAAAATTCGCGCGAGGCGCGAAAGGCGAGTCGGTGCATCTTCATCATCCCGTGCGTGAAATTGATTATTAGCAATGGCGGTCATGATGTATGATGGGATCTGCCACGAATTTGGATTCGTGATCGCAGGCGTTGCGATAGACGAACGGTTCCTGGTGAAACCGTCGAACGCCTGTTGATGGACAGTACGGTTCGCTGCCATCGTTGACTTAGGACTGCTAGGTGGTGTGGGGTGACATCAAACTTGACAGTACTTACCTTTACCTCCGCAGACAAAACAACTACAACTTCTGGATCCGACTCAAAAGCTCCAACTCTCAACTTGATCGGTCCTTGTGAACGCAGATGCGACATATAACTGCAAAACCCCAAAAAATGACAACGTAAACAGAAAGAACGTGGAAATGAAAAAGAAACAAAGACGACAAACTAGCAATAAAGACAAACACTGTAGACCCCTACGACTCAAACAAAACAAACAAAGAGTACGTGTATAGCAGTAAAAGACTCAAAAAGTTAAATAACGCAATTACCAAGAGTCCCCGGCAACGATGCCGAAAACTTGATGCGTGCAATATATATATATATATATATATATATATATATATATATATATATATATATATATATATATATATATATAAAATATTTAACTAAAAACACCTAGTTTTTAAATTTATAAAAACCAAGACATACAAACTAAATCACACACAACCGGCTGTTGGGGCTATTTGAAGATGTCACTTTCCAAATACAAGCGAGTGAAGATATCGAGCATCATCACGAGCAAGCACGGGTGAAGACGTTCATTAATTGTATTTGTCTTAGAATATTTGTGTAATCGTTTCGTGCTTAAATGCGCGTTTGTGCTTAACTGCACGTGGTTAGGTTACATTGTAAGGTGAATGGTATGGACTATAAATACCATCACCTAGGTCATTTGTTATTGGGAGTTGCCTACATTTCATTCCATATCCCTTGTAACCTCTCTATTGATCTAATACAATTCACCTATTCATATTATCATAATCTTCATCATACCTTGCATTGATCTTCATGAACATTCAAGCATCAATACGTGATTAGTGAGTTTCCGCATCACTGATTACAAACAACATCCCCAAACAATCTCAGATCTAGATCCAAGCTCGCTTCGTCGAACACTATCAATTGGTATCAGAGCAGTTGGGTGATCTCTGGTTGTTGTTGTTATTGATGGAATTTTAGCTACCATTAGCTTTGATTCATGTTTGTGTAAAGAACTGCAAAGTTTGAGATCAATTGGTGAAGATTTGACTGTGTTTTTGAAGAAATTGTTCATGTTCGTCATATTCACTGCTCAATTTTGAAATCTGGAATTTGTTGATGATATTGAGAAATTGTTGATTGAGATATGTTAGAAATCACTATCCTAAGCTTCGTTGATGATCCAACCATTCAGATTTGTTGATTTCAATCCATATTTTGTCAATTTGTCTCAAAACCCACTTGTTGTGTTCTTCATCAAAAATCCCGATCTGAATGAGATTTAGCTTGATTCAAGGTGTAAAAACTTTGAAGGAGTATTAGAAACATCATTCCTCAGCTAATACAAGCATTGAATTGAACAAAAACAACATATATTGAAGAATTGATCTTGTGTTCATCACAATTTTGACTTTGAAAAGTCAATCTGATATGAAGATTTGAAGAACTGATTGATATTTGCCCAGAAACTTATCATAATCTGAAGAAGATTTGAAGAATTAAGTGATTGATTCAAAGAAAATTTTTCCTAAGTGTTGATAATCTTGAAGAAATTTTCAGACGGGTGAAGAAGTTTTCAGCCGGGTAAAGAAGAAATCACTGTTCAGCCGGGTGAAAAGGAAGAAAAACACTGTTCAGCCGTGTAAACACTGTTCAGCTGGGTGAAACACTGTTCAGCCGGGTGAAGCACTGTTCAGCCGCGTGAAGCACTGTTCAGCCGGGTGAAGTTACTGTTCAGCCGGGTGAAGAAGGAAAATTCACTTTTTAGCCGGGTGATAGAAGGAAATCACTGTTTAGCCGGGTGAAGGACTGTTCAGCCGTCCCAACCTTGTTGACCCGTCCAAACAGTTACCCGTCCCAACAGTGACCCGTCTATAAAAAAAAATGTCGTTTTTCCAAAATTTCATTAGTCATTTTTAGCCAATATGACTTCCCAGAAAAAGTATCAAAATGACTTTGAAAATTCAAGAAAAATGTCAACAGGCATGTTTACCGTGATCCGAGAAGAAAATAAAAGAGAAGATATCAATGAATTTATTACAGAATTCAATCACATGTTTGAAACAACTTATCTTCAAGTTGCCAAAGCTTGTGATCAAAAGAGAAGAGACTTTCATGAACACACAAAACTTGTTCTTGTGAGTCAAGCAGATTCTCATGAAAATCATGATGAAGAAGAAGAATATGATTGGAGTGAAAACAATGATGTTGTTTCCATTCAAGAGATTGAAAAGAAAGATAAAGAAATTAGCAACTTGTCAGAAATCATTGCAAAGCAAGATGAGACAATTGCTCAATTGAAATCAGAAATGGAGAAATTAATGTCTGAAAAGGAAATCAAGAAAGATGAGAACAGTTCTTATGTTGAAATGCCAATTGAAGTCAGAGAAAAGATGTGCACCAAAGAATGTTTTCAACAAGTTGAACACTACAGAATATACTCTTTCAAGATTTGTGATAAGCTCAAGAAGGAAGAGCAAATGCACAAGAATCTGAAAGAACAACACGAAATATCTGATCAAAGAATCACATCTCTCGAAGAGTCACTCAAGAAAAGTGAAAGAGAAGCAATGAATGTCAAGAATGAAGCTGCAAAATCAAATGCACACTCATCTAGTGTGATCAAAGATTTGCAAGAAGAAATTACAACGTTGAAGAAACTCTCTGAAATGGTTAATTCAGAAAACAACAGTCTGAAAACCAAGCTTCAAGAAGAACAAGAGAAATTCAAAAGTCTTCAAGAAGATCACAAATTATGTGAAGATAGACTCAAATCTCTTACACAGAATGTTGATTCAATGCTTACAGAAAAGCATAATTTGAACGTTCAACTCATGGAGCTCACTGATAAACTCAACAGATCACAATCTGATCTTGTGTTTATCAAAGAAGAAGTCGAAAAAGGAAAGTCTGTTGAAAAGAAAGATGAGGGATTAGTGCCAACCGGAATTGTTGGATCACTATCTTCTCAAGAAGAAAAGACAGAAGAGTTTCAGTCAAAGAAGAAGAAGAAGAAGGTTAGAAGAAAGAAGAGCAAAGCCAAGAAGAACAAGACAAAGGCCGCTTCATCTGATTCTACACCACAGACTCCTTCTACTTCAAAGTCTCAAGATTCTGAATCCCCGAGTGATTCAAACAGTGACGTATACTGTTTAATCTGTGACTCTGAAACTCATCATATCTCAGATTGTATTTACAGTCAAGGTGTCTTTCCTTTTGGGTCAAAAGGTGACAAGTTCAAGACTCCAGCTCCTTCAAGAAAGATTCAACAAGATTCAGAGGTCAAAGCTTCTCAGAAACAACAATCTTCAACAGCAAAGACTTCTCAGAAGAAAGGAAAGAAGTCTCCCTTCAAGGCTCATCAGAAGTACTGCGAGATATGTGATATGTACAATCACACGACAACGGAATGCTACTACAACAAGTACTGCACCAACTGTCAGATGTACAACCACGACACAATGGAATGTTACTACAACAGGTACTGTTCCTTTTGTGACATGGTAAATCACAACACATCCGAGTGCTACTACAAGCCGAGAAGGTATGTCCAAAGAAGTTCATCATGTGCATACCCTTCCAGGTACGTTTCTAACTTTAAAAGATCTCATCATAGACATTCTTTTGATGAAAATCAACATGTCAATGATTCATGGACACCAAAGTTTGTCAAAAACAAAAAGAGAAATCATGATTTAAATGATAAAATGATTCCAATAGTGAATCAATCTTTGAATAAGAAATATAGTCAACAAAACCTGTTTTTAAAAGAAAATCATAATCTGTTTGAAAATGACTATAATTTCTCTTTTGACAAACAATCCATGAAAGAAGATGAAGGTACAAATTACATTGTATCATCAAAACCACCACCTGAAGGTATTCCTTGCACTTATGAGAATATCTCTTATGTTGATGAATTTGGACGACCCAAAACCGAAATGGTTTGGGTCATTACCTCTAACTGATTTGTTAGTGTGTTAGGGACAGTTATGGAGGCCGGTCAAACAAAGAAAAGAAGACCGTGGCTGATCCCTTATCATGACAAGATACCGAATCTTGTTCATGATGTCTTCGATGCAACTGACACCAATTGGAGTTGGAAACAAAAAGGAATAGTTGAAGGAATTTTTTTTTTAAAAAAAAAAACATTTTCAAAAATCAAACAATGATGGCAGTGCAAGAAACAACCGATGTTTCATTTCGTCTGTTTAGATTAAGTATATTGCATACACTCTTCATACGTTGATAACATATCTGCCATTTTCTTTTCATTAAACTTTCAATTTTCGTAGAAATTTAAAAGTTTAGGGGGAGAAATCTTTATTAAAAAAAATGATAAAAAAATGATAAAATCAGAAAAATCCAAAAATATGTTGAATCTACTTGCACGTATATGAGAAATGATAGTACACTAGAGTTATTCAACGCATCATTTTAAACAATAAAGACTGAAGCGTGAAAATTGATGTGCGAGACAGCTCAGACAATTATACTGAACAAGTACATTCTATGATGATTTAACTAAATTCCAATGAGTTTTTGTGGTTGAAACATCTTAGTGCATGTGAAATGTTTATACAAATCAAATAGATATCTCGTGAAGCATCCAATTTACATCGGGTAACGATGCAATCTATTCAGTGTGATGAACCGCATCGTGAGCTTCTTTGTTGTGGTATCCACAGACCTGAAGTCTCACATGAAGTCTCTTTTGAGCTTCAAGGTGCAGCAAAAGATTCCCAAAGATGGAACAAAAAGAGTCCCAAATGTGGACCGTCACCAAACAAATTCCAAAAAGGAATTCAGAAGATTCCCAAGGGGAACAATAGGAAATGAAAAATTCCAAAATGGAATTCAAAAGAAGTCCCAAAGTGGACCAAATCCAACTAGAACCCAAATTCCACACTGTTTATGATTGTAAGTGACCTGACGTGTTGAGTTGTTCTCAGGATATTTAGATGAAGTGTATAACTTTCTAATGTGCAAAGTATGGGTCACTCAAAACTTATTCCTAATCAACCTAATTGATCATCAAGAATAGAAAAAGTAAGTGTGACACTTCGAGCTAATTGATTTGTTCAACAATTCATCACTCAATTACTTCACAATTCAAATGTCTATTCTCAAAACTACAAAACATGTGTTGGATGATTGCTGGTATGATCTCATTGCAGGTTAAAGATTCAGAATGTAAAGAGAAAATTCCAAAAAATATAAAAAACATTGAAAAATTCAAAACACCAAAAAGATTGTCTTTTTAATCTTTTTCTTTTGTGTTGGCAGTTTAACATGTGTTATTGATGTAGGAGTTGTTCATCAAGCAATATCTCATCCGATTGAGAACTTGATCTTTACATTGATGATAAATGCACATTATTGCCTGAGTTTTAATGTTTTTCTTTGAGTTGCAGGAATAGTTTCCATTGCAGAACAAGCTTCCACGCGACTTGAAGATGTTCCTGTTCAAGCCTGATTCCAGTCCAAAGATCTCCAAGTCAGGTTGCTGAGTGTTAAGAATCCTCCTCTTAATATCTCATACACAGATCCCACTAACCTCTAGAGAAAAAGTTGAGGGGGAGTATTCTAAGTCAAAGAAGTCTTCTCATTCTACTTCAACCGTTGAAGAAGATCCCGTTGCTGATATATAGATTCACCGGAATCTACTCTCTGCTTATTTCTTTCCATAGCCTCTGATGTTACTCTAAAGGGAGAGAAGGATGCAGATTGCATGTTGAAAGACAGAGTTTTGACAGCATCATCTTAGGGGGAGTACTGTTGGGTCCTCTTGAAGATAATGCATACCAAAACTTTAAGTTGCTCTCTATACTCGCCACATGAAGATTTAAGCTAATATGTCAGATTTGTAAAGTGTCATCTTAGGGGGAGTACTGTTGGGGCTATTTGAAGATGTCACTTTCCAAATACAAGCGAGTGAAGATATCGAGCATCATCACGAGCAAGCACGGGTGAAGACGTTCATTAATTGTATTTGTCTTAGAATATTTGTGTAATCGTTTCGTGCTTAAATGCGCGTTTGTGCTTAACTGCACGTGGTTAGGTTACATTGTAAGGTGAATGGTATGGACTATAAATACCATCACCTAGGTCATTTGTTATTGGGAGTTGCCTACATTTCATTCCATATCCCTTGTAACCTCTCTATTGATCTAATACAATTCACCTATTCATATTATCATAATCTTCATCATACCTTGCATTGATCTTCATGAACATTCAAGCATCAATACGTGATTAGTGAGTTTCCGCATCACTGATTACAAACAACATCCCCAAACAATCTCAGATCTAGATCCAAGCTCGCTTCGTCGAACACTATCACCGGCAGTGGACCGATCGGATGTAATATAGCGTACGTAAGTCCGGGTGTCGACCAACAAACTCTATATATTACGTTAAATTAACTAAATAAGACTCAACTAACTAGACACGATTTAAATAGAAAGATTGTTAAAAAGGGAGGGTTTACTGCTAAAAATAGAAACTTACTAAAAATGGAAACTTTATAAAAATAGTAACTTACTAAAAATAGAAACTGACGAATTTAAAAGACAGATGTAAAACAGAGAAATGAAGACGAACCACCTAGGCTAGAATTATCGTTAACTTCAATTATCGCTCATGTTGGACTAATGGTTATGGAACCGCTGGAACCGGTATCTAAACATGTTCGCTTAAAAGCACCCCTATTTAAGACCCTCGACCCTTTTTCGAGAAGAAACCTAAAGGGTTACTATCAAGTTATTAGCACACCGGTTATAGGATTAAGTTTCCTCATAGTTACCTAATCATATTACGCTTAATTGACCCACACTAAAGACCTATCTCACGATATAATCCTTAAAGCCATTTGAACCCAATCATTCGATTTAACAACTGAGACTTGTTAATAACCTATCACCTCACAGATATCTAGGTTAGCTACACGTTATTATCAATTTTTCTAGTATCATTAATCCTATGGTTTTATTGCAAATCAACCATAACAATCACAACGCAAGTTAATGACCAAGCGCACCCTATTATGTGACATAGACAATCACCAATGACACATGGATTAACAAGACCAATTCCATCAACGCAAATTTGTATAACGCATCAAACGATTAACAAAGATTCAAACTTAAATCAAGCATAAACCATAAACCAACAATCCAACATGGGTTCAAACATTCGTTAATGAATCATCAATAAGCCTAGATGGTTCTAAAGTGTTTAGCCAAGCATATTCAACATGAAAAACACAAGTTTAATAATGTATGACATGGTAGAAAAGAAAAGAAAACAATGGATTGAAAGAACCCGGAACGTCTAGACGCAAATCCTTGATCCCGTGCTCTCCCGTAGCTTCGTTTTCACCTCTCTAGCCTCAAAAACACTCTATTTTTGTCCAAAACCGTCTCTCAATCGAACATGGAGGCTAGGGTTTACTTGTGGAGAGATTATATAGCAAATCGGGCCAAAAACGCGAAAACTTTCTATTAAAAACGCGTTGCCGCGTCACGTGGCGACGAAATGGATCCTCATCGCGTGGTACAGCATAACACGTGCCCAGCCCCTTATTTTCACGCCATGGCACGCGGCCAGGCCACCCCCTGGTCGCGTGACGTGGTGAGGGGGTTTCGGCTCTCGGTTTCGTTTGGTTTTTTTGTTTTCGCGTACCGGCTTGCTCGTAACTCCGTTTCTCGCCCCGTTTTCGCCTACAGATCCGATTTTCCGCGAGCTTTTCAATTCTTTATCAACCTGGGACCTACGAAACACAAAAACATCAGTTTTGTAGAAAATGCTATAAAAATTGAACCGAAACAACTTGAAACGTAATAAAACTTAACAAGGGATATATATATATATATATATATATATATATATATATATATATATATATATATATATATATAATTTATACTCTATCAACCAGCTAATTCGTTAGCTGACAAATATTACTTTTCACATGTTTTCAGGTGTTACAGCATAGGTGATTATTGCAAGTAGGGGTGTGCGCGGTGCGGTTAGGTTCGGTTTTTACCCTTAACCGCAACCACAACCGCAATATGCGGTTAGTGGTTTTCATAAACCGTTCGGTGATCGGTTTTTTCGGTTTGTGGGTTTCGGTTTATTCGCGGTTTCGGTGTGGTTACGGTGCGGTGCGGTGCGGTTATTTATTTATTTATTTTGTTTTACTAACCGAAGTTTGAAAGAGTAAACAATAAGTATATTGATAGATACGACATAAATTCATTAGTGGGATAAAATGCATTACATCAATAGTAAACCACGATGTGTTACGTTCATAAAGAAACAAAGTTCATTAATGTAAAAAAAAAGACAATCAATAAAGTTAAAAAGATTGTTTTGTAGTCTTCATCAGAAAGATCCACTACACTTTTGCCTGTAAATATAAACAAAACCACACCACTTTAGTTCAATAAATAAGATCCACAATCTACATGCCATATCTATACTTATATTAAAACGAAGTTCGGTGCGGTTCGGTTATTTCGGTGGTTAGAAAAAGGAATAACCAAACCGCAACCGCAAATGTCGGTTTCGGTTAATTTCGGTTCGGTTAATTGCGGTTACCTTTTCGGTTTAGTTATTTCGGTTCGGTTTAATCGGTTAGTTCGGTTTCGATTCGGTTAATTCGGTTGTTTGCACACCCCTAATTTCAAGATACTTCACACATAAGATTCATGCACCTAGTTTAATAAAGAGTTATCTATCATATTTTAAGTTAATTGTCTATTTGATTCATGTGTATGTTAATTGAATATTGAATTTAATATTATTTAAACATTTTAAGTACCATGAGCTACGTGAAATCTAATCACTTACGTTTGCCCTGAGGTTTCCGCCGTCTGTCGGGTTGTGACACAACAAACTATAGGATCCATGGCTCAACCCTCTTCTACAATGCTTCAGCAAGGATGCTTAATCCAGAATCAACAAGGATCCTTCAGTCAACCGTGATGCTTAATCTTTACAGGATCCTTCCGTCAGCCAGGATCCTCAATGCAATATCTACCGAGTCCTCCCCCCAATCAAAATCAAGTATCCTCAAACATGCAGTGACCAAGAGTTACTGAAAATCATGATGGCGATTTATACCCATGCAGACTAACACTATCGCTGCACAATCTATCTCAATTGAGATGCCTCGTTCAGAATATTATAGTGGGACAGGGTATTCTCAACCGAGAGGTAATAATTGAAATTATCAATCTTTAAACACTAATTTTGTCTTAATGCAGGATACAGGTATCAATGCAGCAATGGCTAGAGAGTTACAAAAACTTAAGGATATGATATCCAGCGTTCCAGGAGTAGTCAGACCGATTCCTGAAATTCTTGAAGGAAGCCATAGAGTTTCAAGATTTGCTCCACCAATATGTGATGCTGAGATTCTAAAACGCTTTCAGACTCCAAATATGAAGCTATATGACAGATCATCTGATCCTGAGAGCATGTGGCTCAATATAGGGAAAGGATGGAAATCACTCCTATTCTAGAAAAGCGAAAGGAAGCCTATTTATGCAAAGGTTTTGGATCCACTCTCACTGGATCTGCATTAAAATGGCTGCTAAGTCTTCCTCCTTACTCTATTACTTTATTCTCTCATTTAGTTAATCTTTTCAATAATCAATTTTCTTGTAGTCGAACTTTTGAAAGATTAACCAGTGATTTATATAGAATAACTCAATCTAATACCGAGTCACTTAGAGATTATGTGACTAAATTTGGCATGGAAGTCATAGAGATCTCTAACCTTGATATGGCTATAGTTGTTCAAGCATTTAAAATGTGATTGAAAAAAGACTCCCCTTTCTATGATGATCTTGTGATGACCCCATGCAGGAATCTAAATGAAGTAAGAACCAGTGCTTTAAGATTCATAAGGCTAGAGGATGACAAAAAGATCCAAGACAGGGTCGGTTCAACAATAAAAAAGGAACATCAGGATAAAAAGCAAGGATTCTTATTCAAGAATAGCAGGACCAAGAGAGGAAAAAAGCAACTAACTAAACAAAGAGGATCTGGTATCTTCAAGTATATGTTGACTCTTTATTGATAACTTATCACTTCAATGACTCTTATTTAGTTAAGGGTGAAAAATTAATTAAATATCTTGAAATAATTAAAACCCTTGTAGAATAGTTCAATTCTTTTAGTATAATACAGGTACCAAGAGAGGAAAATGCAGGGGCAGATGCTCTAGCAAATTTAGCATCATCATTGAAATTCCAGAAGATCTGAAAATTCCTATCATTCATATCCTTCATCCAGCTATTGACGAAGAAAGGATACTGGAGATTGATTCTGAAAACAAACTCATGGATCCTTTACCCTCTCAAGTACTTCAAGGATCCTGGATCCAACTAATCAGGAAATATATTGAAGTTGGAGAAATTCCAATAGGAGAAAATCCTAAAGCCTTCAGAATCAAGGTATCTCCATTTATTATACTAAATAACATATTATACAGGAAGTCTCTTGCAGGTCCATATCTAAGTTGCATCGAGGAACCTGAAGTCCAAAAAGTTCTTAAAGATTTCTATGATGGAGATTGTGGAAACCACACTAGTGGTAGATCATTATTCTCAAGGATCCATAGAACAGGATACTTCTGGCCCATGATGAAAAAGGTTGCTATGAACTACTCAAGGAAATGTGATGCTTTTCAAAGGCATAGCAACATCCTTCATCAACCTGCAAACCTTTATATCCTATTATATCTTCATGGCCATTCATGAAATGGAGCATGGTCATAGTAGGCAAGCTACCAAAAGCACTAGGAGGAAAAGTATTCATGCTTGCAATGACAGATTACTTTTTTAAATGGATAGAAGCAGAATCATTTGCTCAAATCAAGGAAAGGGAGATAATATCTTGCATTAAAAGAAATATTATTACTAGATTTGGTATCCCTTCGGAAATTGTACGTGACAATGGTTCCTAGTTTTTCGGGAAAAGAACCACTAACTTTTGTGACAACTAGGGAATTAAATCATCACATCTACTCTGGTTCACCCTCAAGCTAATGGTCAAGCAGAATCCAGTAACAAAATTATCATCAACAACCTAAAAAAGAAGTTAGGATCCAAGAAAGGGAAATGGGCTAAAGAATTGCCTTATGTCTTATGGGCTGATAGGATGACTCCAAAGAATGCGACAGGCCAAACACCATTTTCATTAGTATTCGAAGCAGAAGTTGTGATTCCAACAGAAATGGTAGTTCTTACAGCCAGAGTGAGCATCCGTGATCCTCAACAAAATGAAGAATCCTTTATCCAGGATCTAGAAACTGTCGATGAACTCAGAGGCTTAGCAAAAATCAGAATGGCTGCTTATCAACAAATGATAGCTGGAGCATATAATAAAAACATAAGAATGAGAAGATTCCTAGAAGGCGATATGGTACTAAGGAAAGATTTTCAAAACAACCAATCTAGCAGATGGAAAAGTAGCTCCAAATTGGGAAGGACCATATTTAATTGAAGCTGAAGCTGGAAAGGGGCATATCGATTGCTTACAATGGAAGGAGTTCCATTACCAAGAGCCTGGAATGCAACACATCTGAAAAAGTACTTCGTATAATAAGGATCCAAGATCATCCATGGATTAAGGATCCTAAGTTCGGTATCATCTTATCCTTTCAATCATTTTTACATTATTAAGCTTTTTTCATAAGCAAGGATGTTAATGCATTTAACATCCAATTTCATTAAATTTCAAAGTTTTGTAGAAAGCCAAGTTCCTTATGTGGAAATTATAGAGATTGGTCATCTCTCTCCTAAGTTTAAGGTATCTAATACCTTCTAAGATTTAAAAGGTTTTCAACTTTTCTAAGATCGCCAGTAGCGCACGTTATCCACGTATGATTCAAGGCAATGGGACCAGTACACTATATGTGGCTGACAATTTCTTTGTTGTTGGTCATATGTTGGATCCTAAAGTTTATGGGAGAAGTACCATACCTCCATTATCCTATGGTTTCTAACGTTTTTATGTTAGCTAAGGTTTTGACATTTTTCAATGTCACTTACCGCCAGTGATTTTTGGGCCCTGTCGCCAGTCATTTATTGAGCCTTGTCGCCAGTTTACTTGTATAAATTACAGGATTACACAAATGTTTGGAGATTCAACTAGTTATAAGGATCCTGGATCCTAAATTTCTGAATGAGATATTTTTTGTTTATCTCATTTACGAACATTTTTAAAAATCGTTTTGAATATTCTGGTATGATATCTACTCTATTTACGAACATTTTAAATATATTGTTTTGAAGATATTTCGAACCCTTATATGAACCTAACTTATCTCTAAAAGGGAACATTTTAAATAACTAAAAGTCAAAAGATTAGATTGTCTACCACAATAGAGCATAACCCAGGCTTCACCAACAAAATGTGGACCATCTACCTGGGTTAGCAATTGTTTTGTTACTTGTTCATGACTTGCAAGAATTAAAAGACTTCAGATGACAAAGGCTTCATTCCCCAAACGGAGGATCCCTCCACCTTTGCTATCCAAAACGTGTACTAAGATCCATGATGCTAAACCCTAAGATTCTTGTCTAAGTTACAACCAAATCTGACTAAATTTTAAAGCTTCACAAATAAAATGGGCTCAGGCTTGCATCACACCTTCATCGCCCATCTGGACCTTCTCCTCCTTTTCACCCTCAGCCTCCTTGCTTGTCCCATCCTCAACCACCTTGTCCTCTGCCTTATCTTCATCTCCCAAGTTTGCCAAAGTTTGCTTCCATTTAGCCACATCCCACTCAGCTTTTTTGAAACCAGCATCAGCAGCCTCTTTAGTCATCTTGATCCTTGCCTGAATAGCCAATTTGGCCGCCCATTCCTTGGCTTCATCAATAGTAGATTGCATCTCTTGGCTCGCCTTGTCCTCTGCTACCTTCAGATCCTCCTTCGGCGCCTTGATCTCATTCTCTACTCGAGTGAAGACCTTATCTTTTGCAGCTATAGTTGATCTCAAGTCGGCTAGATGTGTCTCAGATTCCTTGATCTTTTTATCATGGGAAGCTTTCAGCATAGCAAGACTCTGTAAAAAAAACATAGGTAAGATTTTAAGGATCATTTATCCTTAACTAATCCAATTTCAAAAGTAATGTGCAGGAAGTAGTGAAATTATATCGGAGATGTACTCAACAATGCCTTTCTCCATCTCGACAAACTCGTCCTCTTGATCAGAAGGCTTCTTCCTCTTGTGGCCTACTGTTTTTGAACGAGTAGTCACTGGCCTAGGGGTATAGGTTGTAGAACTTTTCTTCACAAGAGGTCATCAACATCATCCAGCATGAACATGGGAGATTTGGACGAAGATCTAGGGGCACCTGCAATACAAATAGATAAGTCTTATCTTCATATACTTACTTGACAAGGTATGTGAAGAAGACTGTGAGTCACTTTGCACAGGGTCTTTCAACTTCAGCTTAAAGGTTCGAACGCTTGTATCCAAACTCAAAAATTCTTGAGCTCTTTCTTCCACATACAAAGCCTTGGACAGATCAACAAAATGATTCACTGCAAATACAACACAGATATTGACAAAAGGATATTAATCAAATAAAGATTCAAAAACAAAGGTTCCTATATCCTACCCTTAGAGGCCCAAACAACAGGAAGATCATTGCCTCCGGGGATAGAATCTCGTCGAACAAAGAAGAACTAGTTTCTCCGCAAAGGATTATTCTGAGTTGTCTTCAGAATAGGGACAACTTGGTGAGGTTTGGATTTTAAAACAAATCGACTCGATCCATGAGTCACCAAATTGTATAAAAAATCCAGTTCGGGAACACCAAAGTTCAGATTGTGTTCGACGATAATTTGTTCAATCATTAGCAAAGTTCGCCAAACCATCGGCATGGCTTGAATGTAAGACAAGCCTGTGACATCGAAGAATTGTTGTGTAAGGTCTAGGAATGGAAATGAGAAACCAAGTTGAAATGGTAGTGCCGGAAAGCAAACCCATTCATCAGACTCAGCATCGCTTGGGGCTTTACGGTCAAACGGACAAAAAACAGTGTTCGGAGGAATTAAAGGAGCTGTGGTTTGAACCTCAAGATCACTGAACTTGCAGATCTCTTTCATCGGTTCTTTAAGAAGATTTTGAGAACGAAGGGTGTTATTGCTGTTTTTTTAAAGAGAGCTTGAAGATGACAAACTATGACTTTCAGACATGCTCGATGGTGGTTGTAAGTATGAAAAAAATCAAAGATTCAGGGGAGAAATCTTTACCTTGATCGGCGAAGATGAGTCGATGATGCAACGGTTGTAAAAACTAATTCGGAGTCAAGAGTCGAGTGTATAAAACCTGAGAAATGAAACGGTTATGCATATCCCATCCGTAATTATTTCAAGTTTGAAAAACATGTATCAAATATGCCCGCTGTTAAACACACCCACATATTTGGGGGCAATTGTTAGGGCTCGAATTCTGGCTATCGAGGATGCATTGTCCTTAATGCGCTGGATCTAGTATCCTTGGCGCTTGAAGGATTTAGCATCCTTAATGCTTATAATTGTCGAACAACTAACATTTGTCTTCTGTATATTTTATGTGTTTCAACTACAGGTAACGTCTATGTGACTTAGGGGTTGTTTGTCTACCTCTTAATGGTTCAGTTTAGTGCTTAACCATTCAGCATTCAGAGCGTTTGTTTCAGAAAAAATAGCCTCTGAATGGTTCAGTTAAGTGCTGAATGGTTAAGAGACTGAGAGATGCTGAATGAAACTGAATAGAGCATATACTAACTTTATACTCATATGAAGTTGTACCCCAACATCCCTCATATTGGTGGAACCTCTTAGTGGTTCAGACCTCTTAACCATTCAGCTCTTAATGATTCAGATTTTGCCAAACAGCTCCTTAGTCCACTGCCAAACTCGGTCAATATGGTTGTGGAACAAGCTGAGAACGTGGTCAACTAACCTCAACGACTTCAAGCTAGTTTTTAGGAACATATTTCGACTATTCTATATTATATAATGAGGCTATGGCTAAGTTTAACACACACGTGATCATTAACACTTCTTCTCTCTCGACTAATTTCCCTGCTCGCACACACATTTTTGCACCGAGCTGCCATAGTTCTCGAGTTGTACTTGTTATTATTCTTTATATATTGGTTATATACATTTGTCATCACCTGAGGTTTTTATGCCGGCGATCATCCATGGATCAATGGCTTTTCCTCGTATAAATGTGGTGTTTGAATGGGGCAGTGATTAAGAGGAAGCGTTTGAAGAACTGGAAGACATGCTAACTAGAGCACTAGTGTTGTCTCTTCTAGAAGGCAATGAAGACTTAGTGGTATATTCAGATGCTTTATATTTGGGATTGGTTGTACGTTGATGCAACGAGGAAAGTCATAGTCTACGCTTCGAGAAAGTTAAAAAAAATGAGGTCAACTACCCCAAGCATGATCTAACTTGCTTTTGTAGTCTTTGCATTCAAGATATGGATACATTATCTGTATGGTACTAAATGTATGATTTTCATGGATCACAAGAGACTAAAATATTTCTTTTAACATAAAGATCTGAACATGAGGCAGAGAAGCTGGTTGGAGTTAATAAAAGATTATGATTGTGAGATTACCTACCACCTTAGTAAAGCTAATATGGTGGTGGATTACCTAAGCCTTAGGAAGAACTACGAACCAATTTGAGTAAAAGCATGTCAAATAGTTGTTACTCCAAGTGTCCTGGAGTACATCCGTACAGCCCAGGACGAAACTATGAAGCAAAGTTAGATCAAGAAAGAAAGAATGGTAGGGAAAGTTACCGATCTAATAGAATACACCAATGATGTTAAAGCCATTTACGGGAGAATGTGGATTCCACAATACAAGGATATGGAAGGCAAAGTTTGAGATGAAGCTCATAAGACTCGATTTCGATTCATCGAGGAGCGGACAATATGTATTTTGACCTAAAGGATTAGTGGTGGTCGGGAATGAAAAGAGAAGTGACAGCTTATGTTAACAAGTGTCTGACTTGCTTGCAAGTAAAAGCTGAACATTAGAAACCTTATGGGCATAAAGTACCAGAACGGAAAGGGAACACCTCACTATGGACTTTTATCACGAAACTACCTAATACAACCAAGGGTAATGATTCGTTTTAGGTAGTAGTAGACAGACTGACAAAGAGTGCATACTTCTGACCTATTAAAGAAGCAATCAGTTCAGAGAAACTCACAAAGTTGTTCATAAAAAAGATAGCTGCACGTCACGGTATGCTTGTGTCGATTATGTCGGATGGGGACACAAGGTTTACACCTAAATTCTGGAGAAAAATTAACGAAGAGATGGGAACGAAGGTATATATCAGTACAGCATATCATCCTCAGACTGATGGTTAATCAGAAAGGACAATTCAGATGTTACTGGACATGTTGTGGGCATGTGTTATAGATTTTCGTAGTAGTTGGGAGAGTCATATACAATTGGCGGAATTCTCATACAACAATAGTCATCATGCTAGCATCAAGACGCCTCAATATGATGTTGTGCGGAAGGCGATGTAGAACTCTAGTATGTTTAGGGGCTTAAAACAATTGCATTAGTTGTAAAACCTATAGAAACGAGCCTGAAAACTTTTTAAAGTATTTTTCCTCAACTTTTTATATTTTTTTATTTTTTTATATTCATGGTAGTTTGTTGGATTCATAAAAAAGTAATAGAAAAATAAAAATAATTAATGGCGCTAGTTAGCGAGTAACACAACAATAAAACTAATAGCAGAAAGCATATTCAATGACAAGTTAAATTGGGTAAAAAAAATTACAAAACTAAACAGAAACATACTTTAGTCTAACTAACGGTGAATAAAAAAGATATGTGGCTTTGCATGTCTTGAAAATTATGAATTCTAATCTAGACACTAACATTTACTACATGCGTCTTATTTTTAACATTATGAGATTCACCTATAAATTGACAATAATGTCATTAAAGTCTTAATGGTAAATTTAAAAATTATAAATTTATTTTTAAAATAAACATTTAAATTGAGACAATAAAAAAAAGAAAACATAGAAATTTAAAGTAAAACGAAAAGAGTATTTTATAACCTCGTGTTAATAACTTTTAACGTGATGTTATAAAAATAAAATTAATAATAACAATAATAATAATCTATACCTTCTAATAAAATAGAGGTTTGGACTTTGGAGGACATGTGTCATTTACTGAAGAGGTTGTTGGAGCATTTTCCCGCTCAAAATTAAGAAGTTTTTTTAAGCTATGTATGGAAAAAAAAATCAATAACATTAAATCATCAATAATTTTCTCTTTCAAAATTTCAACCCACCTTATTTACATCCTTGAAATCATTGTAAAAACAGAAAACAAATAATTTAACAAATAACTCATCACAATTTACAACATATACATGTCGATCCGTATGCTCGACAGAGTACATATGAGTGTCACCGTAAATTTTGGCGGATATATATCATCTGGATTATTTGTATATATGTTTTTCTTAATCTTTTCTTTTAAAATTAATTGGTAGGATTTATAAGACACTCATTTACAAACATCAAATCTAATTTGGTTAATATTGTATTTGTAGTTAAAATCTATTTGTTCAAGGTTTAAATTCGAGTTTGAATGCAATTTGTTTTTATTTTCGTATATCTTTCATGTAATGTGTGATTTATTCTCAAATATTATTTTTTCATAAAGTTTTAAAATTGTGTTTTTATGTTTCCACCCGTGTTGCACACGGAGTTTAATATAATAATAATAATAATAATAATAATAATAATAATAATAATAATAATAATAATAATAATAATAATAACAACTTTTAACGTAAAAAACAATAAAAGGGAAAAAAAAGTCATTTTTGCACTTACTCACCTCTTTCCAAGTCTCTTCCTTAGTGCATTTTCCTTTCTCTTTCCAAATAATGCTAGTAAAGTACTAATTATGACGAAGTGACTTTTAAATTGCTAGGAAACTTTCCAAACGTCACATCAATTCTTACGCCTTATTTTAAACCCCCAATCCATCCTTCCTCACAACAATTCACACCCATCTTTCTTCACTACACTCAATCACACATACACATGGATGCAAATCAATTCGAAAACAAACATCAATTGTGTCCGATTTACCTAATATTCATGCTGCCCAACACAATCGGCTCATTTGCTAGAGCATACCGCAGCAACGACTATTCATTAGCCGTTCTTAATCTACTTGTTTTTACAGTTTTCCTATTCGTGGATTGTTTCCTGCCCAACTACTTGTCTATGCCTAAAAGCGAGAAATCGAGTCGCAAATTTTGGATGAAATTAGCGATGTGGTGTCTGCACACCATTATCTGGTTGTCATTTGTGCATCTGTTTTCATACTTTATGAGCTGGGAAATAACTGTGGCTCTGTTCGCCCTTGTGTTGATCGTTAGTTTAGCTCTGTTGTGTGTGTTTATAATCGTTGATGTTGTTAGCTATTGGAAGATTTGGTGGTATGATGAACATCGGAATTTAGATGCGGGAAAATCGAGTCATGGTTATTTGGTATTGGGGGAAGTTTAAACTTTAAACCAAGAATTTTCGTTTGTTGATATCACACCATAATAAAATGCGGTAGTTATTTTTTTTTAATGATATTGGTTAATTGGTTATCAATTAAATGTTTGTTATTTCTGGATCGCTAGCTGAAATATTTTAATGTGACCTAAGTTACTATTATGACATGTCTAACACAAATTTTTTATATGACTCCAAAATACGGTGAAGAAATAGCAAGACACAAACTAACATGATAAAATAGATGCTACTAAAAGTTCATAATATATTTATACGGTGAAGAACACAAACACAAACACTGATAAAATGTTTTAAATAAATTTTAAGGTTTAGTAAAAGTTTATATAATAAATTAAAATTGAAACTTATAACACAAATACAATGTTAAAAGTTCAACTTTTTTAACGGCAAATTTAGCTCAACGATGTGTCTTTTAATGGGGGGAGGAGTAGTTCACGAGGAATGAAAGAGGAAGACAAGCTTCCCACAAGCTTCATACCTTGTTAAAAGAGGAAGTCCAACAAGGAAGTTCCAAGAGGGGAGTTATTATTTACGTACGTAAGTGTCATTGGAGAGGCTAAAAGGTGATCCACTTAATCGGTAGTTTAACACGTTCTTTAGGGTTTTTTGTTGGTCACATCTGGAAAATGATCTGGGATCCTTTAGGTTGCTTAGAAGTTTCGTATCTTTAGATCCCGATTCCATCAATGTTCCATAACCGTTAGAAGTTCAAGTTTCACAATCAGGATTCTTACCTAGGTAGTATCTTTCTCCATTCTTGAGTTCATTCTTAGTACTCTTCTGTCGGTTTGTATTTTTAGTTTAACTCTTAGTTTAAATATTCTTAGGATTCATAGAAAACCCCGCAATCCAATTAAATTCCTTTTCATTAGTTTAGTTTTCGTTATTTGTAGTGTCCTTTGGGTTCGATATTCGGAATTCTTAGAGCTATACTACATTGACATGTACACTTGCCTGTTGTTAGGTTTAAGTTAGAGTTTTCTAGAATTTTAACTCAAGTGTCTAGGTCGAGTCTAGGTTAGTATTTTAGTTTCATTTATATAGATCGCTTTAGCCTTATCATTGGCTTTGTTTGTTAATCTGGTTCAGTTTCTTTGAATAATGAAGTATGAATATGGCAAAAAAAAACACTATTGAGCTAAATATGTTCATATAACGGGTGTATTATTGGAGCTACTCTCATTGTTGAATCAGGGCTGGCTTTGGCAACACATATTAGTAATGAAATAAACTTGATTTTTTTAGAACGGCGGTTGGTGCAACGGCTTATGACCGAAGCACTCAAAGGTACAAGGACCGAGATCGAATCAACTTGCTTATGGGTACCCATTGGTGAGAAATGAATCGAGACTACCTACAACTTACAAGACCACTGTAACCAACTAAACCACCACCACCACCACCACCTTCAATACCAACACCAACCAAATCGACACAACATTCCTAGACACGCACTTGACAGGAACAAAACGCTAGCTGTTAAAAATGCATCTCACCTGGTTGTTAAGCACAATATATATTTTGCCCAGTTTGCTTCATAGACGTCCTATTGGGTTGCTAACCAGCAGTCCCGAAAAGCGTGGTTGATAATTGTTCTAGCCGAAAGCCTAGTACCAGTAGTGACAGTTGGCTTGTTCTGTCGAGTTGTAGCAAACTGCTACTTGATTGTTCTATGACTTGTTTTTTATTATTTGTTTGTTCGGAATGAGACTTTTTTTAATAGTATGTTTAGACTGATATTTATATTACTATGTAAGACTTGGTTTTTAAAGTAATATGTTTATGATTGATATTTCTTCGTGTGTTTGTTATTATTTAATTGAGACTTGTAAGGCTCATGACATAGGTAAAAGCCATTATTTGTTGACTACAACATACGAGTACCTTGTTACAAGTTGTTATCGTTGGTGCATTCCAGCCGCCGCTGTATCACGCGGGTATTTTACTAGTAATTATCATATTGTCACTAAGTTCTTGGTAATACTTAACTAAATAAAAATATTAAGTTAAGTCGAAGACAAAGATACACACACACACACACCATCTCAATCAAATCTCAAGGACGAGATTTTTATAAAGATGGGGAGGATGTAACACCTACAGAAATTTAATATTTTAATTATAAGTTGAGAAGCTCGATCTCGTAGTCTTAAACAAGCCGTTAGTATATATGACAATTGTAGTTCAAATATTGTTAATTGAATAAGAAACTTATTATATGACTATTAAAAATACAAGATGCTTAGACAAAAATTATTATTATAGGAGACCGTCCTATGATAATTAAATTTGAACTTTCTTCGTTTTTAATGAAACTTAGGTCAATGCGTAGAGATAGATGATCTCGTCCTAACGGTATATTTATAATTTTATAGAATGCCATAATTTAAAAGTTATATGAGACAAACATGTTAAGCAGTTGAATTAATTAATATAATAATAATAATATTACTAAGTTAGCTAGTTGGCACGTCATTAAAGTCCCAATCGAAGCATATTTGAAATTGGCGTGCTTCC
This sequence comes from Tagetes erecta, assembly GCA_030867185.1. NCBI lineage: Eukaryota > Viridiplantae > Streptophyta > Magnoliopsida > Asterales > Asteraceae > Tagetes > Tagetes erecta. The sequence continues at coordinate 49,546,721 of CM061491.1, read as the reverse complement.
ATCTTTCTATATATACTAGATATGAGACCCGTGTTACACACGGGTTTTCCTTAAGTGATTACTTATAATCATCAATAGTATAATTTTTTCATAAACTTATAAAATACCCAAAAACTTCATAAATTTTGCAAAACTTCCTTATACACCACATTAGTTGTTTTGTTAGCTAAAGTTCCTTCGTTTTCAGAAATTAATATCTTCAATCCCTTCTTGCTTTTGACTCTTGAAATTGCCACATAAAGTTGACCATGGCTAAATACTGGTCTTGGCAGATATAATCCTACACGGTCTAGTGATTGCCCTTGACTTTTATTTATAGTCATTGCAAAACATAATGCTATTGGAAATTGTTTCCTACAAATCTTGACTGGTAATATATATAGTGGTTTAATTTGTTTCCTACAAAACAGGTAGCAGTAAGCATGTTGATGGCTTAGGGTGGTGGAGAAGTGTGTTACTGCATGGGAAAGCAAAGAACATTTAATGAACATCAAATCAATAATAAATGCTGGATAAAAAAAACGTGCAAACTTTATTTTACTTCCTTTTAATTATGAAAATACATAATTTATTTAATAACCAAAACAACACGTGGTTCAAGTAATTTAAAGCCTCAATCAAATATCTATGACACTTTTGTTATCACAATTTTGTTATGGTTTAATCTGCCAAATTTATTAAAATAAAACATCTTTGAGAATCTAAGAAACTTATATAAAAGGTTAAAAAGGTTTTAATGACGGCATAAACGCAACTTTCATATTTAAATTTAAATAGCTAACAAATAGCATATAAACATACACCTCAAACACACTAAATTTTACAAAATTTGGCAATATTTTTAATAACTGCCAGGATATAGTGTCTAAGATTCCAATAAGAAATCAAACGAAACTTTTTGTATGTCAAACGAAATCAATAAAAAGGTAATAATGATGGTTGTTAAACAAATATAATAATTTAAAAATACCATTAACAAAATAGAAGTTAATATGTTTATAAAAAATTAATAATTAAGCCACGGGTACATAGAAGTTAATATGTTTAAAAAAAAGTATGAGTAATAAAAGTAGATCAGTTGATCTAGAACTAAACGAAATACCTTGTATAACATCCATTTTTTTCAATTGTTATTTGATGAAAGAATGGTGCATTTGCTTCAAATGCCAGTTTCACAACATCTCCAACTTTAAGACCTGAAAACTGATGAAAGTCCTTTAACAGGTGCTGCTTAAAGAGAAAAATAAGAAAGCAATATTTATTTGTAGTTAAGCATCAAAATAATGTCTAAGCATCAACGGATGTGAACCCATCAACCTCATCATATTCAAAAACAATCAAACACATCCAGGTAATGTTAACATGTTGAACAATATGAAACCAGCCTTCGGTGAAATAAAACTTTTTGTTGATTTTTTCAAATTTTACAATAAAGTCGAGCGAATCATATTTCAACTTCAAATCACCAAGAAGTATATTATACTCTTTGACCGGCCTTTTCATTATTGAGGGCAGCTCCGGAAATAGATAATTAAACAATGAAATAATATTGCACACACGGGTAAGTTCATTTAATAAAATGAGTTAAAAAGAAAAGAATAAACATACCATCCGTGTCAGATCCGGATCATGGAGAAGGGTAAAAAATGATTTCATTTGTTACTGTCTAAAATATATTAAAGGGAAACTAATCAGTCATATATGGTGGAGCAAAACAAAATTAAAGAATGATTGAATACTTAATAAAACATATTAAGCTTTAGTCAATGTTAGAATCAGTAAACAAACATCTACAAACATAAACCAAGGTAAACACAGGTAACCAAAAGTATGAAATAGATACATTAATAGTAGCAGCTTATTAAGAAAAATGAACCACAAAGATAGAAGACATTGTAAGTGAAAACAAAGTATAATATCAGTTGTAGTTGCATAAATAACATACATTGGCTTATGAATAATAGTGTGACTTATTATTATGCCTGCACTAAATGATCCTATATGATCAGATATAAATCTAGCATTTAAATCCAGCAGTTTTAGATGTTTAAATCACAAAACAAACATAAACCAAACTTTTCAACTTTTAAAACAATTCCATAAGTCAAAACCTCAAAGGAGAGAGCAATACACATACCTGTTCTAAAGCCTTATCAATTGTTGCAGTGGGATTGTAGTTGGTGCCAAATGCCTACTATTTGCACTCATGACATGCATTATTATAATAAAACAAACTGAGGGCTTTTAATTTCAAAAAGGTAGGGGTGATAAACTAATTATGATGGCGGATATTGCTTGATATGCAGTGGTGATGGAAAGTGATAAGGTTTTCAAAGTACAGGATGTTGGAGAATAGACTCTTGGGCCATCTTTCCCGTCAAATAAAATTGAATATCTATACTTAAAATATTTCTCTTCAATGATTAAGAAATTCATTGTAGGGGAAAAAATAAATGAGATGTCATGTGTGTAAAACATAATATGTTTACCTTTTAAGTAATGTTTGTGTTTTTGCATTATAGCAACATTAAACGAATTTCTCGACATTTATTACAATGCTGCAAAAAGCCAGAAACCACATCAAAATTCAACATGTAGTATGTTGATCATACCCATCGTATACCTTGTTATACAACTAATTAACATTGCTAAAAAAAGGATTAAAACTATTGAACCTGGTTTCAACCATCGTGGAAGTCGCTTCAAGCAACAACCTTGACTTATATATGTTGTAAGACCTTGCAAATGCTACATTCTCCAGTGAATCATTGTCATTCAACCCAAACCTGTAAAAGTACACCACAAAAACAAAATCAACGTCTTAATATATATACCCTACTTCAACTATTTAGCATATGCCTGTTTCAACAATCAAATTCTTGATTTAATTATGATTTTTGTTATGATTCATTTAAAATGCTTAATTAATGTTATGAAATTTAAATTTAGAAGACAGAAAAAGCTGTTGAATATCAATCCAACATGACATGGCATAATTTGAAGCACCCTAAACATTTACAAATTTTGACAGCGTAAATTATATGACCCACCCACTTTAACCCGTTATAAAGTTTTTAGCATGTTTGTTACAATCTTCAACTTCAACAGCCTTTAAAGCAAATCAACAAATGTTTACATTTTTAAAAGCTATTCCATAAGCATAAGCCACTTGCATTACACATTAACAATAATCAAAGCATGATTCAATAGCAGTAATGCAGTAAGCAAATAAAACATAGCCAAAATTCAATTCAGTGGATTGTTGAACATAAACAATATACATGAATCAAAACTGGTAAAAACTCAATCCAATCCTTGAGTTTTCCATTTATTGTAGAAAACATCTAGTTTAAGAATTCTTTAGTCAGCCGTCGATTAGTAGGTCAACTATTTCATCATAAAAAACAAAGAAATGAACAATCTAATACAAAATTCAAGATCAAGAATAAAACAAAGCATAAAGTGAAAAATTCAAGAAATGTAGGAAAGTTAAAGAAAACTCACCATTAAAACTAAAAACCCCATGAGCATAATTCATGAAATCTTACCTTTTAAAGGTCAAAACACCTCACGAAGTAAAACCATGAGCACTGCAATAAAGAAAATATAAGAGATTAAAAGAAAACCTAGAATCAATAAATACAATAAGAAATCGTTACCTGGGTTGAAATGCTCAAATCGTCATGCCAAAGGTGCGATAAAGATGACCTAATCATCCCTGGATCAGAGAAGACATTGTAACAACAATCAAACTAAATAATCAGTAAGGGTTAAGATGTATCGAAAACAAACAACGGTTTATGCCATGAAAAAAGACACGTAAGAAATGAAACGATCAAATTGAAGCAGAAATCAAACAATTAGGGGTAGGTGAAAGCACATCGATACAACAAATCATGGAATGAAGACAAAGAACAATCAATCATGGAAAAAATACCTGGTTTGAAGAAGATAATGGTGGATTGTTGTGAGGAATGGTTAATCACTACATGACTGTAAGAAACGAAAACAAATGAAGCTGAAATCAAACACTTAGGGTTAGGTGAAAGCGCATTTATACAGCGGATCATGAAATGAATACAAAGAACACTTCAATCATAGAAAGATACATGCTTTGAAGAAGAAAATAGAGGATTGTTGAGAGGAAGGATAGAAATCATGGATCTAGGTGAAAGACAAAGGAGAAAACAAATGGTCAGAGGTAGGTGGATTCAGCAAGAAAGAAGGTGTTTTGAATTTCAAACCAGCGGGTATGGAAAATGGATCGATGGATCAAGGCTGAAATAATCCGGATCTAAAATGTGGTGACATCATCAAATGTTGTAAATGGTTGTCGTGGATAGTCTAGAAAGCTGCCACGTCAGCTTGATGACATCATTCCTAACTCTCCTTTAGTGGAGTAGTTAGATTGAAAGCTTGAGTAGGTTTTTTTATATATCAAGTTCTTTAACAGGAACGTTCTAGTAAGAGAATCCTGAGCACATAGTATCTCACTGGGTATTGTTAGTAGTCGTTTTTGGAGCGTGAGTAGGGAGACTCTATATCAACTTGTCGTAGATTGTTTAAGAGGTATATCCTTGTTTACGATTACGTTTATTTAATTATTATATTTAATAGTGTATATACTTGTGAGGCTTAGGGTCTGGGTCGGGTTAGGTATTGGGTAACTTGACCCTGGTCAAGATATGGACTGATTAACCATGTTTAAACTAGATAGAGTTATTCATAGTTGACCACGACGATGACAAGCCAGTACCCCACTCCTTACATAATTAATAGCTAAGGCTTGCCCTGATTTAACCTGGACCCAAACTTCGTAATTGTTATAGTAGCATTAGTATAGTTTCAAGTGAACAAGGATCTTGCTCAGTAATTTCAAAGCGTTAGAGAGTAATAAGAAGTAATCCTAAGATTAATCAGTTAATCTAATTAAGGTGAATACATTTGTATTTTAAACGATTTTGTAAAATCTTTGCTATTTCGAAACCAACATGAAAAGTAGTTAATTTATTAATGCAAGTTGGTAAAATACGAGACGGATACTTGGCACGTACGGTCTTATTAGAAATGGTATACACGTGTTTAGGCAGAACTCATACGATGAGTTCTGTAACTAAGCATGGCTGGTACAGTTTGTGTGCCTAAAGGAGTGAGATTATCTAGGCACCGGGGTTATAATGGAATAACCCACAGCCAACAAACTGTTATCAGTGTGCAACATGGTGTGTATTTTATCCATGGCTCTAGTATGGTTAATCTAAATGAATGCTTTCATGCTTATAATTGATTTGGGTTTACAGATGATATTCACCAGCATTATCATTAATGTTTTATTTTTAAAACCTTTTACATGTAATGAATAAAAGAATGGAATTGCTAAGTGCCATGTTGTACATATGATGTTTTACATGTGCATGTTAACTAATTAAGCACAAAATACATCAAGGAAGAATGGACACATTCGATGAAGAAATCTTGTGTCTTTAAGTATTATAGTAATATGAAATTACTATGTTTTGTAAAATCACGGGTAGTTAAGTCCAGTTATATGAAAACAATGTTTCATTGTAAATATTGTGAAGTATCATGAAAAGGGACCAATGTTAAAATATTCCGCTGCATTGAGCTTTATGTTTTCAGAATAAAATAATCAAAGCAGGTACCAATCGGGTCACACGCTTGGGGCATGTCAAACCCGGGGTGTGACAAAGTTGGCGTTAAAATCCATCTAGAATAGTTTATGATGAATCATGCAGTTTATGATGCCAGGAATCATGCAGTTGTAATTGAAGTGAACCATATTGTCCATCAACAAGCGTTTGACGGTTTCATGAGGAACCGTTCATCTATAGCAACGCCTGCGATCACGAATCCAAATTCGTGGCAGATTCCTTCATACATCATGACCGCCATTGCTAACAATCAATTTCACGGGCGGGATGATGAAGATGCACCAACTCACCTTTCGCGCCTCGCGCGCATTGTGAGCACCTTTAAACTTCAAGGTGGATCTGATGACGTAATCTATCCGCATCTGTTTCCATTCTCACTTGCGGATCGAGCCATCGTCTGGCTTGACTCGCAAGCAGAGGGGACGTTCACGACGTGGGAAGCACTTCGCTCAGCTTTTTTGAAGAAGTATTTCCCACCTGCTAAGGCCTCTCGCTTTCGTGATTAGATCCACCCATTTAGAATGGAACCAGATGAGCCCTATTATCTTGCTTGGGAGGGTTTTCAAAACTTGTTATCTCGCTGCTCCCAACATAGGCTTACACCTTAGGCCTTGGTTGAAAAATTCTATAATGGGCTTACGTATGAAACCCGGGCCCGGTTTGATACATCTGCGGGGGGTCATCTAATGGGTAAAATGAACGTAGATCAGTGCAATGAGTAGTTTGAGAGTTTTGCCCAGGCTAAACACGAACAACGGTCCACTAACAGGAATTCCAGTCCTGTCACTGGCACACCTTCTTCTTCTTCTTCTTCTTCACCATGTTAGCATGGAAACCTGTTGGACCTGAATTGTAGTCTAATATTATCAACACAGCCAAAGTCAACAAAAGTCAACGTCTACGGTCAAAGTCAACACAAAAGTCAACGCGACGCGTTCGGGACGAAGATTAGAGACAAGACGTTGAATGCGACAGAGTTTAATTGTTATTAAATATATTTTGTGTCAACAAAATATATTTAATCCGTTTCGTCATTTTAAGTATTTTATGTAATATATATATTTTGTCTTAATGACAAAATATATATTAGACTAAACATTAGGTTTTATTTGTATTATTTCCAATTGTCATGTTTTAGTATAAGTTTAAGGTCCTAATTGTTATTAATCCAAAGTGTCATTAGGCTATAAATAGTAAATGACAATTAGGGTTTTAGTGGGCTTGAATGAGTCATTGATTGGGGGTTTCCATGTAAACAACATTTTATGCAATCATACAAGATCAAATCTGACTTTTTATTGTGTTCTTCTAAGTGTTCATATCATCTTCATCAATATTTTACCATTTTGATCCAAAATCTTCACAATTTACAGATTCAATAGTGTTATGGGACCAACAATTGGTATCAGAGTCTAATAGAGATCCAACTGAGTCATGTTATTGAAGATTTGTTACTGAATTGAAGAATTTAGAAGAAATTTTAGAGAGAAAAAGTAGATCTGAAGGGTTTCTAGAGAGAGAAACCAAATCTGAGTTTTGAATCTTCATCCAAATCCTCAGATCTACAACATTTCGTGATAGATCTTCACTTATAATCAGCAAAAACATCATTTCCACTTCAAAAGTTACAAGAAATCAGAAGAAAAAGTGCAGATCTGAGATTTTCTCTCACACACAGTGTGTGTGTTCTTGGTGTTTTCAAATCTGCAAGATCAGCGAATCTAGTCAATATCTGAACGAAAGTTCAAAATTCTGAGCGAATCTATACCAAGAATTTACATAGATTCGCCCGTTGTTGTTAGCGAACCTATAAGTTCGCCCGACACTTTGTAAGCCAACGAATCTATAGGTTCTTGCACACTACCTTGCTAAACCATCAAGATCTGAGCGAACCTACCATTTGTTTGACACTTACCTGCACCAACAATCAACAAAAAAAAAAAACTAACCATTTCTTTTCTTTCTTTAACCAAACCCATACCAAAACCAGATCTACAACCAAAACAAACCCATGCATTTAACCATAAACCAAAACAACCAAATCATTTTTTTTGAATCTTTAACCCAAACCCATCTTAAACCATCCACAACTTAACCAAAACCACATCTACCATAACCACATCTACCCAAACCCATCACTTAACCCAAACCCATTTAACCTCCTTCTACCATACCATAACAAATCCATACCCATAACCACATTATACACCCACATCCAAACCATTTACGGATCTGCAACCATAATCTCACCATCATACACTGCTCACCACTTCAACCTCAACCTTTTGACAGATCCGTCCACCACCACCATAAAACTCGAACCATAACTGATACATCTCCAACTTCTAATCGTTTCAAAAAAAAAAAGAAGGAAGAAGCAGCAGATCTAGTTTGATCTTGTGGTTGGCGACGAACAGAAACAAAGAAAACAGTTGTTTGTGTGTGTTGTTGAAAAAGTGAAAAAGCAAAGCAGCAGCAGATTTGTGTTGTTATGTTGTTGTTGTTGTGGTTGTAAACGAAACAAGAGTGTGAAGTGGCTGGGTTTGAGAACAAGATGAAGCAAATGTGTGTTCGTGCGTGAACCAGGAAGAAAAAGAAGCAGCAGCAGCAGCAGCAGCATGTTTCCGTTCGTTTGTGTGATGTTGTTGTTGCGTTCTTGAGACCGAAGAACAAGAAAGCAACAGCTGTTGTTGATGTTGTGTATGTGTTTGGAACCGTGAGATCGAGAGAAAGTGTAGATTGTGTATGTGTTGATGTTGTGCACTTGTGATTGTTGAGAAGTAGCAGCAGATCTGTGTTGTGCAGCAAGATTAGTTCATGTGTGTGTTTCAAAAACAAGAGAGAGAGAAATTGCAAAGTGAATGATGTTGTTGTGTTGTTGAAAGTACTTTTTATGTTGAAGTCTTAAAGAAGAAGAAAGATAGGATTGAAGAGTGAGTGGTTGTTGGAAGTTTTAAAAAATATATATTTTGAATTGGGCGGCTGAAATTGTGATTTAGGTTTAGGGTTATGATTGTTGTTTGGGTCACGTAGACAAAAAAAAAGGGTTTTTAAGTGTGTTACGTAAATTGGGTCATGTAACTTGGACCAAGATATCATTTTAGTTTTAAATTGTGCTGATTTATATATTGAAACATGGGATGTGTTAGAAATTAATTTTGTTTTATGTTCGCCCGGTGTTAAACTTTAAAACATTATGGGCGTTTTTCTTAAAGTCGTCATTAACATTTGAAAAGATGACGTCATTGGCCGGGTGTTTATTTTTGCCAATCTTTGGGCCAAAATATTGTCAGTTAAGTTGAAATATTTTTGTCATTGGCCGGGTGTTTATTTTTTGTCAGTCTTTGGGCCAAAATTTATTCAGTTAAGTTGAAATATTTTTTTAGTGGCCGGGTCTTTCTAAAATTCATTTTTAGGCCAAATTTTGAACGGGTTAAAAAAAATGGCTTATGCAGAACTTTTTAAATCTTTCAAATCTGATGATCTCACAATGGCACAAAGCCGGTTTGATAATTTTGCAGTTTTAAAGAATGAAAGAATGCCTGAGTTTCTCGATCGATTTGTAATTGTGGCAAATAACCTGAAGAAGCATGATCCAGAACTCGGAAATCATGAACGAGTTAAGAGATTGCTTGATTCTCTCCCACCGGAGTGGAGTTCACATGGAAAATCGATTAGAAGAGAAAGAGGATTTACTGATTACAAACTGGTGGAGGTGATGGACATATTAAAATCTTTTGAGTTGGATATTAAAAGAAATGAGTTTTACAAAGCTGTTCTTCATCCTCAAACCAACACGATAAATACTGACCTCATTTCATCGGTCACAAGCATACTTGATTACAAAACCGAATTGACCGAAAGGCTGGAATCAATGAGATCTGATTCGAAATCGACTGCAGAGATAAGGGAGAATGTCTTAGAAAGTGGTGTTGCTTCGAAAGCTGATAGTGAGAATAAATCTGATTGTGAGTCAATTGTTGATGATAAAGATGAGAAAAATGATGAAGGAAAGAAGGAAGCTGAGGATGAAGAGATGCTGAAGGCAAAGGAAGAGGAACTAAAAAGATATACAAGGGTCTGCAATTGTGACAAGGCACTGGCTGTTGAAAAAGTCATTATGGGACTTCCTTATGAGACTGTTCAAGACATGTGTTCATCTGCATGCAGAGTTTGTCTTTTTGGTATTTATGAAGCTAATAGACTTTTGTTAACAAATCAAGCTGAATTAACCACCATAAATACTGAACTTAAGAAACACTAATGGTACGTGGGATGTGGACCTGAAACCAAGCCGATAATTAATCCGGGAAACTCTAATATAAAAAAATAAAATAAAAATAAAATAAAATAAAAAAAACACGAAATTTCTTATAAAGCTATTTGATCTATCACTTATAGGGTAACCTACTATGTACTTAGATAAATTATAACTTTCATATATCCTTTATTCACAATAACAACAAAAACCAAACATTTCATAACTGACACACGCATATAAATTCTGATCTGGAATACATTTCACGACTCTAAGAATTCTGTTGATGATTACCACCATCAACAATAAACCAACACTACCAGTTGATATTCTGAGGGAGATTCACTCATTACGGTCCAGGGTAACCGCTTTCTAATTTGTTCCATTCCCGGTACACCTTTGTAATTGCCAAGAAACATAATATTGATACTCTGATTATCCTTTGGCACTTTGGACGCCTGACGTCCCTTCATAGAAGCTCTATTATCCAGCAATTTCCATATTAAACTTAATTAGCTTCCTTAATAAAAAGTGTTTAGCCGCCATGTAAGAAACTTTAACCTAGCTATTTTAACTTGTGAAGGTCCTAGTAGAGGAAACCATATAAGATATGATGATACTGAAGCCACCCGACACATGTAATGATATAACATGAGATCCTTTCTAATCCGTTAATGAACTTGGAACCCTAGACTTTAAATCGGACTGTTATACCTCATCGTCTTCTATATCCTCAAATGGTGAATCTAAACACTACCGTACGATGAATCCCGTTATAAAAATCACAGCTAGAATATTACTATTTAATACTGGAACCCTCACCTAGTAGGTTAGGGAGCTATAATCACAAATAATGAACTGGACTAAAACGATCTCTCCATAAAGAATAACCGAATCAAATCCCCACCTAATGTCGGCTTACAAATCTAATGGAACCTGCCTCTATGAGAAAATGGTTTGTTTATCGTATACTCCCTCACACCCTTGTAAACATTACCCTGGAGTTCAATTAAAATATGTGCCCATAAGAACACCTGTTTTCGGCTAATATTGTAGGAATTAAAATCTAAAGATACAACGGAAATCATGTAACAACAAGAGCTTGATAATACAGTAACGCAGCCATAAAACTATCTAGGTTGAAACACTAAACAACAAATTAGGAACTTAGTAATGAGATGACCAGCATGAAACGGTGATCATACGCTGGAAGTGGAACGAAATATTGAGGTATTGTAATTGTAACAACTATGGAAACAAATGTATGGCGAAGTCTAAGATAACATTCTTGAAAACCTTCTCAGTGAAAAAACGCTTGGCGTATCATATGCCCCCCGGGCACACTTCTAACCGTAACACTCAGATTCCATCAAAGAGAAAATCGATTGTAGTCCAAAGGATTAGGAACACCTCATGCAACGTAGACACTTTCATTTTAATACTACTTTAGTAAGCAAACATTAATAACACTTTACCCTACGTCATCCAACCACTTTTTCTATCGACTACAACGAAACATGAATACTTTATTAAGTTCCTTGATCATTCTTGCTTAATTCACGTACGTCCGAACATATAGGTAGTATCAAAACTCATTTCTCATCTGTTTTTAGAAGGTCCATGACATCCTTTAGACCGCGTTTTGGCAACGTTCCTTTAATGAAGTCAAGTACCTAGAACATGGTGTAACTTGTACACAAGTGTCCTAGTCTAATAATCTATACCAATAAATGAACCCTTCTGTTAGTACTCGGTCCTCGGGTAGCTAATAACAACGTGGAACGCATTAACCTAAATCCCCGAAATATACAGTATAGAAATCGCAATTTGTAAATCCCATTCAAAAAAAAAACAAAAAAAAAATTCTGGAATTCCATCAAAATCATAATACACATTAGACCATTTCAAACCCTAGGGTATTGGCCTTCTAGACCATTGACTGGATCAGTGTTAAAAGATAAACATGGTACACAACGTTTCTGATGTCTCCAATTTTTGGGACACCCGACAAATTCAGGTTAACTTCGTTAGTTAAACTCTGTTATTCACGTTAACGCAATTATACTTTTCATTTAATTTGATGAATTAAATGTGCAAACCGTTATATAAATATTCACACGAAACGACCACACGAGTTAATACCCGGGCGTTGGTGATCTTAAATGAATACGAATACAATAAGAATACATTTTAACTGTTATGTGTGTTTAATTGTTGAAATTTCGTGCAACCGCGTATTTTACAGGTTTTAACCGTTTGCGGATTTCGGAACCCTTACGAAACAAAAATGAATATTTGAGAAAGAATTTCAGTGTGTTTGCAAAACCGAAACAAAACGGGGCCCATGGATCATCCATGTGACCCATGGGTGGCCCAAGGCCCAACCCAACTCAACAATTAACAAATTAATCAAAAATTAACTAACCTAAACCTAAATATTTTTAACAAAAAACGGCACAAAGCCTTTTCCTTTTGATCTTGAAGCCGTCACCCTTTCCGGCCAGATTCCGGCCAGCTCCGACGTCGTCACGGGGCCTATTATATATCAAAATCTTCGTCTCGACGAGACGGTTCCAATGATAGTAAATACGTCTTCTAACTCATAGCGATTAAAAAGTTATGGCCATTTGAAGATTCGGCTGCTTGGTTTGTCCATTGATGATGTTCGGTTGTGTTGGGTCTTAGGTGGTGTTTTTGGTTGTTGGTTGAAGTTACAAACACATAACAAGTAAGTTTCATTCTTAACATTATATATATGTTACGAAAATTATAGGAATGAAACCCTAGTTCATCCAAAATGGCCAATTGATGATTGTGTTGTGGAATTGGGATATTAGTTATGTGTTATTGGTTATTTGGATAGCTAGATGTTGAAATTGGTGCAAAAAGTGTGTTTATGGAATTAGGGTTTGATATGGAATCATTGAAACTTGATGTTGCATGATCGATATTGTGAAAATAGGATTGAATATGTATTTAGATGATGAATGGGATGAAGATTGGCTACTTGTTTGTGAAATTTCATGATTGTTATGATAGATTACTAAAAATAGTAACTTTTGTGTTAGAGATCGTGTGAAATCGCATGTTATGGACATATAATGATCATTATGGACTTGCTAGCATGTTTGTAAGATATGTTAGACGAATTTTGGTTATTTGAACATACGAATTCGACTTGGTTTGGAATACTTGCTAAATGTAGAAACTTTTTGACATGAAAATCTACTAGGATGCATGTGTTATGATTTTGGACGCACAAACGTGATTTGGGGTTGCATGTGAGTGATTGTAGACATGTGATGATTGGTAAACGTGCTTTGATCATGCGTTGACATTTATAGGTACAAGTTGAATTGAAAGTGAGTACTTGAAATTGGTTAATTGTTGTATATGCAAGATTAACTAGAATGTATGATGAAAGGGTTATTATGCTAGTTGTACAAAACATGTGAACATTATGTATTGCTTAGAAATGACCACACATGCTAGTATGCTTCATGTGGGAACCGCAAAGTGTTAGTATGTGTTGTTGACTTGTGTAGTGTGCTATGGTATTTGTGTAATAGTTGACATGCTTAGGATGTTGGAATATGCAATTATACTTTACAAATCCGACCTTCCTATAAAGGAAACTTTTGTGGAATTTGAAATCCAATTTGTTGGTTGTGTGACGTGTAGTGTGGTATGCGAATGTAATATAGTTAAATACATCATTTGTAGCGTGTTTACACTTAATAAATCACCAACGGGTCGTGGGTCAACTCGGGTCAACTAAAAGTCAAACTTGGTCAAACTTGGACAAAAAGTCAAACTTGGTCGAACTTGGACAAAAAGTCAAACTTGGTCAAACTTGGACAAAAAGTCAAACGTGGTCAAAAAGTCAAACTATCCCAAACTCGCACAATCTGTATGACCATTTGGATGCATAGGGTACTATGACCCTACATGAACACACATTAATAGACCTACTGTTATTTAGGTTGCTGTATTACTGTGTGCTTTTAGAAACTGAATTGTTGCGCAACCTAAGGTGAGTTCACTAAACCGCACTTTTACTATTCTACCCTTTTATGGGCTGAACACGGACGATTACTTTTACGGATTTACAAATTTTGTATGTCGCATGTCTGGATAGAGCAACTTTTATTTTGTTCATGAAAGACCCCATGGATACCTAGTTGACCGTTAGTATTTGTGAAATAGCGGGGAAATTTTGAGTAGTACTACTGGGTTTGACAAACCCCACCCGGGCTAGTCACGCTAGCACGACAGAAGGACCTGTCGAACGGGTGTTGAATGACCTAACATACTTACAGTGCATCCTGCTGGGATGTACGAACGGGCAAAATGCACTTAATGTGTACATACGTCAGCTTCGGTCAGATACATACGCCTCTAGGACATGTGCTGTAGACTAGCTACCTACAATGACATACTTAATTTATATTTCTGTTTGCAACTGAAGTTACTTGATTTTTATACTTACTATGTGAACTCACCAACCGTCGTGTTGACACTTGTTAGTCTTTCACTTTTACAGGTCACTGAGGTTCAACGCACTTAGGACATGACATGGAGTCACAACCTTGCATTTAAACACTTTCTTACATTTAAAAATTATGTTTGATTTTAACAAATATTTAAACTATGTTTCTTATGTTGGGCGCGCGTTCGCGCATTTAGTTTAAATTTAATATTTTGACATTACATTTCGATTACGCTTCCGCAAACTTTTAAACTCTGTATTAAAATTTTCTCATTTAATGAGACACGTATGTTTTAAATTCATATAGTGTCGTTTGGTGTAACTAATGACTGAGATCCTGGTTTGTCACACACTTAACGGTAAAACTCCGTTAGTGGATTTTGGGGGTGTGACAAAGACCTCATGTGCTCTATCTCCGGGATAGCGACTTGGATACGACACCCTTGGGTAAGGTGATCTTGTTTTATGAAAAAAAAGAAATAAACAGTCTATACCCGTAAATATCATCCATCCAAAGTTCACCCTAATATGACACTAGTTCTTTACTTAGTTAAGTTTTCTTTAGGTTACTATGGTAGGAAAACCTTTATGGTTTATCCTGCGCCTCGTCAAGTAACAATTAATCAGGCTAACTTATTTTTCCTTTGTGTGAGACCTTATAGATAAATGATCAAATTGAATTAAATTAAACATAAAGGGAAACTAGGATTGGCTAGTGTTAGGGTGTTTAATTAAACGCACCAATGTTTGTCAGATTTGTTTCTTGTTTGTGATTCTGTAATTAAATTTTGAAGCCTTAATTAGTTGTGATTCTATGTGCATGCTTTTTTAGGGATGAAAAAGGTTAAGTGTGGGGATGTTTGATATAATGTAAATTATATATAATCCCGTGTATAGTTTATATCCGTTTTTGAGTCGTTTGATTCAGTTTTCAATAAGTTTTATTTACTACTGATGTTTTATTGTTTTGTAGGTCCCATGTTTATGAATGGTTGAAAATATCGCGAAAAAAAGAAGAATTTAGGAAAAAATGGGGAGCGAAACAGAGTTACGAGCGAACCGGATCGCGAAAACGAAAAATTGAATTAGAAAAAGGGGGTCAAGACGCTACGCGGCCATCCCCCCTTTTCTCACCGCGTGGCGTGGCGTGAGAGTGTTTTTTTGACGTGTTTTTGGCCCGTTTCACTATATAAACTCGTCTAACTTCAACCCTAGCCTCCAGGTACGATTGGAAGTCGAAAAACAGCAGAATTATGTCGTTTTTGGAGGCTACCGAGACAAAACCAAGCAACAGAAGCTCGTGGGATTGAAGATTGTATCCTAGATCACTCGGGATACATTGTTCTTTTGTTTTCGTTTGTTTTAATCATGTTCATTACTTTTGGATTTGTGTTTATTAGTATGAATATTGTTGGCTAAACTTATTAAAACCATCTAGGCTTTAGGATGAAACATTGATTTATGTTTAAACTCATGTTTGGTTGATTTTGATTTTGGATTGTTTGTTTAAGTAAAGTTTTAATCTTTTTATTCATATGATACATATTTAATGTTGGATATGGTTTAACTAATTTCATTGTTTCGCTTTATTCTTGATGATCGTCTATGCCATACAATAGGATATTGCTTAAATCATTGATTTTATGTCGTGATTGTTTTATGGTTTAACTACAGTACAACCATAGGAATAATTATAATAGTTAAACTGATGAAAACGTGTTGCTAACTTAGACAACTGTGAGGTGATAAGTTATTAACGAGTCTCATTTGTTTAATGTGCTAGGTCTAGTTCTTCGTGAGAAGTCGGTCTTAGTGTTAATTAAAAGATTTGCTTGTTGAATTGTATGATTGGATTGAAATGACTTAGAACACCATACTGTGAGGTAGGTTTCTAGTAAAGTCACTTAAACATTCTTTAATTAGGTAACTGTGAGGAAACCTAATGTCATAACTGGTATGCATAATAACTCAACAGAAACCCGTAGGTGTCTTCTCGAAAAGGGTCGAGGGTCCTATTTAGTGGTGCCGATTGAGTGACTAATTTAAGATTCCTGTCCCATACCAATTAAACCAAACGTGAGTGAAATCTGATATAAACGTGGATTCTAGCCTAGGTGGGTTTCTTCGACTCATCTGTTTTCGTTTCTCATTTTTCGTGCTATGTTCTATTTTTAGTAAGTTTCCATTTTTAGTAAGTTACTATTTTTAGCAAAACCCCCCTTTTCAAATACTCTTTCATTTCAAGTTCGTGTCTAGTTAGTGAGTCTTACTTTAGTTAATTATCGTGGTATATAGAGTCTGTGGGTCGACACCAGGACTTACATTTCACTATATTACATTCGATCGGTCCACTGCCGGTTGCGTGTGATTTAGTAGGTTTGTCTAGGTTTTATAAATTTAAAGCTTTTTAGTGTCTGTTTTTATATATACATTTGCACACGTCACTTCCCTTGAGATCACAAGAACTATAGAGGTTGTGGATGTTGAAGACGATTCAACAGAGAATGTGGCTGAAGAAGTATCATCTTCTTCAATATCAGAAGAGATTAATCATTATCTGTTTATGATTAACAAATTGGAGGCAAATAATGAGGAGCTTGAGAGAAAATTGGCTGAAAGGGATGCTAAATTAATCAAGATCAAAACGTTGGCAATAAAAAAATACAAGGGTGTTCAATGAGCTGAAAAAGGAGTATGCGAATCTGTATGAAGAATATGACTTAGTAAAGGCTGAGAATGTTAACATGAAGGCTGATACTGAGCTCATGAAGCATAAAATTGAATCAGAAAGCTCGTCAAGTGATTAAGAATTCATTCCGGATGAAACGACTGTGGTTTCAAAACCCGAGTCTTAGATTCTTACACGATCAAAGGCAGTTGCTGAAGAAAAGACTGAAAGTTCATATGTGATGGAAAAGGTTGCTGCTAAAAGAAAGGTGGATTGAATTGTTCCTGTTGTTAAGCCTGTTGCTGAAACTGTGAAGAAAGCAAAGTTGGATGCAGTTACTAAAAGTCCAGAAGCAGACCAAGATGAGATGATAAATGCTCTGAAACTAGATGATGAATGGTACAACGAGGTTTTAGAAGATGATCCAGTACCAAATGAGAATGTGAAGGCTGCTGAGTTTGAAATTGGAAAAGAAGTGGATGTTACTGATGATATCCCACTTGATTTAGAGACAAAGTTTGCATATCTGTAAAACATGAAACACAATCAAGTTTATCTAAACGGGTTGACTGTTTCTCAGATAAATGAAGAATACGAGAAGTGTCTGGCAGCACAGGATTGTACAGTTGAGGATGAAAATGAGATAGTTATTGAACCAGGCGAGTGGCACCCTTTACAAGAAAGTCAAAACATTGATGACCTGCTGCCTGAAGAATTACACCACCCTGATCTAGAACAAATGAATACAAGTGATATGAGATGGTGGTTGCAGTCACGAAACTATTCGTACCGAAGTCTTAAATGATTAAAGTCTGAATCTTTAAGAAAGTTGGTGTAAAGTTTTCAAGCCTCGGAGAAACTTCACAACAGGATGTTTATACTGGATTATCAAAATCCACAATATTTGGAGATTACAAAATGGTTTAGAGTGCTTGAACCAGCTGAAATCCCTTTAATGTCAAAATCAGAAGATGCCCACAAGAAGAGACAATAATTGATTGAAATGTTTCCTAGTGAAACACGGGCATATAATGTTCCATTGGACACACGAGAAGTCTGGAACAAGGCATCAACTGTTGGTGACATTGTCAGGTCTCTACTAAATAAAGGACAATATGCGGCAGACTTATTAGACTCTATGATCATGCCAGACAAAATAAAAGATGTCTAGATTGTTGCTTGGAAATATGATGAGATTTTCGACGCATTTCTTATCAAGAGGGTGAATGGGATTTGTGATGTGTATCATTACTACACTAGCATATTCAGACTGCCAGTTCAAGATATTTGACTGGCATGATCTCATTGCAGGTTAAAGATTCATATATGTAAAGAGAAAATTCCAAAAATATAAAAAACATTAAAAAATTCAAAAAAAAAATAAATAAAAAACAAAAATATTGTCATTTTAATATTTTTCTTTTGTTTTGGCAATTTAACATGTGTTATTGAAGTAGGAGTTGTTCATCAAGCAATATCTCATCAGATTGACAACTTAATCTTTACATTGATGATAAATGCACATTATTGCCTGAGTTTTAATATTTTCTTTGAGTTGCAGGAACTGTTTCCATTGCAGAACAAGCTTCCACGCGACTTGAAGATGTTCCTGTTCAAGCCTGATTCTAGTCTAAAGATCTCCAAGTCAGATTGCTGAGTGTTAAGAATCCTCCTCTTAATATCTCATACACAGATCCCGTTAACCTCTAAAGCAAAAGTTGAGGGGGGAGTATTCTAAATCAAAGAAGTCTTCTCATTCTACTTCAACCGTTGAAGAAGATCATGTTGCTGATATACAGATTCACCGGAATCTACTCTCCGCTTATTCTTTCCATAACCTTTGATGTTGCACAAAAGGGAGTGAAGAATGCAGATTGTTTATTGAAAGACAGAGGTTTGACAGCATCATCTTAGGAGGAGTATTGTTGGTTCTCCTGAAGATAATGCATACCAAAACTTTGTTAGTATATTTTGATCAACAGACTTAAAGTTTTTTTTAAAAGATGTGCGGACAGAACTTGGATGTGCGGACAAGAAATGTGCGGACAGACTATTATCCGCACATCAACTTAAGTTTTTGTTATTTTTGTTTGTACACGCTTGTATTGTTTAGAGTAGTATAAAGAGGTGTTCATGTGTTCATTTCAGGAGACTTTTGGAGGCTTCTAGACCTTTGATCGATTACTCATTTTTGAACACACACTTATTCTCTCGATCAATACAATTTGCAATTATCAGTAATTTTGCTTGTTGAATTGTTTGTTCGATTGATTGTTAGTATGATTGTTGAATAGATTAACAGATTAACATGCTCATGAAATGACCTGATTTAGATCCACAAACTTTAAGTTGCTCTCTATGCTCGTCACATGAAGATTTAAGCTGATATGTCGGATTTGTAAAGTGTCATCTTAGGGGGAGTACTGTTGGGTCTACTTGAAGATGTCAATTTACAAATATAAGCGAGTGAAGATATCGATCATCATCACGAGCAAGAACGGGTGAAGACGTTCATTATTTGTATTTGTCTTAGAATACTTGTGTAATCGGTTTGTGCTTAAGTGCACGTGTTTAGGTTTAAATGTAAGGTGAATGGTTGCATTTCATTTCACTATCCTTTGTAACCTTCAAAAGATCTAATATAAGAACCTATTCATATTATCAGCATCTTCATCATACCTTGCATTGATCTTCATAAACATTCAAGCATCAATACGTGATTAGCGAAACTCTGCATCACTGATTACAATCAGCATCCCCAAACAATCATAGATCTATATCCAAGCTCGGTTCATTTCGAACTATCATTTAATCATAATTAGGTTAGACAACCGTGAGGGTGTTTAACTACTAAACTCGTTTTTGTAATAACTTGCTCGAAACCTGTAGGTGTTTCCTCGAAAAGGGTCGAGGGTCTTATTTGTGGTGTCTTCAAGTGAATATCTTTCGCTACTAGTTCCATAATCAAAACGTCCATTTTCAAGTGATAATTGCAACATAGAGGAGTCGGGTCTAGGTGGTTCTTTTCTGTTTTCAACCTTCGTCTTTTGAGTCATTTACCTTTTATGCAATTTAGTCATTTTACACATCCCCCTCTTCAAATAATCTTTCTTTTAAAAGTCGTGTCTAGTTAGTTAATTTAGCATAGTATATAGAGTCTGTGGGTCCCAGACTTAATTGGTTCGTCTTGGTTTTTATAAATTTAAAGTTTTTGTGTTATATATATATATATATATATATATATATATATATATATATATATATATATATATATATAGGAGGAGGTTCATTTGAGAAGGCTTAAATATTGTAAGAAGAAAAAGAACAAAGATTAACCAATCATGTTTTTTCTTTTCTTTTTTTATTTAATTTAATTAAAAGGGTTAATAGTAACTTACATAACTAAATTTATATATTTTTTTGGCATGTTTCACTAATTTTGGCATCCATACGTTTCAAGTTTTAAATGAGTTTAAAGTTTTATGGTTAACATGTTAAAGATCAATTACTTTTTTTTAATTGTGATATCAACAAATGAGTTCTTCTACGACAAATATTTTATTCATTTGTTACACAGTACCCTACACAAGTTTTATTGTAACCTACACATTACTAAGAATAACACATTTGATTTACCAACATACACATATTCTATACTTATTTCCCCAACACATGACACCAACATATAGATATAGCATTTTTAATAACCCATTTTTTACATAAAACATGTTCCAATTAAACAAAAACCTATGTAATACTTTCCTTTCGTACGGTACTTGTGTAGAACATGATGTTATGTGTAGGAAACATTTGTTATTTATATATAGGAAGGGAAAATCTTTATGTAGGATTGTGTTAGCGTGGAGGTCTAGAATATGATCTAGAATATGATGTTTATGTGTAGTAAGGTATTGATATTTGTGTGTGAGATGATCTTTATGTGTAGGAAAGTTTTGGTGTTTATGTAGGATAATTTATGTTGGTGTGCAGCTATAGGAAATGATGTTAATTTATATATAAGAAATGTTTGATATTTGTGTAGGATATATTATATTAGTGTGTAAGTGTAGAATATTATGTTTATATTTATGTGGAAATGTATTATTGTTTGTGTAGAAGACACATTATTTGTATAGGGAGATACTAAGATGCATATATTACAAAAAATTATTATAATACAAATTTGCATCGGTTATTTATTAAAGTTGAAATTTAAAAATCGATAAAGATGTAACTCGTATAAACGATCATCCTATTCAAATTAGAATTTTAGTTATAGTAAAAGAAAATGGATGATAAATTATTTAATTGGAATTGAAAGATTGAAATGATGACAATTAACTTTTGTAACTATTAAATATGAATTAATAGTCCTAATCCTATAAATTGTCTATAATACCCTTTTTCATGGTAGAAAATGAAAAATCTCTTAAATAAGTTACATAAACCATCCCTTGCATTTATATCCATAGGATCATTGAATGTAAGGCTATGATTAATTCTTTTTCTTCTTACAATATTTGTACTTCTTAAAAGAACCCTCCAATATATATATATATATATATATATATATATATATATATATATATATATATATATATATATATATATTTGCACACATCAAGTTTTTGGCGCCGTTGTCGTGGACTCTTGGTAATTGCGTTAATTAACTTTGATTGAGTCTTTAACTACTATACACGTGCTTTATCTTATTAGTTGTTTGAGTCGTAGAAGTCGGTTTATTGTGTTCATTTGCTATTTGGTAATTTTGTCGTGTCCTTTCCTTTTGTCATTTTTAGTTTAATTTCTTGTTACTTAATTTATCACTTTGGGGATCTTTCCAGTTATATGCCGCATCTGCGCTCACAAGGACCAGTAAATTCTAAAGTTGGAGCTGTTGAGTCGGAGCCGAAAGTTGTAGCTGTATCGTTTGCGGAGGTCAAGGTAAGTACAGTAAATTTCGATTTCACCACACACCCCACACCGCACAACACACCACCTAGCAATCCTAGGTTGTCGATGGCAGATAACAGAACTGCCATCAGCAGGTGTTCGACGGTTTCACCGGAAGCCGTTCGTCCATCGCAGCGCCTGAGATCACGAATCCAAATACGTTGCAGATCCTGTCATACATCATGACCGCCCTTGCTAATAAACAATTTCATGGGAGGGATGACGAAGATGCACCTACTCACTTGGCGCGCCTCGCGCGCATTGTGAGCACTTTTAAACTGCAAGGGGCTTCTGATAATGCAATTTATCTTCATCTGTTTCCATTCTCACTTGCGGGACGAGCTATCACCTGGATCGACTCGCAAGCAGAGGAGACGTTCACTACATGGGAAACACTCCGTTCAACTTTTATGAACAAGTATTTTCCACCCGCTAAGGCATCTCGCCTTCATGATAGATCCACTCTTTTAGAATGTAACCGGAAGAGCCCTATTACCAAGCTTGGGAGTGGTTCCAAAATCTAATATCTCGCTGCTCTCAATATGGGCTTTCACTGTGGGCTGTAGTCGAGAAGTTTTATAATGTGTTAACATATGAGACTAGAGCCTGATTTGATTGGTAAAATGAATGTGAATCAATGTAACGAGTTATTCAAGAATTTTGCCCAGGCTGACCATGAATAGTGGTCTGCAAACAGGAATTCCATTCCTGTCACTAGTACATCCTCATCCACTCGAGGTGTGCACCATGTTAGCATGGAAACTAGCGTGGCCGCTGCTTTAGAAAATCTGACCTATGAAATGAAGGACCTTAGGGCTAAGGTAGACAAACGTGAACTGTGTCGTAATGGTCATAGTAACTTTGAGTGCCCTTGATGTTGAGAAAGGAACATGTAGAGTTTGTAGCTAACCATAATAGGTTCCTAAACAGCAATAATAATAACTCTAATTGGAACCGAAATTCAAACTTTAATAGCAACTCTAATTGGCGTTCTTCAGGTGCCCCACCGAGTTATAATTCTAACTTTAATAATAATCAAAACCCGGGTGTGGGTCATGGTAGTAGTGGTGAGCAGGTTAGTGGACATGGGTCTAGTGATTGCATGGGTAGGATTGAACAGATGTTAGTTCAGTTAATCACTAAGGATAAGGTTACATAGGAAACCCTAGCGAAACATGAACTTCAATTACAGAACTAGCATGCTATTATCTTAGATATCCAGAGGACTGTAGGAGAGCTAGTTAAGCCGTCACCTAGTCAGAGGTCACAAGGTCAGTTATCTGGATCCACTCAAACGAACCCATCGACTCAGTTGAATGCTATCTCAACCCGTAGTGGTAGAGTCTTAGAGCTTGTTAGGAAGAAGGTGTCATTTAGTGAGCCCTTAGTGAGTGAGAAAAGGGTTAGTGATGATGAGGAAGTTGATTAGGAACTGGGTTTAGAGGGTCCGGGTAGTGATCAGGCGGAGTTTAGTAACCCAAAACCGGATAGTGACCCTAGGTTTGGTTTAAGTGTGGAGAGGAAGCCAGTGGATGTTAGGGCTTCCCCTTTGATTGATTATGCTAGAGTGCCAGATCTCGCTCGTTTAATGCAACATAAGTACACGCGGGATTATGGCCATTTCCTAGATCTATTTAAGCAATTGAAGATCAATCTACCGTTTATGCTATGTTCTTGAAGGGCATCCGCAAGAAGAAATGCAAGCTTGGAGAACTTTCTTTCGTTCCATTGAGTGGCGGGTGCTCGACAGTAGTCATGAATACACTGTCCGAAAATATATCTGATCAAGGAGTCTTCACGATTCCTTATCTTTTCGGCAGTAACACTACGAGCACTGCTTTAGCTGATCTAGGCGCTAGTTTCAATCTCATGCCATACTCCATATACAAGAAACTAGGCTTACGTGATCTTGCACCCACTCGCATGTCTTTGTCGTTAGCAGATCGTTCTGGAACTATCCCCGGGGAATTGTGGAGAATCTGTTAGTGAAATTCGATAAGTTTGTTTTCCCCATGGATTTTGTTGTGTTTGATATGGAGGCTGCCGCCAAAGTCCTCATTATCCTCGGTCATCCCTTCTTGCGGACTGCTCATGCTCTGACCGATGTATTCAACGGTCAGATCACTCTGCAAGTAGGGGACAAAACTGCTGTTTTCAAAATTCATGATTCGTTGATAGAAACTAAACATTGGGATAATAGGGTTCAAGTAATTAACGGGGAGGATAAGTGGGTAAAGGCGGGGGATGATAAGTGGGTTCAAGATCACTCTGACCGATTGATTTGATTTGGGAAGTTAGTTTTGTACAGTTTGTATAAGTTTAGTCTTTATCTTATATTTTATATCTTTTTTATTTTGTCGTTTAGCTGTGTTGAGTCAATTTTACGCTCGAGTATCTTGTGTTTGTTTTTGCAGGTTTAAATCATTCTCACCCGTACTTAATCTCCATTCAGGTGAGTGTGTATTTGTGAAGATGAAGGATGAAGCTCGAGAGTGTTGGTGTGAAGCTCGGTCGCGACCGAAATGGTATATGATCGAAGCTGAAGATTGGTACGAAGAGTTAGAGCATATGCGTTCTGCAAATTACCAGGTAAGTCTTTTCCAGTTCACCTTTTTATCTTTTTATTTTTGCATTCTTAGTTTTATTTTTAGACGTTTTCCATTTCTACATTAGGGACAATGTAGAACTTAAGTGTGGGGATGAGAAATAGTCATTTCTGAGTCTTAGTGGTTGTTTTGAGTCATATAGAGTCTTAAAAATAAAATAAAAAGTTGAAATTTTTTGAAAAATGTCTTTGTTAAGTTGTGAACTTTATATGGAAAATGATAGTAAATTATATTTGGCTTTCAAATAAATTGTGGTTTTAAGCAAGGATGAATCAATTGGTAAATATTTGGTAACCTAATTAGCTAGGATGGAATCCCTATATGTTTTTAATTGAATTTAATTGTCTTGAATCTTGTGGGTTGTCATCTTAGGAGAAATAGGAAGGCCTTACACTAAATAAAATTATACACCAGGTTAGGCTTTAGAACATAAATAGGGGTCGTGCCATTTTGGGATTTATAGCACGCTTCTTGAAAGAAGTGGCGCTCCGCAAATAAATTTCCACAGGGTGTAGACTAAAAGCGCTCAAAGTAGCTGCTTAAATAAAAGAGCTCAATGTAGCTAAATCAAATGAAAAAAAATGAAAAAAATAATAAAGCAAGTGATCCAAGACCTCATGTGCTCTACCTCTAGGATAGCGACTTGGAGCCGACACCCCTGGGGTGAGGTGATTTTGTTTTATGAGAAAAAATACTAAACAGACTATAACCGTAGTTTCATCCATCCAATACCCAACCTAATATGGCACTAGTTCTTTACTTAGTTAAGTCCTTTAGGTTATTCTGGTAGGAAATCCTATATGGTTTAACATGTGCCTCGTCAAGCAACAATTGAATCAGGCTAACTTATTACTCCTTTGTATGAGACCTTATATATAAAGATCTAATTAAATTAAAATTTAAACACGAGGGGAGACGTAATTGGCTAGTGTTAGAGTGTTTAATTAAATGCACCACTGTTTATCGAGTTCATTTCTAGTTTTTGATTCTGTAATAAAATGTTGAAGCCTTAATTAGTCGTGGGGATGTTTGATAGAACGTTAATTATACATAAATCCTGTGTAGACGTTTGTTTCCGTTTTTGAGTCGTTTGAGTCGATTTTGATTAATTTTTGGTTACTACTGATGTTATATTGTTTTGTAGGTCCCATGTTGATAAAGAAATGAAAAGCTTACGAAAAATCGAATCTGTAGGCGAAAACAGGACGCGAAACGGAGTTACGAGGGAGCCGGTACGCGAGAACGAACAAAACCGAAACGAACGCGCGGAAAACCCATCACCACGCCACGCGAACAGGGTGCCAAGGTTGGCCGCGCGACGCGACGTGCCCTTGGGCTACTGGTCGTGTTGGTCAAGCTGCTACGCGGCCACCACATTGATTCGTCACCGCGCGACGCGGTGACGAGTTTAATGGGTGGTTCAATCGGATCGGTTACTGCTACAAATCAGATTATGTATCACGGATCTATGTAGTACAACAATCAATCAACACATATATCATACTTAATAATTCACTTGTATTGATGATGGAATAGTTGCAGTACAAATTGTGCAAGGAGAAAGAGTACAATCACCACACACACTATGATTCGTCTATTCTCTCTCTCTCTTGCACTCACACCCACAACATTCTATTTATACATCAATACATTTAGGGAAATACAACATTTACCCTAAACAAACATTTTTACATAATAAAGGACAAAGTAAATCTTCTAAGGAATAAGCCCTAACAGTACCCCCCCTAAGATTTAACTTTGGTCTTCAGTCAAAAACATTCTTTTCTTTCTTTCTTCTTGAATCAACACCAGTCTTTTAAAATTCTTCAGGTTCTTCTTTGATATCCAGCAACGGCTTCACAACATGTTCTTCTGGTTCTTTGATGGCTTCAGCAATACATTCCTTAAACTTTGCTGCTATCGTTGCTTGTTTTGGCTTCGATTCATTCGTTAGTATGTCGCATGGTGCCATTCTTTTCAAAGTTTCCAAAGACACACCTGCAAGATCAATATTAGCATAAAATTGATATGGTTTCTTCACACCTCTTGCACATACTTCCAGTGTCCCTTTGGATGTAATTCGCATGAACTCAATCTCTTTGATTTCAATCTTCACAAGATTGGCATACAGCAACGCTTTTCTCAGCCTTATCTTTTCTGTCGCAGCACCGATAACTTCAAACATGATTTCGAATAGTTTTGTGTCATCTTCAGCAACCTGATTCTTCAACTTTTCCATCTTGTGACTTCTCAGATAACCAATATAAGATGGATATAGCAGCTTCAATTGGAATGTACAGAAGATGGTAATCATATCATGATCCCAATCATCCAAGTTACGAACCAGCTTCAACTCATATGTCTCCTCGTGATAAAAAGCTTTGAGGATCGGCTTGGTTTTCTGAGAGCCATCAATTACTTTCAATCCAGGATTCGCCACCTTGTCAATATATTCATCGCAAAATTCTTCCAAGTACATGTCCCTCATGATAATCTTCTTCTATTTCTTCTTCTTATTCTGAAGATACACCCTATCTTCTTGTTGACCTCGAACTTGTAAATAACTTGGCATTCTACTTATGCCAGCATCCAATAACATAACCAACTTATTTCCTCTTTCTGCTCTCGAATGATTGATCAATTGCAATTTGTGAAGCTCCATCAAATGTTGAACCTGCAGCTTAAAGATGCTCGTATAATAGTGATATACGTCACATAGTCCATTTACTCTTTTGATCAAGAAAGCGTCAAAGATTTCATCATATTTCCATGCGATAATCTTGACATCTTTGGATTGATCAGGCATGTTCATAGAGTCCAACAGGTCAGCAATAGACTGTCCTTTGCTTAGCAGCGATCTCACAACATCACATGTTGTAGCAGCCTTATGCCATAACTCTCGGTTTTCCACTGGAACATTATATGCCTTAATTTCGCTCGGAAACATATCAATCAAATCCTTTCGCTTCTTGTGAGCATCAACAGGTAATGACATGCGAGGGATTTCTTTAGGCTCCAACTCCCTGAATCTCTTTGTGAGTTCATAGTATTGTGGGTTGTTGTAGTCAAGAAAAAGCATTCGGTTCTGCATCTTCTGAGAAGCTTTTTACAAGTTTCCTCAGTGACTTTGACTTCAACCTCTTTAAGCCTTTATATGGGTAGTTTCTTGTTTGTAGCCACGATCTCATATCACTAGTCATCATTTCCTCTGGATTTTGATGATAGAGTTCTCAAGGAGGAAGATTTTCAACATTTAAGCTCTCTTGTAGTGGGATCCATTCACCCGGTTCCACTACAAACTCTTTCTCATCACCAACCACACTGTCTTGAGCTGCAAGGCACATTTCATATTCTTCGTTTATCTAACTTACAGTTAGCCCGTTCAGATAAAATTGGTTATATTTCATCCATTCTAGATATGTGAATCTAGCTTCAAGATCCAGCAGGATATCATCAACAGTTGGAATATTAAGTTCAGTCATCAAAGGACCTGCTTCAGTAGTAACTTCAACTGCCTTATCCACACGCTCTTTCACAATCTGAACCGGCTCATCCTGAGCTATCTCCTCGGTTCATGCCTTCTTTCTCAGTGTATCGGCTTCAGTGATTTCAGGAATGGCATCAAGTTTGCGTTTTCCCTCAGCTTTTTCAGATAGAACTTCTTCAACAATAGCTTCATCATGAATAGGAACAGGTATGTCAGTTGTTTCAGTTACTTTGGTTGATCGTCGTGATCGTGTGTAGTAAACTGAAATGTTCCTAGGAGTATCAGACACTCCAACAACAGCATCATGATTAAAATCCTTATCCGATTCAGATGAATCTGTCTCCTTTTCAGCTAACCATTTTTCTAACACCTCTTTTTTACCTTTCGGGGTGTTGCATTCAGCTTGAAGTTCTTCATAGTCATCTTTCAGTTTCTCATATTCAGCATCCAACATGTTAAAAACTTCAGAATTTCTCAGATGCGTTTCCCAGTACTCTTTCAATCTCTTCTTTTTCCTTTCATTAGAAGCTTTTAGCTTCTCATTTTCATCTAACAGCTTTGCAACCATTCGTTTCAAGTGAAAGACCTCATTGTCTTCTTCATTAATGTCTATCTCAACTTCTGGATTAACCTTGGTGAAGACTCCTTAGGTTGTTCAGACAATTGTGTTACTACAGGGGATGATACAACAGGAACTTCGACTGGATCAGATATAGGTACAACAACATTAGCTTCCTCATCTTACTGTACCTCAGACTCAGCTTCGTTATCAACTACCTCTTGTGCAATTTGTACCACATCAACAGGTTCAGTTTCTTCAACTACCAAATCAGGCACAATCACATCTTCAATAATGTCATCAAAATGTTCAACGTCAGGAACATTTTCAGCCATAACTTCTTCCACATTCTCATCAGATATATTTCCTACTTCATCTCCTTCATTACTGCTATCATCATCTGAATTACTACTTGATTCATTACTATCATCATAAGAACCATCATTACTTGACTCATCATTGTCAGATTCATCCACATCTTCTTCACTGTCATCAGACTTCAAATTATCAGGAATATCATCCACAATATCCAGAGGGTCAAATATTTCACCTTGAGCAATGTCGTGATAATCAACACTTATATCTTCTTCATTATTTGCTATATCTCGCATATAGTCGAACAATTCAACATCTACTACACCTCCCATGGTCATCTTTCGGTAAGATGCAGCATTCATGTCTTTAGTTCCAAACATACCACCAAGTATACCATTCTCTTTGATCAGTGGATGGGCTTCATTGATGATTAGTTGTAAAAATCTCGGATACATAAGAAATTTGAACCTCTTACCCATCACCAGATTAAAGATAAAGCCCTTCATGATCCATCTAGCCATATTAAATCTCCTGTTCATGGCTATAGCAACGATTGGCGAAGCAATATCAGACGGAAATGTATCAAATCCAGCTCTTCGTCGTGATAAACAGTGTTGGATAACATAACAGAGTAGTTTTGTTGGTTCAGTAGATCGTTAATCCGTGCTATATATGATACAGATCATATCACAATCAATTGATACCACTAGATCCAGCAACAATTGATTGTGATTTGTGACCAAAACTCACACAAACCATTATAACCCATTAACAAATGATTAATTAGAAGGTAATTAGATGAAGTAGAATAGGATTGAAGCAACAAAGATATAAATCAATCAATTCCTTGCTATAAACAACCAGATTCGAACTCACAAACAAAAGGTGTAAAGTGTATTCAATATGATCCAAGAGTTGTGTACAAAATGCCCTAAAACAACTATATATACAGTAGCTAGTGTCGCAGGTAGTGTCGCATAGGCGACACTGCCTGCTCGCTAATACTAAGACAAGCTGCATGCGACACTATAGTGTCGCATAAACAAGCAACAAAGTGACTAAAACATAGACTAATCTAACTATTACAGCAGAAACGAAATACGACTAATCTATTACAAGATAAACAAAGTACAAATAACGACATGGTGAAGTACCACCCTACATGTGGTCAACAATACTCCCCCTAGGGAGGTACTTCACCTGTCGGGTCTCCTTCTTCAGCTCCGGCTTTGGCTGCGCCAAACATTTCTGTCAATTCCCGAACGTCTTCAATTAGATCCGCCTTCTTTTGCACTTTCTCAGCTAACTGCTTCACTTCTGATCTAATACCACGAGCCCGATTCGCCACTCGCTCAAACAATGCGGCTTCCTTCTTCGTTTCGGCTCCTACTTCAGTTCTGATGGGGTTTTTGCATAAGATCTTCAGATCATCATCAGAGAAACTGAAAACCTCTATTGGGTCAAACAGTCTCCATTCAGACCCATCTTTCACACGAATGACTGCCTCCCCCGTCTGATTATCATAAAACCATTTATCGAACTCTTGTAATCTCGACGGGCTAGGGTGTGGAACTCTCAACCTCAAAACAATCTTGATTGGCTTCATCTTTAAAACAATTTTCCCTTTTCCGGTCATCCAATCTAAATCTTCCTTCGATCGTTTACGTTCCAGTTTATTATACCCAAAACTCACAAAATTATCTTTTAAGCCTGCTTGTATCTCCTCCTCTAGCAATTTCGCACGATCATTCTGATCTGCGTTAATCAATGGAAGAACCGCCAAACGCCTCAAGTCCCATTTAGGGAAAGTCTTGAAGTGTTTGCGATTACTAACATAGCTGATCCCGCCCCCTCTCCTCTTTATCATAAATTTCTGTAGCTCCATACTGTATTTCCAACTAAAGATCTTGTTATCTGATCTTTAGTGGTCGAGGCATCCAAGTTCTGGAACAGAGGCCTGACGGTTTCTGGTTCCTCTACCTTCCTAAACCAATCAGATTTATCAAGCTCAAACACGTCACCCTCGATACCACTTTTCTGAGCAACATATACCATCTCCTTCTCATCTACTTCATAGAATTCAGGCTCCGAATCGTAATCCACCAATTGTTCATCCTCAACCTCTTCGTCAATCAACTTTATTTCAGCTCCCTTCTCCTTATCAGCAACCACCTCCTTACCGCCCAGATCAATATCAATATCGAGACAGAAGTCATCAGTAACTTCTGTCTCTTTAACAGTTCCGCTCCCACCAGCACCACTAAATCCAGCAAATTCTCTTCTACTTTTTCCGGTTTGAACCATCTCTTTCAGAGTTGGATACTTTCCGAAAAATACCATCTCACTTATCGCAGTCTCAGAATCTGGAATCCCTACTTTCACCTCTTTCTTAACTTCATTTAATTCCACCAGCAACTTCTTAATCAGCACTTGTTGATCCAACACAATACGCCTTAGATCCTCCATTTCAGATTCCCTGTGCCTCTCCCTTTCTTCAACATTTATTAATTTTGTTTTAACCATACTTAATTCATTCGCGAGCGACGTATTCAGGCCACGAATTACGTCCTCATCAAGCCCAGCAAAACTCTTCTTTTTCGGCTTCTTTGTAAACATTTTCGGCACAAAATCTGAAACTTCAGGCAGCTTACCCTTCGCTCTTTTGATTCTGTCATCAGTATCAGAATCATTTTGTGATTTTTCAGCTGCCTTTCGTTTCTTCTTCCCTTTTGATTTGGTGATTTCAGCTTCAATCTCATCCAGCTGTTCCTCGAATGGCACTGATCTTTTTCCAACAAACTTCTTGCATTTCCTGATGTCCTCCTTGATCTTCTCCCTTAGTTCACCAAAACGCTTGTCCTCCAATACTTTTAGCTTCTCTATGTACTCCAACCTTTCATCAGTATACATATTACGAAAAAGATATGTTATCTTTCCCGTAATGTCATGTCGAGGCGCGGAGCAATCTGCAAAAATTCTCACGTTCATTTTCGTCAAATTCAGAGCATCACCCAATTTCTGCAGATCTGGCTTCAATTCATCAATGAAAATCTGTATGAAACATGGATACAACAGCCATTTATCTTTCTTGGCAGCGGAGATGTTCTCAATCATATACTCAAATATCATCTGTGGGATATTTGCCTTATCTTCCCTGCACAAGTTCAGCATTGCCCGAGTCCATTCAAAATTCAGACCATCAGTTCCACCATTCCTATGATCTAAGCATACAATAATAACATGAGCTATAAACCTCCATTCTCTTGACAAAAATGTCTTCTTAATCTCCCGACGCTCCAAATAGTCAGTACCTTCATAGCCCATCTCCAGGAATCCTTCATAAACATCGGTGAGACTAAGTAGAGCAGGTATCCCAACATCTCGCTCCAAACGCAACATCCGGGCAATCGAATCAGCAGTGAGCACAATATCCTCCCCCAAAACAGTCGCCCTAATCTCCGCCGGATTTGCATTGAGATTGTATGTTGCCGATTCCCAGAAATCTCGAATATGTTGCTTCGTGACCACATAAAATATTGGAGACGCCTTCATCCATGATATCGCGTCTCTAAATCCCATAGATTTCGGATCCTTATCGTTGAGATAAGCGACCACGTTCGACCGCTTGTCGAACTTCATAGGCGGAGGAGGCTCTGGATCCATATAATAACCTGAGATACGAACCGGAAATTTGTTAGTTATTAAGAAAGAAAGACAAATAAAATAAAACAAAAGAAAATAAAATAAAAAAATAAAATAGAAAAGCATAATGTCGCAGGAATGCGACACAGTAGTGTCGTAGCAGTGTCGCATATTCATCGACACTGTTGTGTCGCAACAGCAAGACAAGTGCATCGACACTACATTGTCGCAGCATCCCAAGCCTCCGACACTACCAACAAAGCATGGTCAGCATAACCTTGGTAGTGTCGCAAGCTAAGTTTGAACTTTCGTTCAATGTCGTAACAAGAACAGCTAGTGTTGCAAAACGCGACAGACCAACAGTCAGACGAATCAAAACCATATCAAATCAACACCAAATTCAAATCCAATGCAAACGAAGGTTCGAAACATGTTATAGATCAAAACTTACCGGTTGAAAACACTTGAAAAACACTACAAAATCACATATTGAAGTTAAGTGGTTATTAGGGTTTAATGTCGGGTATAGAGTTGGGTGTTTGAAATTGAGAATTATGATCCACACGACCCACATCAGATGAATATTAAACACAACGTAGTGTTGCAAACCCGACACTATAGTGTCGCAAAGGACATAGTGTCGCAGACCCGACACTATAGTGTCGCATAAACCAACCAAAAAAAAAATTTTAAATAATAAATTTTGAAAAGAAATAAAAAGTCAAATCTAGTTGAAATTACGAATATTTTAAAATACTGTCAAGCCAAACTAATGAGATAGATCCAAGATATCGACCCATTTTAACAACGAAACTTTAAAAGGAATCAAATCAGTATAACATAATGGATCACGAGGAAATCAGAAACGAGCTTCTAGCAATCATCCAGAGGAACAAAGATTTGGAAAGATTGTCAGTATGTTTATCCATTTAAACCAATGCCTTGTTCCTTTCAACACGCAACTTGTGACGATATTATCATGTTTTGGTTCGATTTGAAGAAACTCTGGCAACTTGGTTTCCACAGACATTCAGCAAAGTAACTTGTTTTGACCTCAGGACATATTGAGTTTAGATGATTCAGCAAGATTTTTGTAATTGTAAAGGAACATAGACCCAGATCAAGTGATCAAGGTGAAGTATTTCGGGAGTGAAGTGGAGTTTAGGTTTAATAAAAGACACATCAAACAATGAACATGATGTATAAACATTTTGAGCTTTGCTTTATATGGGTTTTACAGATGATCAGCGCTCCAGGTCTATACTGACGTATAATAGAGGAGATGATTATCTGTACGTGCTGATGAGAGCTTCAGGTCTATATTTACATATAACAAAGAAGATCATCACTCCAGGTTAATGCTTCCGCATAGCAGAGGAGATTAACACGAGAACAAAAAATTCTGAAGAGCTAACGAGAAGCGTCATTCAGGGCTGCGGCTAAGGGTTATTTGGGAAAAAAATCAAGCATGAAACAAATACTCTCAGTCCATTTTTGTCAAAACTTATTACTTTGTGTAGGCCAAGTGTCTGTGAAAATGCTCCTCATCACCGAGTTCTTTGTGAATTTTAGTTTGATTACAGAGTTGATGTCTAATAGTATTCGAGCTGAGCCTACTGACACATCAGTAGACAAATCTCTTTCCTCCTTTTGACGCCGTCAACCCATATTTGAATCCTGCAAGAAGCAAACAGTATATAACATGAGATGAAATTTGTATGAAATTTGTAGTATTTACTCTCCCAAAACTTTCAGCTTTCGAACTGAAAATTTTTTATCAATTTAAGAACATTGTTTTTGGATCAAACACAAAAGAATGGCCGACAGTATTAGAAAATATAAGTAAGAAAAACAGATTTTTCTTTCACGTTTCCTCCCCCTTTTTTCTTTTCTTTTTTTTAATATCAAAGAGAATGATTAAAAAGAAATTAGACCTAGCATGTTAATTAATTCATAAAAACGAGGTTTATCAAACGTTTTAGTGAACAAATCAGCTTTTTGATTTTTGGTGTCGATTGATATGATATTGATAAACCCCTTTTCTTGTGCATCCCAGATAGAATGAATGTGAGTTTCAATGTGCTTCGTTCGGGTGTGGTGAACCGGATTCTTGGTAATTCCAATGGCTGCCTCATTATCACAGAAGATCGGAGTGTGAAGAAAATTGATTCCGTAATCGATCATCTGATGTTGAATCCAGAGGACTTGACAGCAGCAGCTGGAGGCTGCAGTGTATTCAGCTTCCCCAGTAGATAAAGAAACGGTTGTTTGTTTCTTGCTCTACCACGATACTAAACACTCCCCCAGATACTGACATCCACCAAAAGCTGATTTCTGATCGAGTTTGCAACCGCCATAGTCACTATCAGTATATGCATGAAGATCAAAGCTCCCCCCTTTTGGATACCACAAGCCGAGACGTGGAGTTCCCTTTAGATAGCGAAAAATACGCTTCACGACTTTTTCATGTGACTCCTTTGGATTTGATTGATACCTCGAACAATAACCTACAGCAAAAGCTATGTCTGGACGACTTGCAGTTAAGTACATTAATGATCCGATCATCGATCTGTAGCGGTGAGCATCAACGGACTTTCCGGATTCGTCAGGAGTGAGACAAGTCTGTGTTGTAAATGGAGATAGTTCAGAAGAACTGTCGTCCATCTTGTATTTTACCAAAATCTCCTGAATATATTTCTCCTAGTGAATAAGGATGCCATCGGGTTTTTGTACTACCTATAAACCGAGAAAGAAGAACATCTCACCCATCATGCTCATCTCCAACCTCTCCTTCATCACTTCCTCAAATTCTCTACATAAACTTTCATTTGACGAGCCAAAGATGATTTCATCTACGTACACTTGAACCAGTAAAATATCGTCACCAATGGTTTTCTTGAAGAGAGTCATGTCTATAGTTCCTCTAGTAAAACCTTTGCTTAACAGATATTGTGTCAATGTTTCGTACCAGATTCAAGGAGTCTGATGTAGTCCATAGAGTGACTTGTCTAATTTGTAGACCTTATCAGGGAAATCCGGATCCTCGAAACCTGGTGGCTGACAGACATATATTTCTTCGTCGATATCTCCATATAAGAATGCGCACTTTACATCCATTTGATAAACTTTGAAGTTTTTGTGTGCAGCATGGGCAAGAAAGATTCGGATGACTTCAATTCTGGCAACAAGAGCAAAAACATCAGTGTAATCAATGCCTTCCTCTTGTGCGAAACCTTGAACGACCAACCTAGCTTTGTTTCGAACAACGACCCCTCTATCGTCAGGTTTGTTTTTGTATACCCACTTCGTTCCAATTGGGTATTTGTTTGGTGGGAGATCGACCAATTCCCAAACTTTGAGCTTTCTGAACTGTTTGAGTTCTAATTGCATTGATTCTACCCAGCTTGGATCTTGTAATGCCATGTTAATGTTCTTTAGAACGATCTGTGAGAGAAAACAAGAGAATAAGCAAACATTGATTAGCCCAGATTGATGACCTGTACGAACACCGTCAGAAATGGATCATATGACAAGGTCATGAGGATGATCTTTTAGTTCCTTGTACAGCGAATTGGATGTAGAGATATCTGAATCAGTTAAGGTAGATGAATCAAGAGAAATAACAGGTGATTCAGGAGGAGGTGATGATGGCGAAGAATCAGTGGGAATAACAACATTAGGTTTGGGTGGCAACGGTTGTGAAATGGTTGCTGAGGGTGAGAAAGTAACTGAATCAGAAATAACTTCAGAAGATATCGGAACGATGTCATCTTCTTCTAGGAACAGTGGTAGATTAAAAGAGTTGAACACAGTGGTTGCATCATAGAACCAGGAGGGTTCAGATCCAGTATTGCACACATTTGATTCCTGCCAATCAACATAAAATGACTCTTGAACAATCTTGGTGCGCCTATTGTAAACCCGATAAGCTTTCTGAGAAGAAGAATATCCAACGAAGAAGCATTCATCAGAAACAGCTCCGAATTTTGATGTTTGAGCTTGAGTATTTAACAAAGTACATGAACAACCAAAATGTCGAAAGAAGTCAATCAATAGTTTTCTTTTGTGGAATAATTCATAAGACGTCTTCATCTTGGCTTTCACAATTAATACCATATTCAGCACATATGATGCACAGTTTACTGCCTCAGCCCAGAAAATGATTGGAAGTTTGGACTCGATCAACATCGTCCTTGCAGCTTCCACTAAGGTTCTGTTTTTGTGTTCAGCCACTCCATTCTACTGAGGTGTCCGTGCGGCGTTGTACTGTCTCAATATACCCTTTTCTTCACAGAATGAGTAAAAAATGTGATTTCCGAACTCCGTCCCATTATCACTCTGAATAGCTTTCACTTTCTTCCTGCTAATGGTTTCAATTTTCAGAATAAGACTCTTGAAAGCTCCTGCTGTCTCCCCTTTATTAGCAAGAAAACATACCCAAGAATATCTTGAAAAATCATTTGTAACAACCAAACAATAAGATTTTTTAGGAATGTTTTTGACACTGATTGGTCCAAACAAGTCAACATGTAATAATTCAAGAGGACATGAAATAGAATTGATCGTTTTAGATTTGTGAGATTTCTTATGTTGTTTCCCCTTAGCACATGCCATACATTTCTCAACTACCAAAAAATCTTTTATGGTCAAGCAACGAACTAGATTATGTTTAACAAGTTTATTAATATTATCAAAATTAACATGACCAAGTTTCTGGTGCCATAAAAATGCTTCTAAGGAAGAAGCTTTTGATAATAAGCATGTGACAGTGGAAGTTGACTCCTTTGAATTCATGTCAAGCAAGTATGTGTCATCTTCCTTGGTGCGCGCATCAAGATCATGTCTTCGGAAACAGAGAAATCCGGCTTCAGAAATAAGCATTCAGTGGATTTGAAAAGAACCGGAATATTCTTATCACAAATTTGAGATACGCTCAGCAGGTTGAAGTGCAGCTCTGGAACATAGTTCACCTTCTCTAATGTCAACGATCCATTTGATACCTCACCTTGACCGATCATTTTTCCCCCTTTCTTATCTCCGGCAAACGCCACATATCCACCATTTATTATACGGAAGTTTGTAAGCAAATCTTTCAAACCAGTCATATGTCGAGAACATCCACTATCTACATGCCACAGACTATTTGGCTTCCTCGGACGTTCCTGACATAACAAAAAAAAATCAATTAGAAACAGGAACCCATGCCTTGGAGGACTTGGGTTTAAACAAAGAAAAATTAGCATAAAAATGATTATTTACAAACCTATTGAATTGATTAGTTAAACTATAATTATTTACACCCTTTTGAAAGAGTTTTGGACAGTTCTTAACAATGTGAGTATCCTTACCGCAGCGGAAACAATGTGATTTAAAACATTTCTTTCTAGAATTATCTGTGGAAATAGGATCAATCATAATTTCTTCATCACATTCAGGCATGTTTGTGTCTGAATCACTAAAAGAAACATACATTTCTTTTGTTTTTCCTTTTGATGTGCTAGCTTCATTACTTGTGTCTTTAACATGATTCATCTCAGAGTTGTTGTTTGTCTCAACGGGTTTGGTTATGCGGATTGGAGTAAAGGTTGGTATTTGAGTTGAGACAAACTTTTCAAAGCAGTTTTTATTTGGCAACACATCATTAAATTCAATGAAAGAAACATGATCATCATTAACAGCATTCAGAGCACACACATCATTGTCAATGTTTAGTACACACAATTTAAAGTTTAAACTACTTGAAATACTTAACACATCACTCAAACTACTACTACTGTCTAAAGTAGACTTCTTTGAATTTAAACTACGACTTGAAACAGAGCATCCTAATCCTATTGAAGCACCATATTCTTAATCCTTTCGTACCTCCTGACGATTAACTCCTTCTAAACCTGCAAATAGATTGTTAGTGTGTTCTGCAATTAAATCATTAGTGAGATGAGGTTTGGGTATGTGAGAATAACAATAAGCACTAGGTGGAGGATAAACATGAGGAACCTCATTATATCCTAAACCTGTTTTGATTCGAGCCCCTCTTTGCCTACAATTTAGTTCCTCCTTTTTCATACCAGAAATGGTCCAACTATCAAGTTTAGTTTGAAGTTTACTGCTTTCAAATTCAGCAAGTTTAACACGTTCATCAAGCAGGTTAACTTCAACATTGTTTTCAAGAAGTTTTCTATTTAAGTGATCTATTTCTTGTAAAGCTTCGTTAAGTTTTACATAATAGTTCGCCTCATTCTTTTTAAGATCCGAATTAATAGTATTAAGTTCAGCTTGATTAGTTAATAACAAACGATTAGCCTTATATACACCAAAAAGTCAAACCCGACAAGCCGATGAACACATGTCTTGGATTACCTCATAAGGAAGGCCCATGATAATCTTCTCGGTGGCTAGAGTCTTTTCACAGTTACAAGCAGGTGTATTTTTCTTCCTTTCTTCCTCCTTCTCATCTTCAGTCTCCTTCCTTTCTTTCTCAGCTTTTACAGTTTCTTCCTTTTTGCTCTCTTCAGTTGTCTGATTGATAATTTTCTCAGATTCGCTCCCAGCATTCAGTATGGTCTCAGCAACAAGAGCATGGTTAATTTCTTCCTGAACTTCTGCAATCTCGGCGCTCCAATCAAAGTTTATCAATAAGGCAGTTTCTCTTGTGTTACTGGCATTTCCTCTTTCAACAACAGCAGCATTTCTTGTGTTAGGAGATGGTGGTTCAAACACAATTGGCGATGGGCAATCTCTCTTGAAATGTCCGAGTTGTTTGCAATTGAAACATCGGAGTTTAGATTTGTTGAAACCAACCTTTGCCTTCTGGTTACCGAAGTTTCTTTTACCAGTTCTCTCCATAAAACGTCTTGCCCTGACAGTCAACATAGCCATTTGCCATTGTATATCTGCTTCTTCAAGGTCTTTTGAGTCAACCTGCAACATATCCTCCATTGTGATGCCTTTTCCCTTGACATCTCCGGCAATTAAAGCTTCATAGTTGTTTACAAACATTCCAAACAAGGCCATCATGTCATTAAGGACTTGAGTTGTAACTGGTTCCTTTCCAACACCCTTTTGTTCCGATGAACCACCTCCTGATATATGAGAAACCAGAGTTGTTCATTGAATGTCAGATGTGGATGAGAGTAATGCAGCGTTCTGGGTTTGTATTGGAGGATAGACGGCCTGATTGTACTCTCTCCTTTTGATATCAATCTCGAAAGATTTCAGTTTGTTAATAACGTCCATGAGCTTATATTCAGTAAACATCTTCTCTTGCTTCAACATTCTGACCTGTAAACTCCATTCAGGAGGAAGTGAGTCCAACAGTTTTGTCACTTGTTCGAATGTTGCCAATTGCTCATATTTTTTCAAATTGCTAGTGACTGTTAGGAAACAGTTTGTGAGATCAGAGATTTTCTCATTTCTAAGACCCATAAAAAAATTAAACTCTTTTTGTGCCTGAACCCCCTTATCTTTCTGAAGATCAATGTTCCCATCATAAAATTCACAAAGAGCATCGTACAAATCCTTGGCATTTTTCTTATCTCCAAAACGATTGTATATCTCTGAACTCAAACACAGTGTTAAAGAACCAAAAGCTTTGTTGTCACGATCTATCAGTTTCTTGTCTCTTTCATTGTAAGTTTCAGGGTTTGTATTTCTGACAGTTGCGTCACCGACAGTTGTGACGGGAATGTGTGGCCCCTTTTCGATGGAATCCCATTGGGTATGATCAGTGTATAAGTAAAATGCCCTTAACCTTCTCTTCCAATCCTCAAAGTTATCTCCATTGATCAGTTTTGGCGGTCTATTCGGTGATCCACTTTCCAAGTCAGCAAGGGTAGAAGACATTGACATTTTGTTCATACAGTAGTGTCGCAAAAATCAGTAGTGTCGCAGAAGGATTAGTGCCGCGAAACCTGCTAGTGTCGCAAGCTAGTGTCGTAGACAATATTGCCAAAGCACTTTGAACTTTCGTTCAGGGTAGTGTTGGATGTAATGTCGGAAGCAATGTCGGGCACAATGTCGAGTACAGTGTCGGGCACAATGTCGTTGATAGTGTCAGGGACAGTGTCAAACACAATGTCGTGAACTTTCGTTCAATCAGGATACAAGCCG
Source organism: Tagetes erecta (assembly GCA_030867185.1). NCBI lineage: Eukaryota > Viridiplantae > Streptophyta > Magnoliopsida > Asterales > Asteraceae > Tagetes > Tagetes erecta. Next base: position 49,505,963 of record CM061491.1, on the reverse strand, counting down.
GTCACACAATGATCAACAACATGATTTCAGTAGTGTCGCAAGCACACTAGTGTCGCAAGATGAACACCTAGTGTCGCAAGATGAATCCGAAAAACCTCTTCTCCACGCAAAACACACACAAATCACCACAGAAAACTCCATTCAGATCCAATTGATGATATGATGATTCCGATTGATTCACAATACAAAAATAAAGCAATTCCAATCCAAATTCAGTCCATAACAACAACAATAAAGTTCCAATTTGATTGAAAAAGCCTTTTGTCCAAAACCTATGAAAATGTACTAAAATCACTCCATACATTCAGATCTATATGATGATGATAGATCTGAAGATGTAGATTGATTCTAAAACGAAAATCACACAATTCTCAATTCACTTCCATACTAATTCACAACAGATCAGATCCAGAATTGATGAAAAGTGAATATTATCTAAAAACCCTCAAAAACCACAAATCATGAGCACAATGGCTCTGATACCATATTGTTGGCCCAGTAGATCGTTAATCCGTGCTATATATGATATAGATCAGATCACAATCAATTGATACCACTAGATCTAGCAACAACTGATTGTGATTTGTGACCAAAACTCACACAAACCATTATAACCCATTAACAAATGATTAATTAGAAGGTAATTAGATGAAGTAGAATAGGATTGAAGCAACAAAGATATAAATCAATCAATTCCTTGCTATAAACAACCAGATTCGAACTCACAAACAAAAGGTGTAAAGTGTATTCAATATGATCCAAGAGTTGTGTACAAAATGCCCTAAAACAACTATATATACAGTAGCTAGTGTCGCAGGCAGTGTCGCATAGGCGACACTGCCTGCTCGCTAATACTAAGACAAGCTGCATGCGACACTATAGTGTCGCATAAACAAGCAACAAAGTGACTAAAACATAGACTAATCTAACAATTACAGCGGAAACGGAATACGACTAATCTATTACAAGATAAACAAAGTACAAATACGACATGGTGAAGTACCACCCTACATGTGGTCAACAGGTTTCCACTGTTTGCTCAATCGTGCTCTTACGAACTGCTGTTTGGGAAATACAGGAGGATGTCCCATATTCACAAAACACTCTTGACACTCAGTAGTCGTAAATTCATCAAGGTCTCCTGCTTCATTCTCATCCAGAAATAGAGCATCTCGGATAGATTCTTCAGATACAGTCACTTGTAACTATTTTGTAATAAATCCACGAACTACAGACACTCCTTCTTCATCAGTAATTACCTCAGTAGTCTTCCAGAATGACTTAATCAACCTCATGTACACAATTGGCTTTACGCACATGGCATAAACGTATTTGGTTATGAGAAGAAAGCGGATCATGTCCTGATATCCAACAGATTCAGGAATAGAATCATCAAGCATAGCCACGATGTTGTGCTTAGGCTCATACTTGAGAATATTCATCTGAAATCAGTTACAAATGTGTTAGAATTCAAAGATAACACATAATCATGTTTATGAGACATGTAATTTTAAGTGTAATGACATTTAATGTAACAATTGAGCATAATGTATTTCAATTCATTGATTAAAAACAATTTGATAACATCATTTTGTTCAAAACCATTGTTTATTCATAACACATTTAACTGTTATATCAATATTAACTTGTCACACTTATTTCTTATTTTGAAAACTTGAATCATGGATGATTTTATCTTCTGATGAAATGGATTGTTTGGAAAACATGTTTTATCATTAGATCGACACATGGAGCATGTTTCATGATTTTTGATACAAATGAAGTTTTTGTTGTTCATGATCAACAATGGCGGTTTCGAACTTTCAAAAACTTTATTCTTGATTCTGTTCATTTTAGGTGATTTGAGATGATTCAACAGATGATTATGAGTGATTAACAGTTAGATTAATCTATATAACCGTTTGATTTCTGTTTTTAAACAACAAATCAAAGTGTCGATTCAGTTGATTTTACTGTTCATCATCAATCGTTGAATTTTAAGATCTGAAATGGTGAAATGTGATAAAGAAGATGATCAATCATGGTGAAAATACCTTTTTCAATCTCAGATTCTTGATATAAAACTCATGATTGAACAGGGTATATGGGTTTTAAAAGCATAGAGTATGATCGAAAGGGTGTTTGTGAGTGAAATGATGTTAAGTGTTAGTGAACAGGGTATTTATATGAATGTTGAGTCGGCTGAATTAGGGTTAAAATTTGGGACGGGTCAACCCTAGCCCATTACACTTGGACGGGTCATTCACTGTTGGAACAGGTGAAACACTTTTGGACGGGTCAAATGATGAACAGAGGATTTTAACATACAAAAACACTTAGTCAGGTCACAAACTGTTGAGACGGGTCAAGCACTGTTGAGTCGTGTCAACATTGTTGAGATGGATCAGAGTGTTTAATCAATTAAAAATTCTTCACATGAAAGCTTGGTCGTGTCAAACAATTGTTGGGACGTGTCAACCACTGTCGAGACGTGTCAACATTTGTTCAAACATGTTAATCAGATGAAATTAGAGACGGGTCAAAGTTTGGTTGTGTGATACACTGTTGAGTCGGGTCATACACTTCTAGTCGTGTCAACCTTGAAACTCAACAATATTTCACAATCTTTAGTCGGTTCAACAATCAAAGGTAAGGATGTAACACTGTTTGGACGTGTCACTGTTGAGTCGTGTCAACATCTGAGAAGTGTCAAACATTGAATCATTAAGCAAAAACAACTTGAAACGACTACACCTCGACTTTGATGAAATCTCTTAACCCGGCTGCACAGTGACTTCAACATTTTAACAAATTTTTCACTTTCTTCAATGTTGACTTTTTCAACTGCATTTATTGCACATGCACACATTCTTGACAAATTAATTAGACAAGACACCTTAATTAGGATTTTGTAATTAACTTCCAATCATGAATTAGGGCAACAAATTAATCATTAAAACACATCAAAAAATAATTTTCACCACCATTTTTTATTTTCATTTCAAATTTGTTTTTCCGATTGTTACAAAAATTTTGCACCACCAAAATTTCAATATCCCGAAGTATTTTTAATTTGAAAGTAAATCACAAGACCTTGGGTTCGTTTTTATCATTAACAAAACTTTTGCATTTATTCATTAATTACCTGATCCTTTCATTCCACACGTGTCAATTTTTGTTTTTCTTTTCTTTTTGACTTTCCAAACATTATTCTCCCCCCTAAACTTGAAATTTCTTGAAATTTTTAAGTTTACAAAGGATGTTGTTGTGTCATTAATGAATCCACATGCCTGCACACACAAAGCACACATAAAATTAAATACAAATGCAATGCAATGAATCTATAAATTGCAGTGAGATCATACCAAACATTATCTGAAGCATGTTTTTAGAGATTTTTAGAATAGACATTTGACTTGTGTTTGGTTGAGTGATGATATGAAAATATACCAATTAGCTCGAGTTGGCACACTTACTTTTTTAGTAACATGACGAGATTAAGGTTCGATTAAGATGACTTATGTGACCCACATGTATACATATGTTAATCAATTTCCTTATCAACAACAACCAGAATGCACTTATAAAAAAACCTGGTCACTTACAACATAATCAGTGTGGAATGGGTTTTCTATCTTACGGGGATTTGGTCCACTTTAGGACTTCTTTTGGAATTCCTTTTTGGGATTATATCTTGCATGTGTTCCCTTTGGCAATCTTCTGAATTCCATTTTGGAATTTTGGTAATGGTCCATCTTTGGGACTCTTTTCTGTTCCACTTTGGGAATCTTTTGCTGCAGACTTCGTGTGAGACTTCAGGTCTGTGGGTACCACAACAAAGAAGCTCACGATGCGGTTCATCACACTGAATTATATTGCATCATTACCCGATTATGTGTAAAGTAACACCACTAGCAGTTTATCAAAAGAGATATATTTAAACATGTACGACAATGGAACTTAACACATATATCATTAAGCTTTTAGTTTGTCAACAATGAACCTACTTGTTCAGTTTAATTGCCTGAGCTGTCTCGCACATCAATTAACACTTATCAGTCTTTATTATTGAAAATGATGAAACAGATAATACTTAGTGTATCTATCATTTCTCACTTGATGCAAATACGATTCTTATGACATGATTTTTCTTTTGTTTTTCTTTTTCTTTTTCATGCAGCCACACAATGCATAAACAAAAAGACATGGGAAACACTAAATAACAACGAGTTATTATATTTTTGGATTTTATATTTCCTAATTTCGTATTTTGTTTTCTTGAAACGAGAATTAATCATGGTTGATTAATCCTATGGATTGAATTAAATATTCAAACTGTCCTAACAAGAAAGATTTTGTGAAAAGATCTGTCAATTGTTTGTTGGTATGAACTTTAATCAGAATTATTTAACATTTTTTAGAGTTGTTTATGAGAAAGTGATATCGAATTTCGATATGTTTTGTTTTTTAGTGTTGAACAGGATTAGCAGTAATGAACATAGCAGCAGTATTGTCTATGTAAATAGGAGTTTTGAAAAAATTAAACCCGTAGTCAAGCAACTGATTTTGTAACCACAAAACTTGAGAACATCCCGCAGATGCAGCAATGTACTCTGCTTCAGCAGTGGATACGGAAACATTGGTTTGCTTTTTGCATTGCCAAGAGACTAGATGAGGACCCAGAAACTGACATCCACCTGTGGTTGATTTCCTGTCAAGAGCACAACCACCAAAGTCACTATTAGAATAACTATATAATTCAAAATTTCCTTCATAAGGATACCATAAACCGAGATTAGGTTTCCCTTTGATATATCTGAATATACATTTGACGGCGATCAGGTGCGACTCTTTAGGGTCTAACTGATATCTGGCACATATACATACAACATACATGATGTCTGGTCTTGACGCAGTGAGATACATCAGCGAACTGATCATTGATCTATAAAGTGTTTGATCAACAGATTTGCCTTTTGGATCAGGTTGGATCTTGCAGCTTACATCAGATGGAGTTCTAATAGTCTAACAATCTTGCATCTTGAATTTCTTCAACAGTTTGTCAACAAACTTTGATTGGTTGATGAAGTTTCCTTCTGCAGACTGTTTTACTTGCAATCCAAGAAAGAAATTGATCTCCCCCATAGAGCTCATCTGAAATCTAGATTTCAGAATTTCCTCAAAGTCTTTGCACATGGATGAACTTGTTGATCCAAAGATGATATCATCTACATATACTTGAACACACATAAGATCTTCATTATCCCGCTTCATGAATAAAGTTGGATCAATCTGACCTCTTGTAAAATCATGTTCTAGCAAATGTTTAGATAACGTCTCGTACCAAATTCTTGGAGCTTGATGTACACCGTATAAAGCTTTGCTCAATTTGTATACACGATGTGGATACTCAGATTATGGGTGGTTCAATCGGATCGGTTACTGCTATAAATCAGATTATGTATCATGGATCTATGTAGTACAACAATCAATCAACACATAAATCATACTTAATAATTCACTTGTATTGATGATGGAATAGTTGCAGTACAAATTGTGCAAGGAGAAAGAGTACAATCAACACACACACTATGATTCGTCTATTCTCTCTCTCTTGCACTCACACCCACAACATTCTATTTATACATCAATACATTTAGGGAAATACAACATTTACCCTAAACAAACATTTTTTACATAATAAAGGACAAAGTAAATCTTCTAAGGAATAAGCCCTAACAGAGTTTTCGGCAAAAAGTTTCATGTTTTTTTGGCCCAATTTGATATATAAACTCACCACCACTTAAACACTAGTTTTATACTCAAGTGAAGGACGAATTTCAGCTGATCGGAGGTGTTTTGAAGGCTCGGAAGACGGAAACGAAGTGTTGGAAGCTCGTATGATCAAGGGTTTCATCTTGAATGTATCCGGTGTTTTCGAGTCCTTGTTTTTATCTTTTGCTACCATGTTTTGCTACATTATTTTTGCTATTGTTTTTGTTCTAAACATGTTTGGCTAAGCTTTTAAAGCCGCATAAATGTATGATGAATCTGTGTTAACGTTTAAACTTGGATTTGTGACGTTTTTTATTATGGGTTTGTTTATGATTTAAGTAAAAGCTTAATACTTTAATTAAATTTATGCTTGTATGTATATTGGAATTGGTTTGGTTGATACTATTGTTTCCATTGAATACTTGGTGATGGTCTAGGTCATAGAATAGGATTCAATTCACGTTCATTGACTGTGTGTTATGAAAAGTGTTATGGTAAATGCATGCTTAAAACCATAGGAAACGTAATAGAAACCAATCTAATGAAAATGTGCTAGCTTTTCTAAGATATCTGTGAGGTGATTGGAATAATTGTTAAGTTTTGTTTGTTTAATTGCTAAGATTAGATATGCGTGAGAATTCGATCTAGGTTGTGTTTAGCAAACAAAGTTTAACAAGTTGATTGAATGCATTGAATTGGCTTTGAGTTTTAAACTGTGAGGTTAGAATTCATATAAGGTCACTTAATCATAATTAGGTTAGACAACCGTGAGGGCGTTTAACTGCTAAACTGGTGTTTGTAATAATTTGTTGGAAACTCGTAGGTGTCTCCTCGAAAAGATTCGAGGGTCTTATTTGTGGTGTCTTCAATTGAATATCTTTTGCTACTAGTTCCATAATAAAAAAAGTCCATTTTCAAGTGATAATTGCAACATAGAGGAGACGGGTCTAGGTGGTTCTTTTCAATCACTGTTTCAACCTTCTTTCAAAAGTCGTGTCTAGTTAGTCAAGTCTTGGTGAGTTAATTTAGTGTAGCATATAGAGTCTGTGGGTCGACACCCGGACTTACTTTAGCTATATTGCATCCAACCGGTCCACTACCAGTTGTGTGTCAGTTAGTTGGTTCGACTTGGTTTTTATAAATTTAAAGCTTCTGTGTTATTATTTTATATATATATACATATATATATATATATATATATATATATATATATATATATATATTTGCACACATCATAGATAAATAACCCTCTGTTTATTTTCAATTACATATACGAAATCATGTTTGATTTTAGGATTTAGGAGACTAGGGTTCTTAAGGAAAACGGGGTTAATTGTATTACTTCATTAAACCTTTTAGTTTCAAAATAAATACATAAAAATGACGTATTTGGTTTAGCGGTTAGTACGCGTGTGTGTTAACCTCTGGACCCGTGTTCGAGACCTAGTTCCATCCATTTTAATTTAAAAACAGGTTTTTTTACTGACTAAAAGGTTGACACTTCAAATATTTTATTACCATTAATTAGTGTTAAATGAAAATCATGACGTTAATTCCAAGAAATATTAATTTCATTTAACTACTCTTACAATAAAGTTTATAAATCAATTACTAGTTGTTTTGTTGATAAATTCTCATGTATTTAATTTTTATTATTTATTATTGACATTATTTGATTTATATTACAAATGAATTAGGTTATTAACCATTAAAAATTCCACCTTTATTTACTTATATTAAATTATTATTTTTCTAGCCACTATTATTTATCTAATATCTACTATTGAATCAATTAACAGTATTACCATCATTTTTAAACTATTGCGTATTCAAATAGATTGATGATCAATTTATTATTCAAAACAATTATTAGTTGAAACCCCAAAACTCCCTATTTAGAAACCCTAGTTCCCAAATCATCTTTACAACTTTAAGCTAGTTATTCTAATTTAGTCATCGATCTTTAGGATTGATTTCTAAGGAGACCTTCCAGTGTCTTATTTCATAAGTTATCTAGTTACCTCTCTTGCTATTAATCCAAGTGAGTATTTATAGCCCCATTTACTTTTATGTTTTGAGGTGAAATCATGTGCCTTACTAAATCATGTTTATTATTTTTTTTTCACTTTTATTCATTTTATTTACTATATTCATATCAATTCATATTTTGTGATTTCTTGAATTTATGTGTCCATTACATGTTAAGCTAAACTTTAACGAACCATAACCATTAATTTTATCCAAACCAATAGTTATTCAATGATAGATCTATTGGCCTGACAAACTCACCCGATATTTTAACCGAGGGTGATTGTAACCAGTTTTTCATTTGGTTTAATTACCCGATATTTTATCAAAGGGTGATTGTAACCAGTTTTTCATTTATTTTGGTTTAGTTACCTGATATTTTATCCGAGGGTAATTGTAACCGCTTATCTATTCATTTTAGTTTAGTCACCTGATACTTTATCCGAGGGTGATTGTAACTACATTTAGTTTAATTATCCAATATTTATCCGAGGATGATTAAGCGACTTTTCAATTTAATCATTTTTATCAACGGCACATAGTCTGTATGATTAAGTGGAAACTAGTCATGATGTTTGATTATGCCTATGTTTATCTTGTATGATACACTTTTGCACTATAGTTATAAACAAAATAGGGAATCGAATCATTTTATTCATTTTTATCATTTTGATCATTATCTATATGTATGCAAACCTATTTTAACTCACCAGCCAATTTGTTAGCTGAACAAATGCTATTTTCACATGATTTTAGGAAATGCAGCTTAGGAGGATTTTGAGATGCCTTCACATGCAGGATCTTTGACCTAGTTTAATTAAATGAGCTTTAACTGAGTTATGTTAGGTTATTTATGGTTTGAAACAATGTAACTTGTTATTTTGAGTTATGAAAAGTTTGTTAATATATATTCAAATCATTTTAGTATCATGAGCTTTGAACAATCTATTAACTTACGTCCGCCTCAAGGTTTCCAGCATCGGTCGGGGTGTGACACAGACCTACAACTTCGATTTCTACTTTCAATTTGATTTCACGTTTTGATCTCATATCTACATATCAACTCTAATTTTTCAATGTACGATTTCAGTTTCCAACTTCAATTTTACGTTCCATATTTGATTTCACGTTTTGATATTCCTCCTACAAATACGTATTCATTTCCAAAATCGATTTCATTTGTTGTTTCTTTCTCCAATTGTTGATTCAACCATGGTTAATCAGGCTTCTCGCTTGGATACTCTTGAAATTAAAGTTTCTCTCTCTACGTTAGAGGCTGATCGGGTTAATCAGCTGAATTCCACAACGTGATGCTCGGTTGGATGAAAGCTCAGGAGAAGAAAGCGGCCGATCCATCTTAATCTGGGTTATCCGGTGGTGTTTTCAGATATTCAGGACCCAAATATGCCTATCCTTTCTCCTTGGATCCCATATCGGGTTCTATTCTCTCTGCGAGTCTTCCTTGGGCTGTGAAGAAGGTTACACTTCCTGAATTTTCTAGAGTCAAGGATGGATCCAAAAGGCTAATATGTAATTTGATCTTAACAATACCCCCGATGATTCTCGTATTCAACTAGCTCATTTAAGTATGATTGGGGTTGCGCAACACTAGTTCACGATTATCATACATGTTAGTACATCTCTTACGTGGTTGGACTTTCAATAGGAATCGTTACAGCGTTTTAGTGGGTTAGAGATTCAAAATCCTTATGAACAGTTGGCTACAATTCAACAGGGTGATTCAATTTATGATTATATAGATGATTTTGAGTATTTGTTGTCGTTCGTTCCTCGATTGCCGGAATCTCAGATGTTGGGTTATTTTGTGGCCAGATTAAAATCTGATGTGAAAAAATCGGTGTGTCTGCATCAGCCACAATTGCGATTGGATGCCATGTATCTGTCTAAGGATATTGAATTGATGTTACGCCCTAATTCCGGTACACCATCATTGTCCCATTTTCGTTATCTCCATCAGTTTGGGTCGCCGATGTTTGGGTTGACTGATGGGTTTCAAAATCCGAGCTATCCTGAACCTAAGCCCTCATTCCTAAATCCACCACTGGCTCCGGTTTCCCCCTCTCATTCCACAGATCTCCACCTCCAAGTCCATCTCTACTGAGTCTTCCGACATTGGGCAGGTGTTTCCACATGATCGAGGGGTTCATTCCTTGTCTCGTATTGAGTGGGAAGAGTGTCGAAAGAAAGGATTGTGTTACAAGTGTGGCCAACAGTATAGCCAAGCTCACAAATGCCCGGAGGGAAAGCTTCGTGTTATGTTACTCGAAGAAGATGAACAAGATGAACTAAAGGGGCTGCACTTTCAGTTGGAACATATGGATCATTTGCACACGAATGGGGTTATTCAAACAACTGCATCTTCTTCTATCAAGCCTTGAGGACAAGTCTTGTTTTAATTGGGGGGGGGGGGGTAATGATATGCATCATATTCTAGTTTACTCTTTATATGTCTTTTTCTATTCTAGGAGGGGGTTAAGTGTAACTTTCTTTTCTATAACTAAGTTAATATTACGACAGGGAGAGATAGTGATGATGAGGAATTGATTTAGGCTTATGTTTCTTTAGACAATTTATTCAGACATTGAGGAATCATTTTTGGTTGTTTGATTTTTTTATCCTTTGAGATCATCTTCTTAATATCAATACTATCTTATATCTCACTGTTTAATTCATTCATCCACTCATTCTTCATTTTCAACTGATGAACACTTAACCGAACTCTATCAAATACCCAATAGTTAAAAGTATTAAAATCCAATAATCCTTATTAATAAGTATTTTTCCATTATACCTTGATTTTGTTTCTAAGTATATTATTAATTTGACCCTAGATACTCAAAGATAAAAAATCAAAATCATAACCATCTTTTTCAACAACTCAAAGTTAACCTCTCTACAAATATTGTTGGAAATCTACCCTCACACGTTCTATTTGGTTTTGTCTAATTCTATATTTCCATTGTTTAAGAAGGAAATACAATGGTAATACAAGTTTTCACACAAGTTATTACTCATCATACTCATTTTAGTTAATTATTGATGACATATTTCATAGAATTTGATCACTAACCGCTTAGCTTCTTGAAAAATCATGGTGTTCACTCTTCTTTTTGTTGATGAAGGCATGTGCATTAATGAAATAGTTAGAGAGACATGACTACCGAAATCTATTGTTAGTTAAATTATTTCATACCAATGGGAACAATGGCCTTTTGATAACTTTTATGTTTGAAGAACTAGGTCTTGAGTTCAAATCCTGTAGTTAACATGTTTATGTTGGTTAAGTTGTTGTACTAAAATCTTTGGTTCAAAATTTAAATCTTAAAGGGTGCACGTTGTGGTGCATTTATTCTATAAAAATCTAGAAATTTATAGATTAACTTTTTTTTTTGCAAACTCTTCACTCAAGTTTAGCACATCCTCCTTAGTCGTAGATACACAAAATCACTTGCCCCTTTTTTAGGATACTACTCTAACACCCCCAATCTTCAATTAGCAGTTTGTCACATTAATGTTCTAATTAATAAAAATGGTGGTGGTTATAGCTTTTACGTTTTTGATAACTAGAAAGCTAGCTCAAACCTTCACCTAACAACATATGATGGCATTCTTTAAAGTTTCTTATCAACTTAAAGAATACGCGTCTTTAATATATAACTTCTTAAATGCCGAATTAATTCGTTGACCATCTTAATGTTTGTAATATATTAGTTCTTAAACAAGATTTAGCATATAAGGTATATATGCATGCATATACATGTATATATACAGGACTATGCATTTCTTGTGTTCACCAAACAACATGACGCGCTCAATGGTTAAGTACCAATTCATTGAGGACGAACGAGCCAGAAATGTAACGATGAGGAAGAGGAAAGCGAGCCTATTGAAGAAGATTAGTGAGTTGAAGATTTTGTGTGATGTTGATGCTTGTCTTGTGATGTATGAAAAAGATGATAGCCCACCTGAAGTTTGGCCATCACTTTCTCAAGCACATCACGTGATCCAAAGGTTTAAAGAATCACACTTGTGGAGTTCAAACGCAATGCAGGATCATGCGACTTTTCTTAAGAAAAGCATAGCCAAAATGAAGAAACATTTGGAGAAAGAGAAGGAGAAGAACTCGAAACATTTGATGGTGAAATGTTTGTTTGATGCAAACGCACTTAGTGGAATCGATAATCAAGAGGTTTTGGACGGATTGCGTTCATCTGTTGAAAGTGAGATTGAAGAGATTGATGAATTGATTCAGGAAGCTAAAGAGAAGGCCAACAAGAAGGTTTTTAGGACCTTTTTTTAGAAAAATTTAGGAAGCTCATGAGAAGGCCAACAAGATGGTTTTTAAGAACTTTTTTTAAGAAAATTTGATCTGTACTTGATTGAATCATTATGTTCTACCTTAATAAAACGGCCTTTTTGATCTTGTTTGTCATGGTTTATGATTGGCTAGGTTGTTTTCATGTTTTTCTAATCTTCTTTAAAAATTGCAAGTTTTCTTATATGACAAAATACATAAAGGTGTAAATATTAAGAACATGAATATTTATAATTTTTAGAGGAATAGTTTTAGTTAGATTTTGTGTTTCTGGATAATTAATGTCATTTAAGATACTATATTAATTCATAAATTAATAAGAATCTTGGGAATATGTGTTATATGAGCACATAAGATTACATATGCATGAATCTTGAGTATTTTGATAATTAATTTCATTTATGTATATTTCTTCACATCAAAACATTAAATTGTGCAGAGTGTTATGTTATGTGTATGCATAGTGGAAAATTCTAGGATATTTTTTATTGAAAGTTGAATGAAATGAATAGTAATATAGTAAAATTTAAATGTTTTAATTTAGTCATCAAGATTTTCACACCCACATTTTTAAAAAATAGTTTAGTTCCTATATATTTTAATTGAGAAAGGCAGGGTGGTTTTGTCATCACCTTCTTAAGTGACCCCACCTAGTTTTGTTTAAAAGGAATAAGGGAAACTATTGAGTGAAAGTTCTAAATTAGAGGAACATATATTAATTGAGTTGAGACTTACCAAGCCACTTTTGTTGACATTCTGTCTCTACATGCATAACGCATTTCAATTCCCTCACTGTTTTAAAACGTTCATAACTTTTAGATACGATATTATTTGTTTTTTAACTTACACCAAAAAACAAGTGTTTTGTTATCTTTAAAACGCGTATAATATTGATATATAAAAAGGAAAAAAATTTTCAGCACTTGTCAAGTCCTTGTGTAATATCATGTGATTATGTTATATTATAACTAGTGAAATATCACTTATATCGGTTCATTTTTAAGTCATTATGTAATACTATCTCATTGTAAAGATTTGTTGTGTCATCTGTTGTGTTTAGAAATTATCACCGTGTCACAAATTGTTAATATGTGTTTGAGAAATGTTCAAAGTCAAAGTCATTTTTTATTACAAAGTGTGAGAATGACACAATGTTAAAAAAAGACACAATGACACTTTTAAAAATTATAACTCATAATATAAATCAAATTTCAAAAATGTGGTTTAGAGATATTGTTCCACATGTAATCATCTTTACAAAAACAATAAACAAAAAATTAAAAAAATTACCGTTTTTTATATTTTTTTTACAATAGAAACAATGAAAAAAAGACACAATGAGAGAATAGTAATTTTTTTAATTTTGTTTATTTATGTTTTAAGGAGGATGACATGAGAGCAAAGTCTTCGAAATATAATTATTGTTAGATCATTGTGTAATCCTCGTCAAATAAGATTACACAATGACCCGATGGATGGCACAACAACCCAACAGATGACACAATGACCTGAAGGAAGACACAATGACCTGACAGAAGACACAATGACCTGACAGAAGACACGATAAGCTGAAAAAATGTGAAAAAAGTTTGTTTTTGATATATCAATATTATATGCATTTTAAAGAGAAAAAAATGCTTGTTATTATGGTGTTAATTTATTTAGAAAAATAATGTCGTATGTAAAAGTTATAAACGTTTAAAAAAATTGAGGGAATTGACATCTGGCTTGCATGTGGAGAGAGAAAATAAAAAAAAGTAGGTATGAGAAAAATACCCATCTCTTAATTTAAATAGATGTCACATGTCAATCTGTTATTCTTTCTTAGCCTTCTTAAATTAAAATCATTTGTAGGTGAACCTCACTATATATATAAATAGGATTAAGTTCATTTGAGAAGTCTCATATATTGCAAGAAAAAAAAGAAGAAACTTAAATCACTAAAAAATAATTATCAATAATTTAGTTTTTCAAATAAATTCACCTCGTACATACAAATGTGTAATGTATAAACTAAAAAAAATCATTAAAATATTTTTTACGTACGAATTTTTAGCGTTTTAAATTTACCTACACATGTGTAGGTTATGTGACCTACACATGACTTCCACATGTGTAGGTTTAATAAATAAACGAAATTTATTCAATTTTATTTATTGAATATCAAATTTAATGAATAGATATTGCAATTCTATCATTTTTTTTGTTTGTTAAAAACGTTTTTGGTTCAAAAAATGAAGAATTTAGTTATTTCTTACGCTTCTCGCAATATTTGGTCTTCTCAAATGAACCCTCCCCTATATATATATATATATATATATATATATATATATATATATATATATATATATATATATATATATATATATATATATATATATATATATATATATATATATATATATATATCATCTTCATTTGAGAACTCGTTTTTAGGAAAGAACTGAGTGAGAACCGATTTAACTGTTATATTTTTTATTATCTAAATTGACAAAAATGCTTGTAAACTTACCAATTATAAGATGTATTTATATAAAAAATGATTTGCATCGTTTTTTGTTGAAATGCATATATGCACCCACATTATATATGCAAATATGCACGCGTTTTAGTTTCTAAAAAAAACCGAGAGAGGTGATAAAATTCAAGAAATAATGAACAATGGTAATAAAACAATACATTTTTACTTTACCATTGTTATTGAAGCAAAAAGTAAATGGCTTATATGGTTCTCACTAGTTCTTTCCAAATATTTGGTTCTCATTTGAAGGTAACACTATATATATATATATATACATACATACATATATATATATATATATAGAGAGGATGGATTTTCTAAAAAGTGCAAAAACTCTAAAAATGCTAAGAAGGATTCTGGGCGTTGGATCTGGTTGTTTACGGCTAAGATTTAAGCGGTGGCATTTTTGTAAATATTATGAAGTTTTGCTGACGCGCGCTATGGAACCAGGGGTAGATCTGTCATTGCGCGTTTTCAACACCATGTATATAAAAAACATCACGCTTAAAACTGACTGTATAAAATAACACCACGTATATGAACATAATAATTAATAAAAAACGCCATAGCTAACTTGCTACAATGTAACACCGGAAATCGAATTGAAAACGTCATAACAATGATTAACACTATCATCATTGTAGAATGAAAAAAACGTCATAGCTTACCTGCAACAAAGTAGCACCGGAGTCGATATGAAAACGTCATAACAATAATTAACAGATCGATCATGGTGAATCATGGTGTTTTTAACATTCGAACTGATCACTAAAAACACCATGATTCAGAATGTTAAAACCACAATGATTCAAAAGAACAGAACATTGATCGGATGTTCGTAATTAGTAAACGAAAACGTAAAAAACAAACAAAAATATCATCGCTTTCAGTATTCGCCATAGATGAATGATTATGGATTCAAAATTAAAAACGAAAAACGTAAAAAACACACCATACATGATCGGATGTTCGTAATTAATAAACGTCAAAAAAACACCATAACTGAACATCAAGAGTGATACCAGGATTTCGAAAACACCATAACTTTGACATTTCTCATTTGTTGACATGATTCAATAATCGCGTCAACGCGTAAAATGACAATAACGCCCCTCCGTGTTTTTCCCCCTCATGGACACATGTTTGTTTGTGAATGCTTCCTATACTTCTTAGAGTTTTGAGTCTTTTTAGAAAATTCCCAATCTATATATATATGGTAGGATTCAAGAGAGAACTCATTTTAAGTTGAGAACTACTAAAGGTACAAAAAGTACAAGAGATGGAGTTTTAATGAGGAATGGTAAAATTGAAACTTTAAATATATAAATCTTTAAATATTTTTATCTTTTGCATATGTTAATATTATTTTAAAAGATGGCACCATTAGATCAAGAATTTCGTTATCTTTCATTTGAGTATAAATAACGTTATAAAAAATATTTTTTTCTCTTTTTTTTTTAATTTTCATAATGCACATATGTAGTATTGCGATATTTTATTTGATTATATTTTTCTTTAAACGTTACTAACTTTTTCATACGTTATTTATATTAAAAAAATTAAAAATCACGTTTTGGTTTTTTGATACTACATATATGTAGTATCATTGTACTTGATGCATATTGTTTAAGCGGCCAAATGACTCAATAGTTTAATTATTATTTAATGTCACATCCTCAATTTTTCACAAACGGGTTATCAGTTAGGCGTGTGACATACCAGGATCTCAAGCCATTAGTTACAGTAACACTGACTCAATATTTTTAACAAAAGTTTAACATAGACGTTAACATAAAACTCAGGGTATAAAAATGTAAGTTTTCAAAGTTTAGCGGAAGCTTTCAAACAAACCCATAATTTAAATAAACTTTTGCTCAATAGTCTAGCACAATATCGACTTAAAGCATGTGCTCAATAGTCTAGCACAAAACTAGCAATTGTTTTCAACCAAACCAACAAGGTAAAAAAAAGTACAAAATAAAGTAAAAACGACTCATGCATGATATGTCTTACGTGCACAGCTCCTAGCCACCTGAGAAAACATACTAAAAATGGTCAACACATGGTTGGTGAGCTCAATGAGATATTTAACAAAAGTATTTAAATATCAAAACCAGTTTAACTGATAAATTTCATTTGCTATTGCTGGTTAGCTAGACCACCTCGCTTAATACATGAGCATGTTGAGATTAAACTGAACATTGTGTTGTTTGCCTTACTGCCATCGAACTAGATGACCAAAAGTTCCAAGGACAATCTTGTAACACCCCAAACCTTGAGGTAATAACTATAAACACGAGAAATATGAGTTTTATATTTTATATATTGTCATACGAGTAAGTAATGGGTAATATAATAATTATAAATATAAGATGTTTAGGCAAGTATTTATCATCATAGGAGGTCGTCTAATAATTTATTCAACCATTATCTGGTTTTAATAAAACTTATGTCTACATGTATAAAACAATGAGCTCGTATTAAGAATATATTTATAATTCTATAAAAATGCTTTATGTTAGAAGTTATAAGAGGAAAACGTGTAAGCTAAATTTGTTATATAAGATAATAGTTATGAAAGAAAATATGAATATATATATATATATATATATATATATATATATATATATATATATATATATATATATATATGTGTGTGTGTGTGTGTGTGTACATGAATACGTGTAAGTGAAGCCATGCATATGTGTGTACGTGTTATGAAGATGAGATCTTAAAGTTTACAAATTATTTAATAACAAAAATATATATCATAACAATATTAATATTTTATGTCGATGTTAATCCATGTACAACTGAATATATGAAGTAAACTTCATATAAGAAATTAGTGTTTCGCTGTAGATATATATAAAAGTAGTTATCCTAAAGAACATATTAAATAAATGAAAATCGACGTTTGGCTGTGGTGGTAGTTAGTAACTATAAATAATATGGTGTCCACTTTCATAATTTTACTCAAACTTCCTCACAAGCTAAAATCAAGTATACACTTAGGTATGCAACATGTTCTATAAGTTTTAATTATAAGTTAAGGGATTAGTATTTAGTTTTGAGTTTTTAGGCTCAACATATATTACTTTGTGGGGGGTTTAGAGTCATAGTTATTGTGATAGATGTTGAATAATTTTATTCTAATTTAGGCATGGCTTGATCAACCATGCTTAAGATAGATAGAATTATTCAAGGTCGATTATGATTATGACTAGTTAGGACCCCACTCCATGCTCGATTATTAGTAGCTAAAACTTACTTTGAACATGATCAGGAACCAAACTCTGAAACTGTGTGTCTGTATTAGTAGCACTCAAAAGCCAAGGTGAGTTATCATGACTGTTTTTAAAACTGTGATAATATACTCGTCCTGTCTGTACTTGTAATAAATAAAAATGTTTATAATATGCACAAGTCAGTAGGGGTATACTGGATCCGGATATGCTTAATAGGGTGTGTGCTCTGGTATATATTTACACACAGCCGTTGTGTGCTCTGGGGAACACTGTGTTCCAAATAATTTACACACTCGCCAATACCTATTTGACGGCCGGGAGGGTCTTACAAGCCCGCCGCCGGTGGTTGTGATAAAACCATGAACTGTGGACATTAAATATTACAACCCATATTGTATGCTTGTAAAAGTTAAAGTTAAATTTTATTGTATAAACTGTATAGTATGAGCTCACCAGCATTAGCTGACGTCTTTTGAGTATATGTATCACACGTATTATCTGAAGAGAGGATTAGAAGTTGCTTGATAATAATGGATCTAGAAGACCAAATAGTTCTTAAGTTTTATTATTGTAAAATAAAAGATGATGTGACAAAGTTATTATAGTTTGTAATAATAGTTATGTTTTGCTTCCGCTGTAAGCTATATCAATTGTGCACTTTCGCCCGGGTTCCGAGTGGCGGGTGTTACAGTTGGTATCAGAGCCTACGGTTTTAGCGAATTAGGTGCCTTTCGTACCTAGGCTTTAACCATAATACTTAAGGACCGGGTTGACTTTAAGATATGACTTCATTAAGTATACCTCAGTACTAGGATTCGAATGCTAAAATACTAGTAATAGTAAAAATATTATGTCAACTAAGTAGTACCTTATATAATAATACATATACATATATAAATAAATATGTAAACTGTTTAGTTCAAAATTTTGAAACAGTGATGTATAAACACATGAAGATTTATATTATAATAATGAACGACTGTGATTAATATAACTATATTTAACTTCATGTATTTATTAAAGAAGATTGTCGTATTAGTGACTAGTAACTAGTTACAAATATAATATCTATAAAATATATATGTATGATAACTGTTAAGTTTTTGCTATTAAGCTCGAGTTACAAATATATTATAAATACATGTTATAGTATATGATATGCATTATCCGTGAACCATTATAAAGTATCAAGCGATTATATG
The DNA here is from genome assembly GCA_030867185.1 of Tagetes erecta. Taxonomy (NCBI): domain Eukaryota; kingdom Viridiplantae; phylum Streptophyta; class Magnoliopsida; order Asterales; family Asteraceae; genus Tagetes; species Tagetes erecta. The sequence continues at coordinate 49,486,853 of CM061491.1, read as the reverse complement.
ATTCGAAAGAAATTAAAGATCTGTTATAGTCTGTCTTGTAACAGTACTGTGTAGTAAGTTATTTTGATATATTAAACTCGTTCCTTATTATAAATAGAAAAAGTAATTTGTACATTTCTATAGGTAAAACCAAAACTATGTCTGGAAATAGAGATGATCGTTCTGTTAACAATAGGTCTGAGGGTTCCTCACGAACTAGAAACACTTCTCAAAACATCAAAACTAATGGAAATGCAAAAGTACAATTAGATGATGAAGCAATAAGTAAAATTGCTATGGAAGTGGCTAGGATTATGGCTGCTGCTCAGAACAAATCCGAAAAACAAGTGGATCATGAAAAAAATTCATCATCGTCTGTAATAAAGAAAGCTGATAAGAAGATCGAGGACGGAAGATACAATAATAAAGAATGCACATATAAATCCTTTATGTCTTGTAATCCTCCGTTATTTGATGGCAAGAAAGGAGCCGTGGAAGCTCAAGACTGGCTTAATAGAATGGAGTCTGTCTTGGACATTTGTGATTGCACTGAAAATAACCGAGTTCGATTTGCGGTATGCATGTTACAAACAGAAGCTCTCAACTGGTGGAACATTGAAGTGCGAACGAAAGGAAAGGACTTCGCCAAGAAAATGAGCTGGAAAGAGTTTGTCCGCACGTTTCTTGCAAAATTTTGCCCTCTTAGCGAGATAGAACGGTTGGAAATAGAATTTTTCCAATTAAAATTAGGAAATAAAACATATCGGGAGTATGTTACCAAATTCAACGAAGTGTCACGATTGGTTCCTCATCTTGCTACGACAGAGGAACAACTGACCAACAGGTTTATTTGGGGATTGCCCTCTGAAATGAGAATTTTCATTAAGTCTAAATCCCCGAAATCTTTTTCTGAAACTGTAGAAGCTGGTGCCATCATAGCTGCTGAAATTCAACATCGTCAAACTGAATCCCTCATATTAAAAAGAAAGTGGGAAGAAAGAAAGGATAACAACAAGAATCATAATTTTAAAAGGGCAAAGGAAATGCCTAAATGTAGATTTTGTAATAAAAATCATTCAGGACCGTGTCGTTCACAACCATGCCCTAACTGTAAAAGAACGAGGCATCTTCTTCAAGAATGTAGGGAGAATAAAAGATGTTTTGAATGTGGTGATATAGGACACCTAAAACCAAACTGCCCAAAACTTCAAGTGAATAACAATAATCAACCAAACAAACCTAAAGGACGTGCATTTGTGCTAACAACCAAGGAAGCTCGAAATACTCCAGATGTGATTACCGGTACGTATCCTGTCAATAATATATTTGCAAGAGTGCTATTTGATACCGGTGCCAATAGAAGTTTAGTATCGACTACCTTTAGGCCTTATCTGAATCAAGAATCTCAAAATCTAGGCCATACCTTTATAGTAGAAATGGCTGATGGAAGTAAAAAGGAAATTGTCGATATTATTAAGAATTGTTCCATAAACTTAAATGGTCATTCGATTCCTATAAATTTAATGCCTATTGAACTAGGAGAATTTGATATAGTCATAGGAATGGATTGGCTAGCTCCGTATCATGCAGAAATTTTATGTGGTAAAAAGATTGTCCGACTTTGATTACCTAATGGCAAACGTCTAATCGTATCTGGAGATCGTACTGACAAGATTAAGAACCTCATTACCGTGACTCAAGGACGAAAATGTCTAAGAAAAGGATGTATTGCATTCTTGGCTTACGTTACAAACACCACAGAAAAACATAGGATTGAAGACGTACCAACAGTACGAGAATACCCCGATGTATTTCCTGATGAACTCCCAGGACTTCCACCCGATAGACAAATCGAGTTCAGAATCGACTTAGTACCCGAAACATTACCAATTGCTAAGTCTCCGTATAGACTAGCTCCAACAGAAATGCAAGAGCTTAAGAAACAACTGCAAGAATTGCTCGACAAAGGATTCGTCCAACCTAGCTCATCACCCTGGGGAGCACCAGTTTTGTTCGTCAAAAAGAAAGACGGGACTATGCGTATGTGCATCGATTATAGAGACTTGAATAAAGTCACTATAAAGAATAAATACCCGTTACCTAGGATCGACGATTTGTTTGACCAATTACAAGGAGCAAGTTATTTTTCGAAAATTGATTTACGGTCTGGATACCATCAGGTGAAAGTAACACTAGAAGACATACCTAAGACTGCTTTTAGAACTAGATATGGTCATTACGAATTTCTGGTAATGCCATTTGGGCTTACCAACGCACCTGCAGTGTTCATGGATCTCATGAACAGAGTTTGTAAACCATATTTGGATAAGTTTGTGATTGTTTTTATTGATGATATCCTAATTTACTCAAAAAGCAAGGATGATCACGAGCGACATCTTAGAGCAGTCCTTGAACTGCTTAGAAGGGAGAAACTTTATGCAAAGTTTTCCAAATGTGAATTTTGGATTCGTGAAGTTCAATTTCTAGGTCATGTGATCAATGAGCAAGGAATACAAGTTGATCCCACCAAGATTGAGGCAATCAAGAAATGGGAGATGCCAAAGAATCCCACTGAGATTAGAAGATTTTTAGGATTAGCAGGGTATTATAGAAGATTTATTCAGGATTTCTTTAAGATTGCAATACCATTAACATTGTTAACTCAGAAAGCTTCTAAATTTATTTGGGGACCGCAACAAGATGAAGCCTTTACTATTTTAAAGAAAAAGTTGTGTAGCGCTCCAATATTGTCACTTCCCGAAGGAACTGAGGATTTCGTTGTGTATTGTGATGCATCTCATTTTGGAATGGGATGTGTACTCATGCAAAGAGGCAAAGTGATAGTATATGCATCTCGACAGCTGAAGATACATGAGCGAGCCTATACCACTCATGATTTAGAACTTGGCGCAATAGTGTTTGCATTAAAAATCTGGCGGCATTATATGTACGGAAAAAAATGTACAATTTATAGAGACCACAAAAGTCTAAAACATATATTCAATCAGAAAGAGCTCAATATGCGCCAGAGAAGATGGATGGAGTTATTAAGTGATTATGATTGTGAAATCCAATACCATCCTGGTAAAGCAAATGTAGTCGCAGATGCGCTAAGCAGAAAGGACAAACCCCAACCAATAAGAATCTGTGCAGCTCGAATTGAGGTTAGAACCAATCTTTTAGATCAAGTCAAGAATGTACAACAAGAAGCTTTAAAAGAAAACCATGTTAAGAAAGAAAGAATGATTGGTAGACAGAAGTTATTAAGGGTAGGAGGTGATTATATTTTAAGATTTAACAATAGAATCTGGGTACCTAGTTTTGGTGGACTACAAGACATAATCTTAGAAGAAGCCCATAAGTCCAAATATTCCATTCATCCCGATAGTGATAAAATGTACAAGGATCTAAGAAATAACTATTGGTGGCCGGGGATGAAAAGATCCATTGCTAGGTATGTAGAAAAATGTCTTACGTGCCTTAGAGTAAAAACAGAACATCAAAAACCCTCAGGTTTATTACAACAACCAGAAATTCCAGAATGGAAATGGGAGAAAATCACCATGGATTTTGTCACAAAACTACCAAGATCAAGCCATGGTTATGATACCATATGGGTAATACTAGTGGATAGATTAACCAAGTCAGCACATTTCTTACCAATCTGTGAAGACTATAAGATGAACAAGTTGGCCCATGTATATATAAAGGAAATAGTTTCACGACATGGAGTACCCATTTCAATTATATCCGACAGAGATAGTCGTTTCACCTCAAGATTTTGGCAAAAGTTCCAACATGAACTAGGAACTAAGTTGAACCTAAGCACTGCTTATCATCCCCAAACTGATGGACAGAGTGAGCGAACTATTCAGACGTTGGAAGACATGCTTCGGGCTTGCGTAATAGACTTTGGTGGTAGCTGGGATGATCATTTACCCCTAATAGAATTCGCCTATAACAATAGTTATCATGCTAGTATCAAAGCAGCACCATATGAAGCATTGTATGGAAGGAAATGTCGAACTCCAATATGTTGGGCTGAAGTAGGTGAAAGTCAACTGTCTGGACCAGAAATTATTCATGAGACTACAGATAAAATAAAACAAATCAAGGAAAGAATGAAGAGTGCTCAAGACCGACAGAAAAGCTACGCAGACAACAAACGCAAACCGCTAGAATTTCAAGTAGGAGATAAAGTAATACTAAAAGTATCACCATTAAAAGGAGTAATTCAGTTCGGAAAGAAGGGAAAGCTCAAACCACGATATATTGGACCATTCGAAATAACGTCCAGAGTAGGACCAGTGGCATACAGACTAAAACTTCCCGAGCAATTGCAAGGAATACATGATACCTTTCACATATCAAACCTAAGAAAATGTCTTGTAAATGAGGCTCAAGAAGTACCATTGGAAGATGTACGTATTGATGAAAAGCTTAACTTCGTTGAAGAACCACTACAAATTGAAGATCGAAAGATGAACAAGTTGCGGAGAAAAGAAATTCCATTAGTCAAAGTCAAGTGGAATGCACGTCATGGACCCGAATTTACATGGGAGTTAGAAAGTGAGATGAAAGAAAAATACCCTCATCTTGTCAAGTAAAGGCAAATTTCGAGGATGAAATTTTTGTAAGGGGGAGAGGATGTAACATCCCAAACCTTGAGGTAATAACTATAAACACGAGAAATATGAGTTTTATATTTTATATATTGTCATACGAGTAAGTAATGGGTAATATAATAATTATAAATTTAAGATGTTTAGACAAGTATTTATCATCATAGGAGGTCGTCTAATAATTTATTCAACCATTATCTATTTTTAATAAAACTTATGTCTACACGTATAAAACAATGAGCTTGTATTAAAAATATATTTATAATTCTATAAAAATGCTTTATGTTAGAAGTTATAAGAGGAAAACGTGTAAGCTAATATTAAAAATATATTTATAATTCTATAAAAATGCTTTATGTTAGAAGTTATAAGAGGAAAACGTGTAAGCTAAATTTGTTATATAAGATAATAGTTATGAAAGAAAATATGAATATGTATATATATATATATATATATATATGTACATGAATACGTGTAAGTGAAGCCATGCATATGTGTGTACGTGTTATGAAGATGAGATCTTAAAGTTTACAAATTATTTAAAAACAAAAACATATATCATAACAATATTAATATTTTATGCCGATGTTAATCCATGTACAACTGAATATATGAAGTAAACTTCATATAAGAAACTAGTGTTTGGCGGGTGTTACAGTTGGTATCAGAGCCTACGGTTTTAGCGAATTAGGTGCCTTTCGTACCTAGGCTTTAACCATAATACTTAAGGACCAGGTTGACTTTAAGATATGACTTCATTAAGTATACCTCAGTACTAGGATTCGAATGCTAAAATACTAGTAATAGTAAAAATATTATGTCAACTAAGTAATACCTGATATAAAAATACATATACATATATAAATACATACACTCATACATTACAACATAAACACTAGTTTCATTTACTTAGACATCATATACATATATCGCACACTTTTCCATATTACTACTAAAACATTATGCATACACATACTAGTGTTGTTATTCAGGTAATCATATCACACCTCAACATACATGTTGTTATATTTTCATATTTACCTACATTCATCTATAATATCTACATACATGTGTACTTGCTATGACTATATATACTAGATATGGTTCATATTTATCCATGTGCATAATACCATAGCCATACCTATGCATACATATATTTATACATCACATCCTACGCTCAACTTATTACATACCTACACATAGCATTTTTCTATCATTGATTACACATATACATATCTACGTACTGCAATACATTCACCCGAACTGATTATATAACGTACCTACTTCTATTGATTTATATCCTCACCTACTGCGACGCATACATGCATACAAAAAAAAAACATAGACATGGGTTCATCAATTACACCATCATAACCATACGGACTGCACGATATATATTTCTTGTTGATCGCTATACACACATAACGCGCATATACATACACTTACCACACACATGTACACGTACAATGCCGTTGATGCTGTTCATGTTACAAATTTCATATTGCATACATGCTTGCACCAATTTACTTCACGTACATACATATAAGAACATGCATATAAAAATCTTGCAGCACCTACATACAAAACATACATACTAATCTCGCTAATACAGAACATAATTACATTCATACGGCACATTACGATTGAACCGAAATAACCCGTAAGTACTCCTAACGAACCCGAAACGACCCCAAAGGGAAACCGTAACGTGATAAATAGCAAAAGTAAACAATGGGTACGTACCGATAACCGAGCGGGGTGAAGAGGGGTTGCTGCTTCGCTGACGGGGTGATCGGAGTTGCTGTTCGCCGACGTTACTATCAGCCACAGTATCAGCGGTGCTCCGATGAGATGCGATTGAAGCGTGTACGGTACAATGGTGAAAAAGATTCGTTATTATGACGATTCAGATGTGGTGCGCCTGAACAGGAAAACGACGATGATGAAGGGAGTGGGTGGTGTTCTATTTGATTTGGTTAAGGACGAAGGGTGGTGGTGATAAATGTTGCCGACGATATATATTGGTGCCAATATATACACATGGGTTTAATTTAGGGTTGGGTAATATGTTATAAATTTTTCACTAAGGCCTCCTTATTTTGTAATTTAATTAATTGACACCCAAAATAAATACCGTACTTATATAAAATTTAATGGAATAGTTAAAGGATAGTTAACGGTGTTAATCTGGATTTGCGAGTTGTCACATTTAAAGCGTACATACGATCTCAAATGATCAATAACAAAGTTCATAATATTCCATATTAAATTAGCTTATAACAAATGTAAACAAAACTAATACTTATACTATGTCTAAACATAAAGATAATAATAAACTATTAAACCAACGATAATTATCATAACAAAGTAAAATAATCCAGAAATTCAAAATATAAGATAATAATGCATCAATACGGCATATATTAAATATATGTAGTAGTATGATACTACATATATGTAGTATATGATACTACATATATGTAGTATATGATACTACATATATGTAGTATATGATACTACATATATGTAGTATTATAAAACTTTAAAGGGAATAGTGAATACAGTGATGCTATGCACCTAAGTTACACATAAAACCATTAGACTACGTAGCTTTTATAAATTAACTTATTTAGCTTCATATTTGGAGTCTGAAAGCGTTTTGGAATGTCAACATCACATATTAGTAGAGCAAATCTTTAAATTCTATGGCTTCCCACATGAATTTCAGGAATTGGTCTAACTACTCATGGGACACTGGATATCATATCCTTAAGTTTTTGTAACTCTCTAGCCATCACTATGTTGATACTTGTAACCTGCATCGAGCTAAATATAGTGTTTAAAGATTGATTATTGACATGATTACCTCCCGGTTGAGAGTATCCTACCCCACGATAATATTCTGATCGTGGCATCTCAGTTGAGATAGATGATGCAGTAGTAGAGTTGGTTTGCATGGGTATGATATCGCCATCATGAATATCAGTAACTTTTGACCACTGCATGCTTGAGGATCCTTGATTCTGAATGGGGGAGGACCCGGTAAATATTGGTTGAGGATCCTGCTTGATGGAAGCATCCTGGAAAGATTGAACATCCTGGCTGACTGAAGGATCCTTGTCGATTCTGAATTGAGGATCCTTGCTGAAAGGTTGTAGATGAAGGCTCAACCATAGATCCCATATTTCTCTACGCTAAGGACCCTGGAGTGTTGAAATCAAGCGCTCTGGGCATGTAAGGACTAGCTTCTTCCACATGCTTTCTGATCTTCTTGATATCTTTAATTTCTCGAAGGATCCTTTGATTGGTCATGTTCTGCTACTCCATATAGGCTTTCATCTGCAGAGACAACATAGAAATATCATTGTTAGAAGTTACCGTAGAGGGTGCAGCATGAGTTTTGATCCTTGAAAAACTGCAGTTGGCTTCTTATTGGTAACATCCTTGATCTTCACCGGTCCCAAAGATGAACTAGACATTGGAATGGAAGACAATGAAAACGGCATGCTTGATTGATTGAGAAGCCATTGAGATACAGAAAATGAACAAAGATGAATTCAGTGTAAATATGATATGAAAGAAACGAAGAGAATGATGATTAAAACAACACTTGCCCCACGGTGGACGCCAAATTGCTTTGGTAAAAAATCGACAAACCAAATTAGTTAAGTGAGGTTGTGCATTTTAATGAATAATAAGCAGAAATATATGATGAACACAATGATTTATACGAGGAAAAGCCCTTGATCTTTGAGGATCGCCGGCATAAAAACCTCGGGTGATGGCAAATATCTATCACCACTATATTAAGGATAATAATAAGTACAACTTGAGAGCTATGGCCGCTTAGTACAATATTGTGTGTGTGAGAGCAGAGAATTCAGTCGAGATAGAAGAAGAGAGATGTGAAAATTCACGTGTGGTGAGCTAAGCCATAGCCTCATATAAGTAGTCAACGAAATAATAAACTATTTCCTAAAAATATGCCACTAGCCATTGAGGGGTGTTGACCACGTTTCCAGCTTATCTCGCAACTATCTTGACCGATATTTCTAGTAGACTAAGTCTTAAGGACGTTACCTGTACTTGAAATACATAAAACACACAGAAGACAGTAGTTAGTTACTCGACAATTATAAGCATTAAGGATCCTCAATCTTGTAAGCGCCAAGGATAATAGATCTAGCGCATTAAGAATACTGCATCCTTCATAGCCAAAATTCAAGCCCTAATAGTCACCTTTGTGGAAAGGATAATAGATCTAGCGCATTAAGAATACTGCATCCTTCATAGCCAAAATTCAAGCCCTAATAGTCGCCTTTGTGGAAACTATATGGGTTGGTCACCTCTCTCCTAAGTTTAAGGTATGTAATACCTTCTACGGTTTAAAAGGTTTTCACATTTTCTAATATCGCCAGTAGCGCACGTAGTCCACGTATGATTCAAGGCAATGGGACCAGTACAATATATGTGGGCGTGTGGCTGACAATTTCATTGTTGTTGGTCATATGTTGGATTCTAAAGTTTATGGTATACAAACCATACCTTCGTTATCCCAAGGTTTATGTCACTTATATTTCGGTAGACCCGGGACGGGCATAAATTCCCCAGTTTATCCAAAGAGCCTTTTCGCCAGTAATTATCCAAAGGGCCTTGTCACCAGTTATTTATTAGGTCTAGTCGCCAGTTAATTATCGGGCCTTGTCGCTAGTTATCTACTTGGCCTTTTCGCTTGTTGGACCTGAATTGTAGTCTAATATTTTTAACACAGTCAAAGTCAACAAAAATCAACGTCTAAGGTCAAAGTCAACGCAAAAGTCAAGACGACGCGTTCGGGACGAAGATTAGAGACAAGACGTTGAAGACGACAGAGTTTTATTGTTAATAAATATATTTTGTGTCAACAAAATATATTTAATCGTTTTCGTCATTTTAGTCTTTTATGAGTTTTAATTGTATTTTCCTAATTGTCATGTTTTATTTTATAGTCTAGGGTCCTAAGTGTCATTAGTCCAAAGTGTCATTAGGCTATAAATAGTAAAGTGCAATTAGGGTTTGGGGCTTGAATGAGTCATTGATTGGGGTCTTTCCATGTAACAACATCTGATGCAAATCAATATGAATCAAATCTGAGTTTTTCATTGTGTTCTTCATCTTATTCATCAATATTTTATCATTTTGATCCAAATCTTCACAAAATTACTGATTCAATAGTGTTATGGGACCAACAATTGGTATCAGAGCCTAACTGAGATCCATTTTTGAATCATTTGTTAAAGATAGTTGCTGATTTTAAAGAATTGTGTAGAAGTTTTAGAGAGAGAAACCAGATCTGATGGGTTTTTAGAGAGAGAAACTAGATCTAGGTTTAAAATCAGCAGATCTTCATCAACAATCATCAGATCTGTTGATTACAACAACACATTTGAAATCTACAAGCTCAGATCTGCAAGAAAATAGAAGAAAATTTTCAGATCTGAAGTGTTTCTCTCACACAGTGTGTGTGTGTGTTCTTGGTGTTCTTCAAATCTTCAAATCTGCAAGATTGGCGAATCTAAGTTAATATCTGAACGAAAGTTCAAAATTTTGAGCGAATCTATACCAAGCATTTGCATAGATTCGCATGTTGTTCTTAGCGAACCTATAAGTTCGCCCGACACTTTGAAGCCAGCGAACCTACAAGTTCTTGCAACACTACCTTGCAAAACCATCCAGATCTGAGCGAACTTACCATTTCTGAACACTTTCTTGACAACTATTCCTGCACCAACAAGCAAAACACAACACTTAAACAACCACAACAACACCTAAACCAAAACACAAACCATAAACCATTTAACCCTACCCACTACCAAATCCACACCATCGAAATCTTTCATCTATCAGATCTGTGACTAAAATAAAAAAAAAAAATCCACAACAACCACCTCATCATTATATCCATACCCTACCTTCATTTCTTACTAACCATAACAACATCCACAACAAACATTACCGTAACCATTGCCGCATAACCTTCACCATAACCATCGTTGCCCCATTACGACATCTTTCACTACCTTCGTCACGTACAGTCAACAGATCTTATCATACAAGAACAGATCTCACCATAACCACAACCAGAATCACCATCTCCACCTTCGAATCGAACCAGAAAAAGAAAGAAAGAAGCAGCCATAGATGTTTGTGTGTGTTGTGCTGCTGCTGCTTAAAGAAAAGAGTGTGATTTTGAGGTTGTATACTTGAAAATAGAACGAGAGGGAGAGAGTTTTTCTGTGCGGTTGCCGCTGTGTTGATATTTGTGTGTATGTTCTTGAGATCGAACATAAGCAGGTTGTTGTTGAGGTGTTAGCTGCGGCAAGTGCAAGAGAGTTGTGTGTTCGTGTGTGTTTGGTTGTGAAACAAAACAAGCAGCAGCTGTGAATTTGTGTTCGTGTATGATGGTGTTAACCGAGAGAGAAAGAAAGAACAGCAGCAGCTCGTGTGTTGTTGTTGTTTGTTGTGTCTCGAACCAGAAAGAGAGATTTGTGATGTTGTTGCGGTTGTTATCTGTTGATGTTTGTGAAAATTGTTGTTGTTGGTTTTTGTCTTAAAGAGAGAACAAGAGAGAGTGAACGAGTTTGTGTGTGTGTGTTGGTGTTGTATGTATGTTGTTGTTGTCAGCTAGGATTAAACAATAGAGAGAGAGAGACTGAATGTGTGTGTGCTTGTTCATGTTGTTGCTGTTGTAAACGCAGAGAGAGAGAGAGTGAGAGAGATTGTATGTGAGCTGCTGTTATATTCTTGTTTGTGTGTATGAATGTTTAGAGAGAGAAAAAGAGATAGAGATAGAGAGGTAGTGATTGTTTGTGTGTTTAGATTGTTGTTGTTGTTTATGTGAGTGAATTAAAGATAAGATAGAGAGAGAGTTGAGAGAGAGAAAGAGATAAGATGAATTGAGTTGTTGAGTGTTGTGTTGAGTGTTGTTGATGTGTGTATGGTTGTTATGTTGAAGTGTTTGTGTAAGATTTTAATATTAGGGTTAGGGTTAGGTTTTAAGTAGTGGGTTTTTAGTGTAGTGGGTGGGCCGAAATTTAGATTAGATTTTAATGGGTTTGGGCTGTGAACTGGGCTGAGTTTTTTTTTTGGGTTGTTAAATTTTGGACTTCTTAAATGGACTATGGAATTGGACTGTGAGGACCCGTCATATTAAGACATTAAACTGGTGGGTCGGGTATTTGGTTGTCATTATTATTCGCCGGGTGTTAATGTTTAAAAAATTTTATGTGCGTTTTCAATCAAGTCGTCATTAAATTTAAAAAAATGACGTCTTTTGGCCGGGAGATAGCGTTTTAAAAGTTTTGGGCCGTGTTTTTTATTGGTTCGTCTTTTTGGCCGGGTATTATTTTTGTCAATCTTTGGGCCAAAATTTTTTTTCATTTAAGTTGAAAAAGTTTTTGTCAGCAGCCGGGACTTTCAAAAATTTATTTTTAGGCCAAATTTTAAACGGGTTACGATTAAAAAAAATGGCTTATGTAGAACTTTTTAAATCCTTCGAATCTGATGATCTCACAATGGCACAAAGCCGGTTTGATAATTTTGCAGTTTTAAAGAATGAAAGGATGCCAGCGTTTCTCGATCGATTTGTGATGGTGGCAAATAACCTAAAAAAGCATGATCCAGTACTTGGAAATCATGAACGGGTTCAGAAATTGCTTGATTCTCTCCCACCAGAGTGGAGTTCACATGGAAAATCGATTAGAAGAGAAAGAGGATTTACTGATTACAAACTGGTGGAGGTGATGGACATATTAAAATCTTTTGATGATAAAGATGAGAAAAATGATGAAGGAAAGAAGGAAGCAGGGGATGAAGAGATGCTGAAAGCAAAGGAAGAAATCAATCATGCTTTAATTGCTGAATATGTTGAGGAGTCTGCTCATGATGATAACTATATTGATTGCTTCGATCCTTTCAAAGAATTCTATTGTGAAGATGGTGAAAATTCTGATGAGGTTGTTGATGAGTTGAAAGTGGTAAGGCATGAAGAAGTTCGAGATGGTATTGATGGTGAAGCTAATGACAAGAAAGAAATGAGGGTTTTTGCTACTGTTGATCATGAGAAGAAGAATGATGAAGAACAAAATCTTAACATGGAAGCTGTGATTGAAAGAGCCAAGCTTGAAGCTGTGGATGAGTACAAAAGGAACACTCCTTATTGCTAGTGTGAACGTGCCCTTGCTGCTGAAAAACTGGTAATTGGTCTTCCTTATGAAGTTGTAGAAGATATGTGTTCATCTGCATGCAAAATTCGTTTAATTGGCATATACAAAGCTAATAAATTGTTAATGTCAAATGAAAACGAATTAAAGAGAACTAACAAAGAGCTTAAAGTGAATGAATCAAAATATTTTGTCAAATTAAGAGAAGCTTTGAAAGAAAATGAACATTTAAAAAGAACTCTTTTGGAAAAGAACTGTGAAATAAATTATTTGACTGAACAAGTCACGCTTGCTGAATTTGAAACAAGAAAGCTCAAAAATAAAATGGAACAATGGACAATTGCAAGCATGAAAAGGGAGGAGTTATGGAAGAAACAAAGGGGGGCTAGATAAGACTGGGTTGGGTCATGAGGATAAGGCTTTTGTATATCCTCCTCCCAGCACTTACTGTTACTCTCCTACACCAACTCCACACCCGACCAATGAGTTGATTCATGAAATAATTCAGAAAGATACTGATAGTTTGTATGCAGGATTGGAGAATGTGAATCTTAAAGAGGTGCGAGATGATTATGATTCTTCGACTGGCATGGGATATAGTAAAACTGGTACTGACAGTCAAGCTAATGATTGCTCAGTTCCTGTTGTTTCTAATCCTGTAACGGTTGTTACCTCTAATTTCTTTGAAAAGTTTAAAGCAGGTGAAATTCCTACGTTTGAGCCTGTCAGGAATGAGAAGGTAGAGTTAATTCAGGAATCACCTAATCATCAAGCTTCGATCACATCAACACACTCAATTACTATCAATCAAGATCCGTTGGAAGCAGAGGTACTTATTGAAAACTAGACAAGTTCTGATGATGAATCAAAGACAAAGGAGAGTCATGGAGATTCAAAGATCAAGATGTCTTCTACAACTGTCAAATCTGAAATGACTCCAAAACCTGAATCAAGACAATTCCGGATCTCAGTCCCAGCTGGAAAACAAGTTAGTCATCCATCAAAAGCTCAAAAGAAGAAGCCTTCACCTCTGTCCATCCTATCTCAAGTTTGTAAAAGACTTGAGGACAAGCAAGTGAAGATCTCATCTCCCATCAGACAAACTCCTGAAGCAGTAAAATCCAACGTATTAATCTAGGCTTCGCATTCTGCTTATTGAACAAAATATTAAGGGCTGCGTGATCAGTGTAAACAATAGTCTTAGAAAGAACTAGGTAAGATCTAAACTTATCAAATGCAAAGACTACTGCTAGCAACTCTTTCTCTGTCGTGGTGTAGTTCTCCTGTGCGTCATTCAGAGTCTTACTCGCGTAATAAATAGGGTGGAAGTGCTTATCCCTACGCTGACCTAAGACTGCTCCTATCGCATAATCACTCGCGTCGCACATCAACTCAAACGGAAGACTCCAATCTGGGGCGACCATAATCGGAACATTCACGAGCTTCTCCTTCAATAGCTCGAACGCTCTCACACACTCGTCATTAAACTCAAACGACGCATCCTTCTCTAGAAGTTTCGTCATCGGCCTCGCAATATTAGAGAAATCTCTAATGAAACGACGATAAAAACCCGCATGGCCTAAGAAACTCCTAATCGATCTAACAGATGTGGGTGGCGGAAGCTTACTGATTGTTTCAATCTTTGCTCTATCAACTTCAAGCCCCGCTCGTGAAACCTTATGCCCTAACACAATGCCTTCCTTCACCATAAAGTGGCACTTCTCCCAATTCAGCATCAAGTTGGTCTCCTCACATCGAGCCAACATCCTCTCCAGACTCGCTAAACATGTATTGAAGGAACTCCCGAAAATAGAAAAATCATCCATGAACACCTCTATGGAGTCCTCGATCATGTCATGAAAAATCGCGACCATACACCGTTGAAATGTAGCTGGAGCGTTACATAATGCAAATGGCATACGGCGATACGCAAAGGTGCCATAAGGACATGTAAATGTGGTTTTCTCCTGATCCTCTAGAGCGATAGGGATCTGGAAATAACCTGAAAATCAATCAAGGAAACAGTAATACTGTTTTCCTGACAGACGCTCCAACATCTGATCGATAAAAGGAAGCGGAAAGTGGTCCTTCCTCGTGGCATCATTGAGTTTACGGTAGTCAATGCATACTCGCCACCCTGTGACCGTCCTAGTTGGAATCAACTCATTCCTCTCATTCCTTACCACCGTCATGCCTCCCTTCTTAGGGACAACCTGCACTGGACTCACCCACTTGGAGTCTGAGATGGGATAGATTAACCCTGCATCTAACAACTTAATGACCTCTTTCTTCACCACCTCCTGCATGTTCGGATTCAACCTCCGTTGCCCTTGTCTCACAGGCTTATACTCCTCTTCCATGAGTATACTATGCGTGCAAAAAGAAGGGTTAATGCCCTTAATATCTATCAACTTCCACGCGATAGCCTGCTTGTGCGCCTTCAGCACATCGATCAACTTACTCTTCTCCTCCTCTGTCAACTCAGCAGAAATTATGACAGGTAACTCAGAACCCTCACCTAAAAATGCATACTCGAGATGAGATGGCAATTCCTTAAGCTCTAAAGACGGGGGCGTCTCAACCGATGGCTTTTCACCGGTTCCTCTATATCTATCATCTCACACACAACAGCCTCCTGGGAAGGCTTACTAGCTAGATCTATTGATTCCTGCTCAAAGGCGAAAGCAGTCATCTGTATCTCCTGATTCTCCCTAACTAGGATCTGCGTATCTAGATGATCTCTCTCCACAAACTTAGAAAAGCAACGACTAACCTGTGAAACAATAGTATCAATAAAATACAAGGTGTCATCCTGATCCTGTGTATGCCTCATGGCTCTATTCACATCAAACGTGACCATCTCATCAGCAACTCTCAAAGACAACTTGCCCTCAAAGACATCTATTAACGCTCTCGCGGTAGCTAGGAATGGTCGTCCTAAAATTAACGGGACCCTCTCATCCTCGTCCATATCTAAGATCACAAAATCAACTGGGAACACAAACCTATCTACCTTCACTAACATGTTCTCCACGATCCCCCTCGGATACTTCACTAACCTATCCGCTAACTGAATACTCATACGTGTCGGTACCGGTTCTCCTAGATCTAGCTTAGCAAAAACAGAATAGGGCATCAAATTAATACTAGCACCTAGGTCAGCCAACGCGTTACTCACCGACAAGTTACCTATGAAACAAGGAATAGTAAAACTACCCGGATCAGCCCTCTTGGGAGGTAGCTTATTCTGTATTACAGCCGAGCACTCCTCACTCAGTATCACAGTTGAGATCTGCTCCAACTTCTTCTTATTTGTGAGCAGATCTTTCAGGAATTTAGCATACTTAGGCATATGCTGTAATGCCTCTACGAATGGTAAGTTCACTTTTAGTTGTTTGAACATCTCAAGGAACTTTCCGTATTGCTCTTCATTCTTGTGCTGAGCCACTCTACCTGGGTATGGAAGTCTATCTAAGCGAATTTGTGGCTCCTTCTGTGAACTCTCGGCTGCTTTCTTCTCGGACTCCGCTGGTTGTACTGTATTCGCTGGGCGCAGCCTCTGTTGTACCTCGCCAACAGGAGCCTCCATCTCTATCTCTTCATCTACATCATCATCGGTGTATGGCATAGGTTTATCAGCCTTACCTGTTGTCATGCCACTCCTAGTAGTCACTGCCTTCACCTGGGCATTCGGGTTCTTCACAACATTACTCGGTAGCACACCCTGTTGCCTCTCCTGCATCATACTCGCCAACTCCCCCATATTTCTCTCTAAGTTCTGCAACAACGCCCCTTGGTTCTTCAACATCGCCTCGTTCTCCTGGAACCTCATTTGATACATCCGATCTCTCTCTTGCGCCTCTTTATATCGCGTATCATCTCTCGCTAGGAGTTGGGCCATCATATCCTCCATGGAAGGCTTCCTCTCGCCCTGACCCATGCCACTACTCTGCCCACTGGTTTGGTCCTGGAATAGACTCTGGGTGCGTGGCTGGAACCCCGGTGGGTTTCCACTCCTCCAACTCTGTTAATTCTTCCAACCCGGATTATAAGAATTACCGAAGGTATTGCCCTGCATCCGGTTGGGATTACTAATAAAATCAACCTGTTCCTGGAGACTGTCAACAGAGATGGGGCAATCAACAGTGTCATGACCACCCCGACATATCTCACAGGCCTGCTCCTTCTTCTGCAGGTCTTTCACCATTTTAGTCAATGCCTCAACTTGGGCAGTTAAGACAGTACCATTATCGACCTGGTGCACCCCTCGCTGGGCGGAAACTGCAACTCGAGCTTCAGGATACTCAAAGCTACTCATGGCTAAGTCCTCGAACAGGTTATTACACTCCTCAACAGTTTTAGTGGTCAAAAGATTACCACTAGCAGTAGTGTCTAAGATATTACGTGTTGCATGGGTCACTCCATTATAAAACTTCTCAACTAGTGCCCAATCCTGCAACCCGTGATGTGGACATTTGTGCAACAACTCTTTGAAACGTTCCCAGGTGTCATAGAACGTCTCATCGGGTTTCTGCTGGTACGAATGAATTAGGCTCCTCAGACGAGCGGTTTTCGACGGTGGAAAGTATTTCAGAAGGAATTTATCCTGCAAATCGGCCCATGTAGTGATGGAACCGGCAGGAAGAGACTCTAGCCAACTGTGGGCCCGATCAGAGAGAGAAAATGGGAAGAGACGCAGCTTGAGTGCGTCCTCAGTAACACCGTTAAGATGGAAGGTGTCACAGATTCTGGCGAAGCGATTAAGATGAGAATTCGGGTCCTCAGACTGCAACCCGTGAAACTGACAAGTGTTGGTCATCATCGAAATGACCTGAGGAGGAATTTGCCAATTGTTGGCAGCGATTTGGGGTCGGGTGATACTAGACCTAGCGACATCGGCTGTCGGCTTTGCGTAGTCGGCAACAACTCTCCTAACTGGTGGATCTGCGTCGCCCATCGTAGACTCGGTGTCGTGAACGGAATCGGTGTCGGTGTCGCGAACTGAACTTTCCTCCGTTACTGACTCGGTGTCGTAGTCGGGTTCGTCCGTCTGCTGATCGAATATACGCTCGGGATCGTCAAATGGCTCAAATTCAGGTGGTCCGGCAGAACGGGTGTGACGCATAAACTAGAACGGAAAAGAAAATTAAAAAAAATATAACTAAACGACTTAAATAAAAGTGAACTAATCTAACAAGTAAACAAATAGCACATAAAAGGCAAACTATATCTAAGGTAACAACTAGCAAATAGAGGAAACTAAACTAGAAAAGAAAAAGATAACTAAAAAATAAGAATAAACAAAAAATTAAAGGGTGGTTAGACCCCCGACTCGGATCGTTCTCGAAGTCGCCAAATAAAATCCCCGGCAACGGCGCCAAAAACTTGATGTGTGAAATATATATATACTAAATAAATGTCGTTCACAAAACTCAGGTTTTAATTAAAATGGAAAACCCAACGAAACTCACACAAGCGGCAAGTGTACCGGTCGTGTGTAGTCAAGCTAAGTAAGTCCGAGTATCGTACCCAAGAGACTTGTTTGGCGGCCTTCAATAATAAATCTTTATCGACTCCTAACCGATGAAACTTTGTTTATTTTTAATTATTTAAACTAAGAAAATAAAGACGAACTAATATTAAAACTTATCTAAAAAATAATTAAAATACTAGTGAACCAAGAAATACTAAAAACGACTAAGAACTTGAGACTAGCAAATATAGAGAAAGCAAACCACCTAGGTAAGAATCCTATTGACGAATTTTACTATCCTTGGGATTAACAAACTGTCACACCCCACTCCAGGGTATGACATGTCGTATCATAACTGGCCATTTATATTAGTACAATACATACAAATACAGCGGAAGTCTTTATACAAGACCACTAAATACAAACCAAATTCGGACCGAACAGTCTTTACATAAAAACAGACACTTGACAAAAGTGATGTCATCAAAACATCCTCTAACTAGAGTCACTGCTCCCAGGCGTCCGATTTGGTCTCTATCTCCTATAAGGAGATTATTTCTTTATTATAACCAGCTAAGTCTCCTGACCCAGCTAATACCTTTTGTTACAACCTGCACCTGTATCATGAGCTAAAGGACGTCAACAACAACGTTGTTGGTGAGTCATAACCATATATAAAACCTTCATCATAAATACATACATACATGTTATTTCCATGTAAAATAAATAAATAAATCAATCATAATACAAGTCAACTCTTCACTCCACGCTTGACGTGGCAGTGCCTGTTAACATATATGCCACTAGAGGTATAACAAGGCACCGGGACTGACTCCCGCATAAATAGCCCTCAGGGCTAACATAATGACCATCGTGGTCTAACAGGTCCTCAAGACCCAACATGTGTGCCATACCTAACTAGTGAGACTTTCTACTTAGATGGATCCAACTAAGCGCATATACATCCCGAGGTAAATATCATTGGTCCCTCAAGGACCTTACCTTAATGACTTGTCCTGTGGTGTAACATATGTCCCTCTTGGACTTGCCCTTCATGGGCTGGTTCCTCGAGAACCCACCACGTGATTAACATAACCATGAGTCGGACGAACCTGTACTAAGGCGTGTCTCTCACCAGGAATATAATTAATTTCACATCAAACATATACATAAATCATCTTCATTCATAAACGTACACATATATAAAAACGCTTTCAGTCATATATCATATTTCATAGCTCAGATACAGCCCTAAAGCATAAAAACATATAAAAGAGGGGGCGGTTAGACTCACCTTGGCTTTTAAGTTATTTCCAAGACAGACAGATAATATCAGAGTTTGATTCCTAACTGTTAAAGGCGTAGAAAATGGTTGAAAAAAAGATTCATGAAAACACTTGTTAGCTGCTTCTTCCACTATTTATAATATAACTTTACCGATTTTGATATGTCGGTTAACATAAGATCATGACACCTTTATCAACTTGTTTACACATGTACATATTTATTCAACTTTCGTGATCTCCAAGTTCATGAATATGAACCTTTTTATTTTCTTTAAATATCTTCATGTTTATACATAACATACGTATATTTGTTTATTCTTTACTTTGATTATATATCCATTTTGTTATCAATAATTAATTTAGATCAAAATATTGTTTTTCTTTTGTAACTTTTAAAATATGGTGTTTTATAAAATTATAAATATACCGTTAGGATGAGCTCATTATTCTGAACGTGTTGATCTAAGTTTCATTAAAAACGGAGCAAGGTTAAAGATAATATATATTTTATTATAATTAGACGGTCTCCTAAATAATAGTAATCATCTAAACGTTTGATATTTCTAATTCTCACATTGCCCGTTAACTACTCATATACTAATACATAAAGTGTAATTCTCGAATTTATTATGTATAAAGTTATTACCTTAAAGTGCGGGGTGTTACATCCTCCCCGCCTTAAAAAGATTCCGTCCCGGAATCAATTCGTAATAAGTGAGGGCATTTCTTTTTCATAGTATCTTCCGGTTCCCACGTAAACTCGGAACCATGTCTAGCATTAATTCCGTCTAACTTTAACAATTGGAATACGTTTTACTCTTAATCTTTTGATTTTTCTTTCAATTATTTCGATGGGTTCTTCCACAAAATCCAATCGTTCGTCCGCTTGGATTTCGTCTAGTGAAGTTTTCAATGTCTCATCAGATAAACATTTTTCTTAATCGAGACACATGTAAGACCGGTTGTATGCCTCTTAACTCTTCAAGGAGTTCTAGTTTATATTCTACATCACATATTCTTTCTATAATTGTGAAAGGTCTAATGAATTACGGACTCAAGTTTTCTTTCTTTCCAAATCTGATAGCACCTTTCCAGGTTGACACTTTTAACATTACCTTGTCACCTATCATAATTCCAATGGTTTCTGCATAACTTTTACGGCGACTTTGTGCTACTTTTAGCCTTTCGCGAAAAATCTATACTTTCTCAGTGGTATCCATAACCAATTCTGGACCAGTTAATTGTGCTTCACCCACTTGAAACCAACAAAGTGGCGTTCTACATTTACGGCCATATAATGCTTCAAAAGGTGCAAATTTTAGACTTGAATGATAGCTATTATTATAAGAAAATTCAATTAGTGGGAGATGAATATCCCAACTACCACCAAAGTCAATTACACATGCCTGCAACATATCTTTTAAAGTTTGAATGGTTCTTTCACTTTAGCCATCAGTCTGAGGGTGATATGCTGTACTCATATCTAACTTTGTACCTAATGCCTTTTGAAATTTTCGCCAGAAACGAGATGTGAATCTTGCATCTCTATCAGACACTATCGATATCGGTACTCCATGCCTTGAAAGAATTTCATCTATGTACTTTTGAGCCAATTGCTCAGGTTCAAATGATTCTTTAATAGGTAAAAAGTGAGCAAACTTTGTTAGTCTGTATACTATAATCCATATAGCATCATTACCTTCCTTGTTTTGGGTAACTTGATCACAAAATCCATTGTGATCATTTCTCATTTTCCATATTGAAATTTCAAGAGGCTGTAATATACCTGAAGGTTTTTGGTGTTTAGCTTTAACTTAAGTCATACATTTTTTCCACATATGCAACAACATCTCTTTTCATTCCCGCCCACCAGAATTGTTTCTTTATTGTGTAATACATCTTATCGGCTCCTGGATGCACAAGATACTTTGTCTTGTGAGCCTCCTCTAATATAAATTTCCTTAAATTCCCATAGCTTGGTATCTAAGCTCGGTTTTCCATTTGAAGCAATTCGTTGCTTCCCTTTTCTAATTTTTTTTTTGTACTGATCATTTCTTCCTTCTTTAGATTTTTCTCTTTATGAGCTTCACTTTGAGCCTTTTTTTTATCAAATAGATCTACATGCACATTTATTCTTAATGCTCGTAAGCATCTCGGCTTAGCACATTCTTTCTGGCTTAAGGCATCAGCGACAACATTGGTTTTACCAGGATTGTATTGAAGATCAAAATCGTAGTCAGATAAAGTTTCCATCCTTCATCATTGTCACATGTTGAGCTCTTTTTGATCAAATAAATGTTTCAGACATTTATGATCTGAAAATACAGTAAACCTTGTTCCATAAAGGTAATGCCTCCAAATTTTAAGTGCGAATACTAGAACACCTAATTCCAAATCATGTGTCGCATATCTTGCTTCATTTTCATTCAACTATCTTGAAGCATAGGCAATTACCTTATTAAGTTGCATTAGTACATATCCTAAACCATTTACAAATGAATCACTGTAGACTATGAAATCATCATTACCTTTTGGTAATACAAGGATAGGTGCACCACTTAACCTTTCTTTCAAAGTTTGAAACGCTTCATCCTATTCAGGACCCCAATTAAATGTTACTTTCTTTTGCATAAGCTTGTCTAATGGTTTAGCAATTTTTGAGAAATCCATGATAAATCTCCTATAATAACCGGTTAATCTGAGAAATCTACCGATTTCTGTAGCTGTCTTTGGGGGTTCCCAATTCATCACTGCTTCCACTTTGGAATGATCTACATGAATTACGTGTCCTAAAAAATGAACTTCTCTTAACCAAAACACACACTTAGAGAACTTTGCATATAACCTTTTTTTTAACAACTCTAAGATTATTCGAAGATTGCCTTCATATTCATTCTGAGTACGAGAGTATATCAAAATGTCATCTATAAAAACAATCACAAATTTGTCTAGATAAAGTTTACACACTCTGTTCATCAAATCCATGAACACTGCTCGTGCATTAGTTAGACCAAATGGCATCACTAAAAACTCATAGTGTCCATATCTAGTTCTAAAAGAAGTTTTTGAAACATCTTCTTCTTGTACTTTTACTTGATGATAACCAGTCCGTAAGTCTATTTTTGAAAAATAACTTGATCCATGTAATTGGTCAAACAAATCATCAATTCTCGGTAGAGGATACTGATTCATGATTGCTACCTTATTCAGATCTTGGTAATCAATGCACATTCGCATTGAACCGTCTTTCTTTTTCACAAATAGAATCAGAGCTCCCCATGGTAATGAGCTAGGTCTTATGAGACCTTTACTTAACAATTCTTTTAATTGTGTCATCAATTCTTTCATTTCGGAAGGCGCTAAACGATATGGAGCCTTTGCGATTGGAGTTGTAATTGGTATCAATTCAATATGAAATTTAGCTTGCCTATATGGAGGTAATCTAGGTAAGTCCTCAGAGAACACATCAAGATATAAAGCTACCATTGGAACATCTTGCATCTTTCTTTCCTTCTTGTCATTGATCAAGTATAACCAAAAGCCTTCACAACCTTAGAATAAATACTTTTTATCTTTTACCATTGTCAAGAGTCTTGTTGGTTGGTGTGGCATATCGCCTTGATTTCTGACTCTTGACCGTTTGGTTGTTCAATCCTTAACAACTTTTGTTCACAGTTAATTGTGCCTTATGTTTCGACAACTAGTTAATTCCTAGAACTATATCAAACCACCTAGTTTCATATGCAATAGCTCTAAAGGGATATTTTGATCATATATCTTAAGATAACAATCTTTAAGGATAACTTCAATCTTAATCTCTTGCCCATTAGCAATTTCAACGCTATACGGTACAACTAACTTAGTTATCATACCATTCAATGAGGTCATAAAGGTGCTAGAAACAAAACTTATATTTGCACCAAAATCAAATAATATGTTGGCATAAGTGTGATCAAAAGGGGACATAGGGGACATTGTTAACATGTCATCCAATGTCATCCTAATCCTTCGCTTCTCTCATATTCATTAGATATACTTGGGCTTTAACCTTTGAAGTGCCCACCCCTTTTCCTTTATCAGCTGGGGCAGTTATGGTTTCTTTTTGAATCTTGGGGCAGTTTGCTTTAATGCCCCTTCATGTCCACATCCAAAACATCTTCCAGTATATTTTAAACAGTCTTTGGTCAAATGACCCTTCTTTCCACATTTTTCACATTCTGGAACACTAGTTCTTTCTCCATAATAGACCTTCCTGAACTTGCTACCACTAAATACAACTTTCTTTCCATCCCTTCTAAACTTACCTCCATATTTCCAGTCTTGCGGTCATCTTGACCTCTCTTGCTTGCAATACCATTGTTAGTTATCCGATTACTTCTCATCCGAATAATCTCTTCAATTAATTCTGCTGTTAAATCCACAACAGCTTAAAGAGTACTTGGTTATGTTGTTCTCAGATCTTTCCTTATTTCAGGGATAACACCCCAATGCAACGTCCAACTCTTTTGGATTTCGATCCAACAAACTCAAGTAATAATCATATCAATTCTATGAAGCGTTCAATATACTTTTTGTAATAACTACCTTTTATATCCAGATGAAGACACTCATTTCCCAATTGCTCAACTTCATGAAGAAGCACAAACTGTTCTAAATAAATCTTTCTAAAGTATAAGCAGGTCCTTAAAAGATTGAGTGACAAACATCACCTTATATTTATATTTACCACCACTTACTTCGAGGGTTGTTTTAATCTCTTTGATCTATCGATGAGCTTTAGTAGATGTCTTCAGATGGTTGGTTTTAAAGTCAAACGCTTTCTTGGTCCTTGGACCAATTATTTTCGCATTTCAAGATTGATTGCCTTCTTCATAAACATCTTTTGCTATACCAGTGAGGATATCAGGCGTCGTTGGAGCAATCATGATAGTGATCTTTTATTGTAGTTCCACATGGCGCTTAGCTTCTCTTATCTTTGCAGATGTTGAGGGAGGGTATTTCTGAACTAAAGATGAAACTGTCTATAAGCAATAACACTTATGAGCTTTCGCATTAGTACTTTAAGATGGACTATCTTGAGTAGCATTCGCAACCATCCTGTTGCCTTTGTCTTTAGTCATTATACATTTTTTTAATAAACATGAAGTGCTCAACTACTATTTTCTTCACCTTTCCTAACATGGTCTCTACGTTAGTCCATACAACCAATGAGTATCAGTATGTTCACAAAGAGATAACTTGACAATTACGTTGATCAGGCGTAATGTCTTATTGTCTCAAGTGATCACACTAACAATCATCCATTATGCTTCCTAACAATCCCTAAAGTTTTTCTTATCTTAAGTGGTCTTTAAGCCTATCAGGTTAGAGCTTAAGGATCTATGTGACCCTTAATTCGCTAAAACCTATGGCTCTGATACCAACCTGTCACACCCCACTCCCAGGGTATGACATGTCGTATCATAACTGGCCATTTATATTAGTACAATACATACAAATACAGCGGAAGTCTTTATACAAGACCACTAAATACAAACCAAATTCGGACCGAACAGTCTTTACATAAAAACAGACACTTGACAAAAGTGATGTCATCAAAACATCCTCTAACTAGAGTCACTGCTCCCAGGCGTCCGATTTGGTCTCTATCTCCTATAAGGAGATTATTTCTTTATTATAACCAGCTAAGTCTCCCGACCCAGCTAATACCTTTTGTTACAACCTGCACCTGTATCATGAGCTAAAGGACGTCAACAACAACGTTGTTGGTGAGTCATAACCATATATAAAACCTTCATCATAAATACATACATACATGTTATTTCCATGTAAAATAAATAAATAAATTAATCATAATACAAGTCAACTCTTCACTCCACGCTCGACGTGGCAGTGCCTGTTAACATATATGCCACTAGAGGTATAACAAGGCAACGGGACTGATTCCCGCATAAATAGCCCTCAGGGCTAACATAATGACCATCGTGGTCTAACAGGTCCTCAAGACCCAACATGTGTGTCATACCTAACTAGTGAGACTTTCTACTTAGATGGATCCAACTAAGCGCATATACATCCCGAGGTAAACATCATTGGTCCCTCAAGGACCTTACCTTAATGACTTGTCCTGTGGTGTAACATATGTCCCTCTTGGACTTGCCCTTCATGGGCTGGTTCCTCGAGAACCCACCACGTGATTAACACAACCATGAGTCGGACGAACCTGTACTAAGGCGTGTCTCTCACCAGGAATATAATTAATTTCACATCAAACATATACATAAATCATCTTCATTCATAAACGTACACATATATAAAAACGCTTTCAGTCATATATCATATTTCATAGCTCAGATACAGCCCTAAAGCATAAAAACATATAAAAGAGGGGGCGGTTAGACTCACCTTGGCTTTTAAGTTATTTCCAAGACAGACAGATAATATCAGAGTTTGATTCCTAACTGTTAAAGGCGTAGAAAATGGTTGAAAAAAAGATTCATGAATACACTTGTTAGCTGCTTCTTCCACTATTTATAATATAACTTTACCGACTTTGATATGTCGGTTAACATAAGATCATGACACCTTTATCAACTTGTTTACACATGTACATATTTATTCAACTTTCGTGATCTCCAAGTTCATGAATCTGAACCTTTTTATTTTCTTTAAATATCTTCATGTTTATACATAACATACGTATATTTGTTTATTCTTTACTTTGATTATATATCCATTTTGTTATCAATAATTAATTTAGATCAAAATATTGTTTTTCTTTTGTATCTTTTAAAATATGATGTTTTATAAAATTATAAATATACCGTTAGGATGAGATCATTATTCTGAACGTGTTGATCTAAGTTTCATTAAAAACGGAGCAAGGTTAAAGATAATATATATTTTATTATAATTAGACGGTCTCCTAAATAATAGTAATCATCTAAACGTTTGATATTTCTAATTCTCACATTGCCCGTTAACTACTCATATACTAATACATAAAGTGTAATTCTCGAATTTATTATGTATAAAGTTATTACCTTAAAGTGCGGGGTGTTACACAAACTATATGACTCCGGATCTGAAAAATATGACAAATAGACAAACTAAACTATGCTAAGCCTTCTATAGGTCTTATAAACATAATATAGAGTTTCTAAAGGTCTTATGAAGCTCACGGGATGACGGAATGAATCAACTTTAGGTATCTCCAAACCGGGAATACTAAGGTACCCTAATGATGTATCTCCTCTCGGTCTCAACAATCACAATACACGTAAGACTGTCCCCGACAACCCTAGATGTAAAGAGGTAAACTTATCTAACCCAATCTATGACTCAGAATTACAAGAACCAAAACCGATAAGGTAAAGCTTACTCTCGTATAACTCTAATCCTATCAAGTTAAGATAAAAGATAAAACCAATAGCCTATCACCTCTCGGTCTCTAGACTAGTAGAACACTAAGTCAAACCGACATTCAAAACTTGTTCCTATGATTAACTATCTCTAGCTTAACCACAATTAGATCTCAAACACCAAGTTTTAAACCTAAACATATAATTCTAATCAACAAAACACAAAGTTAAGTAACTAGAATCACAAGAGGAATATAGAATTAAATGTCAATCACAACCTAGCATGCATACACATCATAAACCGAAATAAATAAATACTTTCAATAATATTCAAGTCATACAATCAATCAAATCCCAAAAATAATAAAACCTAGTCAATAATCATCAAACCTAGGTAGTTTTAATAGTTTAGCTACTCATAATAATTAATAACGAATCAAAACTAATAATATAAGTAGCAAACATTATGAAAAAGTTAAAGAACTAGAACCAAAAGATCAAACCAAAAGTGCAATCCACGCGTCTAACTTGAACTCTTGATCGTCAAAAACCTTCAAACCTTCTCCTTTTATGCCAACCGCTTCCAATCAGCCTTCAAAATTACTTCTCCCAATTGCCTCACTTAAAAATTCTCATTCGTAAAATCTTCCTCCAATTGCCAAAGTTGTCGTCCTCCTTTTCTAAATTGCCGTCACCCATTATATCCACCATTTAAATGGGCCTTTAAACCCATTTGTCTATTTACTAACAATACATGAGCTCCAAGTCCAATATATCACAATTTACATACAGCGTGTTTTAAATCTAACATATGGACTTGCATAAAACTTCACGTGGGCCCCACTTTATTCTTCTATTTGCATTATAACGTTAAAAATTGAAGTCCCAACTTCACATCTTTTCTTCACTTATGGGCCCCCTTTATTCACTTCCTACACTCATAACATCAACAAAACCCATTTAAAATAGTTAATTGTATTCTTCAACACATGAATAAACAATTTCACGTGAAGATATCCTAATACTCAATTTTGGATTCAAATAAAATAATGAACTAGATAACAATAAATTGAGTATCTAATCATTTATTATAATCTCATTTAAACACACCAAATTTTACTTATCATCTTCTAAAACTGATATAATCTAAATATGAACCGATTACGAGTAAAATTCATCCAAAAGTAATTCAAAAATACTAAAAAGTGTAGGAAATATCTTTATAAAAATATGTACTCTTTAGACCACATCAAATATCCCCACACTTAAACCTTTTTCGTCCCTGAAAAAGCATAAACTATCTCAGGGATTCAAGACTCGAGAACTCTAAAACCAAAAACAAAAAAAACTATACGATTACAACTCAAACCTTTAATCCTTACTCAAACAAGCACCCTAGACTAAAACTTTAGCGATTTTTAATTAGAGTGGGACTCATAGTTATTATAAGCTTTCCATGGTTTTATTGGGTTGAGTCACAAACAACAACATTTTAAAGCATTTTAAAGCACAAACAACAATCAAGCAATTTCAACAACATTGCTTATTATTATTCATTTCACAAGTGGCATCAAATAAATTTAATTTCCAACTTACTCCTAGCTAATGTTCCCCATTACATGACATACCCCCGTTATCAAGCAATATCCCGAAATTCATCACCATACGTGATTATGCACGACTTCATCTGTGGGCTTACATATGGCGTGTCCCTTGTGGTCCGTTTCTTATTAGTAGACGCGAGCAAGGGGACCCCATATGACTAACAGGTGGTTTGATCAAGTCAGTAGTAAATTTGTACATTGTGATCAAATTTATTGACTTATAACGGCAGCTTAACTGCGGGTTTTGCTCTTTGAGCTTTTATTTGAATATTCATACCTCTTTTTTAGAAGTAAAAATACCAGATGATAGACCGCATAAAGACCCATGGTCTCCGAATCCCGAAACATCCCATCAATACAAGATTTAAGATTATAAAATCATATGCCATGAAATGTTAACCACTAAAACTAGAAGTGTGAAAATTAAAGTTTACTATAAACCACCTTTTTGACATTTTGTATCACACTAGCTAAAAGGCTTGAGTATGACTCAACTTTTTATTCCACTTCAAAATTAGTATGTTTCCCACTAAAAATCACTTAAATTAGGTTTTATAATGCCACAACGTTACTGCTCTTTCATTCATAAAGGTTGAGAGACACAAAACAAAAGAAAATATATATTTTTTTGTTTTTTGAATTTTTTAGTTTTTTTGGATTTTTTAGACTCTATATTGACTCAAAACAGACAACTAAAACTCAGAAATGACCATTTCCCATCCCCACACTTAAGTTCTACATTGTCCCTAATGTAGAAATGGAAAAACACTTAAAAGCAAAGCTAAGAATGCAAAAAAAACTAAAAGATAAGAGAGGTGAATTGGAAAAGACTTAGCTGGTATTGCGAAACGCGTAAGCTCCAAGTCTTCGTTCCAATATTCAAGTGTTGACCGTATAGCATTTCGGTCGCGGTCAACCTTGCCACCGACACTCCCGAGCTCCTTCTTCATCTTCACAAATGCAAACTCACCCGAATGGAGATTGAGTACGGGTGAGAATAATTTAAACCTGCAAAAACAAAAACAAGATACTCGAGCATAAAACTGACTCGACACAACTAAAATAAAATGAAAATAATAAAAATAAAATAAAAATAAAATCAAACACAAGATAGAAACTAAACTTACAAACTTTACATTTTACGGGTTGCCTCCCGAGAGCGCTTGGTTTTTCGAGTCCTCAGCCTGACTCATCTTGATAGGTTCAATTGGATCGTTAATATTACTCACAATGATCAGAATAAGTCGCACAAACAAACAGTTCAATCACAAACACAATTCATACTAATAATTCTCTTTGTATATTGATGATCAAAGCAAATCTGTAGTACAAGTGCAGGAGAAATAAATCACACACAGTTAATTCTCTCTCTAACGTGTAAAAGTGATCTAGCCTCTCTCCTCACACTCTCTCACTACATGCTTTAAAGCACACAAATACAAGTTTAAGGAATATAACAAAATAGACCCTAAACTATATACAAACATATAAACAAAATACAAAGTAAATCTTAACTAGGAAATAACCCTAACAGTACTCCCCCTAAGATTTATCTTTGAATCTTCAGCAAAATCTTCTATCTTTTTCTTCTTGTTCAGCATCAATCTCTTTTACCACTCTTCCGGTTCATCCTTGACATTCAGCAGCTCTTTGCCTTTGTACTCTTCTTGTTCCTTCAAAGCTTCTTCAATACATGATTTGAACTTTTCGGCAATCTTGGCTTGTCGAGGTTTGGACTCGTTTGTCAGAATCGGGCAAGCATTCATGCGTCTGAGCGAATCCAGATTTAAACCTGCAAAGTCAATATTAGCATAAAATTCAAATGGCATCTCCTGGCCTTTGACTTGCACCTCCAAAGTTCCTCTTCTAGATATCCTCATATACTCTATCTCTGGTAAATCCACCCTCACGAGATTAGAGTTCAGCAATGCCTTTCTTACACGTATCTTTTCAGTTCTGCAGCTATTACTTCAATCATAACAACAAACAACTTCCTATCAGCTTCAGCAAGTGCATCTTTACACTTCTCCATTCTGTAGCTTCTCAAAAAGTCGATGTATGACGGATGTAACAGCTTCAACTCAAAAGTACTGAACAGTGTAATCATATCTTTGTCCCAATCATCCAAATTCCTAACCAGCTTCAATTCAAAAGTTTCTTGATTATAGAACACTCTGAGTATAGGCTTTGTCATTTGTGAACCATCTATCACCTTCAATCCAGGATCTGTCACTTTGTCAAAGTACTCATCTGAAAATTCTTCCAAATACATATCTTCAGTCACTACCAAACGCTTCTTCTTTCTTTCTTTCTTTGCTTGAACATACGCAGTATCTTCCTGTTGGCCTCGGAAATCAAGATACTTTGGTGGTCTAGCAATCCCGGCATCTAACAGCATAACACATTTATCACCACGCTCAGCATGCGTGTGATTTATCAACCTTAGTTTGTGTAATTCTTTCAAGTCCTGAACTTCCAATTTAAAAATGCTCGAGTAGTAATGGTATACATCACATAAACCATTCACTCTCTTAATCATAAAAGCATCAAATACTTCATCGTATTTCCATGCGATTATCTTTACCTTCTTATTTTTCTCTGGCACAATCATAGAATCAAGTAATTCAGCAATTGACTGTCCTTTACTCAGCAGTGACCTAACAACATCACCTGCTGTTGCTGATTTATGCCAAGACTCACGCACCTCCATTGGTATGTTGTAAGATTTCACTTCACTTGGAAACATATCCATCAATTCATGTCGTTTCTTGTGAGCATTTTCAGGAAGAGCCATTACCGGAATCTCCTTCGGTCCAAGGACTTTGAATCTTTTTGTCAACTCGAAATACTGAGGATTGTTGTAGTCTAAGTAAAACATACGATTGTACATTTTTTCAGTCTTCATAAAGCTCACAACAATTTTCCTCAAAGATTCAGATCGACTTCAACCTCTTCAAAGTCTTATATGGATAGTTTCTCGAACTCAACCAACTGCGCATATCTGAAGCTGACATTTCTTCTGGATTTTGGTGATACAGTTCAGTCGGAGGTAAATCTTCTATATTCAAACTCTCTTGCATTGGAGTCCATTCACCCATCTCAGTAACAAACTCCTTTTTATCGGCTGCAGCTTTGTCTTGATGAATCATACATTTCTCATATTCTTCGTTTATCTGACTCACCGTCAACCCATTCAAAAATACAGCATTATACTTCATTTTCTCAAGGTATGCAAACCTTTGATCCAAATCATCTGGAATCTCTTCAACAACATTTTGTACTGGTTCAGCTTCATCATCAGACTCAGTAAAATCGATATCGTCCAGATCATCCAACGCTTCAATCATAGGTGCATCGTCAGTTTGAACCGGCTCAAACTGACTTGCAACCTCAGGTACATTTTCAGGCACACTTTCAGATTGAATCGGCTCAACCTGAACTGTTTCCTCAGAACCAGCTTCTTTCTCACTCTCTGTGGCCTCAAACACTTCAGTCTCAGCTACAGATTCAGTTTTCTCAGTCTCAACTTCAGCTACAGATTGAATCGGCTCAATCTGCACTGTTTCAACAATCTTAGCCTTTTTTGAACTTTCTTCATCACCAAAAATCTCAGGTATCGCATCTAGCTTCCTCTTTCCCTCAGCTTTATCAGAGATGACAGTTTCAGCAACAGCTTCATCGGGAACAATGATTGGTGATTCAACTCTAATGCCAACATTTGTAGTACCTCGTGCTCTAGTTAAATAGACTTTCTGTACTTGAGATTCAGTCACTTCAACTACTTCATCAGAAAAATCTTTGTCAGATGATGAGCCAGCTTTCTTCGGTTTCGTCTCCTCCAACCATTTTTCTAGCATTTCTTTCTCGGCCTCCAACGTATTACATTCAGCTTTCAGTTCAGTATAATCAAATTTCAGATTCTCATGCTCCTCTTTCAGTTTTTCATACTCGTCCTTCAACTTCACATGTTCATCAACAAGTTTCACATGATCCTCATCCAATTTCTTGAAAATTTTCAAATTCTGATTATGTATATCCCAGTATTCATCAAATCTTTTCTTTTTCCGTTCATTTGAAGCTTTCAACAAGTCATTAGCTTCTATCAGCTTTGCAACCATCTCCTCTAAGTCTGCAATCCTTTTGTCCTTCTCATTCTCATTCTCATCAATCTTTGACACAAAGTTTGGTGAAGACTCCAAACCTTGTTCAATATTTTCAGCAAATTGAGACGATGTGGTGGGAATATCAGCAGTAGTAGGATCAGCAACGCCAGCATCAGCTTCCTCAACTATCTGTGCCATAGTCTCAGCTTCGGCCATTGCCTCCTGAGCAATCTGAAGTACATCAATCTCTTCAGGCTCTACAATCACATGCTCTTTAACTAATTTCGATCTCTTTCTTCTCACATACTGAACACTAACATCCTTTGGAATTTCATCAGCAACTTCTTCAACAACAGAAGCAACCTCAACAGGTTCTTCTATTACCATAGGCTCAATAACTTCAATATTCTCTACCTCCAAAGGTTCAACAGTTTCTACAATCTCTGCCTCCTCTGAATTAGATTCAGATTCAGCACCTTCATTACCACCATCATCATGTTCATCATCACTATCACTATCTTCATCATTATCACTATCACCATGTTCACCTTCTTCTTCATCTTCTGGATGACGAGCAAAGTACTCGTCATCAGGCACCTCATCCACTAGGTCCTGTGGATTAACTATCTCACCATTCGAAATATGATAATAAACACCTTCTACATCTTCTTCATTGTTGACTATATCTCTCATATAGTCAAACAATTCAACATCAGGCACATTCCCGATACTCATCTTTCGGTAAGATAGATCGTTCATGTCCTCAGTGTATAGCATACCTCCAGCATAACCTTCGGATCTGATGATATGATAGGCAATGTTGATCATCAGTTGTAAGAATCTCGGGTACATGAGAAACTTAAACCTCTTGCCTTTCACCAAGTTGAAAACAAAACCATTCATGATCCATCTCGACATATTAAATGGCTTGTTCTCTGCTATGGCCACAATTGGTGATGCAATATCAGATGGGAAATTATCGAAACCTGCACTCCTCCTGGACATGCACTGCTGTACAACATAACACAGCAACTTATACTTCTTTCCCAACTTCGCCCTATAAAACTGTGACTTTGGAAATACAGGTGGATGACCCATATTAACAAAACACGATTTACATTCATCCATGGTCAGCTCATCATTCATCCCAACCTCATCTTCATCTATCCTCAGAGCATTTCTAATAGCTTCTTCAGAAACTGTCAGTACCATCTCTCTAGTAATATTCCCTCTTACAACAGCAACACCATTCTCATCTCTAACAACCTCTGCTGTCCTCCAGAAGCTCTTAATCAGCCTTGCATATATGACCGGTTTGGCACATATAGCATACACATATTTGGTCCTTTTGATGAACTTGATCATATCCCTGTAACCATCTGTTTCAGGAATTGATTCATCCAAACATGCTACCAAATTGTGTTTAGGCTCAAACTTGAGATTCTCCATCTGTCAAAACAAACATAAAACATAAACAAGACAAATGTGTTAGTTTCTTCATAAATATTTATCAAAATTTTCACAAGTGTTTGAACAAAAGTTAGAAAGAAAAACATTCACATAAACATTTTAACCCTAAATTGAACTAACAAATTGATTTTCATCACTTTGATTAACACAACTTTGAATTTTAATGATTTATACAACATTTTTCATTTTAACAGTTAATCACTTAAGGTAAAATTTTGACATTTGTATGATGAAGTTGTTTAACATGTTTTAGTTCAGTTTTATCATACATTTGTCACTTTTAACACATATTTCATCATTTTGAAGTGACACATTTAAGAACTTTCAAAGTCCATCAATGGCGATTTTATCAGTTGTGAGCATTTTGAGTGATTCAGTTGATTTTAAGGTGTTTTGTTGCAAATGAGTGATTGAATGTTGATAATCGACAGTTTTTAACCTTAAAGCAACATTCGATTTTGGTTTTAACACACAAAATCAAAGTGTCGATTCAATACTCAAAACACTGTTCATCATCGTTTTTCTTTTTAACAGTTGATTTGCAGGTCTATTGAGGTCAAAAACACTAAATCACTACCTTATCCAATCGATCAACCTTGTTACAGAGCAAAACGATTGAATATGATAACAATGGCGATTCAAGTACAGAGTGTTTGTGTGAAAGTGAATGTGTGAAATGATAAGTGTTTGTGAAGAGGCGGTCTTTTGTATCGTCAAAAAGTTAGGTCAAACTTTAAGTGCCGGGTCAACAAAAGGGACGGGTAAGCATAAAAGGCCCAATAAGCTTTGACGGGTCAAGTACTGTAGTGACGGGTCATGTACTGTAGTGACGGGTCATGTACTATAGTGACGGGTCAAGTACATAAGACAAGTCGCAAACATGTGAAAATCACTTGACGGGTCAAACACTGTAGAGACGGGTAAGTCACTGTAGTGACGGGTAAAGGTTAGGAACAACTACACCTGATGGGTTTTATCAATCACCCGGCAGAATAATAGTCTTCAAACATCACCCGGCAATCTTTCTTCATTACCCGGCAACACAGTTGCTTTCCTTCTTCATCCGGCTTGCTTTCTTCATTACCCGGCAACATAGTTGCTTTCCTTCTTCACACGGCATGCATTTCTTCATTACATGGCAACACAGTTGTATCACCCGGCATGCTTTCTTCATTACACGGCAACATAGTGATTCATTCACACGGCAAGATAAAAGACTTTTACCTGGCTGTATAGTGAACACTTGTCACCCGGCTTGATATCTATGACCTTCACCCGGCTGTATTTGACATGATCATTGCCCGGCTATACAGTGGTCACAACATCTTCACCTTTTCCTCAATCACCCGGCATGTATCAAACTTACACTATTACCCGGCTAAACAGTTCTTTACCCGGCAGAATAGTTGCATCTGATATCTTTGCCCGGCAATAACACTTTGCGATTTTTCTTCACTTTTCTCGTCTGTTGACTTTTTCAACGTCATTTATTGCACCTGCAAACATTCTTCGACACATTAATTAGACAAGATATCCTTAAAAAGAATGTTTGTCATATTAATTATCAAACAACATTAAACAAGACAATAATATTTATTCCAATTAAGTTCATTTTTCTTTTTCTTTTTCAAAATGTTTTTGCACAACCAATTTTTCTATATCCCGAAGCAATTTCTTAAAAACAAATTACAAGACCTTGGGTTTGTTTTTCACACATCCAATACTCTTGCTTTTCATACCACATAATCTTGTTCATTCAAAACACACTTATTCACAATATTTTTGGATTTTTGTAAATATTTTTCTTCTTCCATTTATTCTCCCCCTAAACTTGAAATTTCTAGAAATTTTTAAGTTTATCAAGGATGTCGATGTGTCAATAACGATTCCATATGCCTGCACACACAAAACACACACATTAAAGTAAAGACATATGCAATGCAATGAATCAAAATATCGCAGTGAGATCATACCACACATTATCTGAACATGTTTTGCAAGTTTTGAATAGACATTTGACTTATGCTTGATTGAGTGATGATATGAAAACATACCAATTAGCTCGAGTTGACACACTTACTTTTTCAGTATCATGATGATATTTAAGGTTCGATTAGAATGACTTATGTGACCCACATGTATACATATGTCAACATATTTCCTTATCAATCACTACCTGAATGCATATTGCACAAAACCTGGTCACTACAGTCATACATAGTGTGGAATCTGGGTTCTATTCGGATTTGGTCCACTTTGGGACTTCTTTTTAATTCCATCTTTGGGAATTTTTCTTTCCTATCGTTCCCCTTGGGAATCTTCTGAATTCCATTTTGGAATTTTTGTTTGGTGTTGGTCCACATTTGGGACTCTTTTTGTTCCATTTTGGAATCTTTTGCTGCATCTTGAAGCTCAAAAGAGACTTCGTGTGAGACTTCAGGTCTGTGGGTACCACAACAAAGAAGCTCACGATGCGGTTCATCACACTGAATAGACTACATCGTTACCCGATCATGCACAACTATCATCACAAGTAGTGTATCAAAAGATATATATCCAGACATGTATAACAATGGAACTTAACACAAAGATCATTAAGTTTATGTTTGTCAACAATCAACTTACTTTTTCAGTCTAATTGCCTGAGCTGTCTAGCACATCAATTAACATTCATCAGTCTTTATTAAAAATGATGTAACAAATAATGTCTAGTGTAACTATCATTTCTCACTTTCTGCAATATAGATTCTTATGACATGATATTTTCTTTTCTTTTGGCTTTTATATTTTGTTTTTGCTTTTCTATTTTCTTTTTCAAGCGCACACACAATGCAAAACATAAAATAAAAGACAAAGGAATCAATATATGACATCAACTTATTATATTTTTTGACTTTTATATTTTTCTGATTTTTGTTTTTGTTTTCGAAAAATAGAATCAATCATGATTGATTAATCCTATGGATTGAATTAAGAATTCAAACCGGCCTGACAAAAAGGATTTTGTGAAAAGATCTGCCAGTTGTTTGTCGGTATGAACCTTAATCAAAATTATTAAACCCTTTTCAGAGTTGTCTCTTAAAAAATGATATCGAATTTCGATATGTTTGGTTTTTGAGTGTTGAACAGGATTAGCAGTAATAAACATAGCAGCAGTATTGTCTATGTAAATAGGAGTTTTTAGAAAGTTAAACCCGTAGTCAAGCAACTGATTTTGTAACCACAAAACCTGAGAACATCCTGCAGATGCAGCGATATACTCTGCTTCAGCTGTGGATACAGAAACATTGGTCTGCTTCTTGCATTGCCAAGAGACAAGCCTAGGACCCAGAAATTGACATCCACCAGTTGTCGATTTCCTGTCAAGAGCACAACCACCAAAATCACTGTCAGAATAGCTATATAATTCAAAATTTCCTTCGTAAGGATACCATAACCCAAGATTTGGTTTCCCTTTGAGATATCTGAATATACGCTTCACAGCAACAAGATGCGACTCTTTCGGATCAGACTGATATCTGGCGCATACACACACAGCGTACATGATGTCTGGTCTTGATGCAGTAAGATACATCAGAGAATCGATCATTGATCTGTATAGTGTTTGATCAACTGCTTTGCCCTATGGATCAGGTTGAATCTTGCAGTTCACATCAGATGGAGTTCGAATTGTCTGACAATCTTGCATCTTGAACTTCTTCAACAATTTCTCAACAAATTTTGATTGATTGATGAAAATTCCGTCAGCTGATTGTTTCACTTGTAATCCAAGAAAGAAATTAATCTCTCCCATTGAACTCATCTGGAATCGAGACTTCATGATTTCTTCAAATTCTTTGCACATTGACGCACTGGTTGATCCGAAGATAATATCGTCCACATATACTTGAACGCACAACAAATCGTCATTCTCCCTCTTCATAAACAAAGTTGGATCAATCTGACCTCTTGTAAATCCATGTTCTAGTAAATGCTTGGATAATGTTTCATACCAGATTCTTGGAGCTTGGTGTAGACCATATAGAGCTTTACTCAACTTGTATACACGATGAGGATAGTCAGGATCTTCGAAACCCGGAGGTTGTCTGACATATACGTCATCTGTAATTGGTCCATACAAGAAAGCACCTTTAACGTCCATTTGGAATACTTTAAACTTCATGAAAGAAGCATATGCAAGGAAAACGCGTATGGCTTCAAGTCTTGCGACCGGAGCAAACACCTCTTCATAATCAATGCCTTCTTCCTGAGTGTATCCCTGTGCAATGAGTCTTGCTTTGTTTCTCACTACAATGCCACGTTCGTCTGGCTTGTTTTTGTACAACCATCTTGTACCAATTGCATTCTCTCCTTCAGGTAAGTCCACAAGTTTCCAAACTTCCTGTTTGCGAAACTGTAGTAATTCCTCTTGCATGGCTTCAATCCAACTGTTATCTTTCAACGCCTCTGAAATGTTCTTTGGCACCACTTGAGATAGAAAACACGAATAAAGACAGACATTTGCTTGCTCATTCTGACTTCTTGTAGTTCTCTGATTCAACGGCCCAATAATCTGAGAGACAGGATGTTTCTTGTGAATTCGATGAATAGGAATGTCACCTCCTTGTGAATTCGGTTAGTGACAAAATCTTCTCATCAGAAATTTTATGATCAATTTTAAGTTGTTCATGAAGTTTTTCATGTTTACTTAATTTATCACCAATTTTAAATGAATGAGTTCGATAATGTTCTACTTGTTGAATGCATTGTTCAGAACACAACCTTTCTTTCACATCAGCAGGTAAAGGAACATAGTTAGGGGGTAAGTTATTACTAACCTTTGGTTGTTCAGCAGAAGATGAAGACTCACTGGATGTAGCCATTAACGCAACTTCAGATTCAGATTCTTCAGTAGGATCAGACTTTGCACTCCAGTCATATTCCTCAGAATCTTCACTTACTTCTTCAATCATCTTTCCATCCCCTTCTTCAGACCAGTCTTCTTCTATTTCACATACCAGTGCCAGATTTGATGTAAGATCAGACGTAAATTGTTCTGCATAAGCACTCCAATCATAACCATCTTTTACGCTGACTACCAGTGCCTTTGTTTGGTCTTCTGGTTTCTTTCCTTCATCATTCAGTTCCGGCATGGGAAGACTTTGATATGGTTTCTGAAAGAAACGCTGATTTCTGCTTTGGTAGCTTGAAGACTGTTGTGAGCTTTGACCTTGACCTTGATTACTTGAACTAGCTTGGTCATTGAAATTCTGATTCTTGGGAGCTTTGCATTCTCTTGAGAAATGACCATACTGATTACAGTTGAAGCATCTGGCCTTTGATTTGTCAAAACCAACCATCTTGTTTGCATGAGGCTTGTAGCTTCGGTTAACATATGCATGCTTTTGCGTCCTATATGCAACCATAACCATTTGCCAATTTAAATCCATTTCCTCAACGTCAACTGGATCCATCTCAAATAAGTCTTGAAGAACCACATCCATTTGACTTAAGTGACTTCCTTGGTATGCTTGAAAGCTTGCCATAAACGCTGTAAAAGCAGTTTTGGTCTCATCATCTTGCAACAGAATGTTCATTACGTCTTTCACTTTGGCTTGAACATTTGAGCTTTGACTGTCTGACTGATTCTTCAGATTCTGATTTTGAACTTGAGCTCTTGGTGGAGATTGAGGTTGAGAATAAGTTGGTGAACTTGGAAAGTATGCTGAATCAGTATAAAAACTTGCACCAACGAATAAATCACCATCTTCTTCAAACTTCATTGCATCTTGTGCAAGAAAAGCATTCTCCACAGTATTGGCATGATTTACCACATACTTATACTGAGTTTGTGAGCTTGATCTATCAGTATTTCTTGATCCTTCATCAATCTCAACTTCTTCTATCTTCCCAATAAGCAGATCTAATTCCATTGGAAATTTCTCAGTATGTTTCAACAAAGTAACAGTTTGCTTCCATGATGATGGTAAAGCACATAACAAACGATCATTCAAGTCTTGAAGTTCAGTCTTCACTCCGAGGTTTGACATCTCAGTAGTTAAGTGAACAAACCTGTTCATCATCTGGTGCACTGTTTCTCCATTAATATGCTCAAACAGTTCCAATTGCCTTTTCAATTTCGACTTCTTCAGACTTCTCAATTGTTCTCCTCCTTCACATATCGACTTTAATGCTTTGAAACATGTATAACCAGTCTGATATGCATCCAATCTAGACAAAACTTGGAGTGGCAACCCCTTGCACATTAAAGAATAGGCCTTGCTATCATTCTTTACTTTCCTCAAATCTTCTGCTGACAAATTATCTTCTGGATAAGGTTCAGTAGAGTCTTTGGTGTAGGTACTTGCACTGTCTAGAGTAGTCTGAGTTGGAATATGAGGACCCTTTTCAATGGACTTCCATAAGTCATTGTCAATAGAACACAAGTGATGTCTCAGTCTGATTGTCCAATTCTTGAAATCTGCACGATTAACAAGTCTAGGAACACGGTTATCAGAATCATTAGTAGGAGCCATTTTTAACAAATTTTAAAGAAAATATTTTTGGTTTTTGTTAATTTTTGAAAAGAAATGATTAAAATACTAAAATAAAGACAAGTAATTAAAGACAAGATAAGAAACAAGTATTAAAAAAACAACTAAAATGAGTCACACGGCTGAACAGTGAAAATCCTTCTTCACCCGGCTAAACAGTGTCTTTGTTCTTCACCCGGCAGAGAAAAAGTCTTTACACGGCTAAACAGTTACCCGGCTCAATAGTTGTAATAATTTTGTTCTTCACCCGGATGAACAGTTACCCGGCAGCAAGAATAAACTTTGACACGGCAACAATCTTGGACCCGGCAGAATCTTGACACGGCAAAAGCTTTGTCCGGCTGAACAGTACTCGATCACACGGCAGTTGTTAATCACCCGGCTACACAGTTGATGATTACCCGGCTGAATTTTCTTAATCACCCGGCGTAACAGTGTATTACCCGGCACTACAGTGTTTGATCCGGCTGAACAGTAACACTTTTTCAAGTCAAATTCTTCACCCGACAAGCACAAAATCCTTTATACGGCAACACAGGACCTAATTGTTCTTCAATCTAAGTCCAAGGAAATTGTCTAAGTCAAATTAATCACCCGGCAAGTTAATCTTCAACCAAAATCATACTGTTCATCATCTTCTCCATGAGAATTTTCTGGGTTTTGTCAAAAACTTGTCCAATTAGTCCAAAATTCACACACAAGCTGTGAAATAGTCCGATTATCAATCCCTTATATCAATCAATCCAAAACATGATCAAATTTGAGCAAAATTTGATTGAACAGTAAATTTTTCTTTCTTCTAAATTCCTCAGATCTGATGATAATCTGAAGGAATCTGCACAATCGTTGTGTATAGGAGTGATTGCGATGATAAATCACAACTAAAAACAGCAACAATTCATTCAGATCATGATTTTTGAGCAATATTGATGTGTTTTGCTTAAGAACAGCGAAGAACACAGTACCAATAGCTCTGATACCAATTGATAGGTTCAATTGGATCGTTAATATTACTCACAATGATCAGAATAAGTCGCACAAACAAACAGTTCAATCACAAACACAATTCATACTAATAATTCTCTTTGTATATTGATGATCAAAGCAAATCTGTAGTACAAGTGCAGGAGAAATAAATCACACACAGTTAATTCTCTCTCTAACGTGTAAAAGTGATCTAGCCTCTCTCCTCACACTCTCTCACTACATGCTTTAAAGCACACAAATACAAGTTTAAGGAATATAACAAAATAGACCCTAAACTATATACAAACATATAAACAAAATACAAAGTAAATCTTAACTAGGAAATAACCCTAACACATCTCAGATCTCACTAGCCTGGCAAACCGAGGTACATGACCTCCTTAATCTCCTCTACTGGCGCTCCACTCACATAATGTTTCAACCTATGCCCATTAACCTTCCACGCTCTCCCATCGTCCTCAATCTCGATGGTACCGTACGGAAAAACCTCTTTAACAGTGAACGGTCCTGACCATCTAGACTTCAACTTACCCGGAAACAACTTCAACCGAGAATTGAACAACAACACCTGATCCCCACACTTGAAGGTTTTATTACCCTTCAAGTGTCGATCGTGCAACTCCTTAGTCCTAAGCTTATAATTAAACGACTGTGCATAAGCGTGATCTCTCAACTCCTCTAACTCGTGAATCTGGTGAAAGCGGTTATCTCTAGCGTTAGGCATGTCCAGATTAACAGTCTATAATGCCCATGAAGCACGATGCTCAAGGTCAACCGGTAGATGACATGCTTTTCCGTAAATCATCCGAAATGGTGTGGAACCAGTCGGAGTCTTATAGGCCGTACGGAAAGCCCATAATGCGTCATCTAACTTGTCAGACCAATCCTTGCGATTAGATCCAACAGTCTTCTCCAGAATGCGTTTGATGCCCCGGTTACTCACTTCCACCTGCCCACTTGTCTGTGGGTGGTAAGCCGTTGCAAGCCGATGGGTTACCCCATAGCGTTGCTAAGCTTTCTCCATCTGCGTGTTGCAGAAGTGAGTTCCCCTATCACTAATAATCGCCTTAGGAACACCAAACCTAGCAAACAACCTCCTAAGAAA
Source organism: Tagetes erecta (assembly GCA_030867185.1). Classification (NCBI taxonomy): domain Eukaryota; kingdom Viridiplantae; phylum Streptophyta; class Magnoliopsida; order Asterales; family Asteraceae; genus Tagetes; species Tagetes erecta. The sequence continues at coordinate 49,444,129 of CM061491.1, read as the reverse complement.
TCTCACCACCACCCTAGCATCATTTGTGGGCAAGGCTTGAGCCTCAACCCATTTAGAGACATAATCAACGGCTACTAGGATGTATTTGTTCCCATGTGAAGCTGGGAACGGGCCAATGAAATCAATGCCCCAGATATCGAACACCTCAACTACCTGACTAACCGTCTGGGGCATCTCATTTCGGGATGAGATGTTTCCTACTCTCTGACACGCATCGCACCCTCTCACAAACTCTTGAGCATCTCTATAAATCGTTGGCCAGTAGAAACCAGAGTCGAATACCTTCCTCGCTGTCAAACTCGCACCGTGATGGCCACCTGTCGGTCCCTCATGACAATGCCTCAAAACCTCTCTCGTCTCATCACCAAACACGCACCTACGAACTACCTGATCAGCGCCTATCCTAAAAAGATAAGGATCATCCCAAATATAGTGCTTAACATCAGCAAAGAATTTCTTCTTTTGCTGATGTGTCGTGCCCTGCATAAGGTATCCATCTGCTAAGTAATTCGCCAACAATAACATCTCATGTGGGAACTGATCATCTATCGTATCTAACTTAATCTCCTCACGCTCAGGATCCTCTAATCGTGATAAATGATCAGCTGCAACATTCTCCGCACCTTTCTTATCCCTAATCTCTATATCAAACTCCTGAAGCAGTAAAATCCAACGTATTAATCTAGGCTTCGCATTCTGCTTATTGAACAAAAATTTAAGGGCTGTGTGATCAGTGTAAACAATAGTCTTAGAAAGAACTAGGTAAGATCTAAACTTATCATATGCAAAGACTACTGCTAGCAACTCTTTCTCTGTCGTGGTGTAGTTCTCCTATGCGTCATTTAGAGTCTTACTCGCGTAATAAATAGGGTGGAAGTGCTTATCCCTACGCTGACCTAAGACTGCTCCTATCGCATAATCACTCGCGTCGCACATCAACTCAAACGGAAGACTCCAATCTGGGGCGACCATAATCGGAGCATTCACGAGCTTCTCCTTCAATAGCTCGAACGCTCTCACACACTCGTCATTAAACTCAAACGACGCATCCTTCTCTAGAAGTTTCGTCATCGGCCTCGCAATATTAGAGAAATCTCTAATGAAACGACGATAAAAACCCGCGTGGCCTAAGAAACTCCTAATCGATCTAACAGATGTGGGTGGCGGAAGCTTACTGATTGTTTCAATCTTCGCTCTATCAACTTCAAGCCCCGCTCGTGAAACCTTATGCCCTAACACAATGCCTTCCTTCACCATAAAGTGGCACTTCTCCAAATTCAGCATCAAGTTGGTCTCCTCACATCGAGCCAACATCCTCTCCAGACTCGCTAAACATGTATTGAAGGAACTCCCGAAAATAGAAAAATCATCCATGAACACCTCCATGAAGTCCTCGATCATGTCATGAAAAATCGCGACCATACACCGTTGAAATGTAGCTGGAGCGTTACATAATCCAAATAGCATACGGCGATACGCAAAGGTGCCATAAGGACATGTAAATGTGGTTTTCTCCTGATCCTCTGGAGCGATAGGGATCTGGAAATAACCTGAAAATCCATCAAGGAAACAGTAATACTGTTTTCCTGACAGACGCTCCAACATCTGATCGATAAAAGGAAGCGGAAAGTGGTCCTTCCTCGTGGCATCATTGAGTTTACGGTAGTCAATGCATACTCGCCACCCTGTGACCGTCCTAGTTGGAATCAACTCATTCCTCTCATTCCTTACCACCGTCATGCCTCCCTTCTTAGGGACAACCTGCACTGGACTCACCCACTTGGAGTCTGAGATGGGATAGATTAACCTTGCATCTAACAACTTAATGACCTCTTTCTTCACCACCTCCTGCATGTTCGGATTCAACCTCTGTTGCCCTTGTCTCACAGGCTTATACTCCTCTTCCATGAGTATACTATGCGTGCAAAAAGAAGGGTTAATGCCCTTAATATCCATCAACTTCCACGCGATAGCCTGCTTGTGCGCCTTCAGCACATCGATCAACTTACTCTTCTCCTCCTCTGTCAACTCAGCAGAAATTATGACAGGTAACTCAGAACCCTCACCTAAAAATGCATACTCGAGATGAGATGGCAATTCCTTAAGCTCTAAAGACGGGGGCGTCTCAACCGATGGCTTTTCCACCGGTTCCTCTCTATCTATCATCTCACACACAACAGCCTCCTGGGAAGGCTTACTAGCTAGATCTATTGATTCCTGCTCAAAGGCGAAAGCAGTCATCTCGATCTCCTGATTCTCCCTAACTAGGATCTGCGTATCTAGATGATCTCTCTCCACAAACTTAGAAAAGCAACGACTAACCTGTAAAACAATAGTATCAATAAAATACAAGGTGTCATCCTGATCCTGTGTATGCCTCATGGCTCTATTCACATCAAACGTGACCATCTCATCAGCAACTCTCAAAGACAACTTGCCCTTAAAGACATCTATTAACGCTCTCACGGTAGCTAGGAATGGTCGTCCTATAATTAACGGGACCCTCTCATCCTCGTCCATATCTAAGATCACAAAATCAACTGGGAACACAAACCTATCTACCTTCACTAACATGTTCTCCACGATCCCCCTCGGATACTTCACTGACCTATCCGCTAACTGAATACTCATACGTGTCGGTACCGGTTCTCCTAGATCTAGCTTAGCAAAAACAGAATAGGGCATCAAATTAATACTAGCACCTAGGTCAGCCAACGCGTTACTCACCAACAAGTTACCTATGAAACAAGGAATAGTAAAACTACCCGGATCAGCCCTTTTGGGAGGTAGCTTATTATGTATTACAGCCGAGCACTCCTCACTCAGTATCACAGTTGAGATCTACTCCAACTTCTTCTTATTTGTGAGCAGATCTTTCAGGAATTTAGCATACTTAGGCATATGCTGTAATGCCTCTATGAATGGTAAGTTCACTTTAAGTTGTTTGAACATCTCAAGGAACTTTCCGTATTGCTCTTCATTCTTGTGCTGAGCCACTCTACCTGGGTATGGAAGTCTATCTAAGCGAATTTGTGGCTCCTTCTGTGAACTCTCGGCTGCTTTCTTCTCGGACTCCGCTGGTTGTACTGTATTCGCTGGGCGCAGCCTCTGTTGTACCTCGCCAACAGGAGCCTCCATCTCTATCTCCTCATCTACATCATCATCAGTTTATGGCATAGGTTTATCAGCCTTACCTGTTGTCATGCCACTCCTAGTAGTCAGTGCCTTCACCTGGGCATTCGGGTTCTTCACAACATTACTCGATAGCACACCCTGTTGCCTCTCCTGCATCATACTCGCCAACTCCCCCACATTTCTCTCTAAGTTCTGCAACAACGCCCCTTGGTTCTTCAACATCGCCTCGTTCTCCTGGAACCTCATTTGATACATCCGATCTCTCTCTTGCGCCTCTTTATATCGCGTATCATCTCTCGCTAGGAGTTGGGCCATCATATCCTCCATGAAAGGCTTCCTCTCGCCCTGACCCATGCCACTACTCTGCCCACTGATTTGGTCCTGGAATAGACTCTGGGTGCGTGGCTGGAACCCCGGTGGGTTTCCACTCCTCCAACTCTGTTAATTCTTCCAACCCGGATTATAAGAATTACAGAAGGTATTGCCCTGCATCCGGTTGGGATTACTAATAAAATCAACCTGTTCCTGGAGACTGTCAACAGAGATGGGGCAATCAACAGTGTCATGACCACCCCGACATATCTCACAGGCCTGCTCCTTCTTCTGCAGGTCTTTCACCATTTTAGTCAATGCCTCAACTTGGGCAGTTAAGACAGTACCATTATCGACCTGGTGCACCCCTCGCTGGGCGGAAACTGCAACTCGAGCTTCAGGATACTCAAAGCTACTCATGGCTAAGTCCTCGAACAGGTTATTACACTCCTCAACAGTTTTAGTGGTCAAAAGATTACCACCAGCAGTAGTGTCTAAGATATTACGTGTTGCATGGGTCACTCCATTATAAAACTTCTCAACTAGTGCCCAATCCTGCAACCCGTGATGTGGACATTTGTGCAACAACTCTTTGAAACGTTCCCAGGTGTCATAGAACGTCTCATCGGGTTTCTGCTGGTACGAATGAATTAGGCTCCTCAGACGAGCGGTTTTCGACGGTGGAAAGTATTTCAGAAGGAATTTATCCTGCAAATCGGCCCATGTAGTGATGGAACCGGCAGGAAGAGACTCTAGCCAACTGTGGGCCCGATCAGAGAGAGAAAATGGGAAGAGACGCAGCTTGAGTGCGTCCTCAGTAACACCGTTAAGATGGAAGGTGTCACAGATTCTGGCGAAGCGATTAAGATGAGAATTCGGGTCCTCAGACTGCAACCCGTGAAACTGACAAGTGTTGGTCATCATCGAAATGACCTGAGGAGGAATTTGCCAATTGTTGGCAGCGATTTGCGGTCGGGTGATACTAGACCTAGCGCCATCGGCTGTCGGCTTTGCGTAGTCGGCAACAACTCTCCTAACTGGTGGATCTGCGTCGCCCATCGTAGACTCGGTGTCGTGAACGGAATCGGTGTCGGTGTCGCGAACTGAACTTTCCTCTGTTACTGACTCGGTGTCGTAGTCGGGTTCGTCCGTCTGCTGATCGAATATACGCTCGGGATCGTCAAATGGCTCAAATTCAGGTGGTCCGGCAGAACGGGTGTGACGCATAAACTAGAACGGAAAAGAAAATTAAAAAAAATATAACTAAACGACTTAAATAAAAGTGAACTAATCTAACAAGTAAACAAATAGCACATAAAAGTCAAACTATATCTAAGGTAACAACTAGCAAATAGAGGAAACTAAACTAGAAAAGAAAAAGATAACTAAAAAATAAGAATAAACAAAAAATTAAAGGGTGGTTAGACCCCCGACTCAGATCGTTCTCGAAGTCGCCAAATAAAATCCCCGGCAACGGCGCCAAAAACTTGATGTGTGAAATATATATATACTAAATAAATGTCGTTCACAAAACTCAGGTTTTAATTAAAATGGAAAACCCAACGACACTCACACAAGCGGCAAGTGTACCGGTCGTGTGTAGTCAAGCTAAGTAAGTCCGAGTATCGTACCCAAGAGACTTGTTTGGCGGCCTTCAATAATAAATCTTTATCGACTCCTAACCGATGAAACTTTGTTTATTTTTAATTATTTAAACTAAGAAAATAAAGACGAACTAATATTAAAACTTATCTAAAAAATAATTAAAATACTAGTGAACCAAGAAATACTAAAAACGACTAAGAACTTGAGACTAGCAAATATGGAGAAAGCAAACCACCTAGGTAAGAATCCTATTGACGAATTTTACTATCCTTGGGATTAACAAACTGTCACACCCCACTCCCAGGGTATGACATGTCGTATCATAACTGGCCATTTATATTAGTACAATACATACAAATACAGCGGAAGTCTTTATACAACACCACTAAATACAAACCAAATTCGGACCGAACAGTCTTTACATAAAAACAGACACTTGACAAAAGTGATGTCATCAAAACATCCTCTAACTAGAGTCACTGCTCCCAGGTGTCCGATTTGGTCTCTATCTCCTATAAGGAGATTATTTCTTTATTATAACCAGCTAAGTCTCCCGACCCAGCTAATACCTTTTGTTACAACCTGCACCTGTATCATGAGCTAAAGGACGTCAACAACAACGTTGTTGGTGAGTCATAACCATATATAAAACCTTCATCATAAATACATACATACATGTTATTTCCATGTAAAATAAATAAATAAATAAATTAATCATAATACAAGTCAACTCTTCACTCCACGCTCGACGTGGCAGTGCCCGTTAACATATATGCCACTAGAGGTATAACAAGGCACCGGGACTGACTCCCGCATAAATAGCCCTCAGGGCTAACATAATGACCATCGTGGTCTAACAGGTCCTCAAGACCCAACATGTGTGCCATACCTAACTAGTGAGACTTTCTACTTAGATGGATCCAACTAAGCGCATATACATCCCGAGGTAAACATCATTGGTCCCTCAAGGACCTTACCTTAATGACTTGTCATGTGGTGTAACATATGTCCCTCTTGGACTTGCCCTTCATGGGCTGGTTCCTCGAGAACCCACCACGTGATTAACACAACCATGAGTCGGACGAACCTGTACTAAGGCGTGTCTCTCACCAGGAATATAATTAATTTCACATCAAACATATACATAAATCATCTTCATTCATAAACGTACACATATATAAAAACGCTTTCAGTCATATATCATATTTCATAGCTCAGATACAGCCCTAAAGCATAAAAACATATAAAAGAGGGGGCGGTTAGACTCACCTTGGCTTTTAAGTTATTTCCAAGACAGACAGATAATATCAGAGTTTGATTCCTAACTGTTAAAGGCGTAGAAAATGGTTGAAAAAAAGATTCATGAATACACTTGTTAGCTGCTTCTTCCACTATTTATAATATAACTTTACCGACTTTGATATGTCGGTTAACATAAGATCATGACACCTTTATCAACTTGTTTACACATGTACATATTTATTCAACTTTCGTGATCTCCAAGTTCATGAATATGAACCTTTTTATTTTCTTTAAATATCTTCATGTTTATACATAACATACGTATATTTGTTTATTCTTTACTTTGATTATATATCCATTTTGTTATCAATAATTAATTTAGATCAAAATATTGTTTTTTTTGTAACTTTTAAAATATGATGTTTTATAAAATTATAAATATACCGTTAGGATGAGCTCATTATTCTGAACGTGTTGATCTAAGTTTCATTAAAAACGGAGCAAGGTTAAAGATAATATATATTTTATTATAATTAGACGGTCTCCTAAATAATAGTAATCATCTAAACGTTTGATATTTCTAATTCTCACATTGCCCGTTAACTACTCATATACTAATACATAAAGTGTAATTCTCGAATTTATTATGTATAAAGTTATTACCTTAAAGTGCGGGGTGTTACACAAACTATATGACTCCGGATCTGAAAAATATGACAAATTGACAAACTAAACTATGCTAAGCCTTCTATAGGTCTTATAAACATAATATAGAGTTTCTAAAGGTCTTATGAAGCTCACGGGATGACGGAATGAATCAACTTTAGGTATCTCCAAACCGGGAATACTAAGGTACCCTAATGATGTATCTCCTCTCGGTCTCAACAATCACAATACACGTAAGACTGTCCCCGACAACCCTAGATGTAAAGAGGTAAACTTATCTAACCCAATCTATGACTCGGAATTACAAGAACCAAAACCGATAAGGTAAAGCTTACTCTCGTATAACTCTAATCCTATCAAGTTAAGATAAAAGATAAAACCAATAGCCTATCACCTCTCGGTCTCTAGACTAGTAGAACACTAAGTCAAACCGACATTCAAAACTTGTTCCTATGATTAACTATCTCTAGCTTAACCACAATTAGATCTCAAACACCAAGTTTTAAACCTAAACATATAATTCTAATCAACAAAACACAAAGTTAAGTAACTAGAATCACAAGAGGAATATAGAATTAAATGTCAATCACAACCTAGCATGCATACACATCATAAACCGAAATAAATAAATACTTTCAATAATATTCAAGTCATACAATCAATCAAATCCCAAAAATAATAAAACCTAGTCAATAATCATCAAACCTAGGTAGTTTTAATAGTTTAGCTACTCATAATAATTAATAACGAATCAAAACTAATAATATAAGTAGCAAACATTATGAAAAAGTTAAAGAACTAGAACCAAAAGATCAAACCAAAAGTGCAATCCACGCGTCTAACTTGAACTCTTGATCGTCAAAAACCTTCAAACCTTCTCCTTTTATGTCAACCGCTTCCAATCAGCCTTCAAAATTACTTCTCCCAATTGCCTCACTTAAAAATTCTCATTCGTAAAATCTTCCTCCCCTTGCCAAAGTTGCCGTCCTCCTTTTCTAAATTGCCGTCACCCATTATATCCACCATTTAATTGGGCCTTTAAACCCATTTGTCTATTTACTAACAATACATGAGCTCCAAGTCCAATATATCACAATTTACATACAGCGTGTTTTAAATCTAACATATGGACTTGCATAAAACTTCACGTGGGCCCCACTTTATTCTTCTCTTTGCATTATAACGTTAAAAATTGAAGTCCCAACTTCACATCTTTTCTTCACTTATGGGCCCCCTTTATTCACTTCCTACACTCATAACATCAACAAAACCCATTTAAAATAGTTAATTGTATTCTTCAACACATGAATAAACAATTTCACGTGAAGATATCCTAATACTCAATTTTGGATTCAAATAAAATAATGAACTAGATAACAATAAATTGAGTATCTAATCATTTATTATAATCTCATTTAAACACACCAAATTTTACTCATCATCTTCTAAAACTGATATAATCTAAATATGAACCGATTACGAGTAAAATTCATCCAAAAGTAATTCAAAAATACTAAAAAGTGTAAGAAATATCTTTATAAAAATATGTACTTATTAGACTTGCTCTCTCTTTTCTTTCTCTTTTTTACTCTGTTCGATCCCAAAAACTCCCAAAAAAAACTCCAGCTGCCGTCTAATTGGTGCATTTATATATATGGCCTTCCTTCAATCATTAGGTTTTTTTTTCTTTCTTTCCCTTGTTCCATACGTGGCCCACTTCCTTCTTTAACTAAAATTGACTTTAATAAAATAAGTCAAACCATCCAAAGTTGCTTCTTCATTTCTTGTTGCATGATATCAATTTGCAATTGTTATATTTTACCTTAACAAGAAAAGATTATAGATAATTAATAAAGAATCTCCCACCATTTAATTAGTTAAGGTCATTATCTTTTAAAACTATAAAGATATAAATATAAACCCGTTTAAGAATAAAAATCGACCAAAAGTAACTTAGAAGTATAAGGAATATCTATATAAAATATGTATATTTTAAACCACATCAGCAGAAACATTTCAGAAGGACTGTTAGTAATCCGGTTTACTGACAGAGAATGTTCCTTATTTAAATTCGAGGCGGAACAAACAGGTTACGGTTCTGGTATCTTATCCACAGTCTGGATTTTTCTCTGATTTTCACATATATATTTTCACAGCCACTGCATTTTTCTTGATATCTCATTTATAATCTTTTGATAGAGTAATATGGAAGGCGTTTCTTTCGTAATTTCTATTTTATATATTGTAAATAGTTAAAAAAGGGGGGGGGGGAGCCTAACATTTTTACTTGTATTTTTGATCAAGTTTTCACATCTCTTTGAGGTCGCTCTTGTGTCTTTTGAAAATTTCAATTTTGTGCTGAAATAGAAATTTTGGGGGAGTAAAATCTCAAATGAAAATGAATTGAATATCATTAGTGCAAAGTCCTTTCTGTGTAAATATCTTGTGTCTTTTGAAGGTTTCGGGTTTGCATGGAAAAGTAACCAAAGGAGGACGTTGATTTTTGTAATGATGTGTCAATAGGCTCAGCCGGAATACAATTAGACATCAATTCTGTGATCAAACTAAATTCAAAAAGAGCTCGGTGGTGAGGAGTACTTTCACAGACATTTGGCATGCACAAAGTAATAAGTTTTGACAAAAATGGGTTGAGAGCGTCAAATCTTTTCCTTGATTTCCCCAAATATCCCAAATCACCCTCACCCTAGCCCTGAATTGAGTTTCTAGTTAGCAAAACAAAATAAAAAGCTGCTAGTGTTGCTCTTCAAAAAAAACCTCTGAGTCAGTTACTTGTTAACTCCTCAGAATGTATTGAGTCAAAGTGTTTAACTCCTCTTCTATACGGAAGTATTGACCTGGAGTTGGTGGATCTTCTCTGCTATACGGAAGTATTGACCTGAAGATTCACCGAGCATGCTCAAATGTTTATCTCCTTTGTTATACGTCAGTATAGACCTGGAGCTCTAACCATTTGAGTTTCCCAAATAATAAGTCGCAATGTGTTCAAAAGAATCATTGTTGACAAGCTCCACTCCCAAACATGCAAAAATTGCAGAATGTCAAAAGTGGCTCATGAATCGATCAATATTCAAGATTTGATCCTTGAATTTCAAGCAAAGTCAATCATATTGCTCAATAAACCTTGATGATAGGACAAGTTACTTTGCTGAATGTCTGTGAAACCAAGTCGCTTGAGTTTCTTCAAATCGAACCTAAAACATGATAAGACCATTACAGATTGTCTGTTGAAAAGAACAAGGCATGGGTTTAAATGGACAAACATATTGACAATCTAGCCAAGTCTTTGTTTCTCTGGATGGTTGCTCGAAACGCATTATCTGATATCCTTTCATGAAGTTTTTATTTTATTTTATTTTGTGTTTGGGTTCTTGAGTCTTGTTGGTCGTGTGTACTTTATGGGATGTGTTCTCTTTGTCAAAAATATTTGTGATCTTGTCAGACTCGTCCTCTCATTTTTAAATCTTTAATTTTAATTAAAAAAAATCCAAAAAGATTTTTAATTTCAAATTATTTTCTAGTCTTCCATATTATGCTATTAAAATTTTTTTCATTTTCACATGCATTTCACGGGAAATTGCACACACAATCGAACACGGGTTCGCTTGTTTTCATACACAAATAAACACGGGTTTATTTTGTTAAATAAAATGATCTAATGAGGAATCTTGAGATTTTGTTAGTGACTGTGTTACAGATATTTGCTGCAAGTGATGGCCGATCATCAGTTGAGCAAGGCAGATACCAGAGAACCTGTTCCTCAAAGTTTGTAGAAGATACCGAGCTAGGAATCCTCCTCCTACATCTTCTAAAGCACTCAAGAAAAGATAGTTTGAAAGCCGTTCCAGATTTTACGAAATGATGCACGCAAAATGGGGGAGCACACAATATGGGGGAGCTTGTGAGATTAAGGATCTTCAGCAACAAAATTTGTCTTGCATCAGTCTTGGGGGAGTTTTGTTGGATCTGAAATTAAGTCTGATGCTCACCAAATTGAAGATCCAACTGTATTGACTTATCGGTGCTGATCACGGTGCAAGACGTTGATAATAATAGACTATGGGGGAGTATTGTTGGACCTGAATTGTAGTCTAATATTATCAACACAGTCAAAGTCAACAAAAGTCAACGTCTATGGTCAAAGTCAACGCAAAAGTCAAGACGACGCGTTCGGGACGAAGATTAGAGACAAGACGTTGAAGGCGACAGAGTTTTATTGTTAATAAATATATTTTGTGTCAACAAAATATATTTAATCGTTTTCGTCATTTTAGTCTTTTATGAGTTTTAATTGTATTTTCCTAATTGTCATGTTTTATTTTATAGTCTAGGGTCCTAAGTGTCATTAGTCCATAGTGTCATTAGGCTATAAATAGTAAAGTGCAATTAGGGTTTGGGGCTTGAATGAGTCATTGATTGGGGTCTTTCCATGTAAGAACATCTGATGCAAATCAATATGAATCAAATCTGAGTTTTTCATTGTGTTCTTCATCTTGTTCATCAATATTTTATCATTTTGATCCAAATCTTCACAAAATTACTGATTCAATAGTGTTATGGGACCAACATCGCTAGTCTAAAATCTCAAGTTATGCTTGCAGGTTTATAATAACGTTTGAGGATTCAACTATCATTAAGGATCCAGAATACTAAATTTTTTAACTGTCATATTTGAATTATCCATCTTATGCATACATCTTTAGAAACATAATCCTAACTAGGATTCTCTGGTACGATTTCTACTTGTTTATTTACCTTTTTCAAAATCTTATTTTCAAAAGGATTTTGAACACCTATAAACCAGATTTGCTATATAAGCATTATTTTTATAAACAACATGACAAACATAAATCTTGGCAACATATAACCAAAAGATTAGATCCATATACTAATACCGCCAAAGGATAACCCGGGTTTCACTAGCAAAACCGTGGACCATCCACTCGGATTAAGATATATGTTTGTTAGTTTCAGCATGTAGGATAATAAAGAGAAGGATACCAAAGGCTTCATCCCCATAAACTGAGGATCCATCCACCTTTGTTGCCCTCCATATTGTCTGAAGGATCACAGGTCCTTAATCCTAAAATCTATTGTTCAGAAATTACAACCATATCGAAATTCTCAACAATTTCACATAAAAGTGGGCTCAAATATTCATTGTGTCTTCATCGCCCACTGCAGCTTCCCCACCTGCTTCACCTTCGATAATGTTTGCTTGACCCTGATCCGCCACAACTACTTCCGGTGTCTCCTCATTGCCCAAATTGACTAAGGTCTGCTCCCACTTCTCTACATTCCATTTAGGCATGTCAAGGTCTGCTGCTGCAACTTGCTTTGCCATCTTTATCCTAGCTTGGATAACCAGTTTGGCAGCGCATTCTTTAGCCTCATCATTAGTAGCTAGAACCTCTTTGAGCACCTTATCCTCGGCTGCCTGCACACACCCCCTCAAAGCCTTATTATCTTTTTCTAGTCGAGCCATAACTTTGTCTCTTGCAGCCATGTTAGACCTCAAGTCAGAAAGAGTTTCCTCCAGCTCTTTGACTTCCTTTTCATGAGAGGCTTTCAGTATAGCAACACCCTATAAACAAAACAAATGTAAGGCTATAAGGTTCATTTATCCTGAATTAATACAATTTCAGAGTCATATGCAGGTATTTAAAAACTTACATTAGAGATGTACTCATGGAAACCTTTTTCATGTCGGCAAAGTCCTCCCTGGGCTCACTGGTCCTTTTCTTTTTATATACAATCGACTTCGACCGCGTATTGATCGGCTTGGGAGCAGGGGTCGCAGTGTTTTTCTCCTTTTTTACTGACTTAAAAATCAGCAAATCGTCAACATCATCAAGCGCAAACATGGGAGACTTGGATCTTGGGGAACCTAAAATCAAACAGTTAAGCATTTATATTAAAAACATATATTATACTTATCTACTAATCACTTACTTGACATTGTCAAGGATGAAGTGAAGGAGGCTTCTTCAACAGAGTCTGAAACTTTGGCTTTGAAGGTACGAATGCCTGTATTTAAATTCAGAAAAGCCACTACCCTCGTTTCTGCATCTGGGAGATTGACAAGCCATGCGAAATTAGTCAGTGCATGACAAAAGTTAACAAATTAACAATAAAAATCATATCAAAGTTCAAAGAACTGAAAGGATCATTTATCCTACCCTTTAAGTCCCATTTGGTTGGCAGAGTTTTACCATCAGGGATTGAGTTCCTTTTTACAAAAAAGAACTGATTCCTCCAATTAAAATCATTCTGGGTAGTTTTCAAGATCGGAATCGCTTGATGGGGTTTGGATTTAAAAACGAAGTGGCTAGTACCATGTCAAGGAATAAAGATACGATAACTCTATACACTAAAAACAGATTCTCTTTCACTATGATGTTTTCGATAGTTAACAATGTCCTCCAGATGATGAGCATGGCTTGAATGTAGCTCATTCCGTCAAAATAAAGAAATCCTGAGTCATTTCGGGAAAGGGGTATGCCTAGATTAAAAGGTAGAGCAGGGAAGCAGATCCATTCTTACGATACTGAATTGCTCATTGCGGAAGGGTCAAAAGCATGAAAAAACAGCACGAAGCTAGGTTTTGAATCTCAGGGTTTGTGAACTTGAAAATCTCCTTAAAGGGTTCTTTCAGAAGGTTTTGAGATCGCAAAGAATCATCGACCACAATTGGATTAGAGGAAGAGGATGATTGAACAGGTTTCTTACCCATAATTTCATGATAAAGATTTAGCAAAGAAAAAATCAGAAGTTGAGGGAAAGAAATCGTTACCTGAATCATCGATGACAAATATGGAACGAATGTGTGTGGTCTTTGAACTATGCGAATGGTTTATAATACCCTGGATAATGAACGGTTAAAGCATCCGTCAAATCAGTCTGTTCTGATAATAAATGACAATTTGAAATTCAAGTGCAATATGATAGCTGGTTTCTATTTGCAGCCATCATACTCGGGGTAATTGTTAAGGCTCGAGTTTTAACCATCGTGGATACAGTATCCATGACGCATTTAATCAGACTTCCATGGCGTTCGAAGGATTAAGGATCCTTAATGGTATTAACTAATGGTTAACTAACAATTGTTCTCCGCGTGCTTTATATAAATCAATGCAGGTAACGACCATATGACTAAGTCTACCTCAAATCTCAGTCAAGGGATTTGCGGATTAAGTTGAAATCGTGGTCAATTAAGCTCAACGGTTTTAGCGTAATTTTAGGAGTAATTTCGTTTGCTTTATAAATATATATTGAGGCTATGGCTAAGCTCACATACACATGATTTTCACATTCTCTCCTACCTCTCTCGACTGAATACTTTAGCTATCTCACACACTGTTTTGTACTAGCGGCCATAGTTCTCGAGTTGTACTTCAATTTTTATCATTAATATAGTGGTGATAGACTATTGTCATCACCCGATGTTTTTATGCCGCCGATCTCCTCTTGATCAAGGGTTTTTCCTCGTATAAATCATTGTGTTCTTTTTACTATTTTATATATTGTTCGTCATTATTATAAAAACGCACAACTTCACGTTAGACCAAAACAATTATATATATGCTCAATATTCTTTTGTTGAGAGTTTGATCATTATTGCAGTTGCAATTATAGAACTTTGTATGCTTTGATGCATGTTGAGACCTTAGACTTGAAATTAAAACACGAAAATGATTTAGGCATTTAGGATTCACTTATCTGACAAATATACACCTTAACCTTTTTTTTGTTTTTCCCCCCTATTTGACTTGACCTATTTAGCCATTTTCTTTCGTATATTTTTAAACCCTTTTTGCTTTGGCTCAAGTGTTTGAGAATCCGGCTAAGTTAGTTTTTAAACAAAGCTTTTTATTTTCTTTATTAGTTTTACATTTTAGAAAATTTTTAGAAGTTTGTATATAGTTAGAAAGCATGAATAAATGTTTATATGAAAAAGAAAAAAAATGAAGAAAAAAAAAAGAAAATGTTGATAAAAGAAGAAAATGGTAAGAAAATTGACCCTAAGTTGACTGTATATTGGTTTTGAGATCCTAAGTTTGATCCAAGTTTTGATTTTTAATTACAAGTTGAATGTTTGGATTGTTTAGATGTTAACAAAGCCGGGGTTTTAACACTTTTCGTTTGTTTTTCCTTTGTTTATCCTACCTCTAACCCTAGCCGCGTTACAAACCGAATAAAGACCTCTTGATTCTTGTTAATTTCTTGTCAATAGGTGGAGAGATGATTTGCATACAAGCTTATGTTTATATTGCACTACTTTAATTGGTATTGAGAGTTCACATCCAAATTTCATATCTAGCCAAGTGATGGAGTGATAGTGAGGAGTGCAAGTACATGTATGGTTTGATACTAGAAGGTGAACAAAGCTTGATTGGGTAGGCTTTTGATTTTCAAAATTGCTCCATCATGCTAGTTGGGTTGTAAATCTTTAACCGTTATAATAAACATAAAATAACAAAGTTAGGGATCTCACGGTTCGGATTTGATTTTGCCCGATGAAAATGTATTTTCTTGAATTGTGTGGGATGTGTTTGTATATATTTATTTTGCCTATGGACAAGCAAAAAGTTAAGTGTGGGGATATTTGATGTGTTGTTAAACACATGAGATTATTAATATACTTTTACCACATTTATCTCTCTTTTTATTATAAATATTTTATATTTTTAGGTACTTAGATGGTTTTATTAAATTTTACAGGTTTTATTTAGAATGAGTGATTTTGGTGCATGAAACGGGACGGAAACGTGAAGCTAAAGAATTTTTTTTGCTCAGCCACTCTTGGAGGACTACCAAGCAGCATAGTGTCACATTGGAGGACTGCCAAGCAAGATAGTTTGCAAAAACATAAAACTCTAATATGTTGGAGGACCGCCAAGCTAGTAATAACATTCTTGGCGGTCTGCCACGCGACACTGAACTAATAAATGAGTTGACCATTTGACCTGTGGGTTTCTGAACCCTTGGAGGACCGCCAACGATATTTTGACGCTACATGACGGTCTGCCAAGCGACACTGACAGAAAAAGACCTAAAATCTCACTATTTAAACAACATTTTAGGACTTTTAGGGTATCATCTCTTCACCTTAACACATAAAACGGCTGAATACAAGGGTTTTGAGGTTTGGGGAGCATATTTGAGCTTTGATTCAAGGATTTAGAGGCTAAACTTAGAGATTTAAAGCTTGACCTTTGGGTTTAGAAGATGGATCTTGAAGATTGAAGCTTGGATTGAAGATTTTGCTTCTGTTAGGTGAAGATTAAGGAAGAGTTTGAAGATCTAGAGCTAAATTGGTGAATATAAAGCATTGATTTAAATATTAGAGGAGTTTTTGGTAGTTAGTGTCTAAATTCATATTCTTTTGATCTTTGTTCATCTTTTATTTATAATGTTGTTAGATCTAGTGATTATTATGCTTGATTTGATGATTGTGATGATGATTGTTCGCTAGATCTGGTATGACTACTTAGGCAAAATGGATGATAGATGATAATTTGATGACTTTTGGTTGATTTTAATATGTTGGATGGATGTTCTAAGTGAGAAAATTGATTTGTTTATGATTATGTATGCAAAATGTGTATTGGTTGTATGATCTTTGATGATATATTGTCTTGATTATCGTTGTTGTTGCTTGGATTTGATAACTTTGTAACAAAGATCATATTTTTAGTGTTAAAATCGCTAGATTGAGACATTATTTGGATAAATCTAGAAATAGATATCCATAAGATGAGATTGATTTGTAGATTTGAGCCGTGATGTGCTAGCCGGAGTCGTTACCGAAAGGTAGGCAATTGTAGATTTCATCTTTTTGTTAGTTGGTTTGGGTTAAAACACTACGGGAGTGAGTTTTACTTAATAAAAAATAGCAATCTAGTCTTAATTTGTAACAAACCGGTTGATCTTGCTATTTTAGTTTACTGATTGAGTCAGTTTCTAAGATAAATGGACTAGTAAACCGAGAGGTGAGCTAGTTTAGGATCCCTTAGACTTCCGGGAGTGTTTTGTAAATATTCCTCACACTGTGAGCTTCGCATATTTATTTTCGGACTTTCTTGCATCCACGAGACCTTTGTAGTAGGTGCTGATGTGTTAGATTGTTTTGAGTAGATATATTCTCAGATCTGGTGCCGACATATCTAGAAAGCCGAGAGTTGTCAGATTATCATCAGGATTCTCATCTAAGTAGTCATCATTTCACTCATAGTTCTCTTTTAGTTTATATCCGCCTTTAGTTTCTATTTAGTTAAGTTTTTACCCTTAGTTTATTTTGAGATAAATTTTCCTTAGTCTAAATATTATTTTTTAAGGTAATTTTAGATAAATTGTCTTTTACTTGTTTTATTTACTATTCATAATAAAAAAATTCAAGTCTTTTACATCGGTTAGAAGTCGATAGAGATTCGGTACTGAAGGACGCCAAAGTCAGATCTTTGGATACGATATCCGGATTTACTTGACTTGCTGCATACGACCGGTACACTTGCCGATTGTGAAAACTTGTTTGGTTTTTCCACTTTATAAATTTAAAACCTTAATTTTCGATCCGTACAACATTTTTATACACCACATGGTTCGCATCAATACTAAACTAGTAATTAAATAGAAAACAACGGTTTTGTGGCCAGTAAATAACCGTTCGCCAAGAATATCACATCATATGATCATGTACACAATGTTAGTCATATCGTACATTGATGGTCCACATTACCATTATTTTCCCGTGCGTGCACTCCGATGTGAGAGTAAAATCGTCTTTTCTTTTCTATTCTTATTTTACCCTATAGAGGTGTAAATGTGTGGAAACTCTACCGAATGTAAAGACAGGTGTTGAGTTTTTATTAATTTCCATCACTAATTTCCATCGCTAGAGAATAAAAAAAGAAAATACAATTTAACCTATAACCTGAGTAACAATTTATATGAGGGACTGAACTTGTAAAATTAAAAAGTTCTAAAGGACTAAAATTGTTAACGATACCTAAACCATGAAAACTACTATTTAAAAATCGTGTAACTTTATATATTTTGGGACCTCAAAACTTGAATCATAGAATTAGCTTTAAACAAGTTTTAACTTTTAACCCACTTTTACAGGAACAACATTAAATCAACTTACGGGTTATGTAAATGTTCTTCTGAATTGTAGGCACAATTTATCATATGATTATCCGAAGTTTCACAATTTATTTCAAATAACTAAACAACAACCAATTTCCTCAAACATAAAACAGAATTACAAGCGGCTGGTTTGAGTCGTCTTTGCAACAGGTTTGAAACTGGCAATGCCCGTAATCTCTCGACCAGTGACCAAGGTGTTAATGTCGTATGTTCCTTCATATGTGTAGATCGGTTCCAAATCGTTGAAAGCCTGAACCAATAAAAAGACTGAATTTTATACTATCCTCTCAAAGAATTAGATAATGTTGTAACAAGTGTAACCCAATGCAAATCTTTATATGTTCCATAGGCCAGAATAATATTTTGTAACTCAATGATATTAGCCTCTTACGGGTGGTTGTTTAAAAGAATACCTTTGCAACTAAAAAATCGGATATTATTCCATTCCCACCAAGTAACTCACGACCTAACGCAACTGTCTCCCTGGCCCTCAGGGTGATCCATGACTGCATATTTGACATCAAAATAGTCATTAAATAAACTCTACCAACCAACCACTTGAAGCAAGTGGTGTCATTTTGATAAATAAAATTATTTAAAGAAAAAATGAGACCTTGCCCAAGCTGGCCTGACCAGGAGTCATTTTACCACTCTCATATAACTTGCAAAGGCGCCAACCCATGAGAAACATTGCTTGGACATTTGCCAACATTTGTACAAGCTTCTGCTGGTTTATTTGGAACGCTGCCAAAGGGGCCCCAAACTGCTTTCTCTCTTGCAAGTATCTGTCACCAATTATAACTTTAAAACTTCATAAACGGTTATAATAAAAAAAATGATCAAACGACTTTAATGATTACAAGTACTGATATATTTGGCGCATATCAGGCCCATACATTATTAAGATCTCAAGTCGAACATATAGAACTTAGACATTAATACCTATGGCACATGTCGTATACACCCATTGTGATGCCAATAGGTTGCCAGGCAACCATGACACGAGAAACCGCAAGCACCTGCAGTCATAGATTTGTATGCATATGAATAAACAACATGATATAAATTTTAGATAATCAAAGAAAATCCATTCTGTATGCATATGACATAGATTTGCTTTGTAACATTAAAAAAGAAAACAATAATATTGTACCTTGCTAGTATCTTGAAAAGAGTTGACCCCAGGTAGCCTGTCCTCATCGGGGACAAAAACATTTTGTAAGAGAATATCTCCATTTTGAACCATTCTGAGCCCAATTTTGTTTTCTATCTTGGTAGCTTGTAACCCAGATGCATTCTTTTTCACAATAAATCTGTAACAAATAAGGAAGAATTTTTTTTTTAACGCCCAACAAGGAAGAAATTGACATTGGTAACAAGTAACAGCCCAAAACTAAATAAACTTGAGCAGAGATCTATTGTATGTATTGGGCACCCTTTTGAGATTTTTACAGAAATTTTCTTACCCATTTATCTGGTTTGTGTCTTTGTTTTTAGCAAAAATGACCAAAACATCTGCAAAAGTGCTGTTTCCAATCCATCGTTTCTGGCCTTCAATGACCCAACCTCCTTCCACCTGATATTTTAAAATACAAGAAAAGAAAATACAACACATGATGTTTTCAAACACAGAGAAAAAGAAAGATGATGAATATGACCTTTGTTGCTGTTGTTCTAAGGCCACTTGCATCACTTCCATAGTCGGGTTCAGTCAAACCCTAGTCCAAAACAAAATTAGGAAAAAGGTAGCAGCATATAATCTGACTATATCTCAAAATCAGACATTGACCTCACTCACCCAACATGCTATTGTGTCAAGTTTAGCCAATGAAGGCAAATACTTCTGTTTCTGTACTTCTGACCCACACAGAGCTGCTCTTGACAGACGAACAAGTTAGAATTGTTCAAAAAAAATAAAAAATGACTATTTTGATATTAGAGTCCGGATATTTACATATAGTGAGCATTGCCAAAGAAGAATGCACTAAAATAAAAGTAGAGCAACTTGCATCAACTCTGGCTATTTCTGCTGTAGCTAAAGCATTTGCAGTGACAGACAGACCTGGACATCCATAACCCTGGAAAAGAGAAGTATCGTATCGAAGAAACAAACTCTATTTACAAAGAAAGCCACAGTATTAATATACCTTGATAGTTCCACCGGCTATATTCAGAGCACCGAGCTTTGGAACAACTTCGAATGGAAATTCAGCTTTCTCCCAGTACTAAATTCACTCATTAAAACTGAGCATCAGATTCTACTATTCTAGTATATACACATGCACAACAACTTAACCAAAGTTATTACTATCATATAACTTAGACTCTGTGTAATGGGCGTTAAACCCACAATATAATGCCCATAACGCCCCTATAACGCCCCCTATACCATTACGTGGGGGAGTTATGTGACAAAAAAAATTTGGGCGTTTTGCTTATAACTCCTATGCCCCCATCATTACCCACAAATATCCATAAATTTCCCCCCACTTCTCTCACACACTCTCTCCGACTTCTCTTTCTTTATAATGATTAGGGGCTTTATGTGGGCATTATCCCACTACAACAATTTTTTGCATAACGCCCCATATCTAGTAATCATACACATGGCGGATAATACCCCTCGGGGGCATTAACCATTACACATAGTCTTAGAGGTGGAAATTTTGACCCATTTATCTATGAATGGGGAAACGTTTTACTATTTAAACCCGTTACACCCATATTGGCATGACGAGACCCGAACCCAATTTGTTCGGCTACCCAGCCATGGTGCCGTGTCTAGTGTCCAGTATTGAGTAAGAATATATGGAAGTACCTTGGTCATTATTGGAGCAACATCTCTCTCGACACACTCTCTTACTTTTAGTCGTAGAGCTTGCTCCTCAAGACTCAATAAGTCAGAAAACTGATAGTAGTCGGAGGCTGCAAATTATACTGATATTAATTTTTTTTTGGACAGCGAAACGAATAAAGCCCGGCTACCAAGGTAACCCAATGGCGAAAGACAACCCCAAACGCTCTGCAAACACAGACAGCGCTGGGTAGCCAAAACCCACCTATTAACCCGACTCCAATTCGGGAGAAACCCACTAACCCGTCCGCCCGTAGGCACGACGACAAGCTAGTGGTAAAATCCGTTTGGCTCAGAGATCGAACTTATGTTGCCACAAGTCTCTCTTCATTGCCCCTTCCAAAGTGGTGGTAGTGGGATTAAAACTTGGGTCTCTTTTGGAAAATCCAAGCTTCTTACCACTACATCACATTGGAAGTTGCTGATATTAATTACCATGTTGTTTTTAATTGAAAATAGTGTCATTATTCTCACTGCAAGGTGGAAAGATTGAAGCTGGTGTTGCTTGAGGAAACGCCATGGAGACATCTAGTGGGGGATGATTAAAATACCAGCTCTTTTTCTGGTCATCTGTGTTGAAAAAAATACATGAAACCCAATTCAAAGAATTATATATGGATATGATACATATTCAAAAAGAAGAAGCTATAGCCCATAGTTTAAACCCTAGTTCATATGATCGTCACAAACAGCAAATAATAATCGGGTGCGAATCAAGTAAGTATTTTGAGTAACAAGTATCGGTTATTGCAGAAAGTAGCAAACATGATGATTGATGATGATCATAAGAGATAACAAATCGAAAGAGGGAGAGAGATGAAAAAACCTTGGGATTTAGATGTTTGAATCGTCATGGTGATTGATCGGATGAAGGATTTTGTTGAAAAATTGGCCGCGATTACTAAAACCTGCTCTTTAGTCAAAGTGGTAGATCATCATCCTCATCGACGCATAGAGTTTATTACAACTCTGTCACGCAATTCAAGTAAAACAACTTATCCTCTTCCTTCTCTACTACTTTAGTGTAGGCGTTATGCTGGATATATATTATTTGGTTCCAATCCTATTAAATCAAAAACCGAATCTAAACCGAACCATTTAAAACCAACTCGAATTATATATTTGGTTTTTGGTTTGGTTCAAACCGAAAACCGAATATGTAATTTGGTTTGTGGTTTGGTTTAGGTTTCAAAATTTTGAATTTGGTTTGAACCGAATAAACCGAATTAGGTGATAACACTATTATAATTTATATTTTATAGTTTGTCAATTCATTTATATCAATAACTAATGTCATATAAGGATTATAAATCATTAATTTTACGTTGGATATAACTTTCTGATGTTGATATTGTAAACTGATTCTTTTTATTCTTGAAATAGAACGCGGTTTATATATACAAAAGAGAAAAAAAATAAAAGTTTTTGTATTTTTTTGCTAATGTGGTTTGTTAGGTTCAATCCGAAAACCAATCCGAATTAGAAAGTGGTTTGTGGTTTGGATTAGGTTTTCACGAATTAGGTTTGCTTCGGATTGTGGTTTCAACAAAAAAAATTGTCAATCCGAAAAAGCCGAACCGAAAAAACCGAAAAACCCACAATCCGAACCGATGAACACCACTACTAATTATATAGAATAAATTACATTTTTGGCCTTTATAATAAGTCAAATTACGGATCGTGGTCTTTATTTTAAATTTTTGCACTGTTTGGCATTTATATAAATTTTTCTCACGGTTTTCGGCCTTTAAGCTAACGTCCGTTAAGTTTTTCTGTTAACTCTTCTCATGTGCCTTGCACATGAGGGTATTTTAGGTATTTTACCATTAAAAGACTTTTATTATAAAATTAATTAATATTGTTGTTTGTTTAAAAGCAATACTTCATCAGTACCCATCTATCTTCACTTATACACATCCCCACTTTAATCAAAACTCATTCATTTCTTCATGTGTACCCATCTTCACCTAAACACATCCATTTCTTCTTGTTCAACAACACATAAACTCAGATTTATCATTCACTCTTCTTCTTTGCAACAGTACACTCATCGATGATGTTCTTCATTTGTTGTCTGTTTAGATCGGAGTAAATACAAAATCTGATTTTGTAATCGACCGTGCACGAAGGTCAATTTGCCTTTATTTTTCTGGTCTTTTGGTTCTAATGGATCTAAATCGCGCGCACCACACAGCTAATAGCTTCTTCATGTTCTTGATGAGACACAATCGATGTTTTTGGAGTTGAAATGGGTTTTGGTTTGCGTGATTATTGACTGCATCTCGTTTTCTAAGAATTAATGTAAGGTGGGTGGTGGTGGTAACTCACAGATGGATTGTATACGCGACGGTGGTAGTGGTGGTGGTCGTCGGAGATGAAGGTGGTAGTGGTGGCGGTAGTGATGGTGGTGGTCGCCGGAGATTAAGGTGATAATGGCGGCGGTAGTGATGGTGGTGGTGGTGGAGGTGGAGATGGAGAAGATGATGATGATAATATTAGAGTAAATTACTTTTTTTTGCCTTTAGATGTAAATGACTAAAATACCCTCATGTGCCTTGCACATGAGGAGAGTTAACAGAAAAACTTAACAAGCGTTAGTTTAAAGGCCGAAAACCGTGAGAAAAATTTATATAAAGGCCAAGCAGTGCAAAAATTTAAAATAAAGGCCACGATCCGTAATTTGGCTTATTATAAAGGCCAAAAATTGTAATTTACTCAATTATATAATTACATATTTGACTTTATGATATTTTCTTTTTTTATAAATTATTAGGGATGGCAATGGGTCGGGTCTGGGACGGGTCTAAGTAATCCCAACCCCAGACCTGATTAGAAATGTGTGTCCCAGACCCGACCCAAGACCCGTCGGGTCTATGTCGGGTATTTACCCGTCGGGTTTCGGGCCTACCCGTGGGTACTCGGGTCTACCCGTTTCTCAATTAAAACATACATGTTGGGTATGCCCGTCGAGTTTGCTCGTCGATAGTTTTATAAAATACATCATATTATATTATTAAAAAGGATAATTCAAATTATCATTATATCATAAATTCACAATGACCAAATGCGCTTGAGAATTCACAAAATCTTACTAAAAAAGAATGGTTTAGACGTTTAGTTGAGACTTAAAAGTTAAAACATTAATGGATTATAGGAAACGTAATATAAAAAACAATTAAAAATATATATGAAAAATATTAAATTATTTTTGGGTATGCTAGCGGGTCTACGGGTCCGTGTTATCGGGTAATCGGGTCGGGTAATAGGGTCTAGCAGGTAATCCCAGACCAGACCCAGACCCGCGAAAGTTTTTTTATTAAGACCCAGACCCGACCCTAGACCCATGGACCCGACCCCAGACCCGTCCCAAATGTATCGGGTTTCGGGTTTTCCCATCGGGTCCGGGTCTGACTGCAATCAAAACATCATTAATGTTTATGGTTACCTGTAAATTGGGTCTTTTAGCGAAAATATCTACAAATAACATCCTTATTTTTGCACTTTTATACCAATCTCATCCTTTTATTGAACGGCTGTTACATTTAACGTTAATTACACATCACGTGTGTCACACCCTCAAAATCCACTAACGGAGTTTTACCGTTAAGTGTGTGACAAACCAGGATCTCAGTCATTAGTTACACCAAACGACACTATATGAATTTAAAACATACGTGTCTCATTAAATGAGAAAATTTAAATACAGAGTTAACGTTTAAAAGTTTGCGGAAGCGTAATTGAAATGTAATGTCAAAATATTAAATGGAAAAAAATAAATGTGCAGAACACGCGCCCAACACGAAATACACAGTCTAAATAGTCATTTAAACTCAAAACATGGGTTGTAATGCAAGAAAATGTTTAAATGAAAAGCCGTGAATCCATGCCTTGTCCTAAGTGCGTGGTACCTCAGTGACCTGTAAAAGTGAAAGTCTAACAAGTGTCAACACGACGGTTGGTGAGTTCACATAGTAAGTATAGAATCAAGTAAGTTCAGTTGCAAGCAGAAATATAAATTAAGTATGTCATTGTAGGTAGCTAGTCTACATCACATGTCCTTAGAGGCGTATGTATCTGACCGAAGCTGACGTATGTACACATTAAGTGCATTTTGCCCGTTCGTACATCCCAGAAGGATGCACTGTAAGTATGTTAGGTCATTCAACACCCGTTCGACAGGTCCTTCTGTCGTGCTAGCGCGACTAGCCCGGGTGGGGTTTGTCAAACCCAGTAGTACTACTCAAAATTCCCCCGCTATTTCACAAATACTAACGGTCAACTAGGTATCCATGAGGTCTTTCATGAACAAATTAAAAGTTGCTCTAATCCAGACATGCGACATACAGAGTTTGTAAATCCGTAAAAGTATTCGTCCGTGTTCAGCCCATAAAAGGGTAAAATAGTAAAAGTGCGGTTTAGTAAACTCACCTTTGAAGCGCACCACCAATAAACTATTAGAATGCAACAAAAGGCCTAGATCGCCTTACGACCTGTTTTAAATAGTTACTTACTAGTCAATAGCTAAAACTTGCATCTGTATATATATTCATTATAAATGGAATATATATAATATTCGTTAGGGTTTCGAGTATTCGGTTTGGTTTCCATATGGTCATCCACATCATATAAGTTCACATGCGCATACTAAGCATGTCATGTTTACACAATTATTCTCATGCAAGTATAGTGTCATTATCCTAATGAAATCATCATTATCATAATCACTTTCAAACACTCTTAGCACCACATATATAAGACATGCTATTTAACTTGTTTCTTGTTCATTTAGCCACATACAATACATTTATACACTACTCGACTACTGCAACCATATACCTATATACACATTTCAATATACAGTACACACATACACATACTAAAACATGTATCATATATATATAAAACATCTATCGATATATTAAAACCCGTATTGCCAATTCAGCCCTATATCATAATTCATAACGGCATAGTACATACATATATGTGGCTACTGTTTCATTCATTTACCTATATACACATGCTTGACACTACTCATACATACCATACCTACACGTATAATGGTACAACACCCACATACATGCATACTTAACGCTACTGCTTGATCCTGTGCATACACAGTCGCATACATACACACATTCTGATAGTCACTATGTATAGGTTGGACTCACCGGCTTGTCGGTGTTACTTTTGTTTGTATTTGTTTATCTTGTATTTGTATTTGTACTAGCGAACCTACGGGCGAATCTATAGATTCGCCCGCAGTTCATGTGTCTTTTGTATTAAGGTGTCGACTGGGCGAACCTATGTGCCCAGCGAACCTGTGTTGGTTCGCTAGATAGATTCGCTACAGCGAATCTATCAGCGAACCTAACACTGCTATATATTGTAACCTTATCTTCACATGAATACAACTTTTGCACATCTTTTACCAAAGCTATTATTCACTGATTGTGTTGTGTAATCGTTCAATCTGAGGTGCTAGGAGCATATTCTACTTATCTTTGTAGCTTATATACCTCAGTTGTGTTTGTAATCTTGTTATTGGGTTATTTGGATATTATACACTTTGTTCTTTCAAGTCAAGACTATTTGTGTTAAACAAGTCAATATAGCACTGAAATCACGATCATTATGGACCTACAATATGGTATCAGAGCCTTAGTGCTCTTGATTGTTTGATTCTAGTGATTTTTGTGTTGATTTTGGAGTTTTTGGGTCGAAACACTATTTGATTCTGTTCTGAGCTTATTTTTGTGTTTTGGAGTTGTATTTTGCTCAAACATTGTGTTATTTGGTCATAGGAAGCTTTTAAAACAAACGTGTATGCAAATGGTCAAGTTTTGAAGGTTTTCGGTTTGTTTTCGTACTGTTACAGGCTGGTTTGTTATCCAGCGAATCTAAGTGTTCTTCCAGCGAATCTAAGTGTTCTTCCAGCGAACCTAATTCAAATTTTTGCTCTGTTGGTTTGTGGTGTGGCCAGCGAATCTGACATATCATTGAACGAAAGTTCACTTGTTTAACTGACTGTGCAAGCGAAACTGCTGCCAAAATCTGGCCAACGAATCTGTGCTTGCTTGTCAGCGAAACTGTTTGCTTGTCTAGCGAATCTGTCTCCAGCGAATCTACCAGCGAATCTGTTGTGTTCTTTGAGCGAATCTAGCCAGCGAATCTGCTTGTCTTCAGCGAATCTATAATCTGTTCAAAGTTATGACTTCATCAACACTGAATATGAATGATCTGGATAGCGTTCAGCCTAACAGGCCACCGAGGCTTGTTAGTGGTGAAAACTTTGAAGATTGGAAAAGATGTTTGAAAGCATTTTTCTACTACACGGACTACAACCAATGGGAATCTATAGTAAATGGTCCGCACGTGCCAACAACAGTTGAAGGAACCGTCACTTCAGTAAACACAGATCCAACTACTTTTACTGAAACAGATATCAAGTTACTTGATCGTGACAAGAAGGCACTAGGGGCATTGATACTTTGCTTGCATCAGGACATCTTCAACAGGTTTGCTGAACACACAACTGCAAAGAGTCTGTATGATGCATTGTGTGAATTTTATGATGGGAATGAGGATCTGAAACTGGACAGAAAAGCACAAGCTGAAAAGGAATTCAACTCTTTCGTGGGGTACTCACAAGAAAACTTGACTGATATCACAAATCGATTTCTATCTGTGTCAAGTAATCTGAAGAAATATGATGATAAGCTGGGCAATCATGAACAAGTTGCAAAACTGTTAGATTCTCTTCCTCCTCAATGAAGTCTTCAAATCAAGCTGTTGAAACAAGAGAGAAACTTTCCTGACTACAAACTGATGGACGTCATCAACAAGCTGAAGTCTTTCGACCTTGATGTGAAGAGAAGAGAATATAATTAGTCAATGATGGTTCCAAACATTCCCTCTCAAAATGCTGCACTTATCTCATCCGCTGCAAACTCTTATATCTACAGTGCTGCATCTAGAGGATCATCAAGTCATGTGTCTGCTAAATCTGGTGGTGCATCTACAAACGCTGGTCCAAGCTCAAATGCGCCTGTCACCACTCAGATTCCGTCTGACACCATGGCTTTATTTGGAATGTTTGTTCACAGTTATTGTAACATCCCAGCCCGTCGCACCATAATATTGTCCGCTTTGACAGCCGGAACACCCTCAGGCGCCGCCCCTCACGGTTTTAAAACGCGTCATGGTAGGAGAGGTTACCACACCCTTATAAAGCAGTGCTTAGTTCTCCTCCCCACCGATGTGGGATCTTACAATCCACCCCCCTTGGAGGACCAGCGTCCTCGCTGGCACATCGGCCGACGACTGGCTCTGATACCATCTGTAACATCCCAGCCCGTCGCACCATGATATTGTCCGCTTTGGCAGCTGGAACGCCCTCAGGCGCCGCCCCTCACGGTTTTAAAACGCGTCATGGTAGGGAAGGTTTCCACCCCCTTATAAGGCGGGCTTTGTTCTCCCTCCCAACCGATGTGGGATCTTTATAAGGGGGTGGAAACCTTCCCTACCATGACGCGTTTTAAAACCGTGAGGGGCGGCGCCTGAGGGCGTTCCAACTGTCAAAGCGGACAATATCATGGTGCGACGGGCTGGGATGTTACAGATGGTATCAGAGCCAGTCGTCGGCCGATGTGCCAGCGAGGACGCTGGTCCTCCAAGGGGGGTGGATTGTAAGATCCCACATCGGTGGGGAGGAGAGCTAAGCACTGCTTTATAAGAGTGTGGTAACCTCCCCTACCATGACGCGTTTTAAAACCGTGAGGGGCGGCGCCTGAGGGCGTTCCGGCTGCCAAAGCGGACAATATCATGGTGCGACGGGCTGGGATGTTACAGTTATGAAGCTCTTGTTGCAGGTGAGTTGAAAGGGAAGGGTATGACAGTAGAAGATATGTATCAGGTGGATCCTGATGATCTGGAGGAAACAGATATCCAATGGCAGATGGCTATGCTCACTCTTTGTGCCAGACGATTCATGGAAAGAACTGGTAGAAGAAACTTTGGAAATCAGGGACAGAATAGTAAGCTGGGGTATGACAAGGGAAAGTTACGATGCTATAACTGCAAACAACTGGGCCACTTCAAGAGGGAATGCCCATTGCCAATTGTTACTGAGCCAGTTAACTTTACAAATCAAAGATCTGCTCCAAATCAAGAAAGGGTTGAGGAAGCTAAGTCAAAGAATGAAACTGCACTGCTCACCAACTTTGATTGGAGTGCAGAAATTGAAGAAACCAAGGAGGAGATTAACCATGCCCTTGTTGCTGAGATTGCTGAGTTTGATGACAGCGATATAAATCTCTTTGATCCGTTCAAAGAATTTTATGGAAAGGATGAGGAAGAGAATGTGGAGAATGTTGATAAAGTTCAATCAGATGTTATTGCTCAAGGGCATCTGAATCATTCAGGGTTGGTTTGTGAAGCTGCTGTTAATGAAGTGAAGCATGAGGAGGAGTCAAAGCTTAGCATGGAAGAAATGATTGAGAAGGCAAGGCTAGATGCAGTTGATGAATTCAAAAGAAGCACTCCCTACTGCCAATGTGATCGTGCTCTGGCTGCCGAAAAACTGGTAATTGGTCTTCCTTACGATGTTATTGAAGATATGTGTTCATCTGCTTGCAAAATTCGTTTAATTGGCATATACAAAGCAAATAAATTGTTAATGTCGAACGAAAACGAATTAAAAAGAACCATCAAAGAGCTTAAATTAAGTGAATCAAAATATTTTGTTAAGTTAAGAGAAGCTTTAAAAGAAAATGAACACTTAAAAAGAACTCTTTTAGAAAAGAACTGTGAAATTAACTACTTGACTGAGCAAGTTACACTTGCTGAATTTGAAGCAAGAAAACTTAAAAACAAATTGCAGCAGTGGACTATATCTGGTATGAAAAGGGAGGAACTGTGCAAGAAACAAAGGGGGGCCAGAGTTAAGACGGGTTTGGGTCTTAGTAATAATGAAACATATGCTTATCCTCCACCGAGTACTTTCTGTTACTCTCCTACACCTATTCCTCATCCCTCAAATGAGTTAATTCAAGAGATTATGCAGAATGATACTGACAGTTCAATTGCAGGTTTAAGTGAAGTAAATCTTAAGGAAGTTAGAGAGGATTACGCATATGGTGGGAGTGTTGGGCTCGGTTGTTCTGGCAGTAGTGATTGCAGTAGTTCTGATTCCAAGAAGTCTTTTGAAGACATTAGTTTAATTAATTCTGTTTGTAGTAATATGTCATGTTCAGACAATTCCATGTTTAATAGTAATCTAGGGTGCTCTACTTCAAACCCTAATGTGTCGAATGATGATTTGATTGAAAATGTGTGTGTGAATGATAAAGACAAACTTTCAGGTCATGTCTCTGAAAGTCAAACCAAAACAAACTGTTTTCAAAAGTTCTTCACTCATCAAATTCCATCTTTCACACCAGTGAGAATTTCAAAACCAAAAGACAAGGAATCAACTTTTTCATACATTCTTAAACCTAAACCTGAATCTGATAAAGTTAAAGTCACGACTGTTAAGTCAAAAGAACTCTATGACTCTTACAGTGACTGCAACTCTCAACTGTCTGAATATGATGAGGAAATTGAAATGGATAAAATTCCTGTTAACAGAGTTTCCAAAACTGGTTTGAAGTCTCATTGTTTTAAATGTGGAATTACTGGTCATACTGTCAAGCAATGCCCTAAGTTAATCCAAAATAGCTCAAAGCAAAAATCTTTCGGAAAAAGATTAAACTCATTTGTAAATAATTTCTTTTGTAATTCTTCATCTGTTTCACCACCCAGGTACACAAAGGCTTGGGTGCCTATTGCAAAGGTCTAACTTTTCATTTCTTTTAATAAATGTCAGGAACATTCAAATGCCGTTGTAAATAGTCATTGGCATATTGACAGTGGATGTTCCAGACATATGACAGGGTTGAAGGACCTTCTGACTAACTATAGGATCATAAATGGCGGTTATGTTGCTTTTGCGGGAGACAAGAAAGGTGGGAAGATGATTGGTCAAGGAGAAGTCTCAAATGGCTCACTTACTTTGGAAGACGTCAACTATGTTCCTGAACTGGCATTCAACCTTCTGAGTGTATCACAAATCTGTGATAAGAATATTCCAGTGATGTTTCTTCCAAATGAATGCTTGTTCTTGAAGCCAGAGTTTACTATTCCCGAAGATATGGTGATCATGCGAGCTCCGAGACGAAATGACACCTATATGTTGAATATGGGTTCATAGGAATCAAATTCCACCGTGACCTGTCTCCTGTCTAAAGCTTCATCTTTTGAATCATTTTTGTGGCATAAACGTTTAGGACACATCAATTTTAAAATTCTGAATAAATTGGTTAAGAACAATTTGGTTAGGGGTTTACCACTCAAAGACTTTTCAGTGGTTGAGAAATGCATGGCTTGTGCTAAAGGAAAACAGCACAAAAAGCCACATAAACTTAAAATTACAAATACCATCTCAGAACCCCTCGAATTGTTACATACTGATTTATTTGGTCCAATAAGTGTCAAGTCTATTGCTAAAAAGTCTTATTGCTTGGTTGTCACAGATGATTACTCAAGGTACACCTGGGTGAGATTCATGGCAAACAAGAGTGAGACTGCCGAAGAGTTGATGAAGCTAATACCTCTAATCGAGGTTCTTGGAAAGAAGAAGGTTCAAGCCATCAGAAGCGATAACGGAACTGAATTCAGAAACCACATCTTCAACTCCTTCTGTGAACAACGGGGTATTCTCAGACAGTTCAGCGCCGCCCGAACACCACAACAAAATGGTGTTGCTGAAAGGAAGAATCGAACCCTTGTGGAGGCCGCTAGGACTATGCTGATTGAGTCAAAACTTCCAATTATTTTCTGGGCTGAAGCAGTTAATTGTGCAGCTTATGTTCTTAACAGGGTACTGATTGTCAAGGAAAAGATGAAGACTTCATACCAACTGTTTCGAGGGATTAAGCCGCTGATTGATTTTCTACGCCCCTTTGGATGTTCTTGCACTCTTTTGAATACTCAAGATCAGAAGACAAAGTTTGGGGCTGTCTCTGATGAATGCTTCTTTGTGGGATACTCTAACACACAAAAGGCGTATCGCGTTTACAACAAGAGAACGCGGATTGTGCAAGAGTCCTACGATGTTGATTGGCAAGAATCAAACACTACCAGTATTGGTAGCGAACCGGCATGGTTTTATGATTCCACCACCATTTTCAAATCATTTAATCTTCCTGACTCTGACGATGATGATAGCATTCCACACACATCAGTTTCTATTTTCAATCATCCATCTACACCATCACAACCACAACCTTCAACATCCGCCACACAACTACCTCCCACTTCATTTGACATTCCATCACCTCCACCACCTCAAACTGTTCAAACTTCTCCACCAGACATTCCATCCACATCCAACACCATCCCATCACCTACACCTCCACAACCATCTAATCAAACACCTTCAACCGATCCAAATCCTTTACTACTCAACACTGACTTCAAAACCCTGAAAAACCATCCTCACGATTATATCATTGGATCTATTACAGATGGTGTGCGAACTCGGAGTCAGAGTGGTTTGATTAATGAATGTCTTTATGCTGCCTTTCTGTCTCAGGTTGTTCCAAAGAATTATAAACAAGCACTTGAAGATCCTAGTTGGGTGGATGCCATGCAAATGGAACTGCAGCAATTCAGGAAGCTCAAAGTTTGGGAACTAGTTGATCTTCCTCCTAACAAGTGTCCAATCGGCACTAAATGGGTTTTCCGAAACAAGCCAGATGATCGTGGTGTTGTAATCAGAAACAAAGCGAGACTGGTTGTTCAAGGATTTGCTCAAGAGGAGGGAATTGACTACACCGAAGTTTTTGCTCCAGTCGCTCGCCTGGAAGCCATCAGAATCTTTCTTGCTCATGCCGCAAACAAAAACTTTAAGGTTTATCAGATGGATGTGAAATGTGCATTTCTATATGGAGATATCGATGAGGAGATCTATGTCTGTCAACCACCAGGTTTCGAGGATCCCGATTTCCCGTCAAAGGTTTACAAGCTTGATAAATCCTTGTATGGGCTGCATCAAGCTCCACGGATCTGGTATGAAACTCTGACACAGTATCTTCTCAGCAAAGGTTTCTCTCGTGGGAGTATAGATATGACATTGTTCAAGAAAGAGGTGGATGGCGAGCTGCTGATCGTTCAAGTGTATGTTGATGATATCATTTTTGGTTCGACTAATGAAGGGTTGTGTAGAGAATTTGAGAAGGTGATGATGGAACGCTTTGAGATGACCATAATGGGGGAGATGTGTTTCTTCTTGGGGCTGCAAGTGGAGCAAAAGCCTGATGGAATTCTAATCCACCAAGAGAAATATATCAAAGAAATCCTCACGAAGTTTGGCATGGATGATTCTTCTCCTGAATTGATTCCTTTTACAGCTCAAACATGCCTTACTTCCGATGATAATGGGAATCCTGTGGATGCTCATCGGTATCGCTCGATGATCGGATCTCTCATGTATCTGACTGCAAGCCGTCCAGATATTACATTTGCCGTGTGTTACTGTGCTCGTTTCCAAGCCAATCCAAAAGAATCACACGAGAAAGCTGTTAAACGCATTTTTTGCTACCTTAAGGGTTCCTCTCGTTTGGGACTTTGGTACCCAAAAGGTGGGAACTTTGATTTACATGCTTTTTCTGATAGTGATCATGCTGGTTGCAGGATTAACAGGAAATCAGTCACTGGTGGATGTCAATACCTTGGAGAATGTCTTGTTTCATGGCAAAGCAAGAAGCAAACAACCGTCTCCCTGTCCACAGGAGAAGCAGAATACATAGCTGCGTCAAGTTGCTGTTGCCAAGTGCTGTGGATTCAGCATCAGATGATGGATTATGGCATCAACTTTCTTCATACGCCACTATTCTGTGATAATGAAGCTGCTGTTGGAATTGCCAAGAATCCTATTCATCACACTCGAACCAAGCACATTGAAACAAGAATTCATGCAATCAGGGATGCACAGGAAAAGGGGTTTATTGATATTATTCCTATCGAAACTCGAAAGCAAAAAGCTGATCTTTTCACAAAAACTTTTGACAAACCACGTTTTTATGAACTGATCTCAATGCTGGGTCTTATATCTTTTTGAAAACCTTTTTCTGTGAGAATCCATTTGTAAATATGTAAATAATCTTCTTTTTCTTCTTTGAAAAATCCGTGGGTCACTCAACTCATCGCTCCGTTATTTTATTTTATTTCCTTTTATTTTCTTTTATCTTTCTTTTAATTCTGTATATATATATTAAGGAAAATCTGAAAAACAAAAATTTCTTATTAAATAGCTATAATGTAAAAATTTTGGGGGAGATATAAAAGATTAACTATTTATAGTTTTTCAAATTTTGCTATTTCAGGATCTCCGTTTTGATTGATGTTGAAGAGACGTTGAAGGAGGTCAGAAGCATTGCGTTTGGGATATGTCAGATAGGCTCAGCCCGAAAACGAAGTAAACAGTGATTGTGCAGCCAAACATAATGCTCAAGATCTCGACAACAAGGATTATCTCCTTGACATGATTGGATTGCACAAAGATAATGGTTCTGTCAAAAATGGGTTGAGAGCGTCAAATCTTTGTCTTGATTTCCCTAAAAATCCCAAATCACCCTCGCCCTATCCCCGAATCGAGTTTCTAGTATGCAAAACAAATAAAATAAAAAGCTGCTAGTGATGCTCTTCGGAAAAGCCTCTGAGTGAGTTACTCGTTAACTCCTCAGAACGTATTGAGTCAAAGTGCTTAACTCCTCTGCTATACGGAAGTATTGACCTGGAGTTGGTGGATCTTCTCTGCTATACGGAAGTATTGACCTGAAGATTCACCGAGCATGCTCAAATGTTTATCTCCTCTGTTATACGTCGGTATAGACCTGGAGCTCTAGACTATTTGAGTTTCCCAAATAATAAGTCGCATTGTGTTCAAAAGAATCAATTGCTGACAAGCTCCACTCACAAAAAGATGCAAAAATTGCACAAGTGTCAAAAGAAACAAATGCATCGATCAACATTCAAAAGTTGATCATTGAAATTCAAGCAAAGTCAATCGTATTGCTCAGATATACCCTGATGACAGAACTTGTTCTTTTTACCTAGATGTCTGTGGGGACCGAGTTGTCTGAGCTTCTTCAATCAAACCATAAACATGATAAAAGAAGCTGCTGATCTCTTGTTGAAAGGACTAAGGCATGGGTTTAAATGGACAAACATATCTGCAATCCCGCCAATCGATGATTCTCCGGATTCCGCTCAAAACATCATGAAAAATATATATCCTTACTAGCGTTTAAAACCTCTTCTTGTTATTTTATTTTATTTTATTTTATTTTATTTTATTTTTTTAAATTTTAGGATTATTTGTGTATATGTTTATTTTTGGAGCGTTGATATCGTGGGACGTTTTAACGGTTTTACAAAGATTTTAAAATTTAAGAAAATCCAAAAATATGTTAATTTGTGTGCGAGCGAACCTGCGGGCGAACCTACAGGTTCGCCCAAATCTCAGGTTCGCCCGCAACCTTTTTGCACCACGCGCCGAAGGCAGTTTTGTCTTTTGGTCTTCTGGCGAATCTAAAGTTCGCTGGACTGTCTGCCAGCGAACCTATGTATGTATATATATACAGTGACAGCGAATTATCTCACATATTCGCTGTCCATCTGTACTGTAGCAAACCTTTTCAATTTCAAACACCGAACGTTCGATTCTCACTATTTCACGGCCTTTTTACACATTTAACAACACTATTGTGTCTGGTATGTGATCGAACTCATCTTAATCTCTGTTTTAACTTCTTAATCGCACATTAAACCTGTTCAATCTGTTAAATCTGTGATTGTGCGTAAATCAAAGACTGTTTTGGTGTGTTTTGTTAGGCCTCTACATCATAATAGCCTCGTTTAATGATTATACTACCTGTTTGTTGCTTTAAATGCTTGATAATGGTTGATAATGATGGACTGTACTTGATTTTAGCCGTTTTTCAAAAACTAGGGTTTCCAGCGAACCTATGTGTTCGTCTGGCGAATCTGAACGAAAGTTCAAAACTTCGAGCGAACCTATGTCGTTATGCTGCCCGCGCAACAACATAGATTCGCCCGACTGTTTCTAGCGAACCTATACATTCGCTCGACCATATTGACTGATTTTTCATGTCAGCGAATCTATAGGTTCTGATGCCAAAATCTCAGGTTCGCTATACCAGCGAACCTAATTTCCAGCGAATCTATTAACTGTTTTTCAAATCTTCATTTCTGATCAATCTCCGTTTATTTTTCAGGCACAATGTCGACTTTATTCTTCGAAAGAAAGCACAATATGTGTGCTTTACTTGACGAGAATCATGAAAAGGCCGGCAGCTATAGAGATTCAATCAAATGGCTGAAATCCTCTCACATACATTATGCCATATCTCACTCACCCACCATATATGAGCTGCACGTTCGAGATTTCTGGCGAACTGCAGTAATGAACGTGTCGGTACAGCCGTCACGCATCTGTGCTAAAGTCGGTGGATACGACTTGGAGTTTACTGAAGCCGATCTGGCTAGAATTTTGAGGCTAGAGGATGATGTGGGTGAGGAGGTCCATATGACGGCTGAAGAAGTTTATGGGGCATTCCGGACAGCGGGGTATGAGGGTCCGATGCCCGGTGAGAAGAAAATGGAGTTTGTCAAATCCTACTTGATCCAGGAATGGAGGTACATAGCGCACGTATTTATTATGTGCCTGGATCATAGGAAAGGGGGAACAGACGGGCTAAACTTGGACTGGGCTCGAGCTATGATGCTGTTTTGCCGGGGGCAAAAAGCAAATCTTGCGAAGCTGATCTTCAATTACATGCTCGAGAACATCCATGCCAGCAAAGGGGCCAAATGGTTAATGTATCCCAGATTCATTCAGATGATTCTGAATGATAAATTGCCAAATCTGCCGGTGGAAGGTGCTGAACTAAAAATCTGGGATATGCATTCCAGGATATTCAAGGATTGTAAATCGGTGCGATCGGATTGTGTGGGCAGGACTTCATATCTCTGGGAAAATATGTATCCGGCTGAAAGATGGGTGTATATTCAGAGGTTGATTGAAACGGAGAGAAAAAGGGGTGGAGAGAATATAGAGATTGTTGAAAAGAAGATGAAGAAACGAAAAGCTTACGCCAAAGAGAAAGACTACTCATTTGATAGGGAAGTGGATGAAATCCAAGCTGAGATTGATGCTGGTAGGGAACAGCGAACAAAGAAAAGGTCTGATGCGCACGCAGAAGGGTCAAAGAAGGCGAAGCACGATATTGGGGGTACATCGGGTGAATCAGCTGGTGAATTAAAGGGTGAGGTTGAAAGGTTGAAAGCAGAATTGTTTGAGCTGAAAGGTAAACACGAAGAGTTGGAAAAGCAGGACGCTAAAAAATCAACTGTCATATACGAGATGGGTAGAATGATGAAAGACCAGCAGTGTTTGATTGTGAGGATTTTCAAGGAATTAAACAGTTTGAAGGAAAATGTAGGGACTGAGCCTGCAATGACTGAAGCGGAACTGAACTCCTTGACGGATGCTGCAAAGTATCCGTTAATGGATGTTGACTTTGGAGACAAAGGCAAGGGCAAGGCAGTTGAGGAGGAGTTTGATGAGGAAATGGGGATCGATTTGGATGTTTTCGAAGGAGAAGAAGTGGTCGGTGGTGTGACATCTGCCCCAAACCCGAACCCGAATGCCCGACTCGAACCCGAAGCTTGTTATCTTTTAAATGGTAACCGTGTTTATTTTCTCAAAACGTAACGTTCATTATTATTATATGAATAAACACATTTAATTCTACGTTATTCCCGTCTCAATTAAATAACCGTATTTACATCGCAAAATGTTCACGCGTATCTAATAATTATTATTCGTGACAATAAAACTCAAAATATATAAATAAATAAATATATATATAGCTCGTAAAATAAAATTATGGAAATCGTTAAACAAAAACGCTTCAACGTTTCGAAATAGTATCTTAATGGCGTAAACGAGCTAAAACTATAAAGAACGTCACTTATACAAACGTTACATTCCAATTTAGTTAACTTAGTTAGTTAAAATATATATATAATTAACTTTGTGCCAAAACTGCCAATTTACAAACTATTATTAAACTTATAATAACTAATTAAAACAACCTGAATGTTCAGGGACCATTTATGTAAAAACGTAATTTACCCAATCCTCCCCCCATAGCCCGCAAATCCGGCGAGTCAAGCTCCGGCCACTTTGGCCGGAAAATGCCGACTCCGGCGAGGTGGTGTAAACGCGATTTTAACACCAAAAAATCAAATTAAAGCTATACAAAACATTCGTATACATGTTTCGAACTCAATACCGCGTCCAATTCATCACCTAATCGTCCAAATCCATGTGTATTTTCAAATCAAAAACCGGTTCAATACCCACTTAATGCAGTTGAGTAAAAACGGGACAAATCAAACACTTGAGATAACTAAAACGATAGTCTCATCGTTTCGAATCCGTTTGCAGCAATGAATCGAGTCTTAAACATCAAATTAACACCTAAACTACTCTAATTAACTCGCCATTATCGCGAGACCCGTTCGTATAGCGTTAGACAAAACCAGTTCAATTCCTCCGACAGATACAAACTCATACAATCACTTTCACTCTCTGTGGATTCAATTTCAAGTAAGAACATCAAAAACCCGGTGATTGATTTTCAAACCCGTCGTCCTTGTTCATCAGTTTCATCGACTCGTTCTTCATCAATCAAGTGAGTTTTATATATCGAAATGCTCGTATGTTCGTGTAGATTAAAAGCCCTCTACTTGTTTTTGAATTGATTCACTGGTTTGAACGAATCGGATCAATCTTTGTTCTAGGGCTTGGATTGAAATAGGGTGTTCTTGGATTGGAAAAGTTAAAACAATTTAAAAGCAAATTTCATAACAAAAAATGGTTCTGGTCTGGTGGTTTGGTGCGAAATACTAAACGATTAGGCCATGGGTTCGAAACCCACTGCTCTCATACTTTATATTTTTATATAATTTACATTTCTTAAACATCTAATCTTACTTACCTAATAACCTAAATAATATAAGTAAGTTTTGTAATTTAAAATACATACATGTATGGATTTGTATAAAATATATATATTGCTTAAAACGTTGTCGTTTACCAAAAATTTGTTATTGAAACCCTAAATTCCCAAATTGGATTTTGAAACCCTAAATTGGATTTGAAACCCTAAATCCCCAAATTGGATTTTGAAACCCTAAATTGGATTTGAAACCCTAAATTCCCAAATTTGTATTTTTAAACCCTAACTCCCAATTGGTACTTTAAAACCCTAATTTCCCAAATTATATTTTGAAACCCTAAATTCCCAAATCCGAAACCCTAGAAGTTCTAGTTTCTTGATTCTAGTTATTGTGTTACTTGCTTCGTTTCTAAATAAGGTTTTCCCGGTTAATTAGGTGATTCTAATATCTGGGCGATCCTCGGTTCTTTCTAGTTGCGATTCTAGTGTTACTATTATCTTTGGATTTTAAGGTGAGTAAACTCACTCCCCTTTTTCCATTTTACTATTTTGGGGCTGAAATATGTCTTTTACTATATTGCGTTTTCTATTCGTTTTCTAAAAGAGATCATACAAATATGTTAATCTAGTTCGCGGCTTGATGCAATCTTATGTGTTAGTTAAAAGTAGTTATATTGCTTTGTAATCCCACCGGTACAATGTTAGCGCTAATGGTTTGACAAACCCACCTGCCTGTACAACATCGATAGGTGATTTAAACCCGGCCTTTCTAATTCCATGTTTACTATGTCGAGATGCTATGTTGCTATACTATGTTGCTATGCTATGATGCTATACTATGCCATGTCCCTAAATTGCTAAATGATGACTTATATATCGAGACGGTAAACGACGGTTATTAAAAGTTATCATTATTTATTACATGAGTGGTTCTCATGACAAATGGCTAAACGAGATACTATGGTTTCTATTGTGGTTGGTGTGCTATTCTATTCTAGGGGTCCTGGTAGGGTGATATTACGAAATTACTATACATGTGGGATTGCGCAGCATATCTTGTTGATCTCGGATTTCAATACTATTACTATTCAATTTGGGTTTTACTCACTAGCTTGTGTAGCTAACTTTATTTTCACATATTTCAGGTGATGCTTATGATTATTTTGCTGCTTTTGCCAAGACATAGGATTGCCTTGGACCTAGTTTAATTAATAAAGACGATTGCATTTACTGTTTCGGTTTTATTACTTTTGTCGTATCCATTTAAGACTGATGTTCTAAACTTACTATATCATTATTAAACGTAATAAATAAATACCATGTGCTTTGTTTACTATGGATATCCAATTCTATGACAGCCCGGTGTTTTCCGCCACCGGGCGGGGTGTCACAGTTGGTATCAGAGCCATGGTTATAGGGAACTAGGATAGGGTATTAGAAACACACCGTCCTAGACTATAACCTAAGAGTCCTTAGTGCAAATAGATGTACTTAGGAATTCTTTTGAACTTATTTGTTTTCCTTCTACGAACCTTTCTATGCTTTCTTAATCTCATTTCTTATCCGATTTCGCGAAGGAGCTACAAGAGACTCGTCTGTGTGATTGGGATCTTCTCTTTGTGGAATCTCGTCATCGTCTTAAGTAAGTTTGAAAACGTGAGAACGTGTGCAATCCGGAAGGGGGAACGCCTGTATCACGGACATCCTGTCTAAGGCAAAGCATTTCGTATAAATCTCTTTAAGAGACCTGTATGCTTACCTGGGGATGTACGAGATGAGTGTGAACCTATAGGCTAAATCACGCTTCTCGAATACGTTGAAAACGAACTTAACACTTTGATAAGTCATTAGTGTCCAAAACCAAGACACACTCCTAAGCCATTGAAATTTCATTTCCTTAATGATTCTATGATTTTCATTACTATGATTTATAATTATTTCTATGAATTTTTATAATGATTCAAATAATATTTCAATTTCATTTACTAATGTTTCTAAAGTTTCTAAGTGGTTTTCTATGATATGTTCAACGGATTCTATGATGTTCTAAGTACTATCACTATTTCATTTAATCGAAATTTCTAAAGTTTCTAAAAGTTTCTACTTGATTTTCTATGGTAT
Source organism: Tagetes erecta (assembly GCA_030867185.1). Taxonomy (NCBI): domain Eukaryota; kingdom Viridiplantae; phylum Streptophyta; class Magnoliopsida; order Asterales; family Asteraceae; genus Tagetes; species Tagetes erecta. The sequence goes on along the minus strand of CM061491.1, from coordinate 49,402,942 downwards.
GTTTCAAAAGATTCTATGATGTTCTAAGTGGAACGAGTTGCTATTATTACATCGGATGTTTCTATCGGTCAAAGATGTTGCTACAAAACCGTGTTTATTCTACGTTTCATCATTCCATTTGTTTTCTAAGCTACAATAATACTTGTGCGATATACTCGCTAGCTTATCCATATACACAATTACACCGTTGTAAACCAAACACTTCAAATCAAAACTAAGACATATCTAAATCGAATTATCCAAAACTTCAGATCATGCATATAATGCATATATCGATTACCGAATCTAAGTCGTACCTCTAATACTAAATCAGTTATCGACTCTCCAATCAAAGGTTCGTTATGATTTCTAAATTTTAGTCAAGACTAATTTCCATGACTAAATAAAAGTTAATGGATTCTACCATTCATATAAACTAATGTATTTGAATCGAACGTCTACCCTCAAAATATTTCAACTTGACTTCTATACTCAAATAGTTTCAAAACTACTCATTTAACTATAAGATTCTAATCCAGTTTCTAATTCATCATTACAACTATAAATCTACTATCAAATTATGAACTAACCATCAAAACAAGTACTCGTTAATCAACTACACGATGCTATCCATGAATACGTTATCCAAATCTAACGAGAACTCACTACACAACTATTCTCGAACTCATTCAACTAAATGTTTTCAATCATATACATATGACCACCAACGAAATTCTACACAACTAGCCTTCATGAACTAATCCAAACCCAATGTGTTTCATTTATAAACTCGTTACCCTAACAAAACGTGTAATCAGTGGACTTTGTAAAACTAACGGTATTCGATTCTATTAAAATAATTTCTTATTTTCCCAAACAAAAATATATATATATATATATATACATTTAAAAAAAAAAGTGAGAAATTTTAATAACCTTTTGGTCTTAGTATCTTGTAAAAAAAATAGATATATATATATATGCATATAAATTTCGTGATAAATGATTTCTTTAAAAAGGTGATTGGTCATTCTAACGTCGGTCAAATATTTACACAAACATTTTCCCGTTTTCTCAAATATGACACAAAGACTTGTAACAAACATCATGTCTTCTGTTTTTCCAATACCAAGTACTTATAACTTACATTGTGTCGTTTATTTTCAAATCAATCATCTTATCTATGGTAAAGATCAAAACTTTCAACTTCTTAGTTAGTTTTTTAAAATTATATTATGGAAAAAAAAACAATATCATCTCTTATAAACTTATTTACCCCTACCTCTGGTTTAGCTAAAGCGGTTGGTCATATATACAAACACCTTAAAAGTTAAATCCAATTGGAACTAAGTGATCTATTCATTCGAACTATAAATTGGATTATTCGCATTATCAAATTTTCTTGAAACTAATTTTTCTAAAGATCCCCAATAAACTATATTATTACATGTACACCATCAACTAATGCTTATGAACTGGTCAATATCAGAAAACCTAGATAATTACATCTTACACACATAGAATCGATTTTCACAAACTTAAGTGTTACTATCCTAGTACTCGAATTTGACTATCTATATCGTTGAACAAAGTTATTATATGAGCAATGTCTACCTAATGGACGTTAGTTTCTCCTGAATCATCAATCTATTTATCATCTTAATATGATTTTCCCAAATACTATTTCTATCAAGTACGATATCAATACCTATACGTATCATCATTTTAACCAAAAATTGTTGTGTACTACAGACTCGCACGTGATCAAATGAACTGTGAAGTCCATGCAAAAACTGAAGTAATTACGGGTGCACACGGAATTATGAACGTTTGTGCATGGGAACCATAGTAAGTTGTGTCTTGTGTAGCTGAGCCATATCTAATCATCTTATTTTCACTTCTTGTTTACTCATTTTACTAAATTGATCTAAGCCACTTAATTACGTGTAAGGTTACTTAATTCGTTTCAAACATTCTATTAATCACGACTATTTTCGATGGTCATTTAAATAATTCCAAATCCATCTACTTGAAATATTTCATTTGCAAGTTGGTATCCTATTCTATTCCTATATTGTGTAACAAATAAAATTTATTCGAATCGACATACAAATAGTTCAACCGAACTCTTATAGGTGAAAAGAGTTAAATAAACAATCCACAATGAGACAAAGCAAATTAAAAATAGATAACTTCTTAACCTTGTTATTTAAAATCGTGTCTCAATCAAAATGCTCATTTATTCCATTGATCGAATTTTCAAGAGTTTCTTGCGAGATGAAACTCCCTACGAAAGTGGGCAGTGTTCATCTCGTGTTTCCTGTTTCTAATCTGAAAAAAGTACTTATCCGATAAAAATCTCATTGTGCATATCGATAATGAATCGATGCAATTTATTGAACGGTCATTGGAAATTATGGACCGTAATGTCAAACGACTCAAGCGTAATCAGATATCAATCGTTAATGATCGTTAAAACTCAAAATGTGAACATGAATTTAAGACCAAATGAAGGTTAAGTATCCGCACCTTTTGCTTCATCTTCTTCTACTTCGGTTTGAGCAAATTTCGGGACGAAATTTCTATAAGGAGGGGAGACTGTGACATCTGCCCCAAACCCGAACCCGAATGCCCGACTCGAACCCGAAGCTTGTTATCTTTTAAATGGTAACCGTGTTTATTTTCTCAAAACGTAACGTTCATTATTATTATATGAATAAACACATTTAATTCTACGTTATTCCCGTCTCAATTAAATAACCGTATTTACATCGCAAAATGTTCACGCGTATCTAATAATTATTATTCGTGACAATAAAACTCAAAATATATAAATAAATAAATATATATATAGCTCGTAAAATAAAATTATGGAAATCGTTAAACAAAAACGCTTCAACGTTTCGAAATAGTATCTTAATGGCGTAAACGAGCTAAAACTATAAAGAACGTCACTTATACAAACGTTACATTCCAATTTAGTTAACTTAGTTAGTTAAAATATATATATAATTAACTTTGTGCCAAAACTGCCAATTTACAAACTATTATTAAACTTATAATAACTAATTAAAACAACCTGAATGTTCAGGGACCATTTATGTAAAAACGTAATTTACCCAATCCTCCCCCCCATAGCCCGCAAATCCGGCGAGTCAAGCTCCGGCCACTTTGGCCGGAAAATGCCGACTCCGGCGAGGTGGTGTAAACGCGATTTTAACACCAAAAAATCAAATTAAAGCTATACAAAACATTCGTATACATGTTTCGAACTCAATACCGCGTCCAATTCATCACCTAATCGTCCAAATCCATGTGTATTTTCAAATCAAAAACCGGTTCAATACCCACTTAATGCAGTTGAGTAAAAACGGGACAAATCAAACACTTGAGATAACTAAAACGATAGTCTCATCGTTTCGAATCCGTTTGCAGCAATGAATCGAGTCTTAAACATCAAATTAACACCTAAACTACTCTAATTAACTCGCCATTATCGCGAGACCCGTTCGTATAGCGTTAGACAAAACCAGTTCAATTCCTCCGACAGATACAAACTCATACAATCACTTTCACTCTCTGTGGATTCAATTTCAAGTAAGAACATCAAAAACCCGGTGATTGATTTTCAAACCCGTCGTCCTTGTTCATCAGTTTCATCGACTCGTTCTTCATCAATCAAGTGAGTTTTATATATCGAAATGCTCGTATGTTCGTGTAGATTAAAAGCCCTCTACTTGTTTTTGAATTGATTCACTGGTTTGAACGAATCGGATCAATCTTTGTTCTAGGGCTTGGATTGAAATAGGGTGTTCTTGGATTGGAAAAGTTAAAACAATTTAAAAGCAAATTTCATAACAAAAAATGGTTCTGGTCTGGTGGTTTGGTGCGAAATACTAAACGATTAGGCCATGGGTTCGAAACCCACTGCTCTCATACTTTATATTTTTATATAATTTACATTTCTTAAACATCTAATCTTACTTACCTAATAACCTAAATAATATAAGTAAGTTTTGTAATTTAAAATACATACATGTATGGATTTGTATAAAATATATATATTGCTTAAAACGTTGTCGTTTACCAAAAATTTGTTATTGAAACCCTAAATTCCCAAATTGGATTTTGAAACCCTAAATTGGATTTGAAACCCTAAATCCCCAAATTGGATTTTGAAACCCTAAATTGGATTTGAAACCCTAAATTCCCAAATTTGTATTTTTAAACCCTAACTCCCAATTGGTACTTTAAAACCCTAATTTCCCAAATTATATTTTGAAACCCTAAATTCCCAAATCCGAAACCCTAGAAGTTCTAGTTTCTTGATTCTAGTTATTGTGTTACTTGCTTCGTTTCTAAATAAGGTTTTCCCGATTAATTAGGTGATTCTAATATCTGGGCGATCCTCGGTTCTTTCTAGTTGCGATTCTAGTGTTACTATTATCTTTGGCTTTTAAGGTGAGTAAACTCACTCCCCTTTTTCCATTTTACTATTTTGGGGCTGAAATATGTCTTTTACTATATTGCGTTTTCTATTCGTTTTCTAAAAGAGATCATACAAATATGTTAATCTAGTTCGCGGCTTGATGCAATCTTATGTGTTAGTTAAAAGTAGTTATATTGCTTTGTAATCCCACCGGTACAATGTTAGCGCTAATGGTTTGACAAACCCACCTGCCTGTACAACATCGATAGGTGATTTAAACCCGGCCTTTCTAATTCCATGTTTACTATGTCGAGATGCTATGTTGCTATACTATGTTGCTATGCTATGATGCTATACTATGCCATGTCCCTAAATTTCTAAATGATGACTTATATATCGAGACGGTAAACGACGGTTATTAAAAGTTATCATTATTTATTACATGAGTGGTTCTCATGACAAATGGCTAAACGAGATACTATGGTTTCTATTGTGGTTGGTGTGCTATTCTATTCTAGGGGTCCTGGTAGGGTGATATTACGAAATTACTATACATGTGGGATTGCGCAGCATATCTTGTTGATCTCGGATTTCAATACTATTACTATTCAATTTGGGTTTTACTCACTAGCTTGTGTAGCTAACTTTATTTTCACATATTTCAGGTGATGCTTATGATTATTTTGCTGCTTTTGCCAAGACATAGGATTGCCTTGGACCTAGTTTAATTAATAAAGACGATTGCATTTACTGTTTCGGTTTTATTACTTTTGTCGTATCCATTTAAGACTGATGTTCTAAACTTACTATATCATTATTAAACGTAATAAATAAATACCATGTGCTTTGTTTACTATGGATATCCAATTCTATGACAGCCCGGTGTTTTCCGCCACCGGGCGGGGTGTCACAGTTGGTATCAGAGCCATGGTTATAGGGAACTAGGATAGGGTATTAGAAACACACATCGGTTGGGAGGGAGAACAAAACCCGCCTTATAAGGGGGTGGAAACCTTCCCTACCATGACGCGTTTTAAAACCGTGAGGGGCGGCACCTGAGGGTGTTCCGGCCGCCAAAGCGGACAATATCATGGTGCGGTTACACTGGGCTGTTACAGATGGTATCAGAGCTAGGGACCGGACCGATGTGCCAGCGGGGACGCTGGCCTCCTTAAGGGGGGTGGAATGTAACATCCCACATCGGTTGGGAGGGAGAACAAAACCCGCCTTATAAGGGGGTGGAAACCTTCCCTACCATGACGCGTTTTAAAACCGTGAGGGGCGGCACCTGAGGGTGTTCCGGCCGCCAAAGCGGACAATATCATGGTGCGGTTACACTGGGCTGTTACAGGTGGATCTGGTGTGGACTATACTCTGATAGATGAACCAGAAACTGACATTGATGCTGATAGTGAGGAAGATATTGATGATGAGCCGGAAATATATAAAATGGATGAAAAGGAGATGAGTTACCAGTTTGAACATGCTGAATTAGACAAATCTGAATGGTTCCGGAAAGAAGAAGAAGTTGTCCCTGAGGTGCCAATATTTCAACACTTGGATGAACCGAACACCAAACAGTTAGATAGGCAGGTGATAGCATGGAAGTACAATAGTTTGGTGGATGCCTATATGATTAAAAGAAGGGGCGGTGACATCACGTATATCAAGAACAGGAAGCACTTCGCCACTTTACCAAGATGGGACTTGCGTAGGCTGGCAGAGCTATCACTGTTGGGGAAAGAAGAAAGTGGAAGGGCGTGTGCGTTTGAGGTCACCATCCGAGAAGCTGCAAAGACAAACTTTGTTGATTTTGGATACCAAAAACCGAGAAGGATGAGACAGAAACGGGATAGGCATTGGGTTTCGTGGAAAGGTAAGGTAGTTCTGAAGATTGAGGCACCGAAGACGATGAGAAGGGTCAGGGTCCCGGACACACAGCCACCCAGATTACAGGATTTTCACAAATGGTTCTACGACAATGGTACGGGTGAGGCTGTTATCAGATTACAAGGAGAAGATCGTCCTGAAATCAGACTATTTGACCCAATGGAGATCTTTTCCTTCTGTGATGAGGATCTGAAGGTGTTGTGCGAGAACAGAATAAAGCACGGGGCTGGAGATGACACTGCTACTGAAGCGAACCTGTTTGTGAAGGTCGCAAACAAAGCCCGGGGGATTCGTGCTGAACTTAAAGCGGTGAATGAAAGATTGAGGAGGTCTGATGATCAGCGTATGGATATGGATGATCTAACTAGACAGCTGGATCAATCAATTGAGCAAAGGTTTGAGAAGCCGGTGCAGGTGATAGATTTGGAGGTAATTAGCGAGGAGCAAACTGTAGAAACACAGGCGGAAACTACTGTTCAACAAATGCCTGATGCTGAAATCGCTGATGCTGAGTTCGTAGACTCGATGCTGAATTTAAGTGAAGAGGAGGCAGGATCAGAAGATGTTACAAATCCCTTGGCCGGTATCGAAGATAGGGCAGGAGCTTTTATTGAAAACCTTTGAAGCCAAGACAAAGACGGAGCTAAATTAGAAGACTTCCCCAGGTGAGGTCCAACCTAGGGGGAGTATTGATAGTCACTATGTATAGGTTGGACTCACCGGCTTGTCGGTGTTACTTTTGTTTGTATTTGTTTATCTTGTATTTGTATTTGTACTAGCGAACCTACGGGCGAATCTATAGATTCGCCCGCAGTTCATGTGTCTTTTGTATTAAGGTGTCGACTGGGCGAACCTATGTGCCCAGCGAACCTGTGTTGGTTCGCTAGATAGATTCGCTACAGCGAATCTATCAGCGAACCTAACACTGCTATATATTGTAACCTTATCTTCACATGAATACAACTTTTGCACATCTTTTACCAAAGCTATTATTCACTGATTGTGTTGTGTAATCGTTCAATCTGAGGTGCTAGGAGCATATTCTACTTATCTTTGTAGCTTATATACCTCAGTTGTGTTTGTAATCTTGTTATTGGGTTATTTGGATATTATACACTTTGTTCTTTCAAGTCAAGACTATTTGTGTTAAACAAGTCAATATAGCACTGAAATCACGATCATTATGGACCTACACATTCAGAACTTGTGTTCATACTTGCTGATCACACACATATATATACACTATAATTTACGTACATACATGCTGTTAATTACGCACACCATGATATACGTTCATGCTTACATCGCACACACACATACATATATATAACATCATACATACACTCACTGTAACATATATATATATATATATTTATATGTATATATTCCACTATTACTCATACACATCGCCCACCCAACATATACATGCAAATCGCGCACACAGTTAACACACATACCTACTCCATCGTTGTCTTGTTCCGGTTTTATATAGACACGCACATGCTACTGTTAATCATATACATACACATTTGCATACATTTATTAACATTTTTAGCAGTTGCTTAATGCTTAGCTTTAAACATATCGATACATACGTGCATACTGTTCTGCATACATGTATACATATAAACAATACATACGCTGCGCTGCAATTCCTACATATAGACGATGCACATAACTTAACGGTTATTACTTTCTGGTCTATCTTCATGCACAAAGGTCGATATATATATATATATATATATATATATATATATATATATATATATATATATATATATATATATATATATATATATATATATATATATATATATATATATATATATATACAAAAATCCACATACGTACAAGTACTGTCGCACGTACATACAACCGGTTAACACATAACATATTCATATACATTTCCTGCTGCTGTTTTGTTATTATACTAACAATCATACAACCGATTAACCTGCATACATGTTCATATACACGCATACATCGAACCGAGATCGACCGCATCCGGTAACAAAAACCGAAACGAACCCTCGAAACTGTTACATTACGAGTTCTAAAGTTGATGATGTTTACCGTTATGACGAGAGGGATAAACAGAGATGACCGAAACAGCCAAAGACGATGAACGATGACCCGACGCCGGAGTTGCAGGTCAGCCGGAATCGGCATGGTGTTTCCGAACAGCAGCAACACGAAATGACGGGACGGAATTGACTGCGATCGGTGAAGATGAGGGTGCTGTGTAGCGGCTGCTGCTAGGTTTACTATGTGTGTGTCGAGATAGAAATGAGAAAGAAGAAGGAGGCGGGTTTGGGTGGGGGGTTGGGTTAATAATTTTGATATTTACACATTTGGCCCTTTAAATTTATTAGGTTATTTAGTTTGGTTTTTAGGTTTATAACTAGTTTAATTAATTACAAAACGAACCCTAAACTTATATAAAACTTAACAGAACCGTTAAAAGATAGCTAACGGTGTTAACTTGAAATTACGGGTTGTCACAACGTGCCCCTCACACGAGGGCATTTTGGTCTTTTTAACTTTTCGTCCTTAATATGATCAGATATTAAAACCTCACCCCCACCCCTATTTTCCGAAACCCATCGCATGATCAGGTCGTCTAGGAGCTTCAAACCCTAATCTTCCAAAAAACTTTGACGATGGGGAGTCAAAACTACTTCATACGGCATAATGTAACTCAAGAAGAGGTCGACCAACTCTACGGTATGGTTTACGTTAACTCATTTGCATGTTATGTTTACAAATCTGTAAATTTTGACGTGTCTTCGTTATTTCGTAATGCAGTGGGTGTTCATAACTATTTCTCAATCAAACTTTATCATGGGGGCACTTTAACAAAATTTCCAAATGTTAAGTATCAAAAGGGTAAGTTAACATATGTGGATTTAATAGATATTGACAAGTTCTCTGTTCATGTAATGGAAGATGTTATGTATGAGTTGGGATATGGACAAGAAATGGATAATGAAATACCCATCTACTATCACTATCTAGTACCAAATGAGGGTTTAGATTTTGGATTAAGGGCTTTAGGAAATGATGCTGATGTTATTAGGTTTTCAAAGTATGTAGGGGAGTGTAAGTTGTTTAATGTATACACTGAACATGGCAAAACCAACTTGCATACATACTTTTGCTCACCATCAAAAGTTAGACTTGAAGTAATTGATGATGATGGGGAAGTGGATGTATTGGACACTGGCAAGAAAATTTGTTCAAAGCTATTATTATGTTGGGCTGAAACGGGATCTTCTAGTGGCAGTGGGTATTGTAATGAAGGTAATATTGAAGAACAAAATGGGTAACACTGAACATGAACCCTCTATTGTTTACCAACCAACATATGTCCCATAACTAAACTATGATGAACTGGATTCATTTGATCCATTTGAGGGTTGTAATGAGGGTAACATTGAAGAACACATGGGTAAAGAAAAGGATGAATAAACAATTGAAAAGGGTGATGAAGAAACAAGTGAAGAAGGTGGTGATGAAACAAGTGAAGAGGGTGTTGAAGAAACAAGTGAACAAAGAAGGCATAAAAAAGTTTCAAAAGAGGGAGATGTGGACTATAATGTTGATGAAGAAAATAAGATGGATGATGTAGCTGTTGACATGATAGATTTTAGGTTGAATGTGGATGGAGATGTTGTAGATAATGAACTGCTAGGTGATGCATTTGATACTAACATGATGGACAATGAGTTATTTGACAGTACTGGTGAGTCTGATGATAATGAAACAAGTGTTAGGAAGAGGAAACTAAGAGCCATTAGGAAACAAAATCATAAGAGTGATGGTTTTTATGTTGGACAAGTTTTTGAAAGTAAACAAGCTGTAAAGAAGATGTTAACTTCTTATATTGTTAGCACAAGAAGAAACATAAAGACTATTAAAGATGATGGAGGAAGGTTACAGGCTAAGTGTAAGGGGTCAATGCCCACTTTTGATGTAAACAAAGATGGAATGCACATCCCAAGCCAACAAAGGGCAAAATCTAGCAACAATTCTAAAGATAAAGGATCAAAGGTGAAAAATAAGGGTGGCAGGGGCAAATGACAAATCCATCACTTTACTCATGCACATGGGTCTTGTATGTATCCAAGGTAAAAGATTCTCAAACTTGGATGGTGAAAACATTTAATCCAAAACATAAATGCTTGCAAACCAGGAATGTAGCAGCTTATACAGCTGAATTTTTGTCTGAACACTTGGTGGAGCAAGTTGAAGAGAATCCTCATATTCCAGTTAGAGCTATTAAGGATCAATTTCAAAGGAAGTTTGAGGTTGGAGTTTCAATGATGAAAGCTTTTATGGCTAAACAAAGGGATGTGCAAAAACTACATGGGGACTACAGCTCACAATATGACATGCTCAGAGACTATCTTGAAGAACTTGTGAAAAGAAATCCTGGTACAACAATTAAGATTGAGGTTGAGCCTTGTACAGATCCAACTTCACAAACTAGGCAGTTTAGGAGGATTTATGTATGCTTGGGGTCTTTGAAACGTGGATTTAAGGAAATTGGAAGAGATCTATTGGGAATCGATGGAGCCTTTATAAAAGGACCTTTTCCGGGTCAAGTGTTAACAGCAGTTGGGATACACCCCAACAATGGAATATACCATGTTAGCTATGCAATTATTGAAGCTGAGAATACAAGTTCATGGACTTGGTTTCTCAAATGTCTTGGTGATGATTTAGATCTGACTAAAAAGTCAAATTTTACATTTGTTTCTGATAGGCAAAAGGGAATTATACAAGCATTGGAAAAGGTTTTCCCCTGTGCTGAGCATAGGTATTGTCTTAGGTAATATACTTACTTCTTACTAATTGGCTTCTTATTTTAATTTAGTACATATTATGTATGATTACTTGGTTTCTTATTTTAATGGTAGGTACATTCATGAAAACATGAAATTGAATTTCACGGGCTTGGCCTACGAAGAATTCTTATGGAAACTGGCATCAGCAACAACTGAAATTAAATTCTACAAAATAATGGAAGATTTAAAGAAGTTCAATAATGAAGCTGCAATATGGTTGTCAAAGATACCACCTAAGCATTGGTCAAGGTCACATTTCTTAGGTAGGGCACACTCTGATGTGTTGCTCAATAACATGTGTGAGTGTTTGAACTCAAAGTTAGTTGATGGAAGGGACAAGCCTATTATAACTGCACTAGAGTTCATTCGGGAGTACCTAATGAGGAGGATAGTAATTGTGTTGAAGGTTATTGATGCAAATGAAGATGAAGTGCTAACTCCATATGCCAAGAATCAAATGGAAGCAATTAAGAAAGAGGCTGCAAAGTACAAAGTTGCCTAGAATGGAGGTGAACATTTTCAAGTTAGTGGACCATTTGGGGATCAACGTGTTGTGGATATGAGGCAAAACACATGTGCTTGCAAAAGATGGGAGCTCACAGGCATACCCTGCAAGCATGCGGTTGCAGCCATATGGAACATGGAAAAGAACACACAAGGCAGTGTGGCCTGCTAGAGCATTATGTCCACCCACTATACATGATTGAAACATGGAGGAAGGTTTATAGTCATAAGGTTTTTCCAATCAATGGTAAGTCAATGTGGCCAACTTCTCGTATTCCTACAACACTCACAGCACCAAAACATCACAAGCCAATAGGACGTCCAAGGAAGGTTAGAAGAAAGTCAAAAACTGAGAATGAGGACATAGTCACTGGTACAAGGCTGAACAAGAAAACTACAATCAATCATTGTCAAAAATGTGGAAACAGGGGGCATAACAACAGGACTTGCAAGGGGCAGAAGGAGCAGAGTTGATTTTGTTGGTTCGGGTTGTTTGAGCTTATGTGTTTAAGGGTGTTATGTTTGAACAATAGTCTTATGTTTTTGCTTATATTTTGAACAATTATGTTTGTAATGTTTAGGTGTGTTATGTTTGAATAATGGTTATGGTATGGTTTGTAATGGTTATGTTTGAACAATGGTTGTTTAGGTGTGTTTTGTTTGAACAATGGTTATGGTATGGTTTGTAATGGTTATGTTTGAACAATGGTTGTTTAGGTGTGTTATGTTTGATTTAGTACATATGGTAATGGTATTGTTTGAACAATAGATATGGTATGGTTTTAATGGTAATGGTATTATTTGAACAATGGATATGGTTATTTATAACCATTATAATGAAACAAAACATTAAATGGTGAAAAATAGATCCCAAACATTACATTATATTCCATTAAACACCAAAACATTACATTATAGAGATTATATTCATATTCATAACAACTGATCCAAAAAATTACATCCCAATCAAAACCTACAACCAAAACATTTACATCCTAAACAAACCTACTCCAAACATCCCAAAACATTTACATCCTAACCATACAACTTACATACCAAACTTATATATTGCAAACAGTGCAAATCCAATCCAACTAACAATCAAAATCCTTTTTAGTCTGGTACTTTTAATTATGCTGGCTTTAAGTCGTTTTTCAGCAACATTCTTAGCATTCATCAATCCATGTATCATATGTGAACATCGTTGGCAAATCTCTTCATCCACCCATCCATTAAACCCACATTTTGTTCCCTGAAATCAAAATTAAGAAAATACAATACCCAATATGAGGAAATCATTGAACACACTTTAAACCCATTAATCGAACCCATATTACTAACCTCAAGTGTACAATAGTAATACTTCTTTCCTGGGTTTTTGGCAGTCCTTGATGTTCGTACGATGGTCGGATTTCCACACCACATATGATGGTCAGATTAGATCTCTTGATCTGTGTGTGGATGAAAAACACAGATGAAGAAAATGAAGGAGGGGAGGGAATGTTGGTCCATAATGATCGTGATTTCAGTGCTATAATGACTTGTTTAACAACAAACACACTTGACTTGAACAAACAAAGTGTATTATAACAACAAACCAATAATGAGATAAAACCACACAACCGGAGGTAAACAAGCTACAAAGATGTATAATATATGCTCCTAGCACCTCCAGAGAACAATTACACGACACAATCAGTAAGATAAGGTTTTTGTCAAAGTTGTGCAAAAGTTGTATTATCTTCAAGATAAGGTTACAATATATATCAGTGATAAGTTCGCTGATAGATTCGCTGCAGCGAATCTATCTAGCGAACCACATAGGTTCGCTGGGCACAAACAGGTTTGCCCAGTCGACACCATCATAACCACTAAACTGTGCTACGGGCGAATCTATAGATTCGCCCGTAGATTCGCGAGTACAAAATCATACAAAGTACATACAAAATATATAACACCGACAAGCCGGTGAGTCCAACCTATACATGTGACTATCAATACTCCCCCTAGGTTGGACCTCACCTGGGGAAGTCTTCTATTTAAGCTCCGTCTTTTTCTCGGCTTCAAAGATTCTCAATGTAAGCTCCTGCCCTTCCTTTAATTCCGGCCATTGGATTTGTAACGTCTTCAGATCCTGCCTCATCGTCTTCACTAAAAATCAGCATTGATTCCACAAACTCTGCTTCGGCGACCTCAGTATCAGGCACATCCAGATCAATCGTTTTCGCCTGAATTTCTGTTGTATGCTCCTCGCCAGTCACATCCAAACCTACAACCTCCACTGGTTTCTCGAACCTCTTCTCAATCGTTTGATCTAGCTGTTTAGATAAGTCATCCATATCCATTTGCTGATCATCAGTCATCCTCAGTCTCTCATTCACCGACCTTAGTTCAGCACGAATTCCCCGGGCTTTGTTTGCGACCTTCACGAACAGGTTCGCTTCGATCCTTGTGTCATCTCCAGCCCCGTGCTTAATCCTGTTCTCACACAGTACCTTCAAATCTTCATCGCTAAAGGAAAAGATCTCCATTGGGTCAAAAATCGGATTTCAGGACGATCTTCCCCTTTCAGTCTGATAACAGCTTCACCCGTACTGTTATCATAAAACCATTTCAGAAATTCATTCAGTCTCGGTGGCTGTGTATCCGGAACCCTGACCCTTGTCATGATCTTCGGCGCTTCAATCTTCAAAACCACCTTACCCTTCCATGATACCCAATGCCTATCCTTTTTCTGTCTCATCCTTTTTGGTTTCTGGTACCCAAAATCAACAAAGTTTGTCTTCGCAGCCTCCTGATAGACACCTCGAACGCACACGCCCTCCCACTGTCCTCTTTTCCCAATAACGGTAGCTCAGCCAGCCTACGTAAGTCCCATCGAGGCAGTGTAGCGAAATGCTTCCTATTCTTTATATAACAGATATCACCTCCCCTTCGCTTAATCATATACGCGTCTACCAGACAGTTGTACTTCCACGCTATAACTTGTCTATCCAGTTGGGAGGTGTTTGGTTCATCGATGTTCTGAAATATGGGCGCCTCTGGAACAACTTCTTCTTTTCGGAACCACTCTGATTTATCTAACTCAACGTGCTCGAACTGATAGCTAACCCCCTTTTCCTCAACCTTATACATCTCCGGCTCATCATCTAAATCCTCCTCACTATCAGCATTTACGTCGACCTCTGGTTCATCTATCAAATTGAAATTCACGCTAGATCCTCCGACAACTTCAGCCCCTTCAAACACATCCAAATCAATACCCATTTCCTCGTCAAACGGCTCCTCAACAGCTTTGCCTTTTCCTTTGTCATGGTCTCCAAATACAACATCCATTAACGGATACCCTGCAGCATCCGTTAAGGATTTCAATTCAGCTTCAGTCATAGCAGACTCTGTCCCCTCCTTTTCTTTCAGGCTGTTCAGTTCCTTGAATATCCTAACCATCAGACATTGTTGATCCTTCATCATTCTCCCCATTTCATATATGACTGTTGACTTTTCGGCATCCTGAGTCTCCAATTCCTCATACTTACCTTTCAGTTCCATCAATTCTGCCCTCAAACTTTCAATCTCACCCTTCAATTCACCAACTGATTCAGTAGATGTACCCGGAACATCATGCTTTGCCTTCTTTGAAGCTTCAGTTGGAGCATCAGATTTCCTCTTTGTTCGCTTTTCCCTACCCGCATCTATTTCAGCCTGAATCTCATCTATATCCCGATCCAATGAATAATCCTTTTCCTTGGCATACGGCTTCCTTTTTCTCACCCTTTTCTCAACCACCTCAATATTCTCGCCACCTCGTTTTCTTTCAGTCTCCATTAACCTTTGAATTTGTACCCATCTTTCAGCTGGGTACATGTTTTCCCATAAAAACGTTGTCCTTCCAACACAATCAGCTCGAACAGACTTACAATCCCCAAAAATCCTGGAATGCATCTCCCATATCTTCAGCACTTCACCAACTACCGGCAGATTTGGCAATTTATCATTCAAAACCATTTGAATGAATCTGGGATACATCAACCACTTGCCCGCTTTAGTAGCATGGATGTTCTCGAGCAAATAGTTGTAGATTAGCTTCGCAAGATTTGCTTTTTGTCCCCGACAAAACAGCATCATTACCCGAGCCCAGTCTAAATTCAATCCATCTGTGCCCCATTTCCTATGATCCAAGCACATTATGAATACATGTGCAATATATCTCCACTCTTGGATCAGATAGGACTTCACGAACTCCATCTTCTTTTCTCCAGGCATCGGACCCTCATAACCCGCAGTCCTGAATGCCCCATATACCTCCTCAGCGGTCATACTAACCTCATCCTCTTCTAACCTCAAGATTCTAGCCAGATCGGCTTCAGTAAACTCCAAATCGAAGCCACTGACTTTGGCACATATACGCGATGGCTGTGTAGACACATTCATCACTGCAGTTCTCCAGAAATCTCGAACATGCAGCTCGTATATGGTTGGTGAATGAGAAATGGCGTGATGTATGTGAGACGACTTCAGCCATTTGATACAATCTCTATAGCCACCGGCTTTTTCGTGATTCTCGTCAAGCAAAGCACACATATTGTGCTTTCTTTCGAAGAATAATGTCGACATCGTGCCTGAAAAACAAACGGAGGTTGATCAGAAACAAAGATTTTTGAAAAACAGTTAATAGATTCGCTGGAAATTAGGTTCGCTTAAAGAGCGAACCTGAGATTTGGCACCAGAACCTATAGATTCGCTGACATGAAAAGTCAGTCATTTGGTCGAGCAAATGTATAGGTTCGCTAGAAACAGTCGGGCGAATCTATGTTGATGTGCGGGCAGCATAACGACATAGGTTCGCTCGAAGTTTTGAACTTTCGTTCAGATTCGCCAGACGAACACATAGGTTCGCTGGAAACCCTAGTTTTTGAAAAACGGCCAGAATCACAGACAATACATCATTAACAAGCAAATAAGGCAACAATCAAGTAATATAAACATCAAACGAGGATATTATGAAGTAAATTCCTAACAACAAACACCAAATCAGTCATTTAATTTACACTACATCACAGATTGACAGATTTAAGGGTTTAAAAGTGCGATTAATGGTTTAAAACAGAGATTAAGATAAAGGCGATGACATACCAGACCAAATTAGAGATGTTTAAGTGTGAAAAACCGGTTGAAAGTGAGAATCGAACGCACGACAGTTAGTTTTTTTGAAAAACCCAGCTACAGTAGTGACAGCGAAATTGTGAAATATTTCGCTGTCACAACATATATATACTGACACAGGTTCGCTGGCAGACACACTAGCGAACTTTAGATTCGCCAGAAGACCAAAAGTCAAGTAAACCACGGCGGCGATGCAAATAGGTTCTTGGCGAACCTGAGGTTCTGGCAAACCTGTAGGTTCGCTAGCACACAAAAATTAAAAAAAAATTGGTTTTTTTTTTTCTCAAATTTTAAATTCTTTGTAAATCCATGAAAACGTCCCACGACTTCAACGCTCCAAAAATAAACAAATTATCCTAAAAAATACTAATAATAACAAGATAGAAATTAGAAAAATAAAATAAAATAAAATAAAAGACAAGAATTTTAATATTTTTCATGATGTTTTGAGCAGAATCCGGAGAATCATCGATTGGCGGGATTGCAGATATGTTTGTCCATTTAAACCCATGCCTTAGTCCTTTCAACAAGAGATCAGCAGCTTCTTTTATCATGTTTTTGGTTTGATTGAAGAGGCTCAGACAACTCGGTCCCCACAGACATCTAGGTAAAAAGAACAAGTTCTGTCATCAGGGTATATCTGAGCAATACGATTGACTTTGCTTGAATTTCGAGGATCAAATTTTGAATATTTGATCGATGCATTAGCTTCTTTTGACACTTGTGTAATTTTTTGCATCTTTTTGTGAGTGGAGCTTGTCAGCAATTGATTCTTTTGAACACAATGCGACTTATTATTTGGGAAACTCAAATAGTTCAGAGCTCCAGGTCTATACCGACGTATAACAGAGGAGATAAACATTTGAGCATGCTCGGTGAATCTTCAGGTCAATACTTCCGTATAGCAGAGAAGATTCACCAACTCCAGGTCAATACTTCCGTATAGTAGAGGAGTTAAGCACTTTGACTCAATACGTTCTGAGGAGTTAACAAGTAACTCACTCAGAGGTTTTTCCGAAGAGCATCACTAGCAGCTTTTTATTTTATTTGTTTTGCATACTAGAAACTCGATTCGGGGATAGGGCGAGGGTGATTTGGGATGTTTAGGGAAATCAAGGCAAAGATTTGACGCTCTCAACCCATTTTTGACAGAACCCTTATCTTTGTGCAATCCAATCATGTCAAGGGGATAATCCTTGTTGCCGAGATCTTGAGCGTTATGTTTGGCTGCACAATCGTTGTTTACTTTGTTTTCGGGCTGAGCCTATCTGACATATCCCAAACACAATGCTTCTGACCTCCTTCAACATCTCTTCAACATCAATCAAAATGGAGATCCTGAAATAGCAAAATTTGAAAAACTATAAATAGTTAATCTTTAATATCTCCCCCAAAATTTTTATATTATAGCTATCTAATAATAAAATTTTTGTTTTTCAGATTTTCTTAATATATATATACAGAGTGAAAGAGAAAATAAAGGAAATAAAATAAAATAAAGGAGCGAAGAATGAGTGACCCACGGAATTTTCAAAGAAGAAAAAGAAAAAGTTATTTACATATTTACAAAGTGATTCACATAGAAAAAGGTTTTCAAAAAGATATAAGTCCCAACATAGAGATCAGTTCATAAAAACGTGGTTTTTTAAAGGTTTTTGTGAAAAGATCAGCTTTTTGCTTTCGAGTTTCAATAGGAATAATATCAATGAACCCCTTTTCCTGTGCATCTCTGATGGCATGAATTCTTGTTTCAATGTGCTTGGTGCGAGTGTGATGAATAGGATTCTTGGCAATTCCAATAGCAGCTTCATTATCACAAAAGAGTGGCGTATGAAGAAAGTTGATGCCATAATCCATCATCTGATGCTGAATCCAGAGCACTTGGCAACAGCAACTTGAAGCAGCAATGTATTCTGCTTCTCCTGTGGACAGAGAGACGGTTGTTTGCTTCTTGCTTTGCCAGGAAACAAGACATTCTCCAAGGTATTGACATCCGCCAGTGACTGATTTTCGGTTAATCCTGCAACCAGCATGATCACTATCAGAAAAAGCATGTAAATCAAAGTTCGCACCTTTTGGGTACCAAAGTCCCAAACGAGAGGAACCCTTAAGGTAACGAAAAATGCGTTTAACGGCTTTCTCATGTGATTCTTTTGGATTGGCTTGGAAACGAGCACAGTAGCACACAGAAAATGTAATATCTGGTCGACTTGCAGTCAGATACATGTGAGATCCGATCATCGAGCGGTACCGATGAGCATCCACAGGATTCCCATTATCATCGGAAGTAAGGCATGTTTGAGCGGTGAAAGGAATCAATTCAGGAGAAGAATCGTCCATGCCAAACTTCGTGAGGATCTCTTTGATATATTTCTCTTGGTGGATAAGAATTCCATCAGGCTTTTGTTCCACTTGCAGCCCCAAGAAGAAACACATCTCCCCCATTATTGTCATTTCAAAGCGATCCATCATCACCTTTTCAAACTCTCTACATAGCCCCTCATTTGTCGAACCGAAGATTATATCATCAACATACACTTGAACGATCAGCAGCTCCCCATTCACCTCCTTCTTGAACAATGTCATATCTATAGTCCCACGAGAGAAACCTTTGCTGAGAAGATACTGTGTCAGAGTTTCATACCAGATACGTGGGGCTTGATGTAACCCATACAAGGATTTATCAAGCTTGTACACCTTTGAAGGAAAATCTGGATCCTCGAAACCCGGTGGTTGACATACGTAGATCTCCTCATCGATATCTCCATATAGAAATGCACATTTCACATCCATCTGATAAACTTTAAAGTTTTTATTCGCAGCATGAGCAAGAAAGATTCTGATGGCTTCAAGGCGAGCGACTGGAGCAAAAACTTCAGTGTAGTCAATCCCCTCTGTGGCAACTCCGAAATTTTTCTTTCAATCTCAGACCTTTCTAACTGACTGTATTTAGTTTTCGAGGTGAAATTTCTTAAAACATGGGGACGAAGTGATAACCTGAAATGTTTTCTTTTCTTGTTTTCTTTTCGTTAAACTCAACCGGTGATGCGACGTAATTTTCGGGACGAAAATTCTTTTAACAAGGGGATGATGTGACAACCCGTAATTTCAGGTGAACACCATTAACCTACTCTCGTTAAACTTCTTTAAGTTCTTTAGAAGTTTGGGGTTGGTTTTGTAATTAAGTAAACTAGTTATTGACTTTAAAACCTAGATTAAATAACCTTTCATTTTATAAGGGCCCAAAGTGTAATTTCTAAACTAATTACCCAACCCTAAACCCTATACCCGCCTCCGTATCTCCCTCATCCCCTGCTCTCTTCATCGACACAACACACATCGACACAAGACACATGGACAGCATCTCTCTCTCTCGTCGTTATCCCCATGTTGTTGCACATCCCGGACACACAACCATTTATTCTCGACGGTAGTCAACAAATCGAGCAGCAGCAGCAGCACCCCTTCCTTGCCGTCTCTTGCTGTCTACATCGCTGCAACCAGTACCTCCCCTCTTCTCTCACCGTTACAGGCTGAGTAACGACAGTTAGCAGCCGCGAAGCAGACCTGAAACAGCAGTCGCAAATCTCGTCTTCGATCGTCTCTGTCGTCGTGTTTCGGTGAGTTTTTGCGACCCGTAATGGATACGTAAACCAATTTGCTGAACGTGTTCTTGTAAGTATCAGTGTATATGTATATATATAGATATATATGCTGTGTATGTATGGCGTATGTGTGTATTCTATATATATGAACCGTGACGGTTATGTATGTGATGTATGTATAAGAATAGCATGCGAGACATATATGTATATGAATGTATTATGCCATGTATGATGTATGTGATGAATAATAGTGCAGCATGTGTGTGCGTGTGTTTGTATGTATATATAACTAGTTTAGTGCCCGTGCTACGCTCGGGAACACAACATTCAAGTGATGCTTTTAAGGATATTCATGAACGTTCCAATAAGTTTTGAAACAAAACCATGGTAAACCGAAACACGAAATATATTTTTAAAAATTAAATTTTTAGTATAGCAATATTATACTCAAATTAAATAGAATAAAATGCTCAGTTTTATGGTGTAGTTTATTTTTTTTTTAAAAATCCATATAAAAAAGTTATGTATATTTATAAAACACCGAGGTCTTTAATTGTATATATTATTATTAATTTTATCCATAAGTTTTATTTTCACACCCTATCAAATATAAACCGACTCATGTACACCCTTTGTAGTAGAGGGTTAAAAGTATAAATACTTTTAAATTTTTCAGAATTCTCCAAAATATTAGGGGACAAAAAATGTAATTAGTTTTATTATAATATATTTTATATATATATTTTAAATAAAAAAATCATTATTATGAGATAAACTCTCAAATAATGCCACATAAGCCATAAGCTTTAAAATGGTGCCACATAAGCTTTTTTGGTTTTGCTATATTATATAAAGATTGTTACAATATGCGATTTTTGTATATATATATATATATATATATATATGTCAACAGGATATGTAGGTAGGTTATATAACAAGTTGCAATGCAATTGATGTATGTGATGATGTGTGTGTATATGCTCTGACAGTAGGTGAAATAAGTTAGATATGTGAACATAGATCATCTAGCAAATATGTATATATGTGTGTAGATAAAGTACAACGAATATGTATGTATGAGCAAAAATTGAGTATGAAGCATGATGATGTTAAATTGTGTATATATATATATGTGCATGAAATAAGTTTTGGTCATATGGATTGCTATGCCCAGTGGAGTAGGTATATGTATGTGGGGGACCATAAAATGGCAGTAGCTATGTGGGTACTTGAGAAAATAAAACTATGTTTAATTGTAGGTAAGTGACTTGTATGCGTAATTATGAAAGTAAACTATGTAGCAGCATGTACAAGTGGATGGTGTGGGGAAATTATGTATGTATAACATGTATGCGTGGGATGTTTGAGACTAGTGCTCGTGTAGGGACATGAGTAAGTGTATGTATACGTGGACTTATGTGAAGTTATGTATCGATACAAATATGTATATATATAATTTTCCTATTTGTTTTCATACACAAGTTTGCTATTATTAATTAGAGATAAATCAACTAAGCAGGTCATTGAGTGGTATTAGATCGTAGTTTCTGCTTGCTATTAAATTGCTGTGCGCTTCAAAGGTGAGTTCACTGAACTAAACTATTTACTATTCTACCCTTTTTGGGTTGGAACTCGGACGAATACTTTTACGGACTTACAAATTCTGTATGTCGCATGTCTGGATTAGAGCAACTTTTATTTTGTTCATGAAAGACCTCATGGATACCTAGTTGACCGTTAGTATTTGTGAAATAGCGGGGAAATTTTGAGTAGTACTACTGGGTTTGACAAACCCCACCCGGGCTAGTCGCGCTAGCACGACAGAAGGACCTGTCGAACGGGTGTTGAATGACCTAACATACTTACAGTGTTGAACGGGTGTTGCAGTCCCTATGGTTTAATTTTGTTTTATTTGGTATTATAAACTTTTAATTCAAGTTCTAAAAGTTACAAGTTTGGCCCAAAGTTAGTTTTATAAATTATATTAACTAACTAACTTAACTAAATAAATTGTAACGTTGGTAGAAGTGACGT
Organism: Tagetes erecta; assembly: GCA_030867185.1. Classification (NCBI taxonomy): domain Eukaryota; kingdom Viridiplantae; phylum Streptophyta; class Magnoliopsida; order Asterales; family Asteraceae; genus Tagetes; species Tagetes erecta. Next base: position 49,380,491 of record CM061491.1, on the reverse strand, counting down.
TTTTATAACTTTAGCTCGTTTGAGACGTTAGGAGGCTATTTCGAGACTTGTCAGTATTTTATTTGATAAGTTATAAAAATCTATTTTATAAAACACATTATATATATATATGTATATATATTTTTTAGATATAGTTTATTATATCTTAAAAATTAATTGGTAAATGTTGGATAATAACTAGGTCGATAAACATTAAAGACGAAAATTAACGTGACGCTCATTCATATTTATGTATATATCTTTAGTTACAAAGCGTTACATTTGAAGGAAATAATTATGAATACATAAAAATGGATAACTTCGGATTCGAGTCGGGCATTCGGGTTCGGGTTTGGGGTAGATGTGACATTCAGCTTTGGCATAGACGGCTGGGCCATTCAAATTTCAGAAACATGAATAAACTGGTGTCAGGAAATCATGTTGTAGGAATACCTTCAAAGAAATTCTCTACAACTGATCTCTGCTCAGTTTGAAAGGAAAACAGCATCAAATGTCTTTTAAGTCCAAGCTCGAAAACTCCATTTCTAAACCTCTACAGATGCTTCATATGGATCTATTCGGACCAACAAATGTTCAAAGCATTGGACAGAAATCTTACTATTTAGTCATCATTGATGATTTTACAAGATTTTCTTGGGTTTATTTCTTGCATGCTAAATCTGAAACTACTGAGTTGTTAAAAGAATTCATTATTAAAGTTGAAAATCAATTGGATTCAAAAGTTAAAATTTTAAGAAGTGATAATGGAACCGAATTTAAAAATGTTAATGTGGATTCTCTTTGTGCAGAAAAGGGGATTGCGCGTCAGTTTAGTGCTCCACGAACTCCTCTGCAAAATGGAGTTGCGCAATGGAAAAACCGGACACTAATTGAAGCTGCAAGATCCATGATAGCAGATGCCAAAATTCCTATCACATTCTAGGACGAAGAAATTGCTACCGCCTGCTGTGTACAAAACAGGACACTATTGGTTCAGGATAAACATAAAACTCCTTACGAGTTATTGTTTGGAAGGAAACCAAATATTTCTTACTTAAAAGCTTTTGGTTGTCCTGTTACAATTTTGAATTTGATTCTTCCTTGCTCATCTGCACACATAAAATTCAAATCATCTGTTCACTTGATGTGTAATGTCATCCGTCTCGGTAATTTTGAGTCAAAAACTGATGACAGTTTCTTTCTTGGATATTCATCAATGTCTAAAGCATACCGTGTGTTTAATAGACGAACTAATGTTGTCCTTGAATCTGTAAACGTACAATTTTTGGAAAACTCTTTTCAATCAGTGGCTCATGGTGCCGATTGGTTATTTGATTTAGATTCGTTATCCAAATAAAAACTCTAACTTGTTTGATTTTTCAGGAAAATCAAAGAAGGAACTAGGAGATTTAGGATCTTTCAGTGACGATTCAGACAATGATGATGATGATGATCTCAATTTTGAGTATACATTCATGTCTTTTCGCGATCCGCATGTTGAATCCTCCAATCAATCACAAGGTCCATCTGTTTCTCAAGAGGCTCATGAATAAAAAAAAATAAAGCAGATCTTTCAAATCAGTAAAATACTTCTAATGATGGTGGATCTGTTCATAATCAACCATCATCAGATCTGAATGGTGAAGTTACTCCGGAATCTCTCGATTACTTCATCAATTCACCAAAACAAGTTCCTAATTTACTCCGCACACTTCTATAATCCTGCAAGATCTACCGAATCTGAATGTGTCAAATCTGGAGACACAAATACATGGTGAAGACATTTCAACTTCCCGTGTTCACAGGAACCATCCTATCTCTCAGATTATAGGTCATTTGAATCAAAGAACGATGACAAGTCAGACCGAACAAGCCAACATATGTCTTCACTCATGTTTTCTTTCTCAAGTGGTACCGAAGGACATTTTAGAAGCGTTGCTAGATAACAGCTGGATAGAAGCAATGCAAGAGGAGTTACTTCAGATCAGAAAGCAAGAAGTATGGAAATTAGTGGACTTACCTGAAGGAGAAAATGCAATTGGCACAAGATGGTTACACAAGAACAAGCTAGATTAACGTGGCATTGTGGTCAGAAACAAAGCGAGACTGATTGCACAAGGGTACACTCAGGAGGAAGGTATTGATTATGAAGAAGTGTTTGCTCCGATCGCTCGACTTGAAGCAATTCGCGTTTTTCTTGCATATGACTCATTCATGACGTTTGAAGTGTATCAAATGGATGTCAAAGGTGCATTGTTGTATGGTCCAATTACCGATGATGTGTACGTCAGGCAACCTCCAGGATTTGAAGACCCTGAGTATCCGCATCGTGTATACAAGCTTAGCAAAGCTTTATATGGTCTACATCAAGCTCCGAGAATTTAGTACGAGACGTTATCAAAACATTTACTAGAACATGGTTTCACCAGAGGTTAGATTGATCCAACTTTGTTCATTAAGCGGGAAAATGAAGATCTATTGTGTTCAAGTGTATGTGGATGATATCATCTTTGGATCAACAAGTCCATCCATTTGCAAAGAGTTCGAGGAAATCATGTAAGCCCGATTTCAGATGAGTTCTATTGGGGAGATTAATTTCTTTCTTGGATTACAGGTTAAATAGTCTGCAGATGGAATTTTCATTAATCAGTCAAAGTTCGTTGACAAACTGTTGAAGAAATTCAAGCTGCAAGATTGTCATACTATTAGAACTCCATCTAATGTAAACTACAAGATCCAACATGATCCAAAAGGCAAATCTGTTGATCAAACATTATACAGGTCAATGATCGGTTCACTGATGTATCTTACTGCATCAAGACTAGAAATCATGTATGTTGTGTGTTTGTGCCAGATATCAATCAGATCCTAAAGAGTCGCACCTGATCGCCATCAAACGTATATTCAGATATCTCAAAGGGAAACCTAATCTCGGTTTATGCCATCCTTATGAAGGCAATTTTGAATTATATAGTTATTTTGATAGTGATTATGGTGGCTGTGCTCTTGACAGGAAATCAACCAGAGGTCGATGTCAGTTTTTGGGTCCTCGACTCGTCTCGTGGCAATGCAAAAAGCATACCAATGTTTCAGTATCCACTACAGAAGCATAGTACATTGCTTCATCGGCAAGATGTTCTCAAGTTTTATGGCTTCAAAATCAATTGCTTGACTACAAGTTTAATTTTCTAAAAACTCCTATTTATATTGACAATACTGTTGCAATGTTCCTTACTGCTAATCCTGTCCAACACTAAAAAACAAATCATATTGAAATACATTACCATTTTCTCAGAGAAAACTCTGAAAAAAGTCTAATAATTTTGATTAATGTTCATACCGACAAACAACTAGCAGATCTTTTCACAAAATCCTTTTTGTCAGGACGGTTTGAATTTTTAGTCCAATCTATAGGATTAATCAACCATGATTAATTCTTTTTCAAGAAAAACAAAATATAAAATCAGAAAAACTTGAAAAACCAAAAATAGAATAAGTCGATTTCATCTTTGATTCTCATGTATTTTTCTTTATGTTATGTGTGTTTGTGTGCTTGCATTGAAAACGAAAACAAAAACAGAAAAGAAACATCATTTCATAAGAATCTGACTTGCATTGTAAGAAATGATAGGTACCCTGAGTATGATCTGATGCATTATTTTCAATAATAAAGACTGATATGTGTTACTTGATGTGCTAGACAGCTCAGGCAATTAAACTGAAAAAGTAGGTTCATTGTTGACAAATCTAAACTTTAATGCTCTTTGTGTTAAGTTCCATTGTCATACATGTCATAAGATATCTCTTTTGATGACCTGCTAGTTATGTTACTTCAACTTTTCGGGTAATGATGCAATATGATTCAGTGTGATGAACCGCATCTGTGAGCTTCTTTGTTGTGGTGACCACAGACCTGAAGTCTCACATGAAGTCTCCTCTGTTGTAGTTCTCTACAGACCTGGAACACTTCAAGGTGCAGCAAAAGATTCTCAAAGTGGAATAGAAAAGAGTCCCAAATAACAGTTAGACATCTTTACACCCTCGTTGATTCAAACTGGAAAAGTGTACTGGTTTTGTATATTGGGCTCAAACTAATCTAACCGGATTTAAAGCCCGCTTAATAAGATCATATAATTTGTACGGGTTTTGTTTTGTTAGAGATTCACAGCTGCAATTCTCTGAAAACGTGGAAAATACATTTGTAAACGAAGATAGGAACAAGAAGTTCTTCCACTCGCGTTTGATTCTGGTGACGTGAACTGTTTGTGTTCGTGTTTGTTTCTAGCCACCGTTCTTTGTACCTCGGTATCTCAAACGGTTATTTATTAACCAAATGTATAATTCATCTCATCAATAGATAATTTATTATTAATCATATATGCATGCCTGTAACCAGATCCTGTCAGTTTTACTTTTAGTATAGGTGTTAATATTAACTTTCCGTTACGTTTGTAATTATACGTTTAATTATTACATTTCTCAAACACGTTTTAAATTAAATAAAATATAAAGATACCGTTGAAACCCAACAAACCGGACCCGACATCCATGCCCAACTCGGAGTTCGTTGTAGCCCGAGTTATAAAAAATCAAATTACAAACATCAATCGATACTTTAACATATATGCCCAACCTAACTTATTATGATTATCAAATACACATACCCTTTTCAATAGTACCTTAAAGGCTTATAGCATTATCCTACCACTTACAAATAATTCCCATCTTGGTCTATTAACTGAACTACAAAATCATTATTGAAACTGAACATCACCAAACGTCTAAACCGGACAAAATTTCACCAACTTGCACTTTTCGTGTGTTAAAGAACTCGAATTAACGGACATGCTCGTATAATACGCATTTTAAAACCGAAAAACAAGAAAAAACAACTGAAAAACAATCTCTTGAACTTAATCAAAAAGCCCATGAAGCAGATCTTTTCATTTGAGGCTTCATCTGCTTGTCTTCCTCAAGTGATATCACACCCAAATGAGATGGATCCTCAAGCATCATTTTAGCCACCAAGTAACCGGCTATGGACCATGTCTGGTTCTTACGAGCCTGCTTACCAATGAACCGTCCAAGCTTTCCGTCATAGTATTCAGGCCAGCCATCCAATAGTAATCGGCATTCGGCTAACTCAATGGCTCGTTTCGCAATCTGGGGTCTTCCTGCCTTGATGCATGCAGCTGTGAGAAGCCAAATGAGAACTGCAAAACCAAGTGTCAACACGAAAAATCTTGCCAACATAAAAATTTAGTTTACTAGTGGCAATTTTGAACAATTTACTCATGAACAGGCTGACTGAATGTATGGTTTCTCTCTAACACTTCAAGTGAATTAAAAAAAAATAATATCTTGTAAAATACATATAAAAATGAGTTAAGTGCAAAATGCACCCTTGTGGTTTACATTCAATAGCACTTTACAATCCCGCTTGAATATTTAGACCTTTTGCAACCCTAAACTTTCTAAAGTGCGTCATTTGCATCCCCCGGTTAGTTTGATTGTTAGTTGATCGTTATTTGTAACAGTAAAATAGACCATTTACCTAAAAAATTAGTAATTTATATAAAAAAAAGAAAAAAATAAGTAATTTATAAGATCTAAAAAGTATATACCTTAGAGTGAAATGCATTAAAAATACAAAAAATCATACCCAGAGACGATAAAAAACATAATCATAACAACCCACTGTCGGACAACCATCGACACCGACGACGTATACACTTCCTTAAATATTTTTTAGACCTCATAAGTTATAAATATATTTATTTTTTTTAGGTAAAATAGACTATTTATCCGTTACAAATAACGATCAACTAACAATCAAACTAACCGGGGGATGCAAATGACGCACTTTAGAAAGTTTAGGGTTGCAAAAGGTCTAAATATTCATACGGGGTTGCAAAGTGCTATTGGGTGTAAACCACAGGGGTGCATTTTAGGGATGAGCGTTTGGTACCGAAATACCGAACCGATACCCGTACCGTACCGATAGATTCGGTACCGGTATCGGTACCCACTTTTACATGTTTTCGGTATCGGTATTTTCGGTATCGGTACCGGTTCGGTACCAATACCTTAAATTTACCTAAAAGTACTTGTTCCGTACCTATACCGTATCGGTACCGTACCGAACCGGTACCGTACCGATAGATTCGGTATCGGTACCAGTACCCACTTTTCCATGTTTTCGATATCGGTATTTTTGGTATCGGTACTGGTTCGGTACCGGTACGATACCAATCTCATCCCTAGTGCATTTTGCACCTTTATAAAAATTGTTGAAACAAGATTTATATTTAACACACTAAGTCACTTATAAATAAAAATTTAACCCGAGAAAAAGTTATTTTGGGTCGACTGAACCCAAAGTTAACCAATCTAACTTGTATGTTCAACCTGCCCAATTAGCCGCCTCTAGTCAAATACACACACATATCATGCAGAGAGTTTTCACCTGGCCAAGATCCACCATTATGATAACTCCAGCTAGTATTTTTTGGGTCACAACCCGTAACAATTCTCCATTCATGACTTTCCATAGCTGGATAACAAATTTTTAAAGGCATTTCACCAACAAGTTCATGCCACCGTGATTCAATAAGATCCATTATAGCACAACTCTGCTCAGGGGTGGCTAAAGATGACAATATAGCCACACAATTGCCCAAACAAAACCACCTAAAATCCATCTTTGCCGGACTGACATTGCCGATAAAGTAACCGCCTCGGGTTGGCATGAAATCAAAAACCCAATCAGGAAGCGAGTCGGGAATGACATTGAATTTGTTGACTGCGGTATGCGAGTATTCTTCTGTTTTGTAACGGTATATGTCATTCAGCTGCTTCGTGTCAAGCCAAAAATAACTTCTCATGTGAAAACTTAGAGCGTGAAGGCGTTTGACTATTCGGTCAAGGCACCCATTACCCTCAGCATCACGTTTTAAAAGAAGCGATGCACATCTTAGAGCCATGAAGAACAATGCTTGTATCTCAATTGGGTACCCATATACCCCCTGAAAACAAAAAGTTAACTTGTAAACATGTTCATTGGGTTGGTGAGTTGTGAAAATGGGTTAGTGGGTCAACCAATTTCATTAAACAGGTTGGTTTTCAACTAAACACGTTAGAAAATTCAACCCAAACATGACCATTTTTTAACCTGATTAGATATGCCAACCCAAAACTTTGATTTGTTAGTAGCGTTGGTGTCGTTTTCAGGTTTCTAAACACAATCAGCACAACAAAGTTACCCGCTTGACCCATTATCCAACGTGTCCAAATGCTTTTAAAAGCCGATAACCTTTTAACATTTTTTACCCTTAAAAAGACTAGTTTGTTCACTATACTAACCATTCTACGATCAATCATGCAACACCCATCAGCACATAACAATGTTGGGAATGTATCAAACCCTTCAGAAAGACACAAAGTCATAATAAGACGAATGCCCCTTTGGATTTCGGGCATTTCAGCCAAAGAAGAATCACCGGTTGACTTTGTATAGGCCCGAAGCAAAATAATCCACCAAAAGCCTGAATCAACAGGAGCCACTCGACCAATGGCACTTTCACCATAATCAGCCAATATGGTCTCTGTGTTCCTGAGCGGGTTGTGAAGCACTTTAAAACTTGCTGGCATCACCCCTTCTCCTAACTTAAAATTGTCTACCTTCTTTTCTCGCGATTGGAGGAAAACAGTTTTTAATAGAAAATTCTTTACTATTTCCGGCTCTCCGTTCATCAAGAATGCCAAAGCACTAGGTACAAAATCTCTTACAAAAACCTGTGGGAAGAGATAAAATAATTCAGAGTTCATAATCATGCAACTGAAGATCATGGAGGAGTTAAACTTTTAGGACATTATAAGCAATTGCATACAAGTTAAGACTAATTTTGACCCATTTAACTTGTTTGACCCGTTTTACATACTAAGTTACAGCGCGAATTGACAAGTTAACTTGAACAAGTAGCAACTTAATAGCATGCATCATGCAAACAGTGTCTAAACAACCAATTGATAAACTGACTTCACCTGATCATAGTTAAGGTCCTCTGAAGAGTTATCAAGTGCAGCAATAGTCCCAACAGGTTGACCACGGAAGTTTACCAAGGATCGTCTCAACGCCTCCCAAGCTTCTCCAACAATCGGATGTGGCTCAAAATAACCACTTCTTGGAGTTCCCATCCATCTCCCAGGGGAATAAACACCATCAAGATTATCAAAACCACGCGATGAATTATCACTCATTCTATAAAAATTATTATTGCGTGGCGGTGACCGGGTAATTGACATTTCACTAAACGATCTCTCATCAAACGACCGTTTTCTCTCTATGTTAAGTGTCCTCCGTTTTTCTAGTAATCTTGAAAGATCAGAATCATCAATTTCAAACAACGGCGTGCTTCCTTCTTCCTCTTTTGACTTCGCTAAACCATTTGAACATCCCTCTACCGTTGAGGGAGCCATCTTTTCTATAAATGTTTGAAAAACTTTTTCATAAAACATTATGAAACATGAAAACAATCAAGTATCTTTTAACATAAAAACACAAACTAATTCTCCCATTTTATCATAATGACTCAGATGAACATGCAAAAGGATGTGTGTTTCAAACTACCTACAATGAATTAAATCTGCAATAATCAGTTTTGAGTGTTTGTGTAAAACTGATAATAGTTTTAACTTTTTAACCATGATAATCAACATATTTGTATCCCATTAGCATTTGACACATTTGGCTTTCTAGCCACTGAGGCAGTGAACTTCTTGACCAGGGTTCAGCGAGTCATTCATAGCAATGTTTCGACACCTAAGGGCCAAGGTTTTGTCTTCAGTAGGCTAGGTTTTGCTATTCAAAAGGGGTGGCGGCACAACTTGTAGCCCGTTTACCTGCCACTTTATTGTAAATTCTTTGATGTTTAATATATTATGATGACTTTACTGGTTAAAACAAAAAAAAATTAAAAGCTTACACCATGAAGGATCAAAATAATCAGATTTCGATTATCTTTGATATTATTGAAACAAATGTAAAAACACCCAACAATTTTTAGCTTATAGGGAATGATTCTAGCTTTGATTCTCCAATTCTTACAATGACTGTAAATCTTAGGAAAAAATGAATTGTATTGAAAAGGGTGCATGTCAAACATCAAAATCAACCTTTCAATATACCAGTAATGTTGTTAGATGTTTCCTAACTTTAGGATTATTAATAATCGCTAAAAATTGAATCTTGGGACATAAAAAGAAACAAAATGTTATTTCATTTGAATTGGAAGAAGAATGAAACCTGGGAATTTGGTAGACGAAGAATAAAAAAAATGATGAAACCTAGAAATGTGGCATTGAGGAGATCATCACAAAACTCAACGAATAGCCATCAAAAGAAAGACTATACTTTATTATTCAAGGTCACCCTCTTGCTCAATAGGCCTATATATATATATATGGATCACTGAACATAAGAGTTGTGAAATAGACCCTGATCTTCTGCTAGTGTGACGTATTCAGCCCTCACATGTTTTCTTTTTTTTATTTAACAGCAACACCGGAAACCCCCTGGTTAGACCATCCGAAGGCAACCACCCCATTACGAGCTACCCCACAGAAGTCCCCGTTGCACACCCCCCCTAGGAGGACACCCACCCGGATAAAATGAAAAAACCTCCCCCGCCAAGGATAGAACCCCTGACCTTGTGAAACCAAAAGACTTGCGTCTTACCGTTGGGCCACCACCCTCAACGGCCCTCACATGTTTTCTAGCAAACCGAAATATTTAGGATGTAGAGTGTTCATCGGTTCAATTTGGTTTTTAAAGTTGTAGGACACTAATAGAAATTTGAACCCATTTGAATGAGATAAGTATAATTTGTCTATCCGAATTAATTGGTTTATTCGGTTTATTTGGAAATCTGATCCGAATAAGTTAAAATTTGTATATTTGATACGAAAACCGAATAAGGATTTGGATACGGATAGAAACCAATTCAAACAAGATTTCGGATTGATTTTTCTTTTCAGATTTGATTTTTGGTTTTGGATACGATAATTTCGGATCATTCCGATTATTTTGAACTCCCTATATGGGATTATGTATGTAATTAGATATAAAGTTTTAACTGGGTTGGGACATATACAATGTCATAATGTCATATTAAGTGGCAATTGCGAATCATACGATTTTTCTCTTTACAATTTTCTTAACCAAGTTAAAGGTTTGTCAATATTTTTACCACTTATGTTATTATAACTAGGTTAAAACCCGAGTACTATACGGGTTAAAATATAAAAACAATAAAACTAATATAATAATACTAATTGTAAAATAGATAACAAATTAAAACTTCATAGTTTAATTAAACTAATTAAATTATAAACTAAATCTTCTTATATACTAATTTAATATTTAAAGCCGTTATATATAAGAATTTGAATTCCATCCATTATCTCATATTCCAATAACTAGTTTAGTGCCCGTGCAATGCTCGGGATCATAATATCCAGATGATTTTAACGATATTCATGAGACATGAAAGATTCCAATCAATTTTTAGTCAAAACCGTTATAAAACCGGAACACAAGAATTATTTAAAAACTTTTTTTAATATAACAATATTGTACTCAAATTAAAGAGAATTAAATCCTCGGTTTTATGGTGTAAATTTTAAAAAAAAAATAATATTGTATAAAAATTTATGGATTGTTAAAAGATACTAAGGTATTTAATTATAGCTTATTATTAATTTATTCTTAATTTTCATTTATATACCTTATTAAATATAAACCGACCAAATCAAACTTAAGGTACTTTATAGAGACAAATAAAGTTGAAGGTATTTAATTGGAACACTTGTTAAACTTGGTTACATTTGTGTGACATTTTCCCTTTTTATTATAATCTATCAAACTTATAATACTAACTTCAAATTCTTAGTAAAAATCATACATAATTGGTAGAAACGCAGACATCTTTCGAACTCTTAGTTTATGGAGAAACGATGACAGTTTTCATTCTCGATGTATCGTGATGCAAGTTCTTATGTATTTGTCTACGTAATATTATTTAGATTCAACAACAGGATCAAAAGTTAGAAACGTTAATATTGTACTTGATATGATTCATGATTTATTAAACAAATATCTTTAAGTTTTAATTTTCAAAAGTACAAACATATAGAAACAGATAGAAACGTTAATATTAAGAACAACGTTTGTTGTTTTATCATAGTAAAAACACTACAAATGATATATAAGGTTTAAGTTGTATTTTTAAAAATTTAAGAGGGTATACAACAAGTAAAACAAAAAAGGAGAGGGTATGAATAGTAGCACCCATAATAAATAAACAGATTTTTCTCTTTACAATTTTCTTGACCAAGTTAAAGATTTGTCAATATTTTTACCACTTATGTTATCATAATTATATCCATGTTTGTACATAATGATGTTAATCTTAAATAAATATACGGGTTAGCTAAAGTTTTTTTAATGACAAATTACATCTATTATTACATAATTTTAAATTAAGTTATACCAAATATCATATATGTTAAGGATAACCTATGATCTTTCGTTTAAAAAACAATATTTTTATCAAGTAGACTAGTTCTACATTTTGATAGGACTAGCTAAGGTTAAGGTAAAGTTAATAAAAGATTTCGTTTGATTAATATCTTAACATTGAATATTAATTTCAGGAAATAAAGGACAAGTTGGGCAAATCCTGGTAAAGTACAAGGCTTTTTGTAATTATTGAATGAGAAAAAAGCTGTGATTGTTTGACAGTTTTAAGTTTTAACAGTGGAATTTTAGCAACGTGGATAAGTTAGAAAAAGGTGAACGACACGTGGAATAATCTTGGAAGATCCGTTGAAAGGTTTTGGAGAAATCTACGGTCAGTTTGTCTATTTGTGGTATCCTATTGTTTTTATTTTATAAAAGAAAGGAAAGTTGTGACAAAACAAAAAGAGTTAATGGCCAAAATGGTCCCTGTGGTTTGCTACTTATTGCAAAAAATGACACTTTTAAGAATTTTTGCCTAAATGGTCCCTACACGTCAAAACCTGTTGCTAAATTAGTCCATGTCACTAACACCGTTAAAATATTCTGTTAATTGAGAGTGAAATGCCTAAAATGCCCTTGGGGACCGTTTTGACAAATAAGTCATTTTAAACATAAACCCAAAACCTCCACTACTTTCTCTTTCTTACAGCCACCACCACCAAAACCACCACCACCAAAACCTCCACCACCACAATCTTTAACAACTACCGCCACCACATCACAACCGTCGCAACTCTCACCATCACCACCACCTGCCAACAAAATGTCGAATCCAAACCGAACCCATCTCAACCCAAATAATCTGGTTTTAAAATCATCAACCCAAAAACATCGGTATGTACATAAAAGAAAGTTGTTGCTATTATGTCTTTTTCATATATACGAGCTTTTTATTTTGTTTCAAAATTTTACCAAAAGATGGTGTTTGTGCATCTCCTCTATACAATACTTCAGCTCCTCCTGAGTGCCATATGATGAGTTCAAGTTGTAGAGATCAGAAGGCATATACCCTGGAATCATCAATTTTAGTAATTCGGTTTCTTTTGGTACAATGTGATGGGCGGTATAGAGGAATGAAAAAAATATATTCAAGTAGCGAAGACCTTGTGGAGCAACAGATTCAGTTGGTGGAGGTAACCACATTGCTGTTATCCCACACTTTGATAAATCTGCAGCTTTTGGAGCCAAATCCACATACCATTTTTTTTTCTACAGCTTTCCCAATTAAAACCTTGAAACTTCATAATCAAAGTTTTATAAGATATTTTAAAGAAAAAAATGGTAAATGAACAATAAAACTAGATTATTTGGGTCGAGATGGGTTCGGTTTGGATTCGACATTTTGTTGGCAGGTGGTGGTGATGGTGAGAGTTGCGACGGTTGTGGTGTGGTGGCGGTAGTTGTTAAAGATTGTGGTGGTGGAGGTTTTGGTGGTGGTGGTTTAGGTGGTGGTGGCTGTGAGAAAGAGAAAGTGGTGGTTAGTGGAGGTTTTGTGTTTATGTTTAAAATGACTTATTTGCCAAAACGGTCCCCAAGGGCATTTTAGGCATTTCACTCTTAATTAACAGAATATTTTTAACGGTGTTAGTGACATGGACTAATTTAGCAACAGGTTTTGACGTGTAGGGACCATTTAGGCAAAAATTCTTAAAAGTGTCGTTTTTTGCAATAAGTAGCAAACCACAGGGACCATTTTGGCCATTAACTCAAACAAAAAACAAATATTGATTTTCATGAACTTGGTAAATATCTTGCTTCCTTTGTTTTGGAAAGTATATCAGAATAAACGAACACTTTGGTGACTAAGGTAGCGTTTGGTATGCAGGAATAAAATGTAGAATGGAATGAATTATTGTGACGGAATAAAAAAAAGTGTGTCAATGGAATGGAATGAACCATTACAAAGAAATAAAAAATACATCATTTTCATTTCATCCCCACCCCATGTTTTTTTTTCATTCCTTCAAGGAATGAAATATTTTTTTTTTAATTTATGACTAGAACCATAACTCGGCTCATGCCCCAAACCTTGACCCGACCCAAAACCCATGAACCGACCCATGTCCTAACCCATGCCTCAAACCATGACCCGACACATGAACTGACTCACGGTGCGAGCCATGAATTGACTCGCAACCCGAGCCAGAAATCGATCAGTGACATGAGCCATGAATACTTGACCCATGACCTGAACCATAAACCGAATCACGACCCGAGCCATGAACCAACCCGTGACCCGCCCCATCATCGAAGCATGACTCAGCCCACGGCCTGAACCATAATACGAACCATGATCTGATTTATGACCCCACTTATGTATTGACTCATGTATCGAACCATGCCCCGACACATGGCTCGAACCAAGACCCGACCCATAACCATTAAAATATATTTTTTTTTCATTTTTAGTGAACTGTATTTCATTCATTTGTCTTTTCCTTCACATCAAACAAAAATATATAATGATTCATTTCATTTACGTAAAGCAACCAAACAAGGAAATGGAATGGAATGATTCTTTTCATTCCTTTGTGCATTCATTTCCTTTATTCATTCCATTCTATCATGAATTTCATTACCACATACCAAACAAACCCTAAGTGTAGACGTGTAGTGGTAATTTGTTTAGGGTCTACCTATTCACACACTCCTTATTTTACACACCCCCAGGTGCCCTGCTTTAGCTAAAGTGTCGTGTCTAGGTTAAATTACTTTTTTTTCTTTTTCTTTTTTTGAAAAAATCATTTATTTTTATTTTTATTTTTTGAAAAAAAAAACGTTTATTTTTATTAAAAAACATGTGTTGTTTGGGTTGCTATATGTTAAGGTTTGAATTCCTTTTTTTAACATTTTTATAAAAATACACATGTTTTTGTTTAAAATTTATAGTTTTTAATTATAAAAAAGTTAACTATTTAATATAAAAAGCGTTAACACACGTTTGTTTCGAATGTTTGTTTCACAACTGGTTAACTTTTTATATTGAATAGTTAACTTTTTTAAAAATTTAAACTACAACCTAAAAAACACGTTTTTATAAACAAGTTTAAAAAAAAACCAAACACGTCTTTTTTATTAAAAATGTTTTTTACAAAAAAAACGACTCAGGCGCCGCTCTTTGACCATAGGCGGCACCTGGTGGTTGGATGAGTGTGAGAATAGACAATTAGGGTGTGTGAATAGACAGAGGGTTTGTTTTATCATCTTAATGGAATATTATGCGCTCGACTGTCTCGAATAACAATTTACTATGAATTATTTAACTCTCACTCTTTAATGCACTTTAAAAATATAAGTAGATCGGAGAATGTTGTTGGTAACAAAAATTTAAATAAACAAATCGTGCAAGATTATTGATTTCATGTTTTTTTAAATGGCAAACTTTTTGAAGTTAGGTCACCGCACCATAATATTGTCCGCTTTATCCGGGACGTACCACCATCGCCTCATGGATTTAAAACGCGTCATTGTGGTGAGGGTATCATGCTCCTTATAAGGAAGCATACGTTCCCACTTACAACCAATGTGGGATGTTACAATCCACCCTTTAAGGAGCCAACGTCGTCCTCGTTGGCACATTAGTTCGATTCATAACTCTGAAATCATCTGTAATTGTCACATCTTAGCGGAAGCGTTAGGTGCTTTGGGATATGATGATGGTTCAAAATACACTGATTTATTTCAACAACAAAGATTACTTCAACTAATACATATCATTTACAATGTATAATAATATTAGTATACAAAACGCCCTAGTATTAGAGTCTTTCCATTCGAGATAGCAAGTTTACCAAGTACTAAGTTATACTAAATAATATCACATAACGTTGACCAGAAAGATCTCAACAAACTTAAATAGTAGTAAGTGTCTTCAGCATCCACATTAATGGTAACATAGAATCACAGCTCAAGATTAATTATTTTTTCTCATAAAAGAAGATTGTTGGAAGAATAGAGATCCGGTCTTTCATTCGCAACAAGGTAGCCATAGGGAGAACCTGTGGCTGGATTGAATCCTATGCCCTCAAGTTCTTCAAGTCCGGATTTCATTTATCATGCAACCTATAGGTATCACATAGCTAACACACTTCTTCATTTCCTGAAAAAGCATACTTAAATACGTCGACATAAAGTTAGTAAACACGTAGGTTTTACATAAAAAGAATTAGACAATTACTTATATAATGCAATGAGTAATTAGGCTCACAACTAAACCCAATGCCCCAACTTTGTAATTCTGTCATAAACAAACTTTAATAAAATAAATAAAATAGTATAACACGCAACCCCTTAAAGGCCGACTCAGCTGGGTTCACTTGGTTTAGGGAAAACCCTAAATATCGCTACCTATACTATCCATCGGTTCCTCGTTCGTACTGATGGTTGTGATCACTCACTAGAGAGATTTCAAATAACAGAAACATAAACGTAAACATAAATATAACCCTTATTTATTCTAGCATCAGATAGTAACAACACAAGAGTATGCTTTTCCCCACAAAAGTTTAAGGAAAATGGGGCTATGTTACTCACCGTTGATCCAAGATACGCAAAGTCCTAACATAAAATAGAAATTCCTCACATTTATAACCAAATAAGAAACAAATTTTCTAAACAGTAGGTATACATCACATAAGTTCATGAAATTTTATACCAATTATGATAACATTACGTGGTTTTCTAAACATGGTCCTCACTCCCACATTGATAGCATACTTGCTTTGGGTTCATGGGTTCTTAAAGTCCTTGGAGCTATGTCCATTCTTCTTGCAATTAAAACATATCATAATCCACATTTTCTAGTATGATGCTTCTTGCAGAATTCACACCGGGGTGCAGTTCTCTTCTTTTCTTCCGTAATCCATGTGTAATTTTTTTTCACTGTTTCTATTGATCTGTTTATTATGATTTCCTCCGAACTTCTTTCATGAATTATTTTCCCATTTTCTTTTCTCTCCTATTTTTGGATCACTTAAAGATCCAATCCGAACCATCTCGTGTGTCAAACTTCCAGCTAAAGTCACTGTCTCATGGAAAGTCTTAGGCATTACAGACTTTGTCATTCCTTTAATTTGTGGAACCAATCCCCATATGTAACTACCTTCTTTCTTACTTTTGGCTGTCAGTAAGTGTGGTACCAACCTTGATAGTTCATTAAACCACTATGTGTAGTCCAAGTGTGCAGCTCCTTTCATTTCTAGTGCCCAGAACTCAGCTTCTATCTTTTCTATCTCATTATAAGGGCAGTACTTTTCGATCACCAGATTCTTAAATTCCTCCCAATTCATTCATGTTAAAGTGTCTCTTCCTTTACTTACTACCTCTGACTTCCACCAAGATAACGCTTCTCCCTAAAGAGAGTGAGATGCAAACTTTGCCTTGCATTTTTCAGAACAGTCACTAATATCTAACACCGACTCCATTTCTTCTAACCAACGTAAAGCTTGAACTACCCCTATTCCCATAAAAATCTCGGGGTTTACAAGACATAAACATCTTATACGAACATCCGCTCCTAACTCTGTTCACTACTTCTTCATCAAGGTTTTCTAATCCTGTTGCACTTCCGGGTTGTTCATGAGTTCCCGAATTAGCACCTCTTGGATTAGAATTTCCCAAGTTAAGATTTTGCTTCAGTTGGGTAAGTAGTGCAAGTAAGGCAACTTCTAGTTGTTAAGTCACTGTTTCTGAAATTGTAGTAGCATCTTTGGGTGTGGGTGTGTTTGTTTCTTTTCTAGTTCTTGATCGTCTAACTCGACCTGTCCTTCGGCTAATTCTTCTTCTTGGTGTCATATTTATAGCAACAAAAATATATTAAAACAAAACTTAAGATTATAATATAAACTACAAGATTAAACCCCATGTGTTATACGGGTGGAAACATAAAAAAACATAATTCTAAAACTTTACAAAAAAAGTAACATTTGAAAATAAACTACATATTACATGAAATATATATGAATAGAAACACAAATTGCATTTAAACTCTAATTTGAGCCTTAAACAAAAAGATTTAAAATACAAATACACTATTAGTACCAAATTAGATATCGACGCTTTTAAACTGGGTGTCTTATAAATCCTACTAATTAATTTAATAAAGATTAAGAAAAAACAGACATACAAATAATCTAGTAAAATTCATGGTGATACTCATATTAGCGTGTTGAGCATACGGGCGGCATGCATGGGTCTAGGTCGTAAATTACAATGAGTTATTTGTTTAAGTTGTTTGTTTTCCGTTTTCACAATGATTTTAGAGATGTAAATAAGGTAAGTTGAAATTTTAAAAGAGAAAATTATGGCTAATTTAATTGATGTTATTGATTTCTTTCCATACATATCTTATAAAAAAAGATTCTTAGTTTTGAGCGGGAAAATGCTTCAACGCCCTCTCCAATGTATGACACGTGTCCTCTAAAACCCTCTTTTATCTATATCTATACTACATTGATAGTATATGTAGGTTGGACTCACCGACATGTCGATGCTTTTGATTAGTTTGTATTTTGCTACTTTTGTAACTAGCGAACCTAAGGGCCGGAATTTTTGGTCAGTTTAGTTTTCTGTTTGGTTTAGTTGCCGGGCGAACCTATCTGGTGTCCGGCAAAGTTTAGAGTTTAGCCTGACAGATTCGCAGCGAATCTGTCAGCGAATCTATAACTGATCTATATATTGTAATGTTTTCTCATTTGAATAAAAGTTTTTCCAAGTTTATCAAACCCTAATTGTGTGTGTGTGACGGCTGAGGTGCTAGGAGCTTATTTTCATCATCTTTGTAGCTTGATTACCTCATATTCGTGTGCTTTGATCTTTACTACTCATTGTTTGTGTATTTGAACTATGATTCATTGACTAAGTGTGAGTATTTTTGTTTATATATCATTATAGCACTGAAATCAAGATCTAATGGACCAACAATATGGTATCAGAGCCATAGTGCTCTTGATAGTTTGAGATCTTTGAGATTTTTGTGAAGTTTTTGGGTTTTAAAAGTCAAAACACTGTTTGATTCATTTCGTAGCTGTTTACTGCGTTTTTGAGTTGGAAATTGATTGGGGTTTGTTGTATTTGATACTAGGAAGCTGTAGAAACAAACCGTTCTTAAATTGGTTGTGTTTTGAGGTTGTTCTGGTTGATTTCTGGCTGACAAAAGCTGTCTCGTAATTCAGCGAACTTGTCTGTTCATCCGGCGAATCTATAGATTCATCCAGCGAATCTGTAGATCTTTTTTGTTTTTGGAAGTAACTACTTTTGGCTAGAAAATCTATCACTTTTGAACGAAAGTTCACCCATTTGGTTTGGTGTGCAAGCAAAGTTGCTGCCTAACCTATTACTTGAACAAAAGTTCTGTTCTGCCGAGCGAATCTGCCCAGCAAACCTGTGCTTATCGTGCATTGTTGAGCGAACCTACTGTCCAACTGCCAAGAGAACCTGTTTAGATTCACTCCAGCGAATCTATTGGTGAATCTGTTTTTCAGCGAACCTAATATCTGATTGAAATTATGTCTACATCAACCATGAATGTGAATGATATGGAGAGTGTTCAACCAAATAGGCCACCGAGGCTTGTGAATGGTGAAAATTTTGAGGACTAGAAGCGATGTTTGAAGGCGTTCTTCTTCTATACTAATTATAACCAATGGGAGTCAATTGTTAATGGGCCTCACATGCCAAAAGAGTTGATGGAACTGTTACCTTACCAAACAATGATCCAAGTACTTACACAGAGAGTGATATCAAGTTACTTGATCGTGACAAAAAAGCCCTTGGAGCTTTGATACTTTGTTTGCATCAAGACATTTACAACAGGTTTGCTGAACACACAACTGCAAAAAGTTTGTATGATGCGTTGTGTGAGTTCTATGATGGTAATTAGGACCTCAAGTTGGATAGAAAAGCTCAAGCTGAGAAAGAGTTCAATTCTTTTGTTGGGTATAAGCATGAAAGCCTGACCGATATAACTAATCGTTTTCTATCTATATCAAGTAATCTCAAAAAATATGATGAGAAACTAGGAAACAATGAGCAAGCAACAAAGCTTCTGGATTCACTCCCTCCTCAGTGGAGTCTTCAGATCAAAATGTTGAAACAAGAGAGAAACCTCCTTGACTTTAAACTAATGGATGTGATAAACAAGCTGAAGTCATTTGATCTTGATGTGAAGAGAAGAGAATACAATCAATCTATGATGCTTCCAAATGTCCCTCCTCAGAATGCTGCACTTGTTACATCCGCTGCAAACTCACCTTCTTATGGTGCAGTTTCTGGAGGATCATCTAGCTATGGTGGGTTTATCAAATCTGGTGGTGGTTCCACATGTATAGGTGCTGGCTCAAGTGCATCTGTCACCACTCAGATTCCATCTGACATTATGGCCTTATTTGGGATGTTCGTTCATAGTTATGAAGCTTTAGTTGCAGGTGAAATGAAGGGTTGTGGAATGACTGTTGAGGATATGTATCAGGTGGATCCTGATGATCTCGAAGAAACCGACATCCAATGGCAAATGGCTATGCTTACTCTTCGTGCTAGAAGGTTCATGGAACGAACTGGGAGAAGAAACTTTGGAAATCAGGGTCAGAATAACAAATCGGATATGACAAAGGAAAGCTGAGGTGTTACAATTGCAAGCAACTCGGGCATTTCAAGAGAGAATGTCCTTCACCAATCATCACTGAGCCTGTTAACTCAGGAAATTCAAGAGTAGTTCCAATCCAAGACAAAGTTGAGGAAGTTAAGCCAAGGAAAGAAATCAATCATGCTTTAATTGCTGAGATTGTTGAGGAGCCTGCTCTCGATGACAACTATATTGATTGCTTTGATCCTTTTAAAGAATTTTATGGTGAAGATGATGAGAATTCTGATGTGGCTGCTGAGTCGAAAGTTGGTATGTTTGAAGAGGTTCAAGATGGAAAGGATCAGGAAGTTGCTGTTACGATTGAGGTTCAAACAGATGTTGTTGCTCAAGGACATCTGGGTCAAGAAGAGGTGATTCATTCTGGATTTGTGTGTGAAGCTGTTGTTGAAAAGGAAGAGAAGGTTTCTGTCAACGTTGTTGATGGGGTGAAGATGCTGGTACTGAAGCTGACAATGCTAAAGAATCAAAGTTGAATATGGAAGCTATGATCGAAAAGGCTAAGCATGAAGCTGTTGATGAATACAAGAGGAACACTCCTTACTGCCAGTGTGATCGTGCCCTTGCAGCTAAAAAACTTGTAATTGGTCTTCCTTATGAAATTGTAGAAGATATGTGTTCATCTGCATGCAAAAGTCATTTGTTTGGTATATATAAAGCTAATAGATTATTAATGTCAAATGAAAACGAATTAAAGAAAACAAACAAAGAGCTTAAAGAGAATGAATCAAAATATTTTGTCAAATTAAGAGAAGCTTTGAAAGAAAATGAACATTTAAAAAGAACTCTTTTGGAAAAGAATTGTGAAATAAATTATTTGACTGAACAAGTCACTCTTGCTGAATTTGAAACAAGGAAACTTAAAAATAAATTGGAACAATGGAAAATTGCAAGCATGAAAAGGGAGGAGTTATGCAAGAAACAAACGGGGGGCCAGAATTAAGAACGGGATGGGTTATAAAGATGATGCACAAGTATATCCTCCACCTAGTACCTTCTGTTATTCTCCTACACCAATTCCTCATCCTTCAAATGAGTTGATACAAGATATTATACAGAATGATACTAACAGATCTATTGCAGGTTTAAGTGGAGTAAATCTTAAGGAGGTTCGAGAGGATTATGCTTATGGTTGAAGTAGTGGTCTTGAGAGTTCTAGTAACCCTAGTTTTGATTCAAAGAAGTCTGTTGAAGACAGTAGTTTAAATGTTTTTATTTCTAGTCAAGTTTTAACTTCAGACGGTATTATGTGTAATATTAATTCTGGATGCTCTATTTCGAACTTTAGTAATTTGAATGATGATGTTATTGGAAATGTTTGTGTGAATGACACAGCAGAACTTTCAGGTCATGTCTCTGAAAGTCAAACCAAAACAAATTGTTTTCAAAAATTCTTTTCTCATTAAATTCCATCTTTTACACCAGTAAGGATTTCAAAACCAAAAGACAAGGAATCACTTTTTCATCCATGAATCACACTGATAAACCTAAATCCGGACTTGCTAAGGTAAAAGTCACAACAGGTAAGTCAAAAGAGCCTTATGACTCTTACAGTGGCTATAACTCTCAATTATCTGAGTGTGATGAAGAGATTGCTATAGATAGAATTCCTGTAACTACATAATCCAAAGGAGGTTTGAAATCTCAATGCTTTAAATGTGGAAATGATGATCATACTGTCAAGCAATGCACTGAGCTAGTTGAAAATAGTTCAAAGAATAGATCTTTAGGAAGAAGATTGAATACTTTTGTAAGTAACTTTTTTTGTGAAAATTCTACAATTCAGAGACCTAAGTACACCAAGGCTTGGGTCCCCATTTCAAAAGTCTAATTAATTTCTGGAAAATGTCAGGAACATTCGTGCGCCGTTGTAAATAGTTATTGGCATGTAGATAGTGGGTGTTCCAGACATATGACCGGATTGAAGGATCTGCTGACAAATTACAGGATTATTAATGGTGGTTATGTTGCTTTTGCTGGAGACAAGAAGGGTGGTAAGATGATTGGTCAAGGAGATGTTACAAATGGCTCACTACCTTTGGAGGATGTTAACTATGTTCCCGATTTAGCATTCAATCTTCTTAGTGTATCACAAATCTGTGATAAGGATATTCCTGTGCTCTTTCTTGAAAATGAATGCCTTCTCCTGAAGCCAGAGTTTACCATTCTTGAAGAGTTGGTGATCATGAGAGCTCCAAGGCGAAATGATACATATATACTTAATATGGGATCCAAAGAATCAACTTCCACTGTGACATGTCTTCTGTCTAAAGCTTCATCTTTTGAATCGTTTCAGTGGCATAGACGACTAGGGCACATTAATTTTAAAATTCTAAATAAGTTGGTTAAGAACAATTTAGTAAGTGGACTACCACTGAAAGACTTTTCCGTGGTAGAGAAATGCATGGCTTGCGCCAAAGGAAAACAGCACAAGAAGCCACATAAACTTAAAATTGAAAATTCTATCTCTCATCCCCTCGAATTGTTACATACCGACTTATTTGGTCCTATAAGTGTCAAATCAATTGCTAAGAAATCTTATTTTTTGGTTGTCACAGATGATTACTCAAGATACACTTGGGTGAGATTTCTGGCAAACAAGAGTGAGACTGTTGAAGAGTTAATGAAGCTGATTCCTCTGATTGAGGTTCTCGGGAAGCGAAAGGTTCAAGCTATTAGAAGCGACAATGGAACAGAATTCAGAAACCATATCTTCAATTCATTCTGTGATTCCAGCATCCAATAGCATCACACATTTGTCACCACGAAACTCTAAGAATTTGGGCATTCTGCTGATTCCAGCATCCAATAGCATCACACATTTGTCACCACGTTCAGCCCTTGTATGATTTATCAATCTCAGCTTATGTAACTCCTTTAAGTCTTGAACAAGAAGTTTGAAAATGCTCGAGAAATAGTGATAAACATCACATAGTCCATTTACACGCTTAATCAGAAATGCATCAAAGACTTCATCATACTTGCAGGAGATAATCTTCACATCCTTTGACTTTTCCGGCACGATCATCGAATCAAGCAGGTCTGCAACAGATTGACCTTTGCTCAACAGTGATCTCACAATATCACCTGTTGTGGTAGCTTTATGCCATGACTCTCGTACTTCCATAGGAATGTGATAAGCTTTAACTTCGCTAGGAAACATGCCAATCAAATCCTTACACTTTTCATGCGCATTTTCAGGTAGTGACATCAATGGTATCTCCTTTGGCTCCAATACTTTGAACCTTTTGGTAAGTTCATAGTACTGTGGATTGTTGTAATCCAAGAAGAACATTCTGTTGTGCAATTTTTCTGAAGCTTGAAAGCTAACAACAATCTTTTTCAGTGATTCGTTCTTCAACCTCTTCAAAGTCTTATATGGATAATTTCTTGATTGTAGCCATTGGCGCATGTCCACAGTAGTCATCTCATCTGGATTTTGATGATACAGTTCTTCAGGAGGAAGATCATCAATATTCAGACTTTCTTGTAATGGCGTCCATTCACCCGGTTCTACAACAAACTCTCTGTTATCTCCATCTACTCGATCTTGGGCATTGATACACTTTTCATACTGCTCGTTTATTTGACTGATTGTAAGTCCATTCAAATAGACAGGGTTGTACTTCATCCTTTCCAAATAAGCAAACCGTGCATCTAGATCGACTGGAATCTCTTCAGATATATCCATTTCAGTATCAGACTTTGATGTGTCAGCTTCACCAGATTTATTAATCATTTCAACTTCTTTCACAGACACAGCTTGAACCGGCTCAACCTGAACTGCTTCTTCGGTTCTAGCTTTCTTTGCAGACACATCTTCTTCGAAAATTTCAGGAACTTCATCTAACTTGCATTTTCCCTCCGCTTTGTCATATGAAACAATAGCAGCAGCTTCATCGGGAATATGGACTGATTCAACAATCGGTTCTGTCACAGTTTTAGATCGTCGTGATTTGGTGTAACAAACTGTGACGTCACTAGGAGTCTCAGACACTCCAACGTCTTCATCAACTGAAAATTCTTTGTCAGACTCGGTGCTTTCGGTTTCATTCTCTTTCCGCAATTTTCCAGAACTTCCTTTTCAGCACGTAAAGTGTTACATTCTGCATGTAACTCCTCATAGTCAATCTTTAGATTTTCATATTCAGCATCTAACTCTTTGAAAATCCTAGAATTCTTTTGATGCATAGCCCAGAAATCAGCTAATCTCTTCTTCTTTCACTCATTGGAAGCCTTCAATTCAGCATTTTCATCCAATATCTTGGCTATCATCCTCTTTAAGTGAAAAACTTCATCTTCTTCTTCGTTCATATCAACATCTGAACCAACCTTAGGTGAAGACCCCATGGGTTGTTCAGAATGTTCAGTTGCAGGAGCAGATGATGTGGCTATATCAATAAGATTAGGAACAGAATGAACAACTTTAGTTTCATCGACTGTCTGTGCCACAGCCTCTAATTCAGCAACAACTTCTTGTGCAATCTGAACCACATCTATATGTTCAGGCACACTCACTTCTTCAATCAAAGTAACATCCTCTACAATTGTTGGTTCCACTTCAGAAATATCCATTTCTACTTCTTCTCCTGCTTGATCAGATTCTGATCCTGTTTCTATGACATCATCATCCTCATTACTTTCATGATTACTATCTGATTCATTGCGGCTTGATTCTTCATTCTCAGACTCATTCTCATCAGCATCACTAGAATCAGACTTAAGTGCATCTGGGATATCGTCTACAAGATTTAGAGGATTAACCACTTCACCTTGAGAAATATAATGATATATCCCACCAATATCTTCCACATTGTTTGCTATATCTTGCATACAGTCAAACATTTGCACTTCAACAACATTTCCAATGCTCATCTTTCGATAAGATGAAGCATTCATGTCTTTAGTCATAAGCAAATCACCATTTACACCTTCTTCACGAATCATAGGATGTGCAATGTTGATCAGCAACTGTAAAAATCTTGGATACATTAAGAACTTGAATCTCTTCCCTTTCACCAGATTGAAAATAAACCCCTTCATGATCCATCTTGACATGTTAAAAGGTCTATTTGTAGCTATTGCAACAATTGGGGATGCAATATCTGATGGAAAGTTATCGAACTCGACACTTCTTCTTGATAAGCATGTTGAATAACATAACATAACAACTTCCATTGCTTGCTCAGTCTAGCTCTTACGAACTGCTTCTTGGGAAATACAGGAGGGTGTCCCATATTGATAAAGCATTCTTGGCATTCAGCAGTCGTAAACTCATCAAGAGCTCCTACTTCATCTTCATCTAGTCTTAAAGCAGTCCTTATTGACTCTTCAGACACAGTTAATTGTAACTGTTTGGTGATATCTCCCCTGATCACAGATACACCAGCATCATTTGTAATTACCTCATCTGTTCTCCAAAAAGATTTGATAAGTCTTGAATATACAATCGGTTTTGCACACATTGCATAGACATATCTTGTTCTTTTGAGAAAACGAATCATATCCTCTATATCCATATGCTTCTGGTATAGATTCATCCAACAAAGCCACAAGATTGTGCTTTGGTTCATACTTGAGGATATTCATCTGATAACAAACAAAGACATATGTGTCCGTTATCAAAAAATGATAAACAGGCAACATTTTTGCAAGAGACAAGCATAAAGACACAGTATAACAATTTAACATAACATTTATCACATAGGTTAATCAACAGTTTGAGAGTATCAACTGTTAACAATCTTAACACTTAGTCACTTAACCACAAATTTGTCATTTGTTCAATGAAGTTGTATCACATGATTCAGATCATTTTCAGTATCAATTGATCAATTAAAACAAGATTATGTATCATTTTTTTATCCAATTACACACATTTGTTCGATATTGATTAATGGCGGTTACGGTGCATTTGAACTTTTTCTTCAATATCAGGTGATTTGTGATGTTGTAATGTTGATTATTTGATGAAAATAAGTGATTAACAGTCCTTTTGAGCCTATTTCAACATTCGATTTTAGTTTTTACACACAGAATCAAAGTGTCGATTCAGGGTCTAGTTATTGTTCATCACAAATTTTTCGATTTTAGAACATCAATGGTGTCGACGATGTTTGATCATGATGATTATACCTTATTCAATCTCTAATACTTGTTATAGAATCGTTGATTGAATATGATATAAAATGATTTGAACACAAAGTATTTTCTTTGAAAGTGATTTTGTGAAATGATAAGTGTTGTGATGAAGAAGGGTATTTATATGTAGATGAGCCGGCTCAAAATTAGGTTACAACTTTGGGACGGGTCAACTTTTCAGACGGGTCAAAGATTTAGGCTCAATAGCCTTGGACAGGTCATGTTACTGTTGGGAAGGGTCAAACCTTTGGGACGGGTCAACATGTGAACATACACTTTAATCATGTAGAAACACATAGTCGGGTCACACACTATTGAGACGGGTCAAGTACTGTTGAACCGTGTCAACATTGTTGGGACGGGTCAGAGTTTCTGCACATTAAATTTTCTGTGTAAATTCTTGGTCGAGTCAGACAACTGTTGCGTGTCAACATCAGTTGAGACGGGTCAACACTTGTTTAACACAGGTTCAACATGTAGACATGAGTCGGGTCATGACATAGTCGTGTCATGTTTGATACACAAAGTTTGGAACGACTACACCTTGGTTATATTTTACCCATCACCCGGCTGTACAGTAGCATTGTCTTCTTTCATCACCCGGCTATATAGTGACTTCAGAATTTTGTTACCCGGCTACATAACATTCTATCACCCGGCTACACAGTAGCTTCAAATTCTTCACCCGACAAGATAATCAAACCTCCACCCGGCTAGTTAAGAAACTTAATCACCCGGCTAGATAAGCATCATGCGGCTACACAGTAACATCATTTTCTTCAACACTTAGAAAATTTCTTCATTTTTTCGACTGTTGTCTTTTTCAACTGTATTTATTGCACCTGCAATCATTCTTGACACATTAATTAGACAAGACATCCTTATTAGGGTTTTGTAATTAATTTTCAAACATGATTTAGGGCAACAAATTAAACACATTAAATTGATTCACAAGAATTTCCTTTTTCATTTTTCTTTAATTTCCACAAAATGACATTTTGCAAACATTTTTGCACCACCAATATTTCTATATCCCGAAGTATTTTTTTAATAAAAAATAATCACAAGACTATAGGTTCATTTTTAACATAAACACCACATTTACATTCATTAGCCACTTGATCTGTCACACCCCCAAATCCACTAACTAAGTTTTACCGTTAGAGGCGTGACAAACCAGGATCTAGTCATTAATTACACCGAACGACTCTATATGAGTTTTGAAAAAACCAAACGTTAAACCATTAAATGTGGTAGTTTAAGCGACAATCAGAGTATTTAGTTTTTCAGTTATGCGGAAGCGTAATAAATAAGTAAGTTTAAGTAAACCCAAACCATGCAGAAAGTAAATGCGCAAACACACGCGCCCGACACAAACCACGCAGTTTAAATGGTTTACAATCCAAAAAAAAAAGAAGTTTTTAATGCAAGAAATGTTTTAAATGTTTGCGAGGACGCCATGCCATGCCATACGTACATTGTACCTCAGTGACCTGAAGCAGTGAAAGACTAACAAGTGTCAACACGACGGTTGGTGAGTTCACATAGTAGTATAAAACAAGCAGTTCAGTTGTAAGCAGATTATTAAATTAAGTATGTCATTGTAGGTAGCTAATCTACAGCACATGTCCTTAGAGGCGTAATGTATCTGACCGAAGCTGACGTATGTACACATTAAGTGCAGTTTGCCTGTTCGTACATCCCAGCAGGATGCACTGTAAGTATGTTAGGTCATTCAACACCCGTTCGACAGGTCCTTCTGTCGTGCTAGCGCGACTAGCCCGGGTGGGGTTTGTCAAACCCAGTAGTACTACTCAAAATTTCCCCGCTATTTCACAAATACTAACGGTCAACTAGGTATCCATGAGGTCTTTCATGAACAAAATAAAAGTGCTCTAATCCAGACATGCGACATACAGAATTCGTAAATCCGTAAAAGTAATCGTCCGAGTTCAGCCCATAAAAGGGTAAAATAGTAAAAGTGCAGTTTAGTGAAACTCACCTTAAGTTGCACAGCAAAAATAGTTAACAGCACACACAGTATATAATGCGGCAACCTAAATAACAATAGGTCGATTAATGTGCGTTCATGTAGGGTCATAGTACCTTATGCATCCAAATGGTCAACAGTTTATGCGAGTGTGGTTTAGTTTCACATTCTGACCATGTTTGACTTTTTGTCCAAGTTTGACCAAGTTTGACTTTTAGTTGACTTTTGGTCCAAGTTTGACTTTTGAGTCCAAGTTTGACTTTTAGTTGACCCGAGTTGACCCACGACCCGTTGGTGATTTGTTAAGTGTAAACACGTTACATTTGGTGTATTTGACTAAATCATATTTGCACATCACATCATATTTCACGTATTCAACAAATAGAAGTTTCAATTCCACAAAAGTTTCCATTATAGGAAAGTCGAACCTTTAGAGCATGCATGAACAATTCGACATCCTAAGCATGTCAACTATTATACAAATACCATAGCACGTTATACAAGTCATCAACACTTATCATTACTTTGTAGTCGTTAATATACAACACATTAGCAAGCATGGTCACTTCTAAGCATAATATAGTATTTACATGTTTTGTGCAACTAGCAAAGTAGCAATCTTCATCATGGCATCTTAACTAATAGCACACACCATTTAGACTTCAACAAACATACTTTTAAGTAATCGTTCTACTAACCAACTAGCATCTACCAAAGTCCTCTCATGACCAAGGCATGTTTTCCAAGTATCCCATGCTTACAAACATTCATATGCAAGGTCCAAATCATGTATATATATACGAAATTTCTAAACATGCTTCCTAGCCAATTCTTATGCCAAAAAGTTTCTACATTTAGTAAGTGTTCCAAACCAAGTCGGATTCACACGTCCAATTGCTCAAAATTCATCTAACATATCTTCTAAACATGCTAGAAAGTCCATAATGATCATTATATGTTCGTAACATGCGGTTTCACGCAATCCTCTAACACAAAAGTTACTATTTATAGTAATCTAACGAAACGTTCACAAAATTGCAAAACTAAATAAACAATCTTCATCCAATTCATCATTTAACACTATAATCAATCACATTTCATACAAATCATGCATAATCATCAAGTTTAAATGACACCATACTAAACCCTAGTTTCATGATCATACTTTTTGTAACAATTTCAACATCTAATCATCAAACTAACCATTTTCATATAATCACTAAACCATTTCCACATCACAACATCAATTTGGTCAATTTGGATGAACTAGGGAGTCTAAAACCTCAAATTTTCGAAACATATAATGACAATTAACACAAAAACTTACTAGTATAGCGTGTATTACTTCAATCAACACCCGAAATCACCAAATATTGAACCAATCAAGCCAAAATCCGATTTGTATATGTGTGTGCAAGATGCGGCAGCAGCAAGAAGGGAAGAAGGCAGCCAAAAACGTTTTTTTTTTAATTAGGTTTAGGGTTTTGCTTAATTTTGTTAATTATTGTTAAATGTTGAATTGGGTTGGGCCTTGGGCCATCCATGGGTCACATGGATGATCCACGGGCTCCGATTTGTTTCGGTTTTGCAATCACAATAAAAATCTTTCCCGTCCATTCATTTTGTTTCATAATAGTTACCGAAATCCGTAAACGGTTAAAAACCGGTAAAATACGCGGTTACACGAAAATTCAACAATTAAGCACACTTAACAGTTAAAATGTATTATTGTCGTATTTGTATTCATTTAAGATCACCAACGCCCGGGTATTGACTCGTGTGGTCGTTTCGTATGTATATTTGCGTAACAGTTTGCACATTTAATTTGTCAAATTAAATGAAAGATATAATTGCATTAACGTGACTAACAGAGTTTAACTAACGAAGTTAACCTGAATTTGTCGGGTGTCACATCATCCCCTTGTTGAAGGAATTTTCGTCCCGAAAATTGGATACGGTCATTAAAATGGGTCTGAAAATGAAAGAATTTAGAGGTTAGAATTTCGAGTTGTTGCATCATCCCCTTGTTGAAGGAAATTTCGTCCCGAAATTTTAAATAATACCTCGAGTGATAAGAAGGTTTATTCAAATAGATGCGGGTACTTTTGTTTCATCTGGTCTTCCCGTTCCCAAGTGAAATCGGGTCCACGCTTGGAATTCCATTTTACTTTAACGATAGGAATTTTACTGTGTTTTAAAGTTTTGACCTCTCTATCCATGATTTCGATCGGTTCCTCGATAAATTGTAGTTTGTCATCGATTTCTAGTTCCTCCAAGGGTACAATGAGCGTTTCATCAGATAAACACTTTTTAAGATTTGAAACATGGAAAACGTTATGCACGTTTTTTAGTGATTCGGGTAAGTTCAATTCGTAGGCTACCGGCCCGATCCGTTTTGTGATTTCAAATGGCCCGACATAACGAGGATTTAGTTTCCCCGCTTTCCAAAGCGGACCACACCCTTCCAGGGCGAGACTTTAAGTAACAAATTATCCCCAACATTAAATTCTACCGCCTATCACGGGCAGCTGCCATGCGGTTACGGATCTGTACAATTTTCTCAGTAGTTTCGCGTACGAGATCAGGCCCGAATAATTGGCTATCACCAACTTCGGCCCAACAGATTGGAGATCGACATTTTCGCCCATACAAGGCTTCGAATGGTGCTGCCTTGATGCTAGTGTGATAACTGTTATTATACGAGAATTCCACCAACGGTAAGTGATTCTCCCAACTGCCACCAAAATCTATCACACAAGCCCTTAGCATATCTTCGAGAGTTTGGATTGTACGTTCGCTTTGACCGTCGGTTTGAGGATGGTAAGCCGTACTCAGATCGAGACGCGTACCGAATGCTTTTTGTAAAGACCCCCAGAATTTGGATGTGAATTGGGCCCCACGGTCAGAAATAATAGACACCGGCACCCCGTGCCTAGAAACAATTTCTTTGATATAAATTCGAGCAAGTTTTTCCATCTTATCAGTTTCTCTATAAGGAATGAAATGAGCAGATTTCGTCAAGCGGTCCACGATTACCCAAATGGCATCGCAACCGGAAGATGTTCGGGGTAACTTGGTTACAAAGTCCATGGCGGTTTGTTCCCATTTCCAAACAGGAATTTCGGGTTGTTGGAGCATACCCTTAGGTTTCTGGTATTCCACCTTAACCTTAGAGCATGTAAGGCACTTGAAATTTCTTGAAATTTTTAAGTTTAAAAAAGGATGTCGATGTGTCAATAAAGAACCCATATGCCTGCACACACATTAAAGTAAATACATATGCAATGCAATGAATCAATATATCGCGGTGAGATCATACCATACATCATCTGAAATGTTTTGCAAGTTTTGAATAGATATTTGACTTATGTTTGATTGAGTGATGATATGAAAACATACCAATTAGCTCGAATTAACACACTTATTTTTTCAGTATCATGATGAGATTAAGGTTCAATTAAAATGACTTATGTGACCCACATGCATACATATGTCAACATATGTCCTTACCAACAACAACTTGAATGCATGTGGCATAAAAACCTGGTCACTTACAAACATAAACAATGTGGAATTTAGGTTCTAATTGAATTTGGTCCACTTTGGGACTTCTTTTGAATTCCATTTTGGAATTTTTCATTTCCTATTGTTCCCCTTGAGAATCTTCTGAATTCCTTTTTGGAATTTGTTTGGTGACGGTCCACATTTGGGACTCTTTTTGTTCCAACTTTGGGAATCTTTTGCTGTACCTTGAAGCTCAAAAGAGACTTTATGTGAGACTTCAGGTCTGTGGATACCACAACAAAGAAGCTCACGATACGGTTCATCACACTGAAAAGATTGCATCGTTACCCGATTATGTTCAAAAAACATCACAAGAAGTTCATCAAAAGATATATATTTAGACATGTATAACAAAGGAACTTAACACAAAGATCATTAAGTTTAGATTTGTCAACAATGAACTTACTTTTTCAGTCTAATCGCCTAAGCTGTCTCGCACATCAATTAACACTTATCAGTCTTTATTATTAAAAATGATGTAAAAGATAATGTCTAGTGTAACTATCATTTCTCACATTTTGCAATGTAGATTCTTATGACATGCTTTTTTTTTCTTTTTGCTTTTTCTTTCATTTTGTTTTGTATCCTTTTTCTTTGTCATGCACACTCACAATGCAAGAATAAAAAGACATAGGAATCAATACTTGACATCGACTTATCATATTTTTGGATTTTATATTTTCTGATTTTTCATAAAATTAGAATTAATCATGATTGACTAACCCTATGGATTGAATTAAGAATTCAAACTGTCCTGACAAAAATGGTTTTGTGAAAAGATCTGCCAGTTGTTTGTCGGTATGAACTTTAATCAAAATTATTAAACCTTTTTCATAGTTGTCTCTGAGAGAGTGATATCGAATTTCGATATGTTTTGTTTTTGAGTGTTAAACAGGATTAGCAGTTATGAACATAGTAGCAGTATTGTCTATGTAAATAGGAGTTTTGAGAAAGTTGAACCCGTAGTCAAGCAATTGATTTTGTAATCACAAAACTTGAGAACATCCCGCAGATACAGCGATGTATTCTACTTCAGCAGTGGATACGGAAACATTGGTCTGCTTTTTGCATTGCCATGAGACTAGACGAGGACCCAGAAACTGACATCCACCTATGGTCGATTTCCTGTCAAGAGCACAACCACCAAAGTCACTATCAGAATAACTATATAATTCAAAATTTCCTTCATAAGGATACCATAACCCGAGATTAGGTTTCCCTTTAAGGTATCTAAACACACGTTTGACAGCAATTAGGTGCGACTCTTTAGGATCAGACTGATATCTGGCACACACACATACAACATACATGATGTCTGGTCTTGATGCATTGAGATACATTAGCGAACCAATCATAGATCTGTAAAGTGTTTGATCAACAGATTTGCCCTTTGAATCAGGTTGGATTTTGCAGTTAACATCATATGGAGTTCGAATAGTCTGACAATCTTGCATCATGAACTTCTTCAGCAACTTTTCAACAAACTTTGATTGGTTGATAAAAATTCCGTTTGCTGACTGTTTTACTTGCAATCCGAGAAAGAAATTAATCTCTCCCATAGAACTCATCTGAAATCTGGATTTCATAATCTCTTCAAACTCTTTGCACATGGATGGACTTGTTGATCCAAAGATGATATCATCAACATACACTTGAACACATAAAAGATCTCCATTTTCCCGATTCATGAATAAAGTAGGATCAATCTGACCTCTTGAAAAACCATGTTCCAGCAAATGTTTAGATAACGTCTCGTACCAAATTCTTGGGGCTTGATGTAGACCATATAAATCTTTGCTCAATTTGTATACACGATGTGGATACTCAGGATCTTCGAAACCTGGAGGTTGTCTGACGTACACATCATCGGTAATTGGTCCATACAAAAATGCGCCTTTAACATCTATTTGAAACACTTTGAACTTCATGAAAGAGGCATAAGCTAGAAAAACGCGAATAGCTTCAAGTCGAGCGACCGGAGCAAACACTTCTTCGTAGTCATTACCTTCTTCTTGAGTGTAACCTTGTGCAATTAGTCTGGCTTTATTTCTGACCACAATGCCACGTTCATCTGGCTTGTTCTTGTACAACCATCTTGTACCAATAGCATTTTCTCCTTCAGGTAAGTCCACTAATTTCTAAACTTCTTGTTTTCTGAACTGAAGTAACTCCTCTTGCATGGCTTCAATCCAACTATTATCTTGCAACGCTTCTGAAATGTTCTTCGGTACCACTTGAGAAAGAAAACATGAATAAAGACAAACGGTTGCATGCTTAGTCTGACTTCTAATGGTTCTTTGATTCAAAGGACCTATAATCTGAGAGATAGGATGATTCCTATGAACTCGGTAAGTTGGAATTTCGTCACCTTGTACTTGAGTCTCCAGATTAGACTGATTCAGATTCGGTAGATCTTGTAAAATTGTAGAAGTATGCGGAATGAAATTAGGAACTTGTTCTAGTGAATTGATGAAGTAATCAAATGTTTCTGGAACAACTTCAACATTCGGATCTGATGATGGTTGAATGTGAACAGATCCACCATCATTAGGAGAATTTTGCTGATTCACATCATCTACAAGATTGTTTGATTCCTAATCTTCTTGAGAACCTGATGGACCCGGGTATTGATTTGAAGAAACGTTACTAGGATTGTGAAATGACATGAAAGGATACTCAGAATTGAGATCATTATCATCATCATTATCTGAATCATCACTGAAACATCCTAAGTCTCCTGATTCCTTCTTCATTTTTCCTGAAAAATCAAATAAGTTAGAGTTGAAAGATTTGATTAACGAATCTAAATCAAATAATCACTCGGGACCATGAGCCACTGACAGAAATGAATTTTCTAAAAACCTAACGTTGATAGTTTCAATAACAACATTTGTTTTGCTGTTAAAAACTCGATAAGCTTTTGAAACGGATGAGTATCCTAAGAAGAAACCATCGTCAGATTTTGACTTAAATTTACCGAGATGATCACTTATATTTAGAATCGACAAAGGACAACCAAACGCTTTCAAGTATGAAATATTCGGTTTCCTTCCAAACAATAACTCATAAGACGTTTTATGTTTATCCTGAACCAATAATGTCCTGTTTTGTACAAAGCAGGGAGTAGCAATAGCTTCGTCCTAGAAAGTGATAGGGATTTTGGCATCTGCGAGCATGGATCTTGCTGCTTCAATTAGTGTTCGATTTTTCCGTTCTGCGTCTCCATTCTGTTGAGGAGTTCTTGGAGCACTAAATTGACGCGCAATTCCTTTTTCTGCATAAAACGAGTCCACATTAGAATTTTTAAACTCGGTTCCATTATCACTTCTCAAGATTTTTACTTTACAATCTAACTGATTTTCAACTTTGATAATGAATTCTTTTAACAACTCATCAGTTTCAGATTTAACATGCAAGAAATAAACCCAAGAAAATCTAGTAAAATCATCGATGATGACTAAACAATAAGACTTCTTTCCGATGCTTTGAACATTTGTTGGTCCGAAAAGATCCATATGTAGCATATGCAAGGGCTTTGAAATGGAGTTTTCTAGCTTAGACATAAAAGACATTCGGTGCTGTTTTCCTTTCAAACATGCTGGACAGAGATCAGTTGTTGAGAATTTCTTTGAAGGTATTCCCACAGCATGATTTCCAGTCACCAGTTTGTTCATGTTTCTGAAGTTTGAATGGCCCAGCCGTCTTTGCCAAAGCTGACTCTCATCATTTGATGCATGAGCAATGAGACATGTGGTTTCGGTTTCAGCGTCAATCTGAGACATATCAAGCTTGTACACGTCTCGATCTCTTGGAGCTTTAAGAACCAACCATTCATTGTCAATCTTAAAACCTGGTTTGAGTATGTAACAAAAGGAATCATCAAACAATGTTGAGTATGATTTGTCACAAATATGAGATACACTTAGCAAATTAAAGTTCAACTGGGCACAGAAGTTGACTTTATCAAAGCTAATAATCCCATTTGACACAGTTCCTTCACCAGTGATTTTTCCACCGGCATCTCCTCCAAATGCAACATGTGTACCATTTTTTTGCTTAAAATCTTGAAGCAAGGCATGATTGCATGTCATATGTCGGCTGCACCCACTATCAACAAACCACGAGTTGACAGGTCTTCGAGGGCGCACCTGCATTTCAACAATTACTTAGTAAGTTTGGTCAACCCAGACCCACATGGTCTTGGGTTTTCCGAATCTATCTGTAACAGTAACTTGTTGATAATGTAAGTTATTAAAATTTGATTCATTTGAGAGATTTGGTTGAAAACTGTTTCTTCCATTGGCTTGATTAATTTGCTTTCTTCTTAAAGCTGAAAACCTTTCCTCTAACTTAGGATCAAGGTTGTTTTCAAATCTTTGATTTCGAACCATCAAAGCTCTTGGCGTAAAGCTGTTAACCTGCTGATTTCTTGATGACATCTCCTTAAATCCAGAATTGATTCTTTTGAAAGGTCTCAAATCAAGAGATGACTTTGGTTTGATTTTTGAAAACCAAAAGATTGATTTCTTTGAAAGTTTTGAAAATGAGTCATTTCTCTTGATGAGTTTTTCCGAAAGAAACAATCTGCAGTGTCATGATTTCTCCTTCACATATCTCACAAAACTTGTTATAAAAACATTCTTCTGAAGAGTGATTTCTTTTATCACAGTAATCGCAATACCTATTAAAGAAACACTCAGCAGTAGCATGGTTATAACGATCACAAATCTCACAATGTTTCTTACTAATCTTAAAGAGCCGATTGTTAACTTTAGATGTTGAACCAACACGTGATTCATTAACAAACTTGTTCGTTTTAAAGTTAACTTGGTTCTTTTGTGGTGATTGTGGTTGTGACTTTGATTTCTTGTTATTAGATTGTGGTTGTTTGGGAACTTGAGTTGATTTTGAAACATCTTGCTTAGTTACCTTCTTTGATTCAAATCTTTTATCATTGACAACGGAAGTCTTAGGACCTGAACCTGATTTTAGACCAGAGTTAGATTTGATCTAGAATTTATTTGGTTACCATGAGATGAATTCATATCAAACGTTCCAGCTGACACAAACTTGATTGGTTTGATTTTAGACATTTTCTTTGTCATAGGTTTTACAATTTCAGCTTTGACAATTTGAGCTTTGGTATTGTCATTTGATGTTATGACCTTTTTACCTTTTGACTGTTTCATTTCAGATTGATTGGTCAACATTTTCTGTTTCTGCACCTTGGCTTTTGAACCATCATTCTTCTTCACTGTTTCCTGTTTGAGCAGCTGATCAGCAACACGAACTTTCTACTCCTTTTTCCACTTGATATATTTTGGATCGTTGTAACCCGAGAATTCTGCTTCATCCTTCAACGTTTTTGCTGGTTTTGGATTCAGTTCCGGATATTCAACAACTTGTACCAGAATAGGATCAGATTTGTTACTAGCCTCGTCATCAGCTTCAACAGTTACACTATCATCTTCTTCAAATTTTCGATTATAACTTCAGATCCTTCGGATTCAGATTTGCTTCTTTAAATTTCTTTGAATCTTTGTTCATTTTCAGGTGAATGATCAAATTCATTAAAATTTTCTGGTAAAGTGTTAGTGATTGATTTAGGCATTGGTTCATGTGTGAAACCCAATCCTGTTCTGTTATCTTTTCTATCACTTATCAACTTTGCTAAAATAGCTTTTGAACTTTTCATCTTTGTCATATCAACCTGAGTTGCTACATGAGCAATCTTTTCTAATTCCAAGTTCTTGGTCATTTCTTCCAACTATTTTTTTTGAAAGTTCTAGTTCCTTCAAGGTTTTGTTCCATGATTCTTTAAGTGACAATATCTTCTCATTAGCAATTTTGTGATCATTTTTAAGTTGTTCATGAACTTTTTCATGTTTACTTAATTTGTCACCAATTTTAAATGAATGAGTTCGATAATGTTCCACTTGTTTAATGCATTGTTCAGAACATAACCTATCTTTCACATCATCAGGTAAAGGAACATAGTTAGGGGGTAATTCGATACTAACCTTTGGTTGATTTGATTCAGCAGATGAGAAAGACTCTTAAGATGTAGCCATAAGAGCAATCTCTGATTCAGATTCTTCAGTTGGATCTGACTTTGCACTCCAATCATAATCTTCAGAATCTTCACTGATGTCATTAACCACTTGACAATCCCTTTCTTCAGACCAGTCTTCTTCCTCAATTTCACAAACAAGTGCCAAACTAGAAGTAAGATCAGCTGTAAACTATTCCGCATAAGCACTCCAGTCGTATCCATCTTTGACACTAACCACAAGTGCTTTGTTCTGATCTTCAGGATTTTTACCTTCATCTTTCAGTTCTGCATTGGAAGACTTTGATATGGCTTTTGGATGAAACGTTGATTTCTGTTCTGATAGCTTGAAGACTGTTGTGAATTCTGACTTTGACCTTGATGCTGATTTTGTCCACTTGAACTAGCCTGACCATTATAATTCAGATTCTTAGGAGCTTTACATTCCCTTGAAAAATGACCATAGCAGTTACAATTGAAACATCTAGCCTTTAACTTGTCAAAACCAACTGTCTTGTTTGCATTTGGCTTGTAACTACGGTTCACATACGCATGTTTCTGAGTTCGGTATGCAACCATAACCATTTGCCAGTTTAAGTCCATCTCTTCAACGTCATCAGGATCTATTTCAAACAGGTCTTGAAGAACAACATCTAATTGAGTCAAATGACTTCCCAGATAAGCCTGAAAGCTTGCCATGAATGTAGTGAACGCATTCTTAGTCTCATCATCTTGTAACAAGATATTCATGACATCTTTTACTTTTGCTTGAACTGTTGAACTTGAACTTTGATTTTCTGCTTGAGATTTCATTGGTTGAACTTGAACTCTTGGTGGAGATTGAGGTTGAGAGTAAATTGGTGAACTTGATTGATACGACGAATCAGTGTAAAAGCTAGCACCAACAAACAAATCACCCTCATCATCAGATTTAACTGCATCTTGAGCAAGAAAAGCATTTTCAACTGTATTTGAAGGATTCACCACAAACTTATAATGAGCATGAGAACTTGATCTATCAGTATTTCTTGAACTTTCATCGATTTCAACTTCTTCAATCTTTGCTATAAGAAGATCTAAGTCCATTGGAAACTTTTCTGTATGCTTCAGCAAAGTCACTGTTTGTTTCCATGAAGATGGAAGAGCACACAATAATCTATCATTCAAGTCTTGAAGATCTGTCTTGACACCAACATTTGTCATCTTAGTTGTTAGATGCACAAATCTATTCATCATCTGGTGTACAGATTCTCCAGAAATATGCTCAAACAGTTCTAATTGTCTCTTCAGTTTCTGCTTCTTGAGACTTCTTAACTGTTCTCCTCCTTCACAAATTGATTTCAATGCTTTGATAATGTGTAGCCAGTTTGATAAGCGTCTAGTCTTGACAACACTTGAAGTGGCAGCCCTTTACACATTAAGGAATAAGCCTTACTGTCATTCTTGACCTTTCGTAAGTCTTTACCTTGTAGATTATCTTCACGATATAGTTCAGTTGAATCTTTTGTGTAAGTGCTTGCACTGTCAGGAGCAGTCTGAGTAGGAATATGAGGACCTTTATCAACAGACTTCCACAAATCATTATCAATAGAGCATATATGGTGTTTCAATCTGATTGTCCAGTTCTTGAAATCTGCACGATTAACCAACCTTGGTACACGATTATCAGAATCATCAATAGGTGCCATTATAAATTTAAAAGAAAATATTTTTGTGTTTTTGTTGATTTTTGAAAAGAAACAATTAAAATTTTAAAAGTAAAGACTATTTTAAGTGAGGAAATAAGATTTGATGCAACTAAACAGTAACAAGTAAAGATAATAAAGTTTGAAACGGCTTAAAATAAGTCACGCGTCTGAACAGTGACAACTTCACACGGCTGAACAGTGATTTTTCTTCTTCACCCGGTTGAACAGTGTAAGTATGAAGTCACACGGCTGAACAGTTGCAAATCTTTAAACAATAAAATCTTCACACGGCTGAACAGGATCACCCGGCTGAATAGTTCTTTACACGGCTAAACAGTAAATGACTTGACACGGCTGAGAATTTTATCACCCGGCTGAACAGTATCAGATTTTCACTCGTCTGCAACTTGACACGACTGAAAATTTGATGCCCCGGCTGAACCGTACAAGGTAAATTCACTTCAAACGTTTGAATAGTTGTTAACCCGGCTGAATAGTACTTCACACGGC
Source organism: Tagetes erecta (assembly GCA_030867185.1). Taxonomy (NCBI): domain Eukaryota; kingdom Viridiplantae; phylum Streptophyta; class Magnoliopsida; order Asterales; family Asteraceae; genus Tagetes; species Tagetes erecta. Next base: position 49,340,354 of record CM061491.1, on the reverse strand, counting down.
TCAACAGTACACAGATTTTTCCTTGAAAATTCTTCACCCGTCAAGACAAAATTAATTCACACGGCTGCACAGGACCTAATTGTTCACAAAACTAAGTCCAAAATTTTGTCTAAGTAAAAAATAATCACCCGTCTAGTTCATCTTCATTATGTTCATCATATTCATCAACATCTTCATACAAATTTTTCTGAATTTTAACAAAACTTGTCCAATTCGTCCAAAAATCACACACAAGCAGTGATTTATACCGATTATCAATCTCCTATATCAATCAATCCAAAACATGATCAATTTTCGATGAATTTTGAGCAAAAATTGATCGAACAGTAAACTTCACTTTCCAACTTAATTCCTCAGATCTGATGAAATCTGATGGAATCTGCACAATTGTTGTGAATTAGAAATGATTACGATGATGAATCAGATTAAAAAAACAACAGATCAGTCAGATCATGATTTGAGCAGTATTCATGTGTTTTTGCTTGATGAATAGGGAAGAACACACAGTACCAACAGCTCTGATACCAATTGATAGGTTCAATTGGATCGATACTGCCACAAATCAGAACGATCAACGTATAGAAACAACAATTTAATCAACAACACAATCCATGACTAAATAATTCTCTTTTATTGATGATCAAAGCAAATAGTTGCAGCACAAAGTGCAGGAGAATACAATCACACACACAGTTTCTCTCTCTAACGTGTATTGATGATCTAGACTCTCTCTCTAACATTCATTAGCAACATGCTTTATGCATCACTACTTAGGGATAATACAAAATTAACACTAAACTATACAAACTTGTATAAACAAAGAACAAAGTAAATCTTCTAGCAGGAACGAGCCCTAACATGAACACAACAAGTGGGTTTTGAGACAAATTGACAAAATAAGGATTGAAATCAACAGATCTGTGATGTTTAATCATGAACGAAGCTTAGGATAGTGTTTCTAACATATCTCAATCATTAATTTCTCAATATCATCAACAAATTCCAAATCTCAAATTTTGAGCAGTGAAATGACAAACATGAACAAAATCTTCAAAAACTTGATCAAATCTTTACCAATTGATCTGAAACATTGCAGATTTTTATAACAAACACGAATCAAAGCTAATGGTAGCTAAAATTCCATCAATAACAACAATCAGAGATCACCAACAACTCTGATACCACTTGATAGGACAAAAACGAACATGAACTTGGATCTAGATCTGAGATTGTTACGGATGTTGTTTATAATCAGTGGTGCGGAATCTCAGTGATCATGTATTGATGCTTGAATGCTCATGAAGATCAATGCAAAGTTCATAAAAATTGGTAGACAATGTATTAGATCTAGAGAAGGTTACAATATGATATGGAATAGAAATGTAGGCAACTCTTACTAACAAATGACCCAGGTGATAGTAATTATAATCCATACCTTCACCTTACATTTAACCTAAACATGTGCAATTAAACACAAACAATTACACAAATATTCTAACGTCAATTACAATTAATAAACGTCTTCACCCGTGCTTGCTCGTGTCGATGCTCGATATCTTCACTCGCTTATATTTGTAAAGTGGCATCTTCAATTTGTTCCAACATTTGGTTTAGCAAGCGTTAATTATTTTTGGCATGGATAAACGAATTGGTTCACAATATTGGCTCAGCGGACTAAAGATAGAGTTTGGCATTTTATATAGTGTTGATGGCTAAATTATAGAATAAAAACTTTTTAATTGAATTATATCGTGTTGTTTGACTTGGTAAAAAAAATTAATCTAACTGAATTTTTTTGAGAAATAATGTGTTTCATATAACCATTCCTATCTTTTAACTTGAGGAAAAATCCTCATAATATGTTATTTGACTTCTACATGATAATATCATATTGCTCAAAATAGCTTTTCAATGATAAATATGACATCTTTACCCCCATAACTTTTACAAGAAACAAACTAGCCGGTTATACAATATATGACATAACTATACATGGCATTATTATGGTGGGGGACCCAGAAGATGCCAAGATGGTATTGTATGCACCAGTGCTTCTTTCTTTAGGGTGGTTAATCAAATGTCTTCACAACAAATTCTCTTCAGTTATCCAAGGAGATGTAGCACCCGAGATGTGTTAAGCGCGAATAGCTAAAAACGACAGTTAGTCTGGCAACAAAAAGCTAAAGCCCGAGTTCTCGCGGATTAAAGGTGGTGGTTCGACATCTGAGATATCTATTTGTTCCATTGACTTTGATATATCATCAACCGAAAACGGAATGCTGTAAAAACAATATCATAAAAAAAAATTCATTGGTTATCGATGATGGTTTGCAACCAATATATTACTCAAAATTTGAATGTTGCTATTCAAACGAGCCTTAACAAATTAGTTATGAAATTTTGATATGACAAAAAATGATTGATGGGTCACTCAACCTGTCTAACCCACCACTAGTTATAAGACAAAAAAGCAAGAGCAATGGGCCAAATCATTGGAAAAACATAGCTACAGCAACAAATCAAGATGCTATAAATAGAAGTAACCTGGAATCATCATCCAAAAGGAAAGAATTGCTTAATGCATTATTTTCTTCTGTCATCATAACCCTCATGCTTGATATAACCTAAAAACAATATCAACTATTACACAATAATACTATCATTGGTTTCATTGATTTATCGCAACACAAAAAAACCTAATTTCCATGAAAATGAAGCAAATAATATTAGGAGCATGTATTTTTTTTTGTAACCACGAGAATTATTAAGGAGAACTCATGGGACCCCGTGAATACCCTACTAACCAACGGGATCAGGTAAATCACACCTTGTGCTAAGCATGTGACCTTCAAAAGGTTTTCGCATGTCCACGTATTAACATATCTAAGATACAAAATGAGAACGTTGGATAGCATGTCAAAACTGACTCGTGACCATCATTTTTTTGTACGGACTATGGATGAAACAGGTGGGCAGGAGGGTAGACCCAAAAACCTGTTTTGTCATTTTTTTCATGAATAATATAAAATAATATTATTACAAAATGATTTGATTTTATCCATTCGAGTAAAAACATAACTATATCGACCCGTACATAGGTAAAGGGGTCGAAACTGCCACCTCTAAGTCCCTACCAAACTTAGACCAAGAATGACATCTATAAAGATTGGCAAGATGGGCGGGCCTGCAAACGCCATCTTATCATTTTTATAAATAATGACTTAAAAAAACAATGTCACGATACCTAAATCTTTGAATAAAAAGATTTATGATGTTGTATACATTAAAAGCATACTTTAGGTGGATTCCATCCCGATTGAGATAATAAAACAACCCAAATTGACCAAAAGTTTCACTTTAACATCTATACAACTTACATCCGGGGACACACTATGCGTGCCATATTTGTCATCCCAATACATTGTACTGATCCGGTACAACTGTTGTACACTAAGAACCTGTAAAACAAAATAATAAAGACAGATGAGAGGCGTGTGAAACGTCAATGTAAAAGAAATTACATTTTTGCAGCATCACTCACGGGACACAGGCCACGACTTATTTCATCCAGGGTTTTCTTCGGCTTTTGATGAATAACCTGAATTAAATTACATTTATTTGGTTTCTTTTGTAACGATAAATGTATCACAATAATCTCAATAAAGTAAGAAGTGAAGTGCTATGAAAAAATGATTATTATCTACCAGAAACCCAATAGCCTGACGTATATGTTTAAGTTCATCCCATGCACAACCTGCATACTGCAATACTTTTTGTTTAGCAAATAGTTGTCCCATTACTTGGAAAAGGGTCTGATTCAGGCCCATTGGTCCCAAACAATCTTAACGTTTGTTTATTAAAATGTTTAATTTTAGATTATGGCTACATAAATATTTTTATGTTCAAACAAGTTAAATCTATGAATAACAACATAAATATTTTTAAAAGTACCTTAGTTTTACAAAGCATACAAATTTACATTTACATTCACACGTAAAATAAGTTAAATAGTAAAAAGGATTAAAAAGTATACGAAAATGAAAACTCTAATTCTATTACTGAACTTTATAATGAAATGTTAGGATTGTGCAGCTTTTAGGATAACCAGGGTCCAAAAGACTCCTTTTTTTGACAAACGGTAGGAAAATCACAACACTCAAAAATACCTCATCTGTTGCATTGTAACACCAGTCTTTTAATTCACCAAGTCCTGCTTTTACATATTCGCCATTGCTAAATGAACAGCATTCACGTCTTAAAAGAAGGCTGCAGCCAGAAATATTAGAAAATCAAAATATATGCATGTGGGTCTGCTTATCCAAGAATATATACAATCCAGGCAGATGAAGTATACCTATTAAACAACTGAACATTAATGAATGAAAAAATTTGTGTGAAAATTTTCCGGACCAAAAATGGTGGCACCTGAAATAATTAACAAAATCAGACGTGCACAAAAGCTATAAGTAATTAACTAAGTCTTAAAGTGCATGCACCAATTTCCATTTTGGTGTCTCCAAAAACTACATTTATAAAGTTCTAACCCTTTTTGACAAAGATTTTATTTCACAAGTTTCTCTATTAGCCATTATTAAAAGAGGCATTAGATATTTGGGAAAATAGAAATCATGCGCCAAGTTAATCAATGAATTGATTTTGGAATGCAAGGAAGGTATTCATTTCAAGAGGTGGTGAGGCGGGCACGTTGGGTAATGAGTCAAAACAAGTCCGGGTAGAACATGCCAAAATGAAGAGCACTAGGCCAAGTTGAGCCGCTAACACTGTATGTGCCTTCTTAGCATTATAAAACAATATTGTTACACTAATAATACGAATATTCAAATAACATGATTTAAGAGGTTGTATGCAGTAAAAAAACACTTCGAGTGACTCTCAACCCGTTTGACCGATTTCTCTTCTACCTAAACTTTTGTTTCAACCAGTTTGACCCATTTTAACCATTTGAGATAAAATCACTACCCAAATTGACCAGTCATATGTAAAGGTCAGAGCTGTCACCTCCCTTTTTATTTTCTTTTGTGCTACAAACAAACATACCTAGTAAATCCCACTAATAGTAAAGCTATTAGTAGGATCTGGGAAAGGTGAGAAGAGGCCAAACCTTTCCTCTATCCCAAAGGGTAAATATCTAGTTAATTTCGAAGTTAGTAAGATAAACAAGAATAAATAAATAAAAATATGTTTCACTAACATGATTTATTTTTAACGTGTTCAAAAAATCTCCAAGGCTCTTCACGATTCCTTGCCAGTGAGCAATCAAAGCTTGTTGAGCTGCATTATTAATCGGATGTGATGTTCCCTTTACTAGGCTTGCCCTAGAAGTTCTTGGTGCCTTCGATTAAAAGTACATTAGTACAATATAATAAATTAACATAAAGTAAGAGGGTTTATTGTTAAAATAAAACAGCAAACTACTTTCACCTTTTTACCAAATATAAAAACTATATTTCCTTTTCCATGATGAAACACTTGAAGGCCACCCAAGTATTCAGCTTTTGAGGGCACTTATTTCATATCATCATCTGGCATGTTTTGCCCTGGTTTGGTGGGGGAAAATTATTCAAGCATGTCAATATTAGTCAAATATTATAGAGCACTATTTTCATGTGGCCTTACTGAAAAAAAAGTGAATACTTATGTGGCCTCCACGTACATTATTCCTTGTTTCTTTGCCAATGATAGCAACAATGTTTTGAAAACCGGACCGGACACCGAACCGCTATCATAGCAACCTATTTTACATCCTTTATCATTTCACATAAATGCTGATGTGGACAATTATATGTCCAAAATGTTTTTGTTGATCAGCCTTTAAACGGACACATGCTTGACCAGTCACTAGTTGACAAAAACAATAAAAAGCGAAAGTATGTCCCTTTAAACAAGTAATTTAATATCAGCAACTTCCAATATGGTATAGTGGTAAGAGACTTGGATTTTCCAAAAGAGACCCAAGTTCTAGTCCCACTACCACCATTTTGGAAGGGGCAAATGGAGGCAATAAAGGGAGACTTGTGGCAACACAAGTTCGATCTCTGAGCCAAATGGGTTTTACCACTAGCTTGTCGTCGTGCCTACGGATGGACGGGTTAGTGGGTTTCCCCCGAATTGGAGTCGAGTTAATAGGTGGGTTTCGGCTACCCAACGCTGTCTGTGTTCGCAGAGCGTTTGGGGTTGCCTTTCGCCATGGGGTTACCCCGGGTAGCCGGGCTTTATTCGTTTCGCTGTCCAAAAAAAAATATAATTTAATATCAAAACGATGAGATTACCTGAATACATAACCCGAGTAATGGGGATATCTCCTTTTTCAAATTATCGCGAATCATTCCATATATTTTTTCAACATATGCTGTAAGTTGTTGCTTAAAAAGCAAAGCAGGATATTTGGCTTCTACTTGGCTTACAGCATCTAATGCACTCAAACTTCCATTATGAAAAGAAACATTCACTCCTTGAGGAGTTCCACGAAAGCTCTAACAAGAAATAAACAAGTCAAGTGTGTCATCAAGTCTTTCAATGGAACAAAAGAAGTTAGATAAAAGTAAAGGAATAAATGAGTCAAACGGGTCAAAATTCGTCCAAAGTGTTATCAACGCAACGCGATGAATCTCCTAGGATTTTTTTTGGCAAAAATTACTAACGTAATCACTTTTTTTCTTTTTTGGTGATTGTATTTTTGTACATGTTGGTCGCTAAAAGATGACCTTTTGTCATCTTTGGATCATTATAAGGTATTTTAATGATGCTCCAAAGGCAAAAAGTTTACGAAAGTAGAACAACATGACCCAAATCAACACAAACTCCGCATAATGAATCACATGAGACAAAAACCATCTTTTAATGAGTCAAATGTACAACAGAAATACAACGAATGAAAAGAGACAACAAAAATACGTTGATATTTATGTAAAAACACCCATCCTTTTATTCAAATAATCATATATTATTATTAGAGTAACTTTTGTAAACATATTTTAAAATCAATTATTTATTAAATTTAGAATTTTGTCCACACAAAAAACTATTCATCCCGCTTGTTATCCAACCTGCCTATTTTGACCATAAAAGGATAAATAAGTTACAAGAAACTCTGAATTTACATTATTCACCCTCCCAAAAAGAGTAGCTGATGATCGACGACGTTGTGGGCCTAATCCAGTTGTCACGCCACTTGCTTTCAGAGTGCGTTGAAGAAGCAGCAAAAGAGTTGATGCATTCGACAACCAATAGGCCAATATCTCATTATTATCTTGGGATTTCTTATAATATACAAAAAAACAAAAAGAAAATTTAGGAGAAAATAGTTGCAAACCGAAGTACAAGATGTGGCCATTTTAATCCAATGACTTATAAATGGAACTTTGGGTTATGTTTTTTTTATATCTAACGGGTGAATGAGTTAAACAAGTTTGAAATCGTTGGAAGTGTATCTTGTAATGCATAGAATCTCCTAAATCACTTTATTATGGTTTAAATTAAAGACATAGTCTATGTAGCATGGTATAAATTGAAATAGTTTGAACCTCAATAGCATGCCCTATGGTCTGGATGATGCGGTCGAAAATCGATGTTCTCTCAACTTCAAAAGATCTCCATTGCAAAAGGCATTTATAAATAATGCATGCTGCAAGTGGTTGGTTTCCTGCAAATCCAATACGTTGTGCAATACATTTGATAAGCAATTCTTGATTCTCTATCTGTTTTTCATTAAGCGTTTTTTGTGGTTTGTCATCAAGTTCTGAAAGATCCCTTTGGTTCATCGACATGCTATGTAGTTCCTGAAATCAAACAAGTTAACAGTTGAAAGAAACAGTTGGACAAAATATAGAAAAAGAAATACATTTTATGACTATAGAAATGTGTTCAAGAGAAACATACAAGAGGTGGCTTTGTGTCTCCAAATAAATGACCGCTCTCGGACCTCTGCAAAAAGATTGAACGTTGTACTTATCATGTAGAACCATCTTTTAGTTTAGAGGAAAAAACATTCGGATCAAATGGGTGCCAACAACTTTTGTCCAACTTCCTTTGGTCATAAAAATATTTAACGTATTGAATATGATCATAAAAGTCAGATTATTAAAGTACTGATATATTTTCTACATTGCATCCCATTTGACTTGTTTGACCCATTTTCTTTATAGCTAGAAAATACTATTTCCCCCGTTTGAGCGTTTATAAGTAAATTTAACACAATAAACTTGTTTTCATACTTATGAGTTGAAAACAGGTTAGCTGGTCATTTCTAAGAACGGGTCAAACAGGCTGGGTTGACCGGCCAACATTTTTCTGTTCAGTTTCTTTTGAACTATATAAATAATTACAGCATTTAGATATTATTAAAAGAGCCATACTATTAAGAGATTTTTACATATTTCTCCTTCGTAAGTCCATCAATTACATATTTACCCAAGCCGAAAGCTTAATTACACATATCCCCTTTGACATTATAAATTACTCATGTACCCCTTCTTTTACAAAAACCATAAGAAAATATAAAAATATATTTATCAAGATCATTAAGGGTAAAATAGTAAACCAAAAGGCTATTTTAAAGAAATTGGGTAAATATGTAATATATGTGGTTTAGGAAGGGGAAATATGTAATTGAACTTAAGGAGTGGGTAAATACATAATAAATGATCTTATGAAGGGGATATATGTAAATGCCCCTACTTATGAAGTGGCCAATAAAATTTAAACCAAACTAACCTTATTTCGTATTTAATGGAATGAACTTTCCACAATTAGCATTACTAACTCAGTTATGATGAGTAAATTTCTAAAAAAAATACCTGAAGGATAGATTTGGAACGTAAGAGAAACTTATTAGGTGCCATTGACACAGCTTGTTGACGGAAAACTTTATTTTCTGAATCAATATTCTGCAGTTTCTCTTCTAGTCTATGTAGGACAAGAAAGCAAAATAAATATGACAGCGTCTCAGTTTTGGTTAAAACTTAAAAGAACACGTGATTTATCTTAATAAAAAAAAAACAAATTGTACATTTTAAAAAATTAGTTCTTTTAATATTTTTTAAATGTTCTTTTAGATTGGTGCTTATTCTAGGAATGTGTAAAAAATAGCTAACTACTGGTTTGTGGAAAGAAGGGTTAAATACTTTAAATAGCAGCCCAACCACGCTACATTTTTTTAGAGTTATTGGATTTTAATACTTTCAAGTATGGGGTATTGGTAGCTGTCACTCTCAACTAACACATGTCACCACTCCTAACTTAACACTTTACTTGTTGCATCACGTTGCATTTATGCCACATAAGCATGCCACGTAGGATAGTAACACCACGTGGACAAAAGTGGAGTGACACAACAGCTGAAATGTTAAGTTGAGAATGGTGACAGTGAAGGTGTTAGTTGGGAGTGCCAGTGACCAATACTTCATACTTGGGAGTATTAAAATCATATAACCCTTTTTTTTATCAAAAAGGGGATACTTTTTCGAGATTAGGATGATGCCACATCAGCTTTCCAATCACATAAATTGTCTAAGTCAGAGAAGTTGTATGCATTAGCATAAGTTGTCAGTAATAGTTGTACGTTGGTATAAACTAGAGGTGGCAAATGGATGGGTTGGTTTTTGGGTCAGGATGGGTTTGGATTATGATGGGTTTGGGTTAGAATGGGTTTGGATCAAGATGGGCTAAAACAATATTAATATAACATACATAAGAATTCTACAGAATTTCTTGATTTCAAAGTTAATGTTAGATCTCATATCCAATCAATTTCGACAGCTTGGTGATTTCAAAATTATGGCTATAGATCAACCATGGGACCTGCATCCTACCCATCCTAACCCATAGTTAATTATATTTATAAATAGTTTAAACCATTATGATCTAAGTGAAAAATTTTCTTCGCCCATCCTAACCCACTTCAACTTTAAGACAACCCATATCGACCCACAATGAGATAGGTGAGTTTGTTTGTTTTGACAGCCTAGTACCATAGGTAAAAAAGAATGTGAAAGTAGGTTACTATTTACGCTTTTAATCGTAATATAAACTGAAGTTGTGAAATCTGAAAACAATAATGAAAAGCTCAGAATCAGTCTACTAACCTGCTCAGAGAATCTTGTAATTGTTGGACTTTATCTTCTGATTCTTCCAACTTTTTGAGCGCATCTTCACTACGCTCTTGAGATTGAGCATTTTTCTTTTCCAAGTTAGAAGAATGTTGCTTTTCAGATTCCAACAACGTCTGCATACGCAATAATGCAGTAAGAAATACAAGAATGACACATTTCATAATCTTAATAATGAAAAAACACACTCAACAAAATTGCTTGTTTTATCAAGCCATCAAATCTAGTAAGTAATAGCTACTAGGTTAAAGCATCTGCAATGCTAAGTTATACACCAAATGTTTAGTTTCTCACAAACCATTAGCCCTTGAAATAATCAAAGTTGACATTGTTGACTTTAATAAGTCCATGTTTAGAATTTAAATATTTTTGTCAATGTTCATTAGGTCAACAGCTATTTTACTGATTTTATCTATATAATATCATAACCAGTTTATTTACACATTAAAAAACATTTAACTTTATTATATGTTTAAAAAACTATATTTAATCAATAAAAATATTACAAAATTTTAATATCACATTACAGAAAAATTAAATTAAACAATACACAAAAATATACATTACTTTAACAACAGGAATGCATATAACTTTTATTTATGTTTTAGAAACTTTATCAATGACTTAACGTTCATAACAGTTTTTTTTAATTAATATGTATAAAAAGTGTGGGTCAGCAATGCGGTCCACACAATATAATTTTTATCTAAGTTCAAGAAACTTTATCAACGACTCAACGGTCATACTAGTTTTTTATAAAAAAAGGAAATAAAAAAGTGTGTGGGTCAGCAATGGGGCCCACACACTCTACGGGTGAACCCTGCAGCCTGAAAGCCTTCATCTGCTGGTTTTTCTGTAATTTAACACCTCAGCAGCTGGGCCTACCCATGAACCAGTGGCGGCACGACCATGCCCATTGTGCAGATGCTCTTATGCAATATATATGCCAAGATAAAAATAAGGTAATACTTTATCTGAATAGACTACCTTTAATTCCTTAATTTCTGCAGTAAGACACTCAATTCTTTTGGTGTCTTCAATGATTACTTCTTTTTCTTGAATAACAGGAGGTGCTTCTTCAATAGCTTTCCTTGCGGCCTCTTTTTCCTTGATTATTTTTGCATTTGCTTCATCAAGTTTTTTTTGCAAAGATTCCAAAGAATTTTTAAATTTTTGAGCCTCGCTCGCTTTCGCTTCTTCTAGATCGGTCTGGAGTTATGAGCTCAAGATTAGTCATTAAGAACATGTTAAATATAATACTTTAGGTAGAAATTTTGATTCATTTACTTATGATTGTGTTAATAAGGGTTATGTTTTATCTTTAATGGGTGAAACAAGAAAAAAAAAATTTAAAAGAAACAGATTGATCGTGTAGACTCTTTCTTAAACTGTATTTTAAAGCATACAAATTCTTAAACAATTTATTTTAACTAATTAGATCACTAGTAAGGAGATGGTGACATAGGATAGCAACGTACCAATAATGTCCAACCTAGTATACTTCCTTGATATGGGGTAATTTGGAAATTTGATCATCCCATGACCAGTTTATTGCTTATGTGGCTTTATTTCTGATATGGAGGCTTATCTCCAAATTACCAAACTAACCAATTTCAAAATTATATAATTACAAAAGCAGCTTTACCAGTTTGTTACTGTAGTCCACTAAATTCCAAACTAGCCACTTTCTTAAAGTATAATTACCAGAGATATTTTTTAATATATTACCAGAGACATTATTGAATATAATACCAAGATAGACCACTAGCACACATATATTGCTACTCAATTAAATTAATCCTTATTGAAATTATAGACTTAATATTGAAAACTTGACAGAGCATGTCAGTTCAACCCAAACCAAGACCCAAACCCATCATAAATCATTATACAGAGTTTACCAAGAAAACTTATGTCATTGTTAAAGAAATGTCAATATTTACCCTTAAGCGTTTTTCCAACTGTAAACGCCATGTTAGATCTTCCAATTGTTTTTCAAGTTTATCTTTTGCTTCTTTAAGTACACCCGTGTCATGTGCTTTCTGCAAAAAAGTAAGATGTTCATTGAAGTTGGTAAAATCAGAAAAGATGAACTAAACGATTCGAAATCTTATTACTCTCTCAACAATTACAAAACAATGAAAATTGAAAAACTGAGATAGAGATTGAATATTTCCTAGCAATCACATTCACCTCTATTTACCAACAACCCTAACTACTTCTTAAAAGCATATACAGTCACTTTAAAGAAACGACAATTTGTACCCTTCTAGTGTTAACAACTTTACAACTGTCTAAAAAAGTTTCCAAAGCTATTTCTTTTACTTTCTTGGAATTAAAACCAACAATAATAGCTTTGTATCGCTAAAATGGCACGTGAAACTAAATACTTATCATCCAACATTTAAATAAATATACCTTTTTGAGCATGCGTAACTCTTTCCTTGCTATTTTCCCCCTCCATCTGCATTGTGTAACTATGGCTCCCTTCTTTAGCCTTTTATGGTATGATGAACATCTATGACAACGCCATTGAGCCTGGAAAAAAAACTAGAATTTAGAACCTTAAAGTTTATAAGCTACAAATTACAGGGGGCACTATATGGGTAAACTGGCCAAGTACTTTACAACAACTGAAAGGAGTCAAATTTTTAAAAACTAACAAGCTTGAAACTAGTAGAAAAACACCAAAAATACCTAATACATTATTTATTAGCATCATCAGTTACTTAAAAGATAAAAATGTGTTTGCGGGTAAGCCTAACCTGATGACAAATAAAAATTTATGCATTTTGATCCAACCCTGGTCCGACCCTTTACCCAACCCTGCCATTTTGCCATCTCAATAAAACAATAGTTAAACGTATGACAGTGTTATCAAATTAACCTGCATCTTGATTGCGGCTTTAGTTTGTTTCTTTAGTTTGAATTCTTTGCGGGCCTTCAACGCACGTATGGCTGTTTGCACCTTAAGCGCTGACAAGCGGAGCTCACGGTAGACCTTCAACACATGGTATTTGCGCAAGTTTTTCTCTATTTTTATTGCAGCTTTTATCCTTCTCAGCTCTTCAAAACGTTTGCCAGCCAATCTACCTAAAAGTCGTTGCAGTTACATGTGTACGTATAGTTTGAATGATAGGTCAAGCAACTAGAGTCTAAGAACAAATTTGAATATGACTATGAAATAAGAGAGTAGAACTTATATTATATCGCTAACAGATCAAAGGTCTACAAATACAATCAAAAAGTTACTTAAAAGAAAACGTATCAGTCAGGTTGAAACTATCCAAAATGTATTTTAATGCATAAATTCTCCCAATTTATTTTCCACAAAATAAACATAATATAACTAAAATAATATGCTTTTTGTAACCATATTTATATTTGACAGACTAATCTATTCTCACCATAGTCCATCCGAAAAATATTGTCCACATTAGAAAATGTATTATTATTGAAATAATACTATTCTTTTGATCATACTTTCCACTAATTATTTACTCCCTCCATCCCAAAAAAAATTGTCCACTTCTAAATCCAGATAATTATAATTTACTAAACTACTCGTTTAGACCAGATTCCGTTATGACCCGATTTTATTATGGCCATAGTTGTCAATAGCGAATAGCGGTAAAGAGCGACAAGTCACCTATACGCTACGTCGGGAATAGCGATAGATAGCGGGCACTATTTGTGTTTAGCGATAACATAGCATAATTTTTTTAAATTAATTATATATAGTATTTACTATAGTTTATCTTTTAATACTTAATATGGACATGCTAGAATAAGTTTTAGGTCAAATATTGATAAAAACATAAATATTAAGGTTGTATCATGTCACTTTGTAAAAGTAAATATGTAACCCTCTAAGATCAAGTAGCAAGACTTTCACCTCGACAAAATGATTGTATGACAACTGAACCCTTTCGAATTTCAATAAACTGTTTGTAAGCAATATGAGTTCGAATTCGCCTTTGAATAATTTGCGCTGCACTACTAAGGACTTCAGTTCTCCTTGCATCTAATTCAGCCATCTGTCCAGCTCTCAGGAATACCTTTGTTTTACCCACCTGTATAAAGTGTCATGTGATTATCAAAGTTCATTCACGCATTTGGATAAATAGATATAGGTATATGTATGCATTCATACTTACCTGAAATCCTTTGACTCCCTTCTTTTCTAAGATCTTTTCACATGCAACCTTTTCATCAAAGCTGATTGAGAAAGCAAAGAAATGTTTTAAGAATGAAAATTTCTAAACATTAAATGAAAAAAACTTGAAATGATTTAGTGTTACATTTGAGGGTGAAGGAAAGAACTACCTTCCTGTTAAGACTTCAGGGGCAAGAAGTCCAAATCTGTTTATAAACTCAAAGAAAGGACGACGAGTAGGATAACCAGCACAACTGATTCGGATTGCCTCTAAAACACCCTATATAACAAAATAAGTAGTCATATGCAATTAGCTAAAAGTGGAGCTGGTAAGATGGGTCGAAAAGGTTACAGAGATCATATTCTTACAATATCGAAACAGAATTAATCATTATTATAGGTAAAACATAGAGATAGCAACTGGCAAGATGAGCATGATGGGTAGGGTAGTCTCACAGACTCTCAACTACATTTTTTTTTCTTCAGTTTTTAACAAATAATATGTTGGAATATTTTGTAATACCATAAAAATACTTTGTGAAAAATACAAAATAATAAATTAACTGGTGTTACAAGTTTGAATATATTATGGGTTTCAACTAATTATTTATGTTGAATAGAAGTTTCAACTCATAATTATGTTGAATAGGTGTTTCAACTCATGTTTATGGACAATGAATGATGAGTTTCAACTCATTCTTGTCCTATAAATACCAAGGTGAACCTTGGTTGAAAACACACTAATCTACACCAAATAACTCCACTCTCTAAATCTCTCTCATTCTCTCTTTAAAGAACTTTCAACATATTTTGATTATGTTTATGTTTTTAGGTATAATTTGGGTTGTGAGTCAATCCCGGCAGTACATACTGCTTTGGCTGTCGTACCCTGGGAAACAAACGAGTTCTCTTGGGAGACTCGGAATTTGTCTTAAGGGACCCGTGTTGAACACGAATCCTCAACCACGATTATGCTTCTGCTTCTACTCATTTCTTGTATTTCTAATTTTTCGGTTGTATTCATATTGTAATTTACTTGTATTCTTTATTTCTTTGTATTATAATTGAATTTATCAAAAAAAATTTAGTTTTTAAGATCAGAAATATAAACTAACCTTTTGTAGGTTCAAGATTAGTTTCCATATGTGTGTTAAGAACGATTATGCTTGTGTACGCATTTTACGAAAACCAATATTTCTTATTTGCAAGTAAAATATCGTTCATATGTGAAACTTGTGTTTTAACATGTGTGTTAAAACCTAATGTTATTCTAATTAAGTATTAGAAGAGATTCTTTATGATATAATCAATTTTGTATGGATTTAGTATTAATCTTTAAATTTAAAATCGTTTTTTTTTTGTGTTAGAAACAAATGATGAAATCATTATTCACTCGAAAACATTGACAATCATGATCATTAAATATGCGTGCTTTACAAATGATTATTTTTTTAAAAAAATGGTGTTAAAAAGTTTGTGCAAACGTTTTGTTGGAACCTTTCATTACATAAACCATATGCTTAGAACGTTTGATGTAGACTTTTTGTTGACTAATGTGCGTGTTAGAAATCATTTACTTATCTAGCATGTGGGTTAGATATGACATAAATTTTATGGTCTAAAAGCGTCTTATGTAGGCGTTTATTCTTAACATTTGTGTTAATGATAAATTTAAATAAGAGTGTTTTATGTAAACATCTTATCTCTAACGTGTGCGTTAGAAGTTATTTATTCAATAAAACTATTTACAATTTTGGGTATTGATTTCCGTAATCAAAACATAAAATTAAATTGGTTTATTTCGAAACTGCTAAATGCATGTTTTGACAAAACTAAGATTTGGTTTAGAATGAAATAAACCAAAAGTTTCACAAAAAGTGTTAATACATTTTGTTACTTTTGTGAAAAGTAACACGTCATAAAGCAATAATAGATTCAAGTTGACTATTTGATGGAAAGATAAATCTTTGTTGCTATGAACATATATAATTGTTCAAATACTAATAC
Organism: Tagetes erecta; assembly: GCA_030867185.1. Taxonomy (NCBI): domain Eukaryota; kingdom Viridiplantae; phylum Streptophyta; class Magnoliopsida; order Asterales; family Asteraceae; genus Tagetes; species Tagetes erecta. The sequence goes on along the minus strand of CM061491.1, from coordinate 49,324,064 downwards.
ATGTGAACAATTTACTATATAAACAACATGATGTTTTATATCAATTTTGTGATTGTTCAAAGTGGGAGTACCACTATGGGAGATCAATTTGTGGTTCTTCAAAGTCCATATGAGTCAATGATGAAACCTTTTGAGAAAAAGGTAAAAAAGTTTATGATCCTAGATTGAATGACGGTCTATGTACGTTTATGTAACATACATATTAGACATTCCTAAATAGTGAGATTTTGGGATGTTGAACAACTCTCATTGTTTGTTTAAACTATGAGATGAATGTTTTGAACGAATATTGGGATATTCCTTAAAAACTGTGAAGAATCAGAATGATGCATCTTCTGTTCACATGCTAGAGTATTGTAGTCTAAAGCATGCTAGACTAGTACTTGTTAATTATGGTGCTCTGAGGAGACTATTAATGTGAAACGTTCAACTCATATACAATATAAAAGTAAAGTTGTGTATAAGACAATGTGAATGACGGTTGTCATTCAATCTAAGAAAAGTCATATAACTTATGGAGAACTCAATTTTCTAGATTTAATCTGGATGATAACTTAAGAGTATTTAAGTTTGAGATGGTTGATAACAACTTATGACAAGGCATGTGTTGCTTTAGTCGGCAAACAAGCATTGACGACATCATTGATACAAGACGTTGATCTTGTTCAAATCATGGATGTCTAATCGTATATTTAAACATTTTCTATCTAAGTGCAAGAAATGTGGGGGGACGCCATTTGAGAAATGGTATTTGAGAAGTTTTCTCAAACCCGTATCAAAAGAGAACCTTTTGTTGAGCCAAATATAATGCAAATATGTGACCGAATCTACTAGTTAGACTCGAAGGTTAATTAGTTATATTTGACATCCAATTACTAATGGCCGGATATGTTAGCCTTGAAATGTATTTTTAAAGACAAAATGTACCCACATTCGGGTTGATACCTGGGGTTATAGTCTTAAAAAATGTAAAAAAGCAAAATTAACTTGTGAGTTAATAACACATCGTAACAACTCATCTCACTGCAATTATCTGTATTGACTTGACGGAGTCATAGACAAAGGTTTTGGAACCAACAACCGTGGGTTGATAAAAGACGGAGTTGTAGAATGAGACTAAAGCCCATGAAAAAAGGTATATGAAGGAAAACCTAACTTAGTTGACTGGAGATCTCAAGATCTAAGTTCAATAGGACAACCTACTCATATCTAAGGGTGGTCACTGTGGGGGCATAGTTAATATATCAGTCGATATATAAGCTAATATGTATAAATGTTTATATATGTCCTCCTAAATTATAAAGGGAGCTTAAATACTTCCTAGTCCATTCCTATAACAACAGTGGCACGTTGTGAGGCTAAGCATACCGTATGGTTAATGATTTGCGTAATCATAGTAACCTTAATGCTTTTAATGATTTTTTAGATAAATCGCCGATGTGAAAGAGAAGTGGGGTCGCTTCGAATGAAATTGTGGGGTGCGTAATTCTTAGAGCTTTCGCAGAACCAGGCTAGTGTTCCATGACCATAACGGACACGACAATGAGGGTTTGACCGAACCAGGGAGAATGTTGTGTGAAGTGTATTGTCGTCTCCATAAATGGTGGTTGGTTCAAGGACATCACGTCTACCGAACCACTAGGAGACTAAGTATGCATCACAATGGAAAGTTCAAAGGTAACACCTACCTATCCGACAATACTCAACCGCTGAATTATATCTAAGAAACTTATATGTAACGATCAATTTGGATTGTTGGAGTAATATGTGAAAATGAGTTTTCACATGAGAAAATGAGTTTTTCATGAGATTTTGTCTTTTTCCCATGTGGGGTTTTGTTGGAATATTTTGTAATTCCACAAAAATACTTTGTGAAAAATACAAAATAATAAATTAATTGGTGTTATAAGTATGAATATATTGTGAATTTCAACTAATTATTTATGTTGAATAGAAGTTTCAACTCATAATTATGTTGAATAGGTGTTTCAACTCATTTTTATGGACAATGAATGATGAGTTTCAACTCATTCTTGTCCTATAAATACCAAGGTGAACCTTGGTGAAAACACACTTATCTACACCAAATAACTCCACTCTCTAAATCTCTCTCATTCTCTCTTTAAAGAACTTTCAACATATTTTGATTATGTTCATGTTTTTAGGTATAATTTGGGTTGTGAGTCAACCCCGACAGTACATACTGCTTCGGCTGTTGTACCCTGGGAAACAAACGAGTTCTCTTGGGAGACTCGGAATTTGTTTTAAGGGACCCGTGTTGAACACGAATCCTCAGCCACGATTATGCTTCTGCTTCTACTCATTTCTTGTATTTCTAATTTTTCGGTTGTAATCATATTGTAATTTACTTGTATTCTTTATTTCTTTGTATTATAATTGAATTTATCAAAGAATTTTTAGTTTTTTGTACGAACGGTTCCTACATAATATAATTACAGATATAACATGGCTCAACTCTTTGAATAAAAATATCTAGGAGTGTAGTGTTTGTACTAATATATAATACACTATGTGCAAAACAAATTACCCGTTTTGAAGATAACCTGTTTTGGCTTGTTATCCAACCAATGCATCCGCCAATGGGGTTGGTGGCCCATTGGTCACACTCTTGTGTTTGGAGAACTAGCCACTAGGTCTTGGGTTCAAATCCTGCAGTGGGCAAGTTGTGGTGTATTTATCCTAGAAAATCTAGGAGTAGCTGTTAAAAAATAATAACAGTGCATCGAGCCCAATTTGCCACCTCTAATAAACACTAGCGACTAGAGGGAAAGAAGGGTTTTATTTATCCTAGAAAATCTAGGAGTTTACGTTAAAAAAAATAGTGCATCCGCCAAATTTGCCACCTCTAATAAACAGTAATAGACTAGATGGAAAGAATTTAGTGTACTCACACCACAGCGTAGTTGTTGCAAGATGTTGGCATTCTCAAATATGGCAGGTTTCAGTTGATTGTTTGGTTTTACGCATCTGATATAATGAGGTTCTGTTGCATTTAGTGTCTCCATCAGTTGTTGCAATTGCAACTGCATCAATTAGTTGCATGTTAGTGTAACCCCATGCAGAAGGGTTAATTGTGTAAGCACCCCTCTTTTGAGGGTGGAACACACTGTCCTCAAGGGTGACACTTACAAAAATAGAAATAGGTAAAAGTGGTGATTCAACCCATTTATTTATGAATGGGTAGATTTGGCTTACGTTTTATCTCTAACAGGACAAAGTGGTATGCTCAAAAAAATTAGCTTAGAACAAAATAGGTTGAAGTCACCCAAAACTGTATGTTTCACACATAAATCTAGTAAATCATTTTATTCAAGTTGTTATACTAAGTGTTTAAGACAAGCAATCCCAAACACCCCTGTAAGTAAAGATACCTTAAAACGAGACCCAATTGAAGAAAACTTGGAAGATTTAGGAGACTCTTCAGCAAGTGGAGGGAAAAGGCCAGCCACAAAGGAACACCTGGAATCACCCAATAGGTCTTGGTGTTCAGGGACCACATAGTCTTTATTTTTGTCAAGAAACTGATTAGATTGATACTGGACCTGAATTGACAATTAGAATAAGTACAATTAAACATAGGTATTTACATTTATATGCATAACTCGACAAATACATACCTCCCCAGCATAATGTGCTACAGTGAAATCTGTACGTGACAGCTTGGGCTTCACAAAGCGTTTGTGATTTCTGAAGGTCTGATAAAGCTTGTTTGAAAATGTTTCATGTGTAGACTTGGGGAACATACTAAAAGTGTAAGATTCAGTAGTAAGAGTACGGAAGGAATGCTATAAACCATGATTATAATTAGAGCTTGCAAGATGGGCATGTTGGGAATGGATCAAGATGAGTTTGGTTTGAAAGAGTCATATTCAAATATGGGTCCAAATCGGTTTCCGGGAAAATACCTTCCTATTTCTATTCTATGACTTATTTGTGTATATCATAGTTATCAAAAGCCCTCGCTTGAGCGCCTAGGCAACCAAAAAAAGCGAGTCCCTATAATTGCGCTCTCGTTTCCTATGAAAATTAATCCTTAAAAAATCTCGCATACAACTAATTTTTTTTATTAATTTAAATTAAGTAACTGACATTACCAATTTATACTCCATATTTGGCTAATTGGATCCAAAAGTTCCCGCTAGTATTAGCATTTCATAAAGGTTTAACCCTAAACCGAATGCATTCAAGAAATTTTTTCTCTAAGGTCTTTGATTGAAGTTGATTCTGATGGTTTTGAAGATTTATGAAATTTTGATCTGCAATATTTACTATTTATTACTTTATGAAGTTTTTGTTTTCAAGTATTAATATTTTGGTATATAAGATAATTTTGGTACTTTATGTTGAGATTTACCATTATGGTATTGGAATATTTTTGGTATTTGAAGTAATTGTTAGTTTCTGTTACATAATATATGCTACTTTTTTTTCTTTTAGTGCGCTTTTTTTCTTAAGAACACGCTTTTTTGTGACTTTCGCCTAGGCCCTAGCTCCACCCTCTCGTCTAGAGTGCGCAACACGCCTTTGATAACTATGGTGTATATTAAAAGCGTTAATTTATTTCAAAATCACTACAAAAGGTAGTAATCGAATCTTTTTAACAAATGCATTATGATGGCGTTTGCATTACAAAAACATACTTTGGGCAACTTTTAACTCGTTAAAGTATATATTTTATAAGGTATACAACCCAAATTGACCCATTGAAAAGTAAATGTGTCGAAGTGACACCTTCGGTGATTTGTTATAGAATATTGTATATATATACAACAAATAATATCTTACCAAGCTTCATCAAGGAGGGCAATGATTCCACCAGGTTTCTGTGATACAAATACTTCTTCAATTCAGAGAATTGCGTAATCCACAAAACATTAATAAACTCTTTTTGTATCTCGAAGATGCTTTGTTATAATGCTTTTATTATTAATTGTAGAAACAAAATTACAAATCTATATACCTATTGTATTCTATATATCAAAACTAGACCATTTAATCCATGTTCAACAAATCAAGTGCTAGGCGTTCAGTCAACCACCTAGCTCCACCTAGTCCTTTTTAAAGAACAGATTTTTTCAAATATTTGAAACAAAGTTCTAATGTTCTCAATTACTTTTCATTTTAAAGATACATAACAATGCCACATGTTCATGTGGATCAAAAGCGAAAATACGTTAACAAAAAAGTAAACAGCTAATGCTACACATACATACATACATATGCATGCATGCATGCGTACATACGTACATGCGTACATGCGTACATACATGTATGTGCATACCTATATGTATATGCTTGTATGTATCTAACTATTTGCAGTTAGGAATGGGTAAATGCAACTGATATTGATAATACCTTTTCAATGAGATCTAAAACATCTTGGTTATCAACAAATTCAATGTAGCTCCAGTTAATAGCCTCTCTCGTATATTCTTCTTGCTCCATCTTAAACACATGCTGATTAAAGTGTTGCTGCAGTTTCTCATTCGTGAAATTGATGCAAAATTGCTCAAAGCTGCACTTTAATTTTTGTTAAAAAGTATATGTGGTTATTAAAAGGGGTTGAGTTTAGTTCAACTTTCTAGATATATAACATCTGGTTTTTCAAAATTAATAGTAGTTATATTTACACCTGTTGTTCTTGAAGCTTTCAAAACCGTATATATCAAGGACCCCAATCAGAGTTCTTGAGGTTCGATCTTGTCCAATCGAGACATTTATTTTATCTACCAGCCTGAAAATATCAAAGAAAAAACGCCATTTGCTTTGGAAGTTCATCAGTTACGGCAAAATCTAATGTTATATTTCTACTTCAATAGGCAAAATGTAACCTAAAAGGAAATGGTTCAAATGTGTCAAATGCGTCAAAAGTGACCCAAAACACACTATTAACACACAAAACTCCTAAATCACTTTATTCATTAAGTAACATTATTATTGAAATAAGGGTTTTGATTACAACAGCCCTAGATATGTATTTTATGTTAAAATGATGGACAAGGTACAATAATATAAAGCCTGGTGAGTTTTGGAATTGATGATTGGTGGTTAAAATACTACCAGTTAAGCATAAAAGCATCCTTAACTGCAACCCTTAGGTCTAATGTTATATAAACCATTAAGATAACATAAATTTTATAACCATATTACACGCTATTTATTTGAATACAAAAGTGTGGATAAAAGGATTCAAGCGTCAACAAAATCGACGCGTCCGGTAGCAAAATATACCTATAGTTACCCAACCCGGTTAAACAGCCCATGTACCACCTCTATTTTGTAGGACAACTTCATACCAATCAAATAATCTGGAATATATTGTTTTAGCTAACCCATCCCTGCTGACTGCTGCACTAAGAGGATCAAGACTTCTTTTTATTATTTCTTCAGGAGTAATCATCACTCGTTTACATAATGCATCTTCCAAACCCACAGAACCACACCTAACATAAAAACTTATAGATTCAGCTAACTCATAACAATTTATAGAACTCACAAATTCTCATGAATTTGAAGAAATACATACCTAAGGAGCTCCGCAGTCATTTTTAAATGAAATTTAGCCTTATCATCTTTTAAAACTGAAGAATCAATATCTTTCCCTTTGGTGAATTCAATATTGCCAAGATGAAGAATAGCAGCAGTAACTCTAAAAATCGCTTCCTGTATGAATAATATAAGGGTAATAACTCTATAAATCCCTTTGGTGGCAAAATGTATCGAACAACAACTGAAACAAAATAGATCAACAATCCTATATATACATCTTTGTCTTTGCTTTTTGGAATCTTAATGATGTATAATGTATTACATACGAATACGATTAAGAAAAGTATAATGTATTGGATTTCATAACAAAGTGTGTGTAAGTATATTAACTAAACTAAAGAGGTCAAAAATGTATATAGAATAAACCCGTTATGACTAAACCAAGGTTTGACCATTAGAAAGTAAAATGACAGTTTTAAGTTAAATTTGTCATAGGTCGTTTGTGTCGGGGTTTGGTTGTTATCCGGGAACAGTTACATCGCTTAGGATGGTAGTTATGATTATTTAAGTATTTATATGTGATATATGTAGTATGTACCATGAACAAGTATCACTTTCAATAGAAGTTTCTGTTATATGCAATTGTTTTGTGCAAGTGTTGTGAGAGTGTTTTATTGTTTAACCATGGTTCGGCCAGTGAGAGAACTAAGGTCTGAATTGCGTCCTGATGCAAACATAATATTACAATGCAATGTAATTTAATTATTGTATTGAAGTGTTTAGGAGGTATTACGTGTTTTGAATACTCTTTGGATGACTTTTTAGTCGTTTCAACATGTTTCCAGTTTAGTAACCTTAAATTTAGCCCGTTTGACCTGTTTGCATTTTTGTTATTCTGAAAACTTTTTCCATTTAACCGAAATCAGCCACTTTACTCATAAATGGGTCAAAATTGCACCTTTATATAAAATAGAAGAAAATTCTGAGAAAAATACCTGCTCTTCTTTGCTTATTCCAACAACATCCATAGCTCTCCTTGTGGCAAGATATTCATGGGCATCATTAATACCCGCCAGTTCATAACATTTTGACTGGTTAAGATAATGAAAAGATTTTGGGTTTCCCAACTGATATTTCTCAATTTCCTGATTATAGAAGAATATATAACTTCAGGTAAAAATAATATTTTGCTAACAACTTAGTTGCAGAGAGAGATACCTCTTGTGGTGCTGCACATAAAAGGTAAAAACAGTGGTAGTTGCGCTCGGGGTCATTTATTTGGCAAACACGAGACCGTTCAAGAAGATATGTCCTGATGGCTGCTCCTGATATTCTTCCATGTTTATCAAATTGGATTTCAACAAATTTTCCAAAACGACTGAAACATCAAGAAGATAAGAGAAATTAAAATTTGGAGAATGATAGAATAACAAAACTGTAATGTGTTTATAGAATGAAAGTAGAGGTGGTAAGACAGGTGTGTTGGCCAGATGAGTAACAAGTGCAAGCGGGTTCAGGTTGAAATGGTTCCTTTCTCATATCAAGGATTGAAACAAGCCAGACTGGGTTTGGTTGACCCATAAATATTGTATACCACTTTTGTAGATATGTGTTGAATCTGATTATAATATCTTTATTAATGCACTAATAATATAAATTCTTGAGTGAAAATGATTTAACAGCTTGTATGCAATAAAACTACTTTAGGTGACTTTTAACCTGTTCTATCAGTTTGAACCATTTCCCTTTCAGCTAAGTTTTTTTTAATTTGACATGTATAAGATCAAATAAATTCGCTCATTGAATGAGCACAAAAAGAATCCTAAATGTCTCTTTATGGCAGCTACTATTGGCTGCTTAACAATTTTTATTAAAAAAACGCTATAATGTAAATTTTGAATCCTAATGATACCAAAAAGGTTGTCGGATGAAATAGGAACATCGTACATAATATCAAGCAGTTAAAAATACATAATATTAACTTATCAAGGAAATCACCTGGAATTGTTATTCCTAACAGTTTTAGCGTTGCCAAATGCTTCAAGAACTGGATTTGACTGCATTCACAATGGTGGCATACACTTTATCAGGATGATAGAATGATATGTATGTACATCACACACACACATAAAGACATGCATTTAGTTTTACATAAATATGCAGGGTAAAAGCACAGTAAGAACATAAATGTAGGTGAGAACGGTAAGAACCTATCAATTTTTTGAGTTCAAATCATTCAAATCATTCAAGTCTATGTAAGCATATATACATTTATACATACATACATACAAATATATATGCGTACATATGCATGGCTATACATGTATATATTTATGTGAGTATATGTATGCCAGGTTCCATTAATTACAGAATAGTTAAGTAGTTTTAATATAGAACTATACGTCATGTATCATACTTCGAGAACTTGTTGTTCCACTGTGCGCCCTTCAGTAGCTTTCCGGCCACCCAAATAGGCTAAATACTGCATAAGCATTTTGGTTGTCTCAGTTTTACCTGCTCCACTCTCACCGCTGACCAGAATAGAATTGCTTTTTCCCTCATTAATCATAGCCCTAGTTTCATAAAAGATCAAATTACACGTTCAAAGAACCTGACAATTATCATCAAGTCACTCAAGAAATGACAAACCTGTAAGATGCATCAGCGACTGCAAATACATGGGGACTCAGTTCCCCAAACGGTGCTCCCTTATATTCATCCATCATATGACTATCATACAAATGAGGTAACTTTTGGAATGGATTTATTGCAATTAGAATATTTCCGGTGTAAGTCTGCAATGGTTGTGAAGAGAACGATGATTAAACAAATTAATATTAGAGTAGTTATTTTTAACCTATTTAACTGGCATTATCATAGTCTCCAAGGTATCTATGTGCAATAAACAATTCTATATGCAATATACTTTGTGGTTTATCTCAAAATTATTATATCGTTTAACATGCGAAGATAACATACGTAGATTTCATTGAGTTCATATCTAATTCTTAAGTTTTGTAGGACTCCTGGCTCATGTAAATATGATAGTTTTGTCATGTCATCAACACCGCCAGCTGGAGCTTCCGTATCCTTTGGATATATCTGTGATAACTTTGCAACAACCTGAAAAACAACCAAAAAAATATAAACATAATCAGTTTTTGATATTAACATGAATATAAAATAATAATAAAAAAATAAATTACCAACCTTTTTGAGGTCAGGAGTCTCGATCTCAGCTTCTTGTTTCGTAATCTTTGTTACTTGTCCATCAATCCATGCGTTGTTTGGATCTTCAACCCAGACATGAGACCCTACTATGATATTCACCAAAGAGCTCTGTTGCACAACAAATTAGTCATAGATAGAGCATAAAATACATATTTACACATGCATGTGTATTTGTATAAAACTATGCCTAGTGAGCTGCATAACCGCAAACAGAAACTATTTAGACAAGTGGACAACATGCATGCTAAAATTGGCAATTAAACTTGTTAAACATAGCATATGAGCGATGTTTTACTAGAAATCAATAGAGATAAGATATGAATCAAATTAAGCTAATCTCCTTACATAAACTGATAAAATGAAAAGTAATTGTATTATTCAAACATGTACATAGAGACCCCTGTATCAGATATTCGGATGTAAGCTACAGATATCCTAGAAATTGATAATTACGTTTAGATTTTATAACAAATGTTCATTTATAAGATACAAATCTACTATCTATAACATCAAAATTAAAACCAAAATCATAGCCCTAATTTAAACATATGATTCTAGTAGCATGAATGCACCTACCATTTTGAAAACGTGAACGAAACCCTTAAAATTGTTCTTGTGAGGTATAACCCAGAGCTCGCTTCGTGTTGAGCCAGCTCTATATTATTCTATCGTTGACATCATGATTGATCTGCATTGAAGCTTAACATAAACAATTGATCGCTGATTCACAAAAATTTTATCATCAATTTCTTCTTCTTCATGTGATCTATTCGTGTAATTTTCTCTCTCGCACAAAATTCGTCTCTTCGGTGTCTACATGTTTGTGGAAATGACATGGTTCAATCGATACCCTATGAAGTCAGATCTGTTTTACGAAATTGTCGGAGATTCTGACCATGAAATGCGTCTCAATTTCATCTAAGGGTTTCGAACACATCGTTGCTAATTGCTATGCATGCGCATTTGTTACATCAACATGAACGTCAAAACCATTTTCTCTCATTTTCTTTTCTTAATTTTTGTTTCCATCCCTCCTTTAATTAAACTCGGGAACACAACTTATTTTAATTCCTACTATTTCGTTTATTGAAACTCAAAAACTTTTTTCTTAAATCCTTCAATTTCCTTTCTTTCCTTTCGTTAATTAAACTTAAGAACACAGTAAAAGCGATTGTTAGGCACAGGTGCACCCACGACAGGAGACGAACCAACTCAGCTCGTTAGTATATCGTCCCGGGTTGGTTATGTGGTCTCATGGGAACGAGAATGACGTGATGAGCTTGCGATGAGGAGGGAATTGTGTAGTTGCTTTTTATGCAGTTGTGAATTTTAATGGATTCTTTTTATACCGTTAGTTAATACTTAATAAAAAACTTTTTAATTCTAAAAATCACACTTATATAAACCATACTATTTTATACAAAACACTACACAAAAAACTACAAAAACTCTCTCACTTTAATCCTATTTTTAAAAAATGTGATGCGATACAACTTATTCAACAACTATCTTCGGAATCTAAATATGGTCATCCTCTTCATCTGAATCAGACGCTCAAGATATGGTTCAATCATCAAAAAGGTATGTTTGCCGATATCGTGTGGTGGTGGGGACACCCTCATGAACGATTACTTTGTAGATGATCCAAAATTTAATGAGGTTTTTCGATAACGTTATCGTATTTCAAAAAGACTATTTTTAAAAAATAGTCCACGACATAGGTGAATGATCCGATTATTTTCAAGAGGGTTATGATGGGAGGAGGAAAAAAGTTCTACATATGCGGTCAAACAACTAGCAATATATAACCCTCCTAACGAATACGATAATTATCTTGTCATGTCTGATAGGACTTCATATGAGTATTTTTGTTAGGCAGTTATTACTTTATACGGAAAAGAGTTTATGTGTGCGACAACAAGTCACGACATAGCAGTATTGTACCAAGCACACAAGGAAAAGCATGGCATACCTGGTATGATCGGTATCATTGATTGTACACATTAGGTTTAGAGACATTGTCTAACGAGATTGTGTGGATAATTCCACCGAGGTGTTCATGAATACCCAACAATGATAACTGACGCAGTAGCATCAAATGATTTGTGGATTTGGCATTCTTACTTTGGTTATGTAGGTTCAAACAGCGACATCAACATACTCAATTATTCTCCCATTTTTATAACTGTTCACCGAAGTGTCCATTCGTGGTAAACGAGCAAGAGCACGAGCGTGGTTACTTTCTTGTGGACGATATTTACCCAACCTGATCAGTTTTTCTAAAAACAAATTTTTATCCATCTAATGAGAAGGTCCAAGAATCAGTAAGAAAAGAGTTGAGCACACTTTTGGAGTGCTAAAGGGTAAATGGGGTATTATTAAGAGTTGGACACGAGCTTTTAAACAAGAGAAGATAACAAACATGATGTACACTTGTTGGTTATTACATGATATCATTCTAAAAGACGAGAGAAAGCGCTATCACTCGTACACATAATGGACCCCGAAACGATGAAGAGGATGATGTAGATAGCGAATGTCGACTAAAGGATGCTAATTTGCATCCTAGGCTAAAATACAATATTGTTGAACACATATTGTCTAACATCGGTTAAATCGTTTTAGACTTTTTTTATTAACTTGTTTTAATTTAAATGAAAGTTGTAGTCTTTCATTTTTATTATTAATGAAACGAGTTTTATAGAGTCTCTCGCGCGTTAAGCGAGAGTGGTTATTACCATTAGTGTAGTACGTTAGATATTCGGGTACTTACTTTTTAAAATTACAAAACATATTGACTTCTTGGTTAGTTATAGAAGTGCATGCCTTTTACAAAAGATACCGGTTTGTTTGTAAATGGTTTTCATCTAAATCCACCTGCAAGTACCTCCTGAATAGATTTGAATTAGATAAAAAAAAAAGTTTAAAGTAGAACTTAAAATAAAACCCAACATCCCAAAAAATTAAGTAAATTCATACACTTTATGATTTCGTTTGCAAAAAAAAAAGACTAATAAATGACCTATCACATGTGTCGGCTAATAACAATCTTACTTGTGCAAATAACTAAGAGTTAATAATAAATGTGCCAATAGAATACTTAAAATCGTTCTAGAAATGGAAATAACCTAATTTACTCTTCTAGTATCCGGTCATTAATAGGGAGATAGAGTAAATCACCAAAAGATTACTCGCTGTAACACATTTTTTTAAAAATCAACATCCAACAATCAAAACTAAAAGAACCCATTTTCTCAATTTAGCCTTATAACATTGATTTTAAAACTTCATGCTTGAAACAAAACAAAAACCATAAATCAAACCCAAAGCTAATTCCAAATCAATGCAAGTTGCAATTAACCGTATCAGAATCTAAGTAGATCATATGATCAATGAGTAAAAACATTAAACAAACCCGATAATAAATTCTCAAGGTTAACGCATATTTGTCGGCTTTTGTCTCTCACCGATTATCTTCATCACAATTTCTTTCTATCTCTTTAAACACCAAACCCAACTAATCAGAGATGTTCATCGTAGTTCCAGCAGTTGCAAGTGTCTAAGATTCAAATGAAGAAAAATAAGCAATTAATACATTAAGTAATTCAAGCCTACATTAATTGCTAACAGTTGTAAATATTAAGCATGACAAAGATATATATATATATATTGTATGTTTCACATAAAAACTCATTGAGATAGTAATCAGACCAAACCATCCACATTATTTTACCCACATTGTATGTCAAAGATATCTATTTCGATTCTAAATTTTCTGGTGATAATGTTGTATAAGGGGCAAGAAACCCACCTGCAATCGAAGACGAAGATCAAGCACAAAGAAAACAAACCCGAACCAGAAGACCCCAAGCTATATTTCTTGATTTGAAAACATCAAAATCAAACCATCAAATGAATTGAAACCATGAAATTCAATCATCTGAACGATGACTGAATTTCTATGTTCTACTGTTTTGCGAAATACAAATCTAGAGGCTCGATCATTAGGATTAAAAGTATGCAAATAACTCTAAACCCTCACCGATAGATTAAGAAAAGCAATCATGGGTGATTAGCATAAATTAGGCTCAAATTAATGACAAGTTAACTACTAATGTTACTGGTGGAAATCAAAACAGACTTAAAAAACTACAATATCAAGTAAATCGGTTTAAAAGTAAATCAAAAGAGGAACAAAAGTAGTTTGAATTAACCTGGGAAAATAAGATGATATATTTCAGTGTATTTTAATTTCATTTTTAGATAGTAACCTTTTAACCTCACAGAACTTATTTTACCAAAATTCTACCCATTAAACATGTTTTAAGCACTTAAAGAAACGAAAATGACTATCTTTAAACTGCTACTTTGTCTTGTTAATTCTTTAAATGGTCAACCCAATATTTCCTTTACATCCAGTGAGGTCCGAATTTATGAACTTTTACCCGTTGCAACCCGTGTACTTAATTAATTTCATATATAAGCATTAATAAAATTTCAACAACGAATATCATAAGATTCAAACTTTCTAAGGTATTAGGCATAATACAAACATGTGAAGCACTCAAGCACCTTCTTTATTATCACAATATTCCAACCCGAACACTATTGCCAGCTTTAAATGGCCATAGCATCCAATTTCTAACACATCAAATTCATGTGGTGATTTAGTATATCTTCAAAGAAAACTTACATCATCTTGAATCATGTTTAATAAAACAAAAAAATTTAAAAGTGTTCCATGTGCGCAATACCTAAAAACCACATAATGAGTCGAATTATTCCTAAACCCATTACACCAAAAAAAAGTAACCTGCAAGAACACTTTTTCACACTTTTAGTCAAAAAATATGAAGGAATACAAATTGTAAAAAATAGAAGCAAAAGTGAAATAATATTTGAATACCTTCAGGTACTTCGCAATGCCTTATCGTCATTTGCAACCCCGTTGAAGTGCAAAGAATAATGCTTTCATTACTTTTATCTTGATATGGTTTACTTCATCTTGAGACCTAAATCCGAAAAAATGAAAACAATACCAAATTGGTTGCAACGCCATAAAATGAACCGAGATAGAAAGAACACAGCGCAAATCACAATATTCAACACCCCTACCCAACATCAACAATCAATCATTCACAAAAATCATGAGGCTCGGAGGGTGTGAATGGATCAAATCATTATGGCTGCAGTGAATGCCACGCCAATGCCAGATCCACACCCCATCATCATAACCTTCTAGGGTTTCATAACAACATCCATAAACATGGTTTCAAAACCCCCCAAATTGGCAGAATATATGCCATGCATAATCATCTGATAAAACTAAGACATCAAGTTAGAGTTTAATAAGAATAACCCATAACATAAATCAAAAGCAAGAAATCTGAAGAATCAAACCATCAGTTGCAACAATCCACCACCAACAATAAACGAAAAACAAATCGCTGGAAACGAAGGGTTTTTACCCTATAATTCCACCGTCACAACCGCCAGAATCCATAAAAAATTCACCGTTGACGCCATGCACCATGACAACGCCACCATGACAATGCAACCATGAAAGCCCACAGTCCAACGAAATTTCGTGGAGGCGACACAACCGGCCGATGAACAGTCTCATCCGACAAAACACAGATGGTATTCAAGAAGGAGGAAGACAACTTCATCCGTGAAAGGGTATATATGTAACACACCCTAACTACATACCCCTGTACCTAAAACGAAAATTACAAAACTGCCCTGCTACTGTTCATGCTGTTTCTTTTTCAATATAGTAGAATGCTTTATTTATTTATTTTATATTAATTTTAATGAACTACCTTGTCTCCCACCTCACAAAGTGGATGCCTCTAGTCCAAAAAGGTAAGAAAATAAGAAAAATGGTGAAGTAACATGGCACAACCCCATTTGTGGGGCTCACATGGTCACCACCTCACCTTGTGAGTGCTCCTAGTCCCCATACAAATGTTGATTACACTCGACAACCAGGTTTACTCAGTTAACAAATCTTTATTAAGTTATATGATTTCAATCATGTATTTCTATTAAATGGGCTTAAAGGCCCAATAAGGGCCCAATCTAATAAACAACGCCCATTAAGATAAACGATGCTCATTAAAGGCCCATTAAGTTATAACGAGTGCTTAATCGATATATCAACATAAATGTGATTATAATAATATAAATACTCTATTTAATTGTTATTTGTATTATAATACTGATATATAGAGTTTAAACGTAATTTTATAGACAGCGATTACAAACGTGATATAAATGAGTATTCACTCAGTTATGCTCAAACAAGTGAACTATTACTAAATAAAATATTATTTGGAAACGATTCGTAATATCGTGAGTGAAATATTAACCTATATGATGATTTGAAATGAAATAAGTAGCGGGACGCGGTCTCGTAGACACGTTATATTGATCAAAACCATTTTAGAAACCATACATATATAAACCCCCTTATAGTAATTTCCCATTATCTTTTCCAAACCCTAAAGTGCAACTCCCCCACCCCTTCATGCAGTCGTCTCTTTATGCCGGATTTCGGCCAACACTGACATCCTCACAATGCGTATTATATATCAGTCTCTTCATTATGAAAGAGTTGGTACCAATAAGCGAGAGAAGATATCGAGCATCAACACGAGCAAGCTCGGGTGAAGACATTCATTAATTGTATTTGTCTTAGAATATTTGTGTAATCGGTTTGTGCTTAAGTGCACGTGTGTGACATCTGCCCCAAACCCGAACCCGATTGCCGACTCAAACCCGAAATAATATATCTTTCATTGTAATTGTATTTAAATTTTGAAAATGTGACGTTTTGCTATCATTAATATATATAAATATGTCGAGCCTTATGTTCTCCCGTCTTTAATAAACATATTGATTTCATTGCGTGTATTATCTAACGATTACTAATTAATCACTAAATACAATAACTGAATCTCAAGTATATAAATTGTTTTTTTTAAATGGATTTTATAAATATTATTAAAGATAAATACTAGTAATGTCTCAAAATAACCATTTAACGACCATATGATTTAAACACATAAAAACGTCACTTATATAAACGATACAAGATAACATGGTTAAGTTAGTAGGTTGAATTAACGATTATATTAAATTTGGGTCAGAAGTCTCAAGTTTTAAACTTAAATTAAAGTTTTAATTTAAAAGCTTTGACAACCCCAAACTTGAGGGACCAGTTCTGTAAAATTTAATAAAACCCATTTTTCCCCTGCGTGTCCCGTGTTTCCGGCGGAGCAACATGTCGGCGCCGGCGCTGTCTCTGGCGAGCTTCCGGCAGGGTCCAAAACGCTCATTTCGTCGCTTTTAATTCCAACAAAAACCGTTAAAATGCTCCTAAACCACGTTCGAACCTCGTACCACTCTCTAATTGTTCTATAATCGATCTAATTCATGTCCAATTTCATTTTTCCGAATCGGTTCAAAACCCATTTTACCAAACCATTAAAAGCATGCGTTTCAATACAAATTGAATTAATCAACTCATTTACCACGACATTTGAAGTTTGTTAACAAGCATTAATCTAGTTTTAATCCGTTACTAAGCACCAAACAAACTCAATTATGCTCAATCAAGATCAAAACGTATTCGGTTAATTTTCCAGTCAATTAACTTATTTGAACCTATGCAAAACAACCTTTCTGTGACCCTAAAGCTCCCTAGCATCACCATTTTGATTCTATCATAACACATTCCTCCATTGAATTCGTTTTTGTACGAAACCTGCAACTCGTCGATCGAGCATCAAAACATTGATACTTTCTGAAATTGGTTACGGGGATTCATCCATCATCTCATAAACATCAAATCTGGAGATTGAATTTCATTCTAACTACTTCTATCCATCGCGTTGATTATGCACCCGTCGTGTACTGTTCTTCGTCCTCTCGGATTCAATTCTTCATCAAACAGGTTAGATTTTGATGTTAAAATACTCGTGATTCAATGAGAATCAAAAGCCCTATGTTTGATCTGTGTTTGAGAATCAGGTTAAATCGAATTTGATGGACTCATGATTCTAGGGTTCATTGTATAAATGGGTTTTGCTTAGTATAAAAGAATAAAACATTTAAAACCCGAGTTTAATAACAAAAATATATTCTGGTCTAGTGGTGGGATCGGTTGTTTGTGCACAGTTTGGTCGTGGGTTCATTGCCTTCATTTCTTTAATTTTTATATTTTATGATAGTCACTATGTATAGGTTGGACTCACCGGCTTGTCGGTGTTACTTTTGTTTGTAATTGATTAACTTGTATTTGTATTAGTGCTAGCGAACCTACGGGCGAATCTATAGATTCGCCCGCAGGCCATCATGTCTTTTGTATTAGGTATCGACTGGGCGAACCTATGTGCCCAGCGAACCTGTGTTGGTTCGCTGGATAGATTCGCTAGAGCGAATCTATCAGCGAACCTAACACCACTATATATTGTAACCTTATCTTCACATTTATACAACTTTTGCACATCTTTTACCAAGACTATTTCTCACTGATTTGTGTTGTGTAATCGTTCTATTGAGGTGCTAGGAGCTTATTTTACTTATCATTGTAGCTTATTAACCTCGATTGTGTGTTAGATCTTGTTATTGGGTTGTTTGGTTAATATTCACTTTGTTCTTCATGTTTCGGACATATTTGGGTTAAACAAGTCAACAAAGCACTGAAATCACGATCATTATGGACCAACAATATGGTATCAGAGCCTTAGTGCTCTTGATTGTTTGATTCAAGTGATTTTTGTGTTGATTTTTGAAGTTTTTGGGTCGAAACACTTTTGATTCTGTTCTCAGCTTGTTTCTTGTGTTTTGGAGTTGTATTTTGCTCAAGGTTTGTAGTATTTGGTCATAGGAAGCTTTTAAAACAAACCTGTGTGCAAATGGTCAAGTTTTGAGGGTTTTCGAACTGTTTCCGTACTGTTTCAGGGTGGTTGAGCTACCAGCGAAACTATCTGTTCAACCAGCGAATCTGACTGTTCTTCCAGCGAACCTAATTCAAATTTTGTCCTGATTGGTTTGTGTTGTGGCCAGCGAATCTGAGATTTCATCGAACGAAAGTTCACCTGTTTGACTGACTGTGCAAGCGAAACTGCTGCCAAAATCAGGCCAGCGAATCTGTGCTTGCTCGTCAGCGAAACTGTTTGACTGTCTAGCGAATCTGCTTCCAGCGAATCTGCCAGCGAATCTGCTGTGTTCTTCTAGCGAAACTAGCCAGCGAATCTGTTATTTTTCAGCGAATCTATTATCTGTTCAAAGTTATGACTTCATCAACACTTAATATGAATGATCTGGACAGCGTTCAACCTAACAGGCCACCGATGCTTGTTAGTGGTGAAAACTTTGAAGATTGGAAAAGATGTTTAAAAGCGTTCTTCTACTACACGGACTACAACCAATGGGAATCTATAGTGAATGGCCCGCACGTGCCAAAAACTGTTGAAGGAACCGTCACCTCAGTAAACACAGATCCAACTACTTTTACTGAAACAGATATCAAGTTACTGGATCGTGACAAGAAGGCATTAGGGGCACTGATACTTTGCTTACATCAGGACATCTTCAACCGGTTTGCAGAACACACAACTGCAAAAAGTCTGTATGATGCATTGTGTGAATTTTATGATGGAAATGAGGATCTGAAACTGGATAGAAAAGCTCAGGCTGAAAAGGAATTCAACTCTTTTGTAGGGTATTCACAAGAGAACTTGACTGATATTACAAATAGATTCCTATCGGTGTCAAGTAATCTGAAGAAATATGATGAAAAGCTGGGCAATCACGAACAAGTAGCAAAGTTGCTAGATTCTCTTCCTCCTCAATGGAGCCTTCAAATCAAGCTGCTGAAACAAGAGAGAAACTTTCCTGATTACAAACTGATGGACGTCATCAACAAGCTGAAGTCTTTCGACCTTGATGTAAAAAGAAGAGAATATAATCAGTCAATGATGGTTCCAAACATTCCCTCTCAAAATGCTGCACTTCTCTCATCCGCTGCAAACTCTTATGTTTACAGTGCAGCATATAGAGGATCTTCAGGTCATGTGTCTGCTAAGTCTGCTGGTGCATCTACTAACGCTGGTTCAAGCTCAAATGCATCTGTCACCACACAGATTCCGTCAGACACCATGGCATTATTTGGAATGTTTGTTCACAGTTATGAAGCTCTTGTTGCAGGTGAGTTGAAAGGGAAGGGTATGACAGTAGAAGATATGTATCAGGTAGACCCTGATGATCTGGAGGAAACAGATATTCAATGGCAGATGGCTATGCTCACTCTTCGTGCCAGACGATTCATGGAAAGAACTGGTAGAAGAAACTTTGGAAATCAAGGACAGAATGCTAAGCTGGGTTATGACAAGGGAAAGTTACGATGCTATAACTGCAAACAACTGGGCCACTTCAAGAGAGAATGCCCATTACCAATCGTTACTGAGCCAGTTAACTCTGCAAATCCAAGATCTGCTCCAACTCAAGAAAAGGTTGAGGAAGCAAAGTCAAAGAATGAAACTGCACTGCTCACCAACTTTGACTGGAGTGCAGAAATTGAAGAGACCAAGGAGGAGATTAACCATGCCCTGGTTGCTGAAATTACTGAGTTTGATGACAATGAAATAAATCTCTTTGATCCGTTCAAAGAATTTTTTGGAAATGAAGAGGAAGAGAAAGTGGAGGATGCTGTTAAAGTTCAATCAGGTGTTATTGCTCAAGGACATCTGAATCATTCAGGGTTAGTTTGTGAAGCCGCTGTTAATGAAGTAAAGCATGAGGAGGAGTCTAAGGCTAGCTTGGAAGAAATGATTGAAAAGGCAAGGCTGGATGCAGTTGATGAATTCAAAAGAAGCACTCCCTACTGTCAATGTGATCGTGCTCTGGCCGCCGAAAAACTGGTAATCGGTCTTCCTTACGATGTTATTGAAGATATGTGTTCATCTGCTTGCAAAATTCGTTTAATTGGCATATACAAAGCAAATAAATTGTTAATGTCAAACGAAAACGAATTAAAAAGAACCATCAAAGAGCTTAAATTAAGTGAATCAAAATATTTTGTTAAGTTAAGAGAAGCTTTAAAGGAAAATGAACACTTAAAAAGAACTCTTTTAGAAAAGAACTGTGAGATTAACTACTTGACTGAGCAAGTTACACTTGCTGAGTTTGAAGCAAGAAAGCTTAAAAACAAATTGCAGCAGTGGACCATATCTGGTATGAAAAGGGAAGAACTGTGCAAGAAACAAAGGGGGGCCAGAGTTAAGACAGGGTTGGGTCTTAGTAACAATGAAACATATGCCTATCCTCCACCGAGTACTTTCTGTTATTCTCCTACACCTATTCCTCATCCCTCAAATGAGTTAATTCAAGAGATTATGCAGAACGATACTGACAGTTCCATTGCAGGTTTAAGTGAAGTAAATCTTAAGGAAGTTAGAGAGGAGTACGCATATGGTGCGAGTGTTGGGCTCGGGTGTTCTGGCAGTTGTGATGGCAGTAGTTCTGATTCCAAGAAGTCTTTTGAAGACATTTGTTTAGATAATCCTGTTTGTAGTAATGTGTCATATTCAGACAATGTCATGTTTAATAGTAATCTAGGGTGCTCCACTTCAAACCCTAATGTGTTAAATGATGATGATTTGATTAATAATGTGTGTGTGAATGACAAAGACAAACTTTCAGGTCAAGTCTCTGAAAGTCAAACTAAAACAAACTGCTTTCAAAAGTTCTTCACTCACCAAATTCCAACTTTCACACCTGTGAGAATTTCAAAACCAAAAGAGAAGGAATCATCTTTTTCATACATTCTTAAACCAAAACCTGAATCTGATACTGTTAAAGTCACAACAAGTAAGTTAAAATAACTCTATGACACTTACAGTGACTGTGACTCACAACTGTCTGAATGTGATGAGGAAATTGTAATGGATAAAATTCCTGTCAACAGAATTCCCAAAACCGGTTTGAAGTCTCACTGTTTTAAATGTGGAAATACTGGTCACACTGTCAAGCAATGCCCTAAGTTAATCCAAAATAGCACAAAGCAAAAATCTTTGGGAAAAAGATTAAACACTTTTGTAAATAGTTTCTTTTGCAATACTTCATCTGTTTCACCACCCAAGTACACAAAGACTTGGGTGCCTATTTCAAAGGTCTAACTTTTCAATTTTTTTTTAATAAATGTCAGGAACATTCAAATGCCGTTGTAAATAGTCATTGGCATATTGACAGCGGATGTTCCAGACATATGACAGGATTGAAGGATCTTCTTACTAACTATAGGATCATAAATGGAGGTTATGTTGCTTTTGCGGGAGATAAGAAGGGTGGGAAGATGATTGGTCAAGGAGAAGTCTCAAATGGCTCACTTACTTTGGAAGACGTCAACTATGTTCCTGAGCTGGCATTCAATCTTTTGAGTGTATCAAAAATCTGTGATAAAAATATTCTTGTGATGTTCCTTCTTAATGAATGCCTGTTCTTGAAGCCAGAGTTTACCATTCCTGAAGATATGGTGATCATGCGAGCTCCGAGACGAAATGATACCTATATGCTGAATATGGGATCAACAGAATCAAACTCCACCGTGACATGTCTTCTGTCTAAAGCATCATCCTTTGAATCTTTTTTGTGGCATAAACGTTTAGGACACATTAATTTTAAAATTCTGAATAAATTGGTTAAGAACAATTTGGTTAGGGGTTTACCACAAAAGGATTTTTCTGTGGTCGAGAAATGCATGGCTTGTGCTAGAGGAAAACAGCACAAAAAGCCACATAAACTCAAAATTACAAATACTATCTCAGAACCCCTCGAATTGTTACATACTGATTTATTCGGTCCAATAAGTGTCAAATCTATTGCTAAAAAGTCTTATTGCTTGGTTGTCACAGATGATTACTCTAGGTACACCTGGGTGAGATTCATGGCAAACAAGAGTGAGACTGCCGAAGAATTGATAAAGTTAATACCTCTAATAGAGGTTCTTGGAAAGAAGAAGGTTCAAGCCATCAGAAGCGATAACGGAACTGAATTCAGAAACCACATCTTCAACTCCTTCTGTGAACAACGCGGTATTCTCAGACAGTTTAGCGCTGCCCGAACACCACAACAAAATGGTGTTGCTGAAAGAAAGAACCGAACTCTTGTGGAGGCCGCTAGAACTATGCTGATCGAGTCAAAACTTCCAATTATTTTCTGGGCTGAAGCGGTTAATTGTGCAGCTTATGTTCTTAACAGGGTACTGATTGTCAAGGAAAAGATGAAGACTTCATACCAACTGTTTCGAGGGATTAAGCCGCTGATTGATTTTCTACGCCCCTTTGGATGTTCTTGCACTCTTTTGAATACTCAAGATCAGAAGACGAAGTTTGGTGCTGTCTCTGATGAATGCTTCTTTGTGGGATACTCTAACACTCAAAAGGCGTATCGCGTTTACAACAAGCGAACGCGGATTGTGCAAGAGTCCTACTATGTTGATTGGCAGGAATCAAACACTACCAGTATTGGCAGTGAACCGGCTTGGTTTTATGATGCCACCACCATTTTCAAATCATTTAATCTTCCTGACTCTGACGATGATGACATCATCCCACACCCATCGGTTTCTATTTTCAATCATCCATCTACTCCATCACAATCACAACCTTCACAACCTTCAACATCAGCCACACAACTTCCTCCCACTTCATTTGACATTCCACAACCTCCACCACCTCAAACCCATGAAACTGTTCAAACTTCTCTATCAGATATTCCATCCACATCCACTACCATCCCATCACCTACACCTCCACAACCATCAAATCAAACACATTCAACCGATCAAAATCCTTTACTACTCAACACTGACTTCAAAACCCTGAAAAACCATCCTCACGATTATATCATTGGATCTATTACCGATGGTGTGCGAACCCGGAGTCAGAGCGGTTTGATTAATGAATGTCTTTATGCTGCCTTTCTGTCCCAAGTTGTTCCAAAGAATTATAAACTGGCACTTGAAGATCCGAGTTGGGTGGATGCCATGCAAATGGAACTACAGCAATTCAGGAAGCTCAAAGTTTGGGAACTGGTTGATCTTCCTCCGAACAAGTGCCCAATCGGCACTAAATGGGTTTTTCGGAACAAGCCAGATGATCGTGGTGTGGTAATTAGAAATAAAGCGAGACTGGTTGTTCAGGGATTTGCTCAAGAGGAGGGGATTGACTACACCGAAGTTTTTGCTCCAGTCGCTCGTCTTGAAGCCATCAGAATCTTTCTTGCTCATGCTGCGAACAAAAACTTTAAAGTTTATCAGATGGATGTGAAATGTGCATTTCTATACGGAGACATTGATGAGGAGATCTACGTATGTCAACCACCAGGCTTCGAGGATCCTGATTTCCCGTCAAAGGTTTACAAGCTTGATAAATCCTTGTATGGGTTGCATCAAGCTCCAAGGATCTGGTATGAAACTCTGACACAGTATCTCCTCAGTAAAGGTTTCTCACGTGGGGCTATAGATATGACATTATTCAAGAAGGAGGTGGATGGCGAGCTGCTGATCGTTCAAGTGTATGTTGATGATATCATTTTTGGTTCGACTAATGAAGGGTTGTGTAGAGATTTTGAGAAGGTGATGATGGATCGTTTTGAGATGACTATAATGGGGGAGATGTGTTTCTTCTTGGGGCTGCAAGTGGAGCAAAAGCCTGATGGAATTCTAATCCACCAAGAGAAATATATCAAGGAAATCCTCACAAAGTTTGGCATGGATGACTCGTCTCCTGAATTGATTCCTTTTACAGCTCAAACATGCCTTACTTCCGATGATAATGGGAATCCTGTGGATGCTCATCGGTACCGCTCGATGATCGGATCTCTCATGTATCTGACAGCAAGTCGTCCAGATATTACATTTGCCGTCTGTTACTGTGCTCGCTTCCAAGCCAATCCAAAAGAATCACACGAAAAAGCTGTCAAACGAATTTTCCGTTACCTTAAGGGTTCCTCTCGTTTGGGACTTTGGTACCCAAAA
This sequence comes from Tagetes erecta, assembly GCA_030867185.1. Taxonomy (NCBI): domain Eukaryota; kingdom Viridiplantae; phylum Streptophyta; class Magnoliopsida; order Asterales; family Asteraceae; genus Tagetes; species Tagetes erecta. Next base: position 49,299,277 of record CM061491.1, on the reverse strand, counting down.
GGTGGGAACTTTGATTTACATGCTTTTTCTGATAGTGATCATGCTGGTTGCAGGATCAACAGGAAATCAGTCACCGGTGGATGTCAATACCTTGGAGAATGTCTTGTTTCCTGGCAAAGCAAGAAGCAAACAACAGTCTCTCTGTCCACAGGAGAAGCAGAATACATTGCTGCTTCAAGTTGCTGTTGCCAAGTGCTGTGGATTCAACATCAGATGATGGATTATGGCATCAACTTTCTTCATACGCCACTCTTTTGTGATAATGAAGCTGCTGTTGGAATTGCCAAGAATCCTATTCATCACACTCGTACCAAGCACATTGAAACAAGAATTCATGCAATTCGGGATGCTCAGGAAAAGGGGTTTATTGATATAATTCCTATTGAAACTAGAAAGCAAAAAGCTGATCTCTTCACAAAAACTTTTGACAAACCACGTTTTTATGAACTGATCTCCATGCTGGGTCTTATATCTTTTTGAAAACCTTTTTTTGTGAGAATCCATTTTGTAAATATGTAAATAATCTGGTCTTTATCTTCTTTGAAAAATCCGTGGGTCACTCGATTCTTTGCTCCGTTACTTTATTTTATTTCATCTTCTTTTATTTTTCTTTTAAATTTGTATATATATATATTAAGAAAATCTGAAAAACAAAAATTTCTTATTAGACGGCTATTATATAGAAATTTTGGGGGAGATATAAAAGATTAACTATTTATAGTTTTTCAAATTTTGCTATTTCAGGATCTCCGTTTTGATTGATGTTGAAGAGTCGTTGAAGGAGGTCAGAAGCATTGCGTTTGGGATATGTCAGATAGGCTCAGCCCGAAAACGAAGTAAACAGTGATTGTGCAGCCAAACATAACGCTCAAGATCTCGACAACAAGGATTATCTCCTTGACGTGATTGGATTGCACAAAGATAATGTTTCTGTCAAAAATGGGTTGAGAGTGTCAAATCTTTGTCTTGATTTCCCCAAAACATCCCAAATCACCCTCGCCCTATCCCCGAATCGAGTTTCTAGTATGCAAAACAAATAAAATAAAAAGCTGCTAGTGATGCTCTTCGGAAAAGCCTCTGAGTGAGTTACTCGTTAACTCCTCAGAACGTATTGTGTCAAGTGCTTAACTCCTCTGCTATACGAAAGTATTGACCTGGAGTTGGTGGATCTTCTCTGCTATACGGAAGTATTGACCTGAAGATTCACCGAGCATGCTCAAATGTTTATCTCCTCTGTTATACGTCGGTATAGACCTGGAGCTCTAGACTATTTGAGTTTCCCAAATAATAAGTCGCATTGTGTTCAAAATGAATCAATTGCTGACAAGCTCCACTCACAAAGAAAAGATGCAAAAATTGCACAAGTGTCAAAAGAAGCAAATGCATCGATCAACATTCAAAAGTTGATTATTGAATTTCAAGCAAAGTCAATAGTATTGCTCAGATATACCCTGATGTCAGAACCTGTTCTTTTTACCTAGATGTCTGTGGGGACCGAGTTGTCTGAGTTTCTTCAAACAAACCGAAAACATGATAAAAGAAGCTGCTGATCTCTTGTTGAAAGGACTAAGGCATGGGTTTAAATGGACAAACATATCTGCAATCCCGCCAATCGATGATTCTCCGGATTCTACTCAAAACATTCATGAAGAATATATATCCTTTCTAGCGTTTAAAACCGTCTCCTGTTAATTCTATTTTATTTTATTTTTTTTATTTCATTTTACTTCATTTTTATTTTTTAGGATTATATGTGTTTATGTTTATTTTTGGAGCGTTGATGTCGTGGGACGTATTTACGGATTTACAAAGTTTTTAAAATTTTTAAGAAAATCCAAAAAATATTTTTGTTGTTTGTCTAGCGAATCTATAGCGAACCTACAGGTTCGCTTGGACCCTAAGGTTCGCCCGGAATGTCTTTGATTCGTTGACATGAAACATCCTTGTTTATGTGTCAGCGAACCTGCTAGCGAACCAGTCGGAGGCCTTGACTTTTGGTCTTCCGGCGAACCTAAGGTTCGCTGGTCTGTCTGCCAGCGAACCTATGGACGTATATATATACGGTGACAGCGAAATTCTCTCACTTTTTCGCTGACCTACTGTACTGTAGCAGACGTTTTTCAAAATCTTCACCAAACGTTCGATTCTCACTATTTCACGGCTTTTTCAAACATTAAAACATCACGTCATAGTCTGGTATGTGATCGATTTCAACTTAATCTCTGTTTAAACCCCTAATCGCACTCTTAACCTGCTTAAATCTGTTGTCGTGTGATTGTGTGTAAAGGAAATGTCTGTTTTGGTGTTAAATGTTAGGGACTTTCTTCATAATAGCCTTGTTTATTGTTTACTTTGACCTGTTGTTACTTTATTTGCTTGATAATGATTGATTGATTGTGATTCTGGCCGTTTCTCAAAACCTAGGGTTTCCAGCGAACCTAAGTGTTCGTCTGGCGAATCTGAACGAAAGTTCAAGACTTCGAGCGAACCTATGTCGTTATGCTGCCCGCGCAACAACATAGATTCGCCCGACTGTTTCTAGCGAACCTATACATTCGCTCGACAACAATGACTGATTTTTTATGTCAGCGAACCTATAGGTTCTCGTGCCAAAATCTCAGGTTCGCTATACCAGCGAACCTAATATTCAGCGAATCTATTTACTGTTTTTCAAATCTTCGTTTCTGATCAATCTCCGTTTATTTTTCAGGCACAATGTCGACATTATTCTTCGAGAAAAAGCACAACATGTGTGCTTTACTCGACGAAAACCATGAAAAGGCCGGGAGCTATAGAGATGCAATCAAATGGCTGAAGTCGTCACACATACACTATGCTATCTCTCACTCACCTACTATCTATGAGACGCACGTTCGGGATTTCTGGCGAACTGCTGTCATGAACGTGTCGGTGCAGCCGTCACGCATCTGTGCTAAGGTCGGTGGCCACGACTTGGCGTTTACTGAAGCCGATCTGGCTAGTATTTTGAGACTAGAGGATGATGTGGGTGAGGAGGTCCATATGTCAGCTGAAGAAGTTTACGGGGCATTCCGGACAGCGGGGTATGAGGGTCCGATGCCCGGAGAGAAGAAAATGGAATTTGTGAAGTCGTACCTGATCCAGGAGTGGAGGTATATAGCACATGTGTTTATTATGTGCCTGGATCACAGGAAGGGGGGTACGGACGGGCTGAACTTGGACTGGGCTAGAGCTATGATGCTGTTTTGCCGAGGGCAAAAAGCAAATCTTGCTAAGTTGATTTTCAACTACATGCTCGAGAACATCCACGCCAGCAAAGGGGTCAAATGGTTAATGTATCCCAGATTCATTCAGATGATTCTGAATAATAAACTACCAAATCTGCCGGTGGAGGGTGCAGAATTGAAAATCTGGGATATGCATTCAAAGATCTTCAAAGATTGTAAATCGGCGAGGCCAGATTGTGTGGGAAGGACTACGTATTTGTGGGAGAATATGTATCCGGCTGAAAGGTGGGTGTATATACAGAGGTTGATTGAGACTGAAAGGAAACGGGGCGGTGAAAATATTGAGGAGGTTGAGAAGAAGATTAGAAAGAGAAAGGCGTATGCAAAGGATAAAGATTATTCATTTGAACGGGAAGTGGATGAAATTCAGGCCGAGATTGATGCTGGCAGAGAACTGAGAACAAAGAAGAGGTCTGATACAAACGCTGAAGGGTCAAAGAAAGCTAAGCACGATATAGGGGGTACATCTGCTGGGTCTGGAACTGAGTTGAAGGATGAGATTGAGAAATTGAAGGCTGATCTGTTTGAGCTGAAAAGTAAGCACGAAGAGTTGGAAAAGCAAGATGCTGAGAAATCCACTGTCATATACGAGATGGGAAGAATGATGAAAGATCAGCAGTGTCTGTTGGTTAGGATCTTCAAAGAGTTAAATAGTTTGAAAGAAAAGGATGGGACTGATCCAGCTATGTCTGAAGCGGAACTGAACTCCTTAACGGATATTGCAAATTATCCGTTAATGGATGTTGATTTTGGTGATAAAGGAAAGGGAAAAGCCGTGGAGGAAGAGTTTGATGAGGAAATGGGGATTAATTTGGATGTGTTTGAGGGAGAGGAAGTGGTAGGTGGAACTAGTGTGGATTATACTTTGGTAGATGAACCTGATACTGATGTTGATGCTGACAGTGAAGAAGACTTGGATGACGAACCTGAAATGTATAAAGTTGAGGAAAAAGGGATGAGCTATCAGTTCGAGCATGCTGAATTAGACAAATCCGAATGGTTCAGGAAAGAAGAAGCTGTGGTGCCTGAGGTTCCGATATTCCAACACTTAGATGAACCCAACACCAAACAGCAAGATAGACAGATCATAGCATGGAAATACAACTGTTTGGTGGAGGCGTATATGATTAAAAGGAGGGGTGGTGACATTACGTATGTCAAGAATCGAAAGCACTTCGCCACCTTTCCTCGTTGGGACTTGCGTAGGCTGGCAGAGCTACCACTACTAGGGAAGGAAGAAAGCGGCAGAGCTTGTGCGTTTGAAGCTGCGATCAGGGAAGCTGCTAAGTCTGATTTTGTTGAGTTTGGATATCAAAAACCGAGGAGGATGAGACAGAAACAGGATAAACATTGGGTGTCGTGGAAAGGGAAAATTGTGTTGAAGATAGCTGCACCGAAAGTGATGACAAGGGTCAGGGTCCCAGACACACAGCCACCCCGACTGCAGGAGTTTCTTAAATGGTTTTATGATAACAGTACGGGTGAAGCTGTTATCCGTCTTCAAGGGGAAGACCGTCCTGAAATTCGTTTGTTTGATCCTATGGAGGTCTTCTCCTTCTGTGATGAGGATCTGAAGGTGCTGTGCGAGAACAGAATAAAGCACGGGGCTGGAGTTGACACTGCTGCTGAAGCAAACCTGTTTGTGAAGGTTGCAAATAAAGCCCGGAGGATTCGTGCTGAACTTAAAGCTGTGAATGAAAGATTGAGGAGGTCGGATGATCTGCAAATGGAGATGGATGACCTGACAAGACAGCTCGATCAAACTATCGAACAAAGGTTTGAGAAACCAGTTGAAGTGATTGATTTGGAAGTGGTAAGCGAGGAGCCAACTGCTGAGAAACAGGCGGAAACGACAGTTCAACTTGAGCCTGATACAGAGGTCGCAGATGCTGAGTTTGTAGACTCAATGCTGAATTTAAGTGAAGATGAGGTCGGAACTGAAGACTTTACAAATCCAATGGCCGGGATCAAAGAAAGGGCAGGAGCTTTTATCGAACAACTTTGAAGCCATCAAGACGGAGCTAATCAGAAGACTTCCCCAGGTGAGGTCCAACCTAGGGGGAGTATTGATAGTCACTATGTATAGGTTGGACTCACCGGCTTGTCGGTGTTACTTTTGTTTGTAATTGATTAACTTGTATTTGTATTAGTGCTAGCGAACCTACGGGCGAATCTATAGATTCGCCCGCAGGCCATCATGTCTTTTGTATTAGGTATCGACTGGGCGAACCTATGTGCCCAGCGAACCTGTGTTGGTTCGCTGGATAGATTCGCTAGAGCGAATCTATCAGCGAACCTAACACCACTATATATTGTAACCTTATCTTCACATTTATACAACTTTTGCACATCTTTTACCAAGACTATTTCTCACTGATTTGTGTTGTGTAATCGTTCTATTGAGGTGCTAGGAGCTTATTTTACTTATCATTGTAGCTTATTAACCTCGATTGTGTGTTAGATCTTGTTATTGGGTTGTTTGGTTAATATTCACTTTGTTCTTCATGTTTCGGACATATTTGGGTTAAACAAGTCAACAAAGCACTGAAATCACGATCATTATGGACCAACATTTTACCATTTTAAACATTAAACCTTATATTTTTCTAATAATCCAAATGACATCTTTTAAGTTATATATATTTTTAGGGGTTAAAAAACTTATAATTTCAAAGGTATACATATATATAAATAATGCTTCATGGTTATGAGTATTTATACATTTCAAATATAAAACTAAACGGATTCGTTTAAAATATATGTAATACAAAAATATACTATAACGTTTCGTACAAAACCCTAATTCCTAAATTGTATATCAAAACCCTATTTCCAAATTGTTTATCAAAACCCTAACTACTAAATTGTATATCAAAACCATATTTCCCAAATTGTATTTCAAAACCCTAATTACTAAATTGTATTTCAAAACCCTAAATCCCCAATTTGTGATTTAAAACCCTAAATCCCAAATCTGAAACCCTAGATCTCGGAGTTTCGGCATTACTGATTGCAAACAACATCCACATACAATCTCAGATCAAGATCCAAGCTCGGTTCGTTCAAAACCATCAAGTGGTATCAGAGCTGTTGGGTGATCTTTAATTGTTGTTGTTATTGATGGAATTGTAGCTACCATTAGCTTTGATTTATGTTTGTGTAAAGAACTACAAAGTTTGAGATCATTTGGTGAAGATTTGATCAAGTTTTTGAATATTTTGTTCATGTTCGTCATTTCACTACTCAAAATTTGAGATCCGAAATTTTGTTGATGTTTTGAGAAATTGATGATTGAGATATGTTAGAAATCATAATACTAAGCCTCATTCATGATCAAACCATTCAGATTTGTTGATTTCAATCCATATTTTGTCATTTTTGTCAAAAACCCACTAGTTGTGTTCATCACAAAAAACCCAGATTCAAGAGAGTTTTAGCCTAATTCAAGGTATAAAAGCCTTGAAGGAGTGTTAGAAACATCATTCCTCAGCTAATACAAGTGTTGAGTTAAACAAAAACAACAAAAATTAAAGAATTGATGTTGTGTTCATCACAATTTTGACTCTGAAAAGTCAATCTGATATGAAGATTTAAAGATTTGAGTGGTTGATTCACGGAAATTTTCCTAAGGGTTGATGCAAAAAAAGTTTACCCGTCTCAACAGTGATTGACGCGGCCAAACACTGCTGAAACGACCAAGTTGAAACGTCTCAACAGTTGTTGACCCGTCTCTACTATGCATGACCCGACTCAACAATGTTGGCACGACTTAACAGTGTTGACACAACTCAATAGTGTTCGACACGACTCAATTGTGTTTGACACGTCTCAAACATTTTGTGTTGATTTCAGTCGGTTTGTCAAAGCTGACCCATCCCAATAGTGCTGAACCATCCAAACAGTAAAAAAAATGTCTTTAAATTCAAAATTTCATTTTTTGTAAATTTCAAATTAGTCGTTTCTAGCCAAGATGTCTTCCAAGAACAATCATCAAAATGACTTTAAAAATTCAAGAAAAATGTCATCGATCATCCAAGCCGTGATCCGAGAAGAAATACCAAGAGAATACATCACTGATTATATTACCGAATTTAATCATATGTTTGAAACAACGCTTCTCTAAATAGCAAAAGCTTGTGATCTTGAACGAAAAGACAACCATGAGTATACACAACATGCTCTTGTAACTCAAATGAAGTCAGATGATAATCAAGAAGAAGAATATGATTGGAGCGAAAATAATGATGTTGTTTCCATAAATGATATTGAAAAGAAAGATAAAGAAGTTAGCAACTTTTTAGAAACCACTGCAAAAAAATGGTTGTGTAAAGAACCATCAATTGGTATCATAGCTTTGATTTATGTTTGTGTAAAGAACTGCAAAGTTTGAGATTATTGGTGAAGATTCGATCAAGTTTTTGAATATTTTGTTCATGTTCGTCATTTCACTGCTCAAAATTTGAGATCCAAAATTTTGTTGATGTTTTTTAGAAATTGATGATTGAGATATGTTAGAAATCATAATCCTAAGCCTCGTTCATGATCAAACAATTCAGATTTATTGATTTCAATCCATATTTTGTCATTTTTGTCAAAAACTCACTAGTTGTGTTCATCACATAAAAATACAAATTCAAGAGAGTTTTAGCCTGATTCAAGGTATAAAAGCATTGAAGGAGTGTTAGAAACATCATTCCTCAGCTAATACAAGTGTTGAATTGAACAAAAACAACAAAAATTCAAGAATTGATCTTGTGTTCATCACAATTTTAACTTTGAAAAGTCAATCTGATATGAAGATTTGAAGATTTGAGTGGTTGATATAAGGAAATTTTCCTAAGTGTTGATGCTACAAAAGTTGACCCGTCTCAACAGCAATTGACGCAACCAAGCAGTGCTGAAACGACCAAGTTGAAACGTCTCAACAGTTGTTGGCCCGTCTCTACTATGTATGACCCAACTCAACAGTGTTGACACGACTTAACAGTGTTGACACGACTCAAAAGTGTTTAAAATGACTCAATTGTGATTGACACGTCTCAAACAATTTGTGTTGATTTCAGTCGGTTCATCAAAGCTGACCCGTCCAAATAGTGCTGAACCGTCTAAACAGTAAAAAAAATAACTTAAAATTTCAAATTTTCATTTTTTTTGCAAATGTCAAATTAGTCATTTCTGGCCAAGATGACTTCCCAGAACAGTCGTCAAAATGACTTAAAAAATTCAAGAAAAATGTCATCATTCATCCAAGCCGTGATCCAAGAAGAAATACCAAGAGAACACATCACTGATTATATTACCGAATTTAATCATATGTTTGAAACAACGCTTCTCCAAGTAGCAAAAGCTTGTGATCTCGAACGAAAAGACAACCATGAGATTGAAAAGAAAGATAAAGAAGTTAGAAACTTGTCAAAAACCATTGCAAAGCAAGATGAGACAATTGCTCAATTAAAATCAGAAATAAAGAGATTGATGTCTGAAAAGGAATACGAGAAAGATGTGAACACTTCTTATGTCGAATTGCCAATGGATGTCAGAGAAAAGATGTGCACGAAAGAGTGTTTCACACAAGTTGAACACTACAAAGTATATTCATTCAAGATTTATGATAATCTCAAGAAGGAAGAGAAAGTGCACAAGAATATGCAAGAACAACACAAGACATCAGTTCAAATAATCACGTCTCTCCAAGATTCTCTCAAGTAAAAAGAAGAAGAATTAATGAACATCAGGAATGAAGCTGAAAAATCGAATGAACATCTATCAAGAGTGATCAACGATTTTCAAGCAGAAATTCTAAAGTTAAAGAAATTGTCTGAGATGTTCAATTCAGAGAACAACGTTTTGAAAACCAAACTGTAAAAAGAACAAGAGAAACACTCATGTCTACAAAAAGATCACCAATTGTGTGAAGATAGGTTCAAATCTCTTACACAGAATGTTGATTCAGGTCTTACCGAATATCATAATCTGAATGTACAACTCATGGAGCTTACTGACAAACTGAACAGGTCACAATCTGATCTTGTTATTATCAAAGAAGAAGTTGAACAAGCAAAGTCATCTGAACAGAAAGATGAGAGATTAGTGCCAGCCGAAATTGTTGGATCGCTATCTTCTCAAGAAGAAAAGACATATGAGGTTCAGTCAAAGAAGAAGAAGTTAGAAGAAAGAAGAGCAAAGCCAAAAAGAACAAGACAAAGGCCGCTTCATCTGACTCTACATCGCAGCCTCCTTCTACTCCAAAGTCTCAAGATTCAGAATCCCCGAGTGATTCAAACAATGACATCTACTGTTTTATCTGTGACTCTGAAGCTCATCATATCTCATATTGTATCTACAATCAAGGTTTCTTTCCTTATGGTTCAAAAGGTGACAAGTTCAACACTCCAGCTTCTTCAATCAAGCTTCAACAAGATTCAGAGGTCAAAGCTTCTAAAAAACAACAAGATTCAAATGCCAAAGCTTCTCAAAATCGAAGAGCTTCAACTATAAAGGCTTCTCAGAAGAATAGAAAGAAGTCTCCCTTCAAGGCTCATCAGAAGTACTATGACATATGTGAGATGTACAATCATATGACTTCAGAGTGTTGCTACAACAAGTACTACACCAACTGTCAGATGTACAACCATGACATAACAGAATGTTACTTCAACAAGTATTGCTCTATTTGTGACATGGTCAATCACAACACTCAGGATTGCTTCTGCAACAAAAGCTTTAGGATGAAGCCGAGAAGGTATGTCCATAGAAATTCATCATTTGCAAATTCTGCCAGGTATGTTTCTGATTTTAAATTCTCTAATGGTGATCATTCAAGTGATTCATAGAAACCAAGATCTGTAAGAAAACAAAATCAAACAACATCCCCAAATAATCTCAGATCTAGATCCAAGCCCGGTTCATCTCGAACCATCAATTGGTATCAGAGTTGTTTATATCGAGTGTTCTTCGCTGTTCATCAACCAAAAACACTCAAAAACTGCTCAATCAAGATTTTCACGACCTAATTGTTGAAATTAGCTTCGATCTATCATCCTAATCGATTCTAATTCACAACATAGGTGTGAATTTCACTCAGAAAAGATCAAATCAGAAGAATTAAGTAAAATCAAATCCAAATCTATTCGATAAAAAATTTGACCAAATTCATAATATAAAGATGTCGTTTGAGATTGATTGATACATAGGGTTGTTAATCGTGTGATTATACAGCTTGTGTGTGAATTTTGGACAAATTCAACAAGTTTTTAAGAATTAGTGAAAATTTGATGATGATGTCCTTGCCATGTGATGAAGATGTTCTTGCCGTGTGAAGACTGTGATTGATGATTTAGACGTGTCAGGACTTAGAAGTTGAACAAAAAATAAGTTCCTGTTAGACGTGTGAAGGATTTGAAGTTACTACTGAGCCGTGTGATACTGTTTAGTCGTGTTACTATTCAGTCGGGTCAAAGTAATTAAGCTGTGTCAAGGATTTTTCAAGTGTTTGTCGTGTTACTATTCAGCCGTGTCATCAGTTATATTCAGACGGGTGTGTCACTATTCAGCCGTGTCAAAGTTATTTCAGACGGGTTAGTAACTGTTCAGCCGTGTGAAGTCTCAGCCGGGTCAAGTTTCTTCTATTCAGTCGTGTGATCAATTGTTCAGACGTGTGACTATTCAGACATGTGACTATTTTGCCGCTCATCTTCAAACATCATTATCTTAATCACTGTTCTGTCGTATTAACTTTTAATCACTTAATTTAGATTTCATTTTAAATTTTCAATTTTACTTGTCTTTTTCAAAAACTAACAAAAATACCAAAAAATATTTTCTTAATCAATTTTTAAAATTGTTTCTAGTGATGATTCAGATAATCGTGTACCAAAGTTAGTTAACCGTGTAGATTTCAAGAATTGGACAATCAGATTGAAACATCATTTATGCTCTAATGGCAATGATTTATGGAAGTCGATTGAAAAAGGTCCACATATTCCTGTTCTTGCACCTGATGCTTGTAGTAACTACACCAAAGACTCGACAGAACCTTATCCAGATGATGATTTACAGGGAGAAGACTTACGAAAGGTCAAAAATGATAGTAAGGCTTATTCTTTGATGTGCAAAGGTCTACCACTTCAAGTGTTTTCAAGGCGGATACTTATCAGAGTGGATACACATTGTATAAAGCACTGAAAGTGATTTGTGAAGGAGGAGAACAAATAAGAAGTTTAAAGAATCTGAAATTGAAGAGAAAATTAGAACTGTCTGAGCACATTTCTAGAGAGACTGTTCACCAAATGATGAGTAGATTTGTTCATCTAACAACTAAGATGACAAATGCTGGGGTGAAGACAGATCTTCAATACTTAAATGACAGATTATTAGGTGCATTTCCATCTTCATGGAAACAAACAGTTACTTTGTTGAAGCATACTGAGAAATTCCAAATGGACTTAGATCTTCTCATTGAATAGATAGAAGAAGTTAAAATTGATGAAAGTTCAAGAAATGCACCCCGATCTGGTTCTCATGCTCAGAATGTGACACCCCGCCCGGCGGCGGAAACACCGGGCTGTCATTGGAATTGGATATCCATAGTAAACAAAGCACATGGTATTTATTTATTACGTTTAATAATGATATAGTAAGTTTAGAACATCAATCTTAAATGGATACGACAAAAGTAATAAAACCGAAACAGTAAATGCAATCGTCCTTATTAATTAAACTAGGTCCAAGGCAATCCTATATCTTGGTAAAAGCAGCAAAATAATCATAAGCATCACCTGAAATATGTGAAAATAAAGTTAGCTATTTAAATCTAGTGAGTAAAACCCAAATTGAATAGTAATAGTATTGAAATCCGAGATCAACAAGATATGCTGCGCAATCCCACATGTATAGTAATTTCGTAATATCACCCTACCAGGACCCCTAGAATAGAATAGCACACCAACCACAATAGAAACCATAGTATCTCGTTTAGCCATTTGTCATGAGAACCACTCATGTAATAAATAATGATAACTTTTAATAACCGTCGTTTACCGTCTCGATATATAAGTCATCATTTAGCAATTTAGGGACATGGCATAGTATAGCATCATAGCATAGCAACATAGTATAGCAACATAGCATCTCGACATAGTAAACATGGAATTAGAAAGGCCGGGTTTAAATCACCTATCGATGTTGTACAAGCAGGTGGGTTTGTCAAACCATTAGCGCTAACATTGTACCGGTGGGATTACAAAGCAATAAAACTACTTTTAACTAACACATAAGATTGCATCAAGCCGCGAACTAGATTAACATATTTGTATGATCTCTTTTAGAAAACGAATAGAAAACGCAATATAGTAAAAGACATATTTCAGCCCCAAAATAGTAAAATGGAAAAAGGGGAGTGAGTTTACTCACCTTGAAACTCAGGCACGAAACAAATAGTAAATAGTATGAATTGAACCGGGGATTTCCCAAATACTAGAATCACCTAAGTAGATGAGAATCCTAACTTAGTAAACGTATCGTATAGAAAACTAGAATATAAACAATAGGAATATAAGGGAAATGAAACTCTAGGGTTTTGAATTGTGATTTGGGGATTTCTCGTTAAACGGATAAAATATATACTCTCTTATTAGAACCGACATCAATAGTAATAGTAATTATTCTAATAAACAATAGAAATTTTAATAATATATATTTTTAACAATATACTGTCAGAAATATGTTATATTCATTAGAAATGCTTTAAAACATCTACGTAATTTTAAAGTATACAAAATTCCATACAAAAGTCTTACTTGTAAAATCTATTAGTTATACAACCTTGCATATATTTTACAAGAATTAAAATACATTTTTGTAGCATTTTTAAATTATTAAAAATACTTGAAATAATTAGACTTATAAAACTAAGCTTATATAAAATCACGGTTTTTGATATTTTCATAAGTTTTTAACATTTTATGATGTATTTAGCATGGTATTAATACTAGATTTAAGATCAAGATAAAAATGGTTAATAAACCTATTAAACCAAAATATATAAAAATAAAAGTCTGTCCCTGGTTTCGAACCAGGGACCTTTCTGCTCTTAGTAACAATACAAACCAGCTGCAGTAAATCTCATTAGTGTTATAATTTTGAAAGAAAACGCTTTTAACATTCTTTTAAATAAAAACCCCAAATTTCATATAAACCCTAGAAACTAAATCCCAAAATACCTTGAATTGGAACCACCAAACATGAAATCGATTGAGGGTTATTGATCTATACATGATAATGAGCATAATGATGTATAAAACTTACTTGATGTCGAACCAATTGGATCAGAAACCACGATGAACAACAGTGACGGCTATGAAAGATTCGACTGCGATTTTGATGATTTTGATTGAATTAAAACTCCAGGTTGCTTAGTGAAGGCTAAATGATCAAAAACCCCAATGTAATTTTTTGCAATTATTAATTGGTTGAGGTTGCACTCGTTCAAGAAAACAGGAGGCTAGAATGGATCAATTCGCGAAATTGTAATTGTTTGGAACGAAACCGAGATTTCAGAGAGTTTTAGTGAGAGCTTATGAGTCAGTTGATTATAATTAATTGTATCAATTCAAGCCGTTTTGCCTTCTGCCATGATTGAGGTTGTAACCGAAGATTGGGCTCTATGATTTTTCAATTCATTGATTGTGTTGGTTTGATTAATGGCTACTGGTTCGAACCGCTTTAAGGGACCGGTTTGAATGGATAATTTAAATAAAAACTGATAAAACACGGTTTTTATGGGCTCGCCGGAGATACTTTGGTCTTGCCGGAAAAACACGCCGGCGAGGGTGGCCGGAAATACGGCATAAACTGGCTGGGGGTTGGGTTTGTGATGTTACAGAAACAGTCCCTGGGGTTCATTTGTTTCATATTTGAGTTTTAACTTAAATATAACTTTGGAATTTGACAGTTTTGGCACAAAGTTAATTGCATGTTTATTTTAACTAACTAATTTAACTGTGTTAACTCGTAACGTTTATATATATGACGTTTTTATATATTTACTTTGCTTTTGACGTTGAAAGGCTATTTGATTACTTAATAGTATTTATCTTTAATAAATTTTATAAAATTTCTTTTATAACATATGATTTGTATATTTTGGAGATTTCAATTATTGTATTTAGTAATTAATTAGTAACGTCAGATAATAATTTGGTCGTTTTATTAAAGACGAGTTCGACATATTTATTCATATTAATAATGACGAAGCGTTACATTTTTCAGAATTTAAATACGAATACAATAAATGATAAATGGCTTCGGGTTCAAATCGGGCACTCGAGTTCGGGTTTGTGGCAGATGTCACAGTCTCCCCTCCTTATAGAAATTTCGTCCCGAAATTTGTTCAAACCGAAACGGAAGATGAAACGAAAAGATAAGAGTATTTTTCTTTGGATCGCTCAGAGTTTGTCTATTTAACTCTTTTCTGGTTATAAAAGGTCGTGTGAAATAACTGTATGGAAATTCGAGTATAGATTATTTGTTACTGAAGATAGGAATGGAATAAGATTACCTATGTTTGTTGGATACATTTGAAGTCCTCATTTACAAATAGAATGTTTTAAGTAAATAGATTTAAAGCAATTTAAATGAATAACGGGAATCATCATCATTGATAGAATGGATGGACAGAATGAAATGACTTTACGTATAGTTTAAGTGAATTGATTGAATAAAGTGAATTAGTAGCATTTGGTAAAATTTATAAATGAGTCAAGTGAAGATAAAATGGTTAAATGTGGCCCAACTCTACCAAGTTGTCCATAGTAATGTATAAAGATGTCATTTAGCTCCTTTGATTCGAACAAGAATACGTTAGTCTCGAGGAGTTGAAATTAGAATACAGCAACTTGAGTACTAGGTAATGATGATGCCAAAAGGTAATATGAGAAAACAATCGTTAAACGTTGATTTTTATATGATAAGTAATTATTGTTGATTTCCGCATAGGTTCCATTAGTAATTGGTTGCTATTTTGGATCAACTTAAAATTTAGTTTCTATTACTCAATGAGATATGATAGGTATTATTATACGCATAGAATATTTAGAACAACACAATCATCACATATTGCAGACAACGCTTTATTTGACAGTATGATAGAAACATTTATATATAGGAAGTACCAGCGGCGTATCCACCATGCTCTTGTCATACCACATTTGTCGTATTGCCCTCAAACACATGACAAAACTTGCTATGGTTTCCATGCACCAACTTTCATAATTCCGTGTGCACCCGTAATTACTTTAGTTTTTGCATGGACCACACAGTTCATTCGGTCACGTGCGAGTCAGATGTACACGAAAGTTTTTAAACCAAAACGATAATGATACGCAAATTGGTGATTCGACAGGATTGAGTTAATAGATGATAATTGCTCTTGCAAATAGTTTTGTTGACTGACATAGCTTCTTAAATTCGGGTACAAAAATTGTAGCAAATTAAGTATTTGAAAATACCAACTTTATGTGCGTAAGATGTAGATGTCGATTGTTCATGGTATTACCAAGTTCATAAGCATTAGATGATGAAATAATCTAGTTTATTAAGATTTTTAGAAAATGAAGATTTGCTGCTATGGATAATCCAATTTATAGTTCAACTGTATAGATCACTCAGTTCATAATGGATTCGATGTTTATTTCCTTTAGGTTCGTATGAAACATAAGTTTAAGTAAACCAGGTGTACAGGTTATGGGAGTAAACAAGATTATAAGATATGAGATGGTTTCACGATAGTGCGGTTTTAAAGGAATTAATAATAAATTTATAAAAAGTTGGAAGTTTTATCTTTATTATGAATAAGGGGATTGATTTTGAAAATAATTAAACAGTACAGTCCAAGTTTCGAGTATTTGGTATTGGAAAACATAAGTCATGACATTTGTTGCAAACCTTTGTATCATATTTGAGAAACGTGAAAGTATTATGAAATCGTTAAAATAACCAATCCCTTTCTTAAAGAAATCATTTATCATAATTTTTATTTTAAATATATTGTTATTTGGAAAAATAGAGAAATTATTTTTAATAAAATTAACTATTGGTTGGTAGGTTTACAAAAACCGCAAATAAAATATAGTGTTTTAAGTATAGAATTTATACGTAAGACACGTTGAGTTTGAATGAGCTTATGAAAACGAGATGTATAGAATATCATTACTGGTCATTTGTATAAATGAAATACTTTAGTTCATAGGAATAGTTGTGTAGTGAGTTCACGTTAAGTCTTGGAAAACGTATTTATGAATAGCATCATTTAATGGTGGATTAGAAGCTTATGATTAGAAAAGTAGTTTAGGCAACATTTGAGTATTGAGACCAAGTTGAGATACTTTGGAAGTAAACGTTCGATTCGTAAATCAAACGAACGCGTTGGCATGACAAAATAATAACTCGTTATGAAATTTCAGGAATCATGAATTAAGTCGTAAATTTGGGATTTGAAAATTTGAGTTGAGATTAGAAATATGCCTTAGATTTGGTATTTGGTATTTGTTTTGAAGTTTTGATAATTTGATTGAAATTAGTCAAGATATCTTAGTTTTGATTTAAAACATTTGGGTCGCGATGGTATTACCGAGTCGTTCACGTCTTGTTGTCATTCGACAAGATAAGAAAGAAAAAGAATTTCATGAGACATAAGAAAACTGTTGGATAACACAAGCTGTAATGGAACTTTTGGATTGAATAGTACGAATAATTGTACTTCGAATTTTCATAGAATTTTAGAACACATAACATAGTAGTCACATGGAAACCATTGAAATGTAAATAAGCAAACTTGAAATGACATTTGAAATAATATAGAAACTCATTGAAATAATTTGAAATCATAGAAAATGATAATCATAGAATCCATAAATAAATAGTACTTGAAGGCTTAGGAATGTGTCTTGGTTTTGACACTTCAGACTTATCAAGGTGCTAAGTTCGTTTTCAACGTATTCAAGAAGGCGTGCTTTAGCCTATAGGGTCACACTCATCTCGTCCATCCCCAGGTAAGCATACAGATCCCTTGAAGAGATTTATACGAAATGCTTTGCCTTAGACAGGATGTCCGTGATATAGGCGTTCCCCCTTCCGGATTGCACACGTTCCTACGTTTCAAACTTACTCAAGACGATGACGAGATTCCACAAAGAGAAAGATCCTAATCACACAGACGAGTCTCTTGTAGCTCCTTCGCGAAATCGGATAAAGAAATAAGATAAGGAAAAGGCATAGAAAGGTTCATAAAAAGGGAATAAGGAAATAAGTTCTAGAAGAGTTTTCTAAGTACAAACTATTTGCACTAAGGACTCTTAGGTTATAGTCTAGGTCGGTGTGTTTCTAATACCCTATCCTAGTTCCCTATAACCATGGCTCTGATACCAAACTGTGACACCCCGCCCGGCGGCGGAAACACCGGGCTGTCATTGGAATTGGATATCCATAGTAAACAAAGCACATGGTATTTATTTATTACGTTTAATAATGATATAGTAAGTTTAGAACATCAATCTTAAATGGATACGACAAAAGTAATAAAACCGAAACAGTAAATGCAATCGTCCTTATTAATTAAACTAGGTCCAAGGCAATCCTATATCTTGGTAAAAGCAGCAAAATAATCATAAGCATCACCTGAAATATGTGAAAATAAAGTTAGCTATTTAAATCTAGTGAGTAAAACCCAAATTGAATAGTAATAGTATTGACATCCGAGATCAACAAGATATGCTGCGCAATCCCACATGTATAGTAATTTCGTAATATCACCCTACCAGGACCCCTAGAATAGAATAGCACACCAACCACAATAGAAACCATAGTATCTCGTTTAGCCATTTGTCATGAGAACCACTCATGTAATAAATAATGATAACTTTTAATAACCGTCGTTTACCGTCTCGATATATAAGTCATCATTTAGCAATTTAGGGACATGGCATAGTATAGCATCATAGCATAGCAACATAGTATAGCAACATAGCATCTCGACATAGTAAACATGGAATTAGAAAGGCCGGGTTTAAATCACCTATCGATGTTGTACAAGCAGGTGGGTTTGTCAAACCATTAGCGCTAACATTGTACCGGTGGGATTACAAAGCAATAAAACTACTTTTAACTAACACATAAGATTGCATCAAGCCGCGAACTAGATTAACATATTTGTATGATCTCTTTTAGAAAACGAATAGAAAACGCAATATAGTAAAAGACATATTTCAGCCCCAAAATAGTAAAATGGAAAAAGGGGAGTGAGTTTACTCACCTTGAAACTCAGGCACGAAACAAATAGTAAATAGTATGAATTGAACCGGGGATTTCCCAAATACTAGAATCACCTAAGTAGATGAGAATCCTAACTTAGTAAACGTATCGTATAGAAAACTAGAATATAAACAATAGGAATATAAGGGAAATGAAACTCTAGGGTTTTGAATTGTGATTTGGGGATTTCTCGTTAAACGGATAAAATATATACTCTCTTATTAGAACCGACATCAATAGTAATAGTAATTATTCTAATAAACAATAGAAATTTTAATAATATATATTTTTAACAATATACTGTCAGAAATATGTTATATTCATTAGAAATGCTTTAAAACATCTACGTAATTTTAAAGTATACAAAATTCCATACAAAAGTCTTACTTGTAAAATCTATTAGTTATACAACCTTGCATATATTTTACAAGAATTAAAATACATTTTTGTAGCATTTTTAAATTATTAAAAATACTTGAAATAATTAGACTTATAAAACTAAGCTTATATAAAATCACGGTTTTTGATATTTTCATAAGTTTTTAACATTTTATGATGTATTTAGCATGGTATTAATACTAGATTTAAGATCAAGATAAAAATGGTTAATAAACCTATTAAACCAAAATATATAAAAATAAAAGTCTGTCCCTGGTTTCGAACCAGGGACCTTTCTGCTCTTAGTAACAATACAAACCAGCTGCAGTAAATCTCATTAGTGTTATAATTTTGAAAGAAAACGCTTTTAACATTCTTTTAAATAAAAACCCCAAATTTCATATAAACCCTAGAAACTAAATCCCAAAATACCTTGAATTGGAACCACCAAACATGAAATCGATTGAGGGTTATTGATCTATACATGATAATGAGCATAATGATGTATAAAACTTACTTGATGTCGAACCAATTGGATCAGAAACCACGATGAACAACAGTGACGGCTATGAAAGATTCGACTGCGATTTTGATGATTTTGATTGAATTAAAACTCCAGGTTGCTTAGTGAAGGCTAAATGATCAAAAACCCCAATGTAATTTTTTGCAATTATTAATTGGTTGAGGTTGCACTCGTTCAAGAAAACAGGAGGCTAGAATGGATCAATTCGCGAAATTGTAATTGTTTGGAACGAAACCGAGATTTCAGAGAGTTTTAGTGAGAGCTTATGAGTCAGTTGATTATAATTAATTGTATCAATTCAAGCCGTTTTGCCTTCTGCCATGATTGAGGTTGTAACCGAAGATTGGGCTCTATGATTTTTCAATTCATTGATTGTGTTGGTTTGATTAATGGCTACTGGTTCGAACCGCTTTAAGGGACCGGTTTGAATGGATAATTTAAATAAAAACTGATAAAACACGGTTTTTATGGGCTCGCCGGAGATACTTTGGTCTTGCCGGAAAAACACGCCGGCGAGGGTGGCCGTAAATACGGCATAAACTGGCTGGGGGTTGGGTTTGTGATGTTACAGAAACAGTCCCTGGGGTTCATTTGTTTCATATTTGAGTTTTAACTTAAATATAACTTTGGAATTTGACAGTTTTGGCACAAAGTTAATTGCATGTTTATTTTAACTAACTAATTTAACTGTGTTAACTCGTAACGTTTATATATATGACGTTTTTATATATTTACTTTGCTTTTGACGTTGAAAGGCTATTTGATTACTTAATAGTATTTATCTTTAATAAATTTTATAAAATTTCTTTTATAACATATGATTTGTATATTTTGGAGATTTCAATTATTGTATTTAGTAATTAATTAGTAACGTCAGATAATAATTTGGTCGTTTTATTAAAGACGAGTTCGACATATTTATTCATATTAATAATGACGAAGCGTTACATTTTTCAGAATTTAAATACGAATACAATAAATGATAAATGGCTTCGGGTTCAAATCGGGCACTCGAGTTCGGGTTTGTGGCAGATGTCACACAGTAT
Source organism: Tagetes erecta (assembly GCA_030867185.1). NCBI lineage: Eukaryota > Viridiplantae > Streptophyta > Magnoliopsida > Asterales > Asteraceae > Tagetes > Tagetes erecta. Next base: position 49,278,758 of record CM061491.1, on the reverse strand, counting down.
AAGTATGTTGTTAATCCCTCCAATACAGTTGAGAATGCTTTTCTTGTACAAGATGGCCAGAAACCAGAAGATGAAGGTTATCTGTTTGTTGGTGCAAGCTTCTATACCGATTCAACTTATCATACAAGCTCTCCAATTTACAAGCAACCTCAATCTCCACCAAAAGCTCAATCTCAACCAATGAAAGCTCAATCTGAAACTCAAAATTCAAGTTCAAGTTCTACAATGCCATGCAAAGTCAAAGATGTGATGAACATTCTTTTGCAAGATGATAAAACAAAAAATGCTTTTTACTGCATTCATTGCAAGTTTTCAAGCGTATCAAGGCAGTCATCTAACTCAGCTAGATGTTGTTCTTCAAGACCTTTTTGAAATGGTTTTTGATGATGTTGAAGAAATGGATTTTAACTGGCAAATGGTTATGGTTGCATACCGAACTCAGAAACATGCGTATGCCAATCGTAATTTCAAGCCAAGTACTAACAAGAGTGTTGGTTTTGACAAATCAAAGGCAAGATGTTTCAACTGCAACTGCTATGGTAATTTCTCTAGAGAATGTAAAGCTCCAAAGAATCAGACTTATAATGGTCAGGCAAGTTCAAGTAGTCAGAATCAGAATCAAGGCCAAAGTCAAAATACACAACAATCTTCAAGCTATCAGACTCGAAATCAACGATTTCATTAGAAGCCGTATCAAAGTCTTCCTATGCCAGAATTAAAGGAAGAAGGTAAACAGCTAAAAGATCAGAACATGGCACTTGTGGTCAGTGTTAAAGATGGTTATGACTGGAGTGCTTATGCGGAACAGTTTATAGCTGATCTTACCTCTAATTTGGCTATGGTTTGTGAAATTGAAAGTGAAGATTGGTCTAAAGAAGGTGATGTTAAAGATCTTGATGATGAGAATCAAGAATCTGAAGCCTATGATTGGAGTGCAAAATCTAATCCGTCTGAAGAATTAGAAGTTGAAACTGCACTTATGGCTACATCAGAGGAATCATTTACATCTTCTGAATCTGAACAACCAAAGGTAAATTCTGAACTCCTACCAAATTATGTTGAATTACCTACTGATGTCAGAAACATGTTATGTTCCAAAGAATGCATTGCACAAGTTGAACAGTATCGAACTCATTCATTTAAAATCTTTGATAAATTGAGCAAACATGTAAAAAGATTCATGAAAAACTTCAAAATGATCATAAGATTTCAGATGATAAGATAATTTCAATTAAAAAATCTTGGAACAAAACTCTGAAAGAACTTGAAATTTTCACAAAACAACTTGAAGAAATGACAAAAGCACTTGAAACTGAAAAGATTGCTCATGAAGCAACACAAGTTGATCTAACAAAGGTGAAAATTTCAAAAGCTATCTTAGCTAAATTGGTAAGTGAATGGAAAGATAACAAAGCTGGTTTAGGTTTTACTCGTGAACAAATGCCTGAATCAATATCAAACACTTTACCAGAGAACTTTAATCAATTTGATTATTCACCTGAAAATGAAGAAAATATCAAAGAAATTCAAAGAAACAACTCTGAATCTTGAAGCTCGAAAGGAAAAGATGATGGCAATTGTGTTTCTAAGATCGTAAAGGAAGAAGAAGATGTGTTGACCAGACATGATGATCAAATCAGTGGAAAGTCAATTCCCATTCTACATCAAATTGTTGATTATGAAGAACTGAATCAGGAAAAACCGATGGTAGAAAAGGCAAAAGGCGAATTCTTAGGATTCAATGATCCTGAGTTTCTCAAATGGAAGAAAGAACATAAGGAACTCGCTGTTGCTGCTATTCAACAATGCCAAAGTGTAAAGAATGATGGTGCTTCTACTTCCAAATCACAAAAATCAAAGAAGTCAACCAATCAATCCAAATCAAAGCAAGAAAAATCTAAATCTGTAATGTGAACAAATGACAAACTCACAACCAATTAAGCTCAATCAAAGCATACCTGTGTCAAAAACTGAGTCAAAATTTACAAAACCAGTGAAGTTTGTGTCTGCTGGAACATTTGATATGAATTCATCTTAAAGTAACCAAACAACTTTTAAGATCAAATCTCTCTCTGATCTGAAAACAGGTTTAGGTCCTAAGAATTCTGCTGTTAAACGATTTGAATCAAAGAAGGTAACTAAGAAAGATGTTTCAGAATAAAAAATTGTTTCAAATGCAAAACCACAATCTGTACCAATCAAACAAAAATCACAAACACAATCTCCAAAGAAGAACAAATTAACTTTCAATCGCACAAAATTGTGAAAGAATCACCTATTGGTTCCACATCTAAAGTTAATAATCGGTTTTTCAAAATCAGCAAAAGATATTGTGAGATATGTGATCGTTATAACCATGAAACTGTTGAGTGTTTCTTTAGCAGGTATTGTCATTACTGCAACAAAAGGAATCATTCATCGGAGGAACGTTATTAAAACAAGTTCTTTGACATTTGTGAAAGACATAATCATGACACGTCTGATTGTTTCTTTCGAACAAACTCACCTCGAGAAAGGATTAGTTACGAAAATTTTCAAAGAAATCAATCTTTTGGCTTTCAAAATGTAACTAACAATCTGTCTTTTGGTTCGAGACTATTCAAAAGAATAAATTATGAGAAAAATGCCTTTTATGATGTGCCATCAAGGCAATATCTGACAAACAGATTTCTACCAAGAGATGTGATGGTTGGTAGTCAAAGAAAAAATAACAACAACCTCGATCCTAATCTAGAGGAGAGGTATCATGCTTTAAAAAGAAAGCAATCAAACCTATCTAGTGGTAGAAACAAATTTCAACCCAATCTCTTAACTGAACCGAATCTGAACAAATTACATCTTCAACAATTCACCATTGTGGATAAATTTGGAAAACCCAAGACCATTTCGGCCTGGGTTGACCGCCCTAACTGATGAATGTTGAAAATGGCGGTACGCCCAAGAAGACCTATCAACTCACGGTTTGTTGATAGTGGGTGTAGACGGCATATGACAGGAAATCATCCCTTGCTTCAAGAATTTAAGCAGAAAAATGGTACACACATTGTGTTCGGGGGAGATGCTGGTGCATAGATTACTGGAGAAGGAACAGTATCCAATGGGGTCAATAGCTTTGATAAAGTAAACTACTGTGCTTAGTTGAACTTTAATTTGCTAAGTATTTCCCAAAATTGTGATAAATCTTATTCAACTTTATTTGATGATTCTTTTTGCTACATACTCAAACCAGGTTTCAAGATTGCAAGTGAGTGGGTTGTTATTAAAGCTCTACAAGATCGAGATGTATACAAATTGGATATGTCTAAAGTCGATGCGGAAACTGAAACAACTTGTCTCAATGCAGATGCTTCAAATGATGAAAGTTAGCTATGGCATAGACGGCTGGGTCATTCCAACTTCAAAAACATGAACAAATTGGTGTCAGGAAATCATGCTGTAGGAATCACATCGAAGAAATTCTCTACAACTGATCACTTCTCCGCATGTCTGAAAAAAAAACAGCACAAAGTGTCTATTAAGTCCAAGCTCCTAAACTCAATCTCCAAACCTCTACAGATGCTACACATGGATCTATTCGGACCAACAAATGTCCAGAGTGTTGGAAAGAAATCTTACTAATTAGTCACCATTGATGATTTTACTAGATTTTCTTAGGTTTATTTTCTTCATGCAAAATCTGAAACTGCTGAGTTGATAAAAGAATTCATCATTAAAATTGAAAATATATTGGATTTAAAAGTTAAATTCTTGAGAAGTGATAATGGAACCGAATTTAAGAATGCAAGCAACTCCTCTTAGCAAATGACCTAGGTGATGGTATTTATAGTCCATACCATTCACCTTACATTTAACCTAAACACGTGCACTTAAGCACAAACCGATTACATAAGTATTCTAAGACAAACACAATTATTGAACATCATCACCCAAGCTTGCTCGTGTCGATGCTAGATATCTTCACTCGCTTATATTTGTAAAGTGACATCTTCAAATAGACCCAACAATAGTCCTCCTAAGATGATACTTTACAAATCCGACATGTTGGTCACAAACAGCCTTGAATCATATATAATTGTGAAGATTTGATATAAAATAGGAAGAACCTGATGAATTGGATATGAACAATCAAAAACCCCAAATAGATCTCATAAAATATGGCAATTACAAATCCTAGATATATTTGGTTCATACAAGCCTCACTGTAATTGTCACTAACTCTTTCTATATATAGCCTAATGGCTATATGCTAATGACAGTTAGGACCCTAGACAATAACAAAGACTAAATCATGACATATAATAAATTATATTTAAAGCCCCTAATTTTAGCCTAAAAATAATATATATATTTTGTCTAAACAAAGTATATTTCTTCAACCGGACGCTCCATTGTCTTTCATAACTTGAACGCCACACTCCAATCCGTCGTTCGAACTGTCAACTTGACTTGGCGTTGACTTTGACCCGCTGATGTTGACTTTTTTTGACTTTACAATGATTATAATATTAGACTATTTTTCATGTCCAACAAGACATCAGCTTAAATCTTCATGTGATCTGTTCGGTTTGTCAGTAAGCTCCATGAGTTGCACATTCAAATTATGCTTTTTGGGAAGTATTGAATCAACATTTTGGGTAAGAGGGAGTCTATCTTCACACAATTAGTGATCTTTTTGTACTCTTACATGTTTCTATTGTTCTTCTTACATTTTGGTTTTCAGAATGCTATTCTCTGAATTGAACATCTCAGAGAATTTCTTCAACTTTAGAATTTCTGCTTGAAAATCGTTGGTCACTCTTGATAGATGTTCATTTGATTTTTCAACTTCATTCTTGACACTTATTGCTTCTTTTTCACTTTTCTTGAGTGATTCTTACAGAGATGTGATTCTTTGATATGATGTCTTGTGATGTTCTTTCAGTTTCTTGTGCATGATTTCTTCCTTTTTGAGTTTATCAGAAATCCTGAAAGAATATGTTCTGTAGTGTTCAACTTGTTGAAAGCATTCTTTGGTGCACATCTTTTCTCTTACATCGATTGGCATTTAACATAAGAACTCTCAACATCTTTCTCTATTTTCTTTTCAGGCATCAATCTCTTTATTTCTGAATTCAATTGAGCAATTGTCTCATCTTGCTTTGCAATGGTTTCTGACAAGTTGCTGATTTCTTTATCTTTATTTTCAAGTTCTTCTGCAACATCACATTTTTCACTCCAATCATATTCTTCTTCTTCTTGATTATCACGTGACTTTGTTTGAGTTACAAGTGCGAGTTTTGTGTGTTCATGGTTGTCTTTTCGTTCGAGATCACAAAACTTTTGCTACTTGGAGAAGTGTTGTTTCAAACATGTGATTAAATTCGGTAATATCATAAGTGGTGTGTTCTCTTGGTATTTCTTCTCGGATCACGGCTTGCATGAACGATGACATTTTTCTTGAATTTTCAAAGTCATTTTTTTTGTCAAACGGCTGAACAGTAGATCACCCGACTGAACAGTTGATTACATGACTGAAAAGTGAGACAGCTGAGAAGGTTCACGTGGCTAAATAATAGATGACCCGACTGAAATAAAAAAAATATTTGAGACGTATCAAACGCTTTTTAGTCATGTTAAACATTGTTTGGACGTGTCAAAGACTGTTTGGACGTGTCAAACACTATTTTGGACGTGTCAAACACTGTTTGGATGTGTCAACTTTGTTTGAGACATGTCAAACACATTTAGACGTGTCACCACTGTTGGGACATGTCAGCTTGGACGTTTCAACTTGGACGTTTCAGCTTGGACGTTTCAGTACTATAAAGACGTTTCAGCTTAGTCGTTTCAGCACTGTTGGGACGTTTTAGCCTTGTGAACTGTCTAAAGACTTAGTAAAAAATGCTAGATGTTTTAGTACTGTAGCATCAACACTTAGGAAAATTTCCTTGAATCAAACGCTCAATTCTTGTTTTTCTATTCAGATTATGATTAGTTTCTGGGCAAATATCAATCAAATCTTCAAATCAGATTGACTTTTCAAAGTCAAAATTGTGATGAACACAAGATTAATTCTTCAATTTCTGTTGTTTTAGTTCGATTCAACACTTGTATTAGCTGAGGAATGATGTTTCTAACACTCCTTCAAAGTTTTTATACCTTGAATCAGTCTAAATCTGTCTTGAATCCGATTTTTTGTGATGAACACAACTAGTGGGTTTTTGACAAAAATGACAAAATATGGATTGAAATCAACAAATCTGAATAGTTTGATCATGAACGAGGCTTAGATTATGATTTCTAACATATATCAATCATCAATTTCTCAATATCATCAACAAATTCCAGATCTCAGATTTTGAGCAGTGAAGAACACGAACATGAACACAATTTTCAAAAACTCAGTCAAATCTTCACCAATTGATCTCAAACTTTGCAGTTCTTTACATAAATATGAATCAAAGCTAATGGTAGCTAAAATTCCATCAATAACAACAACAATCAGACCCAACATAGATCAAACAAAGTTAAAATAGCGTTATCGGGTATTGAAGAAGATGAGCAGCCACATATGATTTAGTAGAGCAGATAAAATGATTTAAATCATATAAGTGTTGGTATTTATACAAATTTGCTTAAAATTTAGCCGTATGGAAACTGTTTAGCTGTATGGCATAAAGACTTAGAAAATTTCACATAAAATTGTAGGCGTATGGGAACTGTTCAGCTGTTTAAGGTTACCAAAACGTCCAAGTACTTAGAATTTATCTGAAACTTCTAGCCGTATGACCACTGTTTAGCCGTTTTATGTTTCCAACGTCTAACACTTAGAAAAATTTTCATCAAATTATGAAACGACTAGACCTTCACTTCAAATCAATCGTTTGGCCGTTTGAGCATCATGATATGCCTGATATCAAGACTAGTACAAATTTGAAAATTTTGTAGACATACGACACTTCAGCCATATGCGCACTGTTTGGCCGTTTGAGTGTTGTAAAACGTCCATAATTCAACACTTGGAATATTTTCAACAAGTTCAGACATATGGCAACTATTTGTCCGTTTGGGCACTGTTTGGCTGTTTGGTGATTATAATATGTCTGAAACCTAGAAAATTCTTCATTCTTTTCGACTTATGGACACTGTTTGTCCGTTTGGCCTTTTGAATTGAATAATTTCTCATCGAAATATCAGCTGTGTGAAAAGTCAACCTTTGACTTCATTAAATGTACATCATTTCATACCTAAAATCATTCATTTTAAACATGTTAGACATGAACGAATGTTTTTCATTCCAAAAGCATTTATAACATTAAATTTAATTATTTTCACACTTAATTCTTTGATTTCTCAAACATATCACATTTCAATTTGCAAGAAGCCTTTCTAAGTTCATTTACTTAAAAATATTTTAAAAATATATCCAACACATTAACTAGATCATTTTAGCATCCTCCGGGTCATCCAAACCACAACAATCTTTATTTTTAATTACTTTCCAGATCCATTCTTTGTTTTTCTTTTTCTTGATTGTGTGATATTTTCTTTATTTCTCCCTTTAAACTTTTAAATTTTAAGAAATTTATAAGTTTTTTTAAGACCAAAAAAGTCATCAGATTCCATATGCCTGCGGTCACACCCCGACTGATGACGGAAACCTCGGGGCAGACGTAAGTGCATAGATTGCTTGTAGCTCATGATACTAAAATGATTAAATAGTATTAAAGATCCAAATTTCATTACTTAAATGAATGGTACAATGATTCAAATAAGCAAACTAATGCCACATATTAACTTGTTCTTTATTAATGTAGCTCATGGTGAAGCATCTTGAATAACAATTATGCTGCAAACCTAAAATCATGTGAAAATAGTATTTGTTCAGCTAATGAAGTAGCTGGTTAGTAAACACAGGTTTGCATACATATAGATAATGATTGAAATGATTGAAATGATTAAAATGAATAAAATGATTCAATTCCATGTTATGTCAACAACTATAATGCAAAAAGTGTATCACATTAGATAAAGCGAGTGCACAATTAAACCTAGATGACTTGTAAGGGTTCGTTCCGTGTTTAAGATTTACTTTGTTCTTATTTTGTACTAGTTTGTACATTTTAGGGTTAATTTTGTATTATCCCTAAGTAGTGATGTATAAAGCATGTTGCTAGGGTGTGTTAGAGAGAGAGTCTAGATCACGAATACACTATAGAGAGAGAAACTGTGTGTGTGTGATTGTATTCTCCTGCACTTTGTACTGCAACAATTTGCTTTGATCATCAATACAAGAGAATTATTTAGTAATGGATTGTGTTGTTGATTGAATTGTTGTTTTCGTACTTAGATCATTCTGATTTGTGGCAGTATCGATCCAATTGAACTTATCAATTGGTATCAGAGCTGTTGGTACTGTGTGTTCTTCGCTATTCATAAAGCAAAAACACATCAATACTGCTCAAATCATGATCTGAATGATCTGTTGCTGTTTTTAGATCTGATTCATCATCGTAATCATTTGTAATTCATAAAAATTATGCAGTTTCCATCAGATTTCATCAGATCTGAGGAATTATAGAAGAAAAGTGAAGTTTACTGTTCGATCAATTTTGCTCAAAATTCATAGAAAATTGATCATGTTTTGGATTGATTGATATTGAGGATTGTTAATCGGTATAAATCACTGCTTGTGTGTGATTTTTGGGCGATTTGAACAAGTTTTGTTAAAATTCAGTAAAATTTATATGAAGATGTTGATGAACATGATGAACAGGATGAAGATGTACTAGACGGGTGATTAATTTTGACTTAGACAAAATTTTGGACTTAGTTTTTGAACAAATTAGGTTCCTATGTAGACGTGTGAAGTAATTTTGACTAGACGGGTGAAGAACTTTCAAGGAAAAATCTGTGTACTGTTGTGCCGGGTGATAAACTTTATACATAGCCAAGTCATCTTGTTGCTGTTCAGCCGAGTCATCATTTTTTCAGTCGTGACAAGTTCTAGCCGGGTGAAAAATTTTGATAACTGTTTAGCCGGGTGATTCACTATTCAGCCGTGTCAAGATTAGTCGTGTCAAGTCATCACTATTCAGTCGTGTGACATTCATCAAGCCGTGTGACTATTCAGCCAGGTGACATTGTTCAGCCACGTGAAGATTTTTATTGTTTGAAGACTTGCAACTGTTGAGACGTGACTTTATACCTGTACTATTCAGCCGGGTGAAGAAGAAAAATCACTGTTCAGCCGTGTGAAGTTGACATTGGTCAGCCGCGTGACTTATTTTAGTCGTTACTGTTTGGTCACATTAACTCTTATTTCTTTACTTTAAAAAAAATTTAGTCTTTATTAGTAAATTTTAATTGTTTCTTTTCAAAAATCAATAAAAACACAAAAATATTTGTTTTAAAATTTAACATGGCACCTATTGATGATTCTAATAATCGTGTACCAAGGTTGGTTAACCGTGCAGATTTCAAGAACTGGACAATCAGATTGAAACACCATCTATGCTCTATTGATAATGATTTGTGGAAGTCTATTGATAAAGGTCCTCATATTCCTACTCATACTGCTCCTGACAGTGCAAGCACTTACACAAAAGATTCAACTGAACCGTATCCTGATGATAATCTACAAGGTGAAGACTTACAAAAGGTCAAGAATGACAGTAAGGCTTATTCCTTAATGTGTAAAGGGCTACCACTTCAAGTTTTGTCAAGACTGGATGCTTATCAAACTGGCTACACATTTTTCGAAGCATTGAAATCAATTTGTGAAGGAGGAGAACAGTTAAGAAGTCTCAAGAAGCAGAAACTAAAGAGACAATTAGAACTGTTTGAGCATATTTCTGGAGAATTTGTACACCAGATGATGAACAGATTTGTGCATTTAACAAATGAGATGACAAATGTTGGTGTCAAGACAGATCTTCAAGACTTGAATGATAGATTATTGTGTGCTCTTCCATCCTCATGGAAACAAACAATGACTTTGCTGAAGCATACAAAAAAGTTTCCAATGGACTTAGATTTTCTTATAGCAAAGATTGAAGAAGTTGAAATCGATGAAAGTTCAAGAAAAATACTGACAGATCAAATTCTCATGCTGAGTATAAGTTTGTGGTGAATCCTTCAAATACAGTTGAGAATGCTTTTCTTGCTCAAGATGCTATTAAATCTGATGATGAGGGTGATTTGTTTGTTGGTGCTAGCTTTTACACTGATTCGTCGTATCAATCAAGTTCACCAATTTACTCTCAACCTCAATCTCCACCAAGATTTCAAGTTCAGCCTATGAAATCTCAAGCAGAAAATCAAAGTTCAAGTTCAACAATTCAAACAAAAGTAAAAGATGCCATGAACATCTTATTACAAGATGATGAGAGTAAGAATGCTTTCATTGCATTCATGGCAAGCTTTCAGGCTTATCAGGGAAGTCATTTGACTCAATTAGATGTTGTTCTTCAAGACCTATTTGAAATGGATCCTGATGTGAAGAGATGGACTTAAATTGCAGATGGTTATGGTTGCATATCGAACTCAGAAACATGCGTATGTTAACCGTAGTTACAAGCCAAATGCAAACAAGATCGTTGGTTTTGACAAGTCAAAGGCTAGATGCTTCAATTGTAACTGCTATGGTCATTTTTCGAGGGAATGTAAAGCTCCTAAGAATCAGAATTATAATGGTCAATCGAGTTCAAGTGGACAGAATCAGCATCAAGGTCAAAGTCAGAACTCACAGCAGTCTTCAAGCTTTCAGAACATAAATCAACGATTCATTCAGAAGCCATATCAAAGTCTTCCAATGCCAGAACTGAAAGATGAAGGTAAAAAGCCTGAAGATCAGAACAAAGCACTAGTGGTTAGTGTCAAAGATGGATACGACTGGAGTGCTTATGCGGAATAGTTTACAGCTGATCTTACTTCAAGTTTGGCACTTGTTTGTGAAATTGTGGAAGAAGACTGGTCTAAAGAAGGGGATTGTCAAGTGATTAATGATGTCAGTGAAGATTCATACGAGTATGATTGGAGTGCAAAGTCAGATCCAACTGAAGAATCTGAATCATAGATTGCTCTTATGGTTACATCTGAAGAGTCTTTCTCATCTGCTGAATCAAATCAACCAAAGGTTAGTATCGAATTACCCCCTAACTATGTTCCTTTACCTGATGATGTGAAAGGCAGGTTATGTTCTGAACAATACATTAAACAAGTAGAACATTATTGAACTCATTCATTTAAAATTGGTGACAAATTAAGTAAACATGAAAAGGTTCATGAACAACTTAAAAGTGATCACAAAATTGCTAATGAAAGATATTGTCACTTAAAGAATCATGGAACAAAACCTTAAAAGAACTGGAACTTCAAACAAACAGTTGGAAGAAATGACCAAGAACTTTGAATTAGAAAGGATTGCTCATGTAGCAACTCAGGTTGAATTGACAAAAATGAAAAGCTCAAAAGCTATTTTGGCAAAGTTGATAAGTGCTAGAAAAGATAACAGAACAGGATTAGGTTTCACACATGAACCAATGCCTAAATCAATCACTAACACTTTACCAGAAAACTTTAATGAATTTGATCATTCACCTGAAAATGAACAAAGATTCAAAGAAATTCAAAGAAGTAAATCTGAATCCGAAGGATCTGGAGTGTTGATTGAAAGTTTGAAAGAAGATGAAAGTGTAACTGTTGAAGCTGATGATGAGGCCAGTGACAAATCTGATCCTATTCTGGTGCAAGTTGTTGAATATCCGGAACTAAATCCAAAACCAGCAGAAACGGTGAAGGATGAAGCAGAATTCTTGGGGTACAACGATCTAGAATACATCAAGTGGAAAAAGGAACAGAAAATTCGTGTTGCTAATCAGTTGATTCAAAAGGAAACAATGAAGAAGAATGATGTTTCAAAAGCAAAGATGCGGAAACCGAAATTGTTAAACAATAAATCTGACATGAAACAGTCAAAAGGTAAAAAGGTCATAACATCAAATGACAATACCAAAGCTCAAGTGGTGAAAGTTGAAACTATAAAACCTGTGACAAAGAAAGTGTCAAAAATCAAACCAATCAAGTTTGTGTCAGCAGGAACTTTTGATATGAATTCATCTCATGGTAAGCAAATAAATTCTAAGATCAAATCTTACTTTGGTATGAAATCAGGTTTAGGTCCTAAGACTTCCTCTGTCAATGATAAAAGATTTGAATCCAAGAAGGTAACTAAGCAAGATGTTTCAAAATCAAATCATGTTCCCAAATCAAACATACAATCTGATAACAAGAAATCAAAGTCACAACCACAATCTCCACAAAAGAACCAAGTTAACTTTAAAACGAGCAAGTTTGTTAATGAATCACATGTTGGTTCAACATTAAAAGTTAACAGTCGGCTCTTTAAGATCAGTAAGAAACACTGTGAGATTTGTGATCGTTATAACCATGCTACTGCTGAGTGTTTCCTTAACAGGTACTGCAATTACTGTGATAAAAGAAATCACTCTTCGGAAGAATGTTTTTATAACAAGTTTTGTGAGATTTATGAAAGGAGAAATCATGACACTGCAGATTGTTTCTTTCGGAAAACCTCATCAAGAGAAATGACTCGTTTTCCAATTTTTTTAAGAAATCAATCTGTTGGTTTTTCAAAAACGAATCAAAGTCATGCTCTTGATTTGAGACCTTTCAAAAGAATCTATTCTGGTTTTTATGAGTCAAGAAACTTTCAGGTTAACAGATTCACACCAAGAGCTTTGATGGTTCGAAATCAAAGAAATGAAAACAACCGTGATCCTAAGTTAGAGGACAGGTTTTCAGATTTAAGAAGAATGCAAATAAACCAAGCCAGTGGCAGAAACAGTTTTCACCCAAATCTCTCAAATGAATCAAATTTTAATAACTTACATTATCAACAAGTTACTATTACAGATAGATTCGGAAAACCCAAGACCATGTGGGCCTGGGTTGACAAAACTAACTAAGTAATTGTTGAAATGCAGGTGCGCCCTCGAAGACCTATGAAACAACCCAATTTTTTTTTGTAATAACTTTTTCACAAAAATATATTTATCAGAGTCAGAGTAGGTCCCAGTTTAAATCCAAAACTTGTCACTCGTAGTGACGTGTCATTTCATTATATATTTATTACAACAAAAACAAGATCGTTTTACAACGACTTTATTTTACAAATTATTAAGCACAAGAGTAGGGTTCCTTGTCAGTCCAGCCACGTCCATGAAGCTTCAACTATTTAGTGATGCTTTTCCTGAAAACATTTAAAAATATTTTTATTAGCTTTCGCTAAGTAAGTACACTCTTTTTTTTTTCTTTCTCAAAACATATTTTCTTCTATTTGGGATCATCACCCAAAATTATCTTATTTAATCCCTATTACTCCATTGGAATTCACACATATTTCCTTATGGGTTTAATAAAAACCCTTAGGGATTATTAACTCCACACTTTTCATATTTAATCCTCATTACTCCGTAGGAATTCACACAGATTTCCTTATGGGTTTAACCCTTGAGGATTATTAACTCCAAAATTTATTTTAATCCTCATTACTCCGTTGGAATTCACACATATTTCCTTATGGGTTTAATAAAAACCCTTAGGGATTATTAACTCCACACTTTTTATATTTAATCCTCATTACTCCGTAGGAATTCACACAGATTTCCTTATGGGTTTAACCCTTGAGGATTATTAACTCCAAAATTTATTTTAATCTTCATTACTCCGTTGGAATTCACACAGATTTCCTATGGGTTTAACCCTTGAGGATTATTATCTCCATTTTATATATGTGGAGTTCAACACCCGAACCCCTTGGGATTTCAACACCTGAAATCCTTACATGTATTTACTCATCTTTTTATATATGTGGAGTCAAGACCCGAACCCCTTGGGATTTCAACACCCGAAATCCTTCCATATATTTTCTCCCCTTTTTATATATGTGAAGTTCACACCCGAACCCCTTGGGATTTCAACACCCGAAATCCTTACATATATTTGCTTCTCTTTTTATAAATATATCAAATCATATAATTAGACCCGTAATACCACAAACGTCCCATAACCATGCATAACATGAAATCAAACATGTCTCATCTCCATAAAATAATACAAAATAAACACCTATAATTAACATGTTAATAAACATGTAAAATGATTTAGTTTCGGGTTGGTGTACTTACGATCTTATATTTATAATCAACAACGTACCACGTATAACATGTAGTTAAAATGATTTATTTACGAACGAGTCAGTGTACTTACCTTTTAAAATTGTTCATAATACTATACGGGACTTGAAGTCATCACTCCTCGACCGCACTTGAGATTAACACTACCATCTATCCCAACCATCGAACGTGACCTCATGACTCATCCTAACATCTTTTGCGCAAGTATAGTTTCATACTTTCGTTTATTGAATTGATTCTTGTTATAAATACTAAAACATATATGTGTGAATATATATAATTAAAACCACGCCGTCATTGTTATCTAGTTCCCATCCACATCTTTATTTTAAACATTCATTATTGTTTTCTAGAAATAAACTAATGTGGCATCAAATGTATAAGTGAAGTAAAACGTGGCATTCATCTACTCATTTTTACATTTATGTGTTTATCTCTTTTTTTTATAAAGTATTTAGTGTTTTACCTTTTTACATATATTTCTTTATTCATTTGAAGTAATTGCATTAGTGGTTCATAATAATTTTCTTTTCCAGTGTTTTGACAATAGCATGCACACCCGTTAATGTTATTTGTTTTTATCTATCACAATTTATAACACATAGTTAGTCATCGAATTTTCTAATTCTTTACTTAATCGTCTAATGATATTTAGCGTATTAGTTTTAAATATTTTGTTTTTATTTAAAAAAAAACAGGATGTTACAAATCTCTCCCTCTTATTTAGGTTTCGTCCCCAAAACCTGTCATACCTCAAATATTTCGGTGTAATACTTTCTAATTTTCTTTTGGACTTCTCATGAGGTGACAGCCTCTCATATATTTCTATTGAACTTTAACTTAGGTAACCACTTATTTGTGAAGCGAGTTGACCCTTAGGTCACACATAGTAACTAGCCTCCTTCTAGTACATTTCTTATTTTTATACAAAATGTATGTTATTCCTAGGATAACCCAAACATATACGTATGTGTGACTTTTGAAACGTAATGTTTTCCGCTTAATTCTTCGGGTAATTTTAAATGCCATGTCGTACTTTGTAGTTCATAATATTTGTGGTTTAAAATTTTGTGATGATAATGTCAATCACACTAACATTCACGTCCTTTAAATTTTGACTTATTTATCAAAATTTATTTGTTTTACTTGTTTCTTTTTAATTTTATATACACTATGCGGTTGTTATAAATCAATCCCTCATGATCTTAAGCCGATATATCATATTACTAACAAATTTACAACTCACATTTCTACTTTCACAATCATTTAATACCAAAATATACTAATAACTAGTGACTTTTAGCATTTACTTTCTAGTGATTTACAATTTTCTTCAATATACCATAGTCTTGGTATTTTGACTTCTTTTGATCACTCGTCACCCGTAAGCATCACACTTTATTACCAATCTTTCCATATATATTCAACAACTTGATGACCAGTCGATCACCATTTGTGCATGCATAATACTATCTAACTAAATATATTGCTTACTCACTTAAAATCTTAGAATGACATTTGCAATCTAAAGTTCAGATTTTTGAAATTTGTTGATCATATATTAGTTTATATCTTGATTCAACTTTTATTTTCTACAAGTACGTATTCTACACCATAAAAATTTGTTACAACATTACTTTCTAACAACTGGTAACTTTGACAATCTTATCAACAGCTTGACGGTTCCAATCCAACAACTTGGATCCTCAATATCTAGTGGTGTACTTGTACTTTTTTTTTACAACTTTCTTAAACATACTTTATGGTTTAATAAGATATCATTTCTTATACCTTTGTTCAATATTGTTTCATCTTATATTCAATTAATCATTTGAGGTACTTCTATAGTTTATAATATATACCGATGACTTATAAAAAAAGTCATATAAAACCTTTTTATTAACTTTTCTACAATCTACTACAGTGCTACGAATTGAGAACCATCTTACAACACTAAGTAAGTACTACTTACTACTTATGAGTCTTTTATCTACTTTATCTTCATGAACCTTTTTCAACTTGTGGTTCTCCTAACATCTTGTCGCTACCATTATCCAATGAATTATTTAACAACTTGTGACCTTCCGCACAACCTTCTCGATTAAAATTAACCTATAACTTGACACCATGATCAACCTAATGGGTCATTTAGCTACTTAAAATGTTAATTTGGATATCACAGATCCTTCTAATATGATCAATCAATCTACTAATCTGGAAGCCTATCCCACAATTTGAATTATTCTTAACTAACACACATTGGTGTATTCGTTGAATTTCAATTCATATTCTCTAAGGGAGTTTTCGACTCATTCACCCTTAAGATAGAAACTTTTACTTAAAAATCTTTATTTAGTCTAATCATATATATAGATATATATTTATCCTTATCGAGTCTACTATAAATCCTGAATTTGTATTACTTTCAGCACTTTCTTTATCAATTCCTCTAATCTCTATCAAGTTCAAGAGCACAACGTGTGTAAAGCCTTGTCAATCTCATTGAAATTTTGACATTTAAATTATCATACCTCAAATATATGAGCAACCCTATCATTTCTTTATGTCTCTACATTTTTAGCTGTGTTTAAACTCTTGAGGCAATCTACTTAACTCATTCCCTTCCTCTATCTCTTATAAGAATATAGTCTCTTATAAGAATATACTATATCTTAATTTAATTTGACAAGTATTGTTTAGGATCATCTATGTATCTTTAGGCCTCCAAATTATAATAATTTACTCGTCAACTTTATGCCTCAAGTTTGAGACTTCTTTTTTTTTCAACTACTGTAATCTTTATAAATACTATCATTTGACTTACTAGTCATAAATGTAATAGGACGGTCTCTCTATTTACTTGACCACCACTTTTCCTTTGTTTCATTCGTTATTGCTCTAGACATATTTCTCTAAAAAAACACTCCTAATTGCATTCTCCACGTGTTTTGCGAAGAACGAAATGAGATTTTAAATTTAGTTCTTTTGCTATCAGCCGTCACATCTTTCCACAATAAAGCCAACCACATTATTATAGAACTTATGCGATTCTTCTCTATTGTCATCTTTATCACCATAATAATTTTATTTGTCGTTTGATTTCTTATTGGTCATTTCTTGACCATATAGGTATGTATAATATATCTTTGTTATGATTCATATAAGACTCTAAAACTTTATCAATTACTTCTTAGAGTCACATAATTGAGGCATACTAATACTATATCACCAATAACTTTTCACATAAGACACAACAAATATTTGTATTACCATACTTACTTTCACAATCTTCACCCTTTATGAAAACAAATAATTTATTTGTTACTTGTTAATTTCATTCTATCAATTTCTTCTTTCTAAGGTACTATCTAAGGCCTTCACACTTCTTATCTCTTTGTTAATTCAAAGAAGACTATTTAAGGCTAAAAAGTACAATATATGCATTCAAGATGTATGTATAACCACATCAATTTATACATATTTACTCCCCTCACTTACTTTTTGTTGTTTTCGATACAATAAGATCATTGAGACTTCATAACAAGATAATACATTAATTTTCATACTGGCCAGGCATGAAACTAATATATTATTTTCATTATAATTTCTCAACTATCATATTGTGCCCTAAACATCCAAATTTCAGTTTTCACATATGTTTTCCATTTCTACACCAATACAAAACTCCTCTTTTGAGCTTCCAGGACCGCTTCTGGACTGAACCCTCTCATTTATTAATCAGTAGCACTTAATGGTTCGAGTCTAAGTGTTCATTCTAACCACCAAACACTTAAATCCCTCGAACTGTGCTCTGATACCAACTTGAAACAACCCAAATTTTTTTTTTGTAATAACTTTTTCACAAAAATATATTTATCAGAGTCAGAGTAGGTCTCAGTTTAAATCCAAAACTTGTCACTCGTAGTGACGTGTCATTTCATTATATATTTATTACAACAAAAACAAGATCGTTTTACAACGACTTTATTTTACAAATTATTAAGCACAAGAGTAGGGTTCCTTGTCAGTCCATCCACGTCCATGAAGCTTCAACTATTTAGTGATGCATTTCCTGAAAACATTTAAAAATATTTTTATTAGCTTTCGCTAAGTAAGTACACTCTTTTTTTTTTCTCAAAACATATTTTCTTTTATTTGGGATCATCACCCAAAATTATCTTATTTAATCTCTATTACTCCATTGGAATTCACACATATTTCCTTATGAGTTTAATAAAAACCCTTAGGGATTATTAACTCCACACTTTTCATATTTAATCCTCATTACTCCGTAGGAATTCACGCAGATTTCCTTATGGGTTTAACCCTTGAGGATTATTAACTCCAAAATTTATTTTCATCTTCATTACTCCGTTGGAATTCACACATATTTCCTTATGGGTTTAATAAAAACCCTTAGGGATTATTAACTCCACACTTTTTATATTTAATCCTCAGTACTCCGTAGGAATTCACACAGATTTCCTTATGGGTTTAACCCTTGAGGATTATTAACTCCAAAATTTATTTTAATCCTCATTACTCCGTTGGAATTCACACAGATTTCCTATGGGTTTAACCCTTGAGGATTATTATCTCCATTTTATATATGTGGAGTTCAACACCCGAACCCCTTGGGATTTCAACACCCGAAATCCTTACATGTATTTACTCATCTTTTTATATATGTGGAGTTCAAGACCCGAACCCCTTGGGATTTCAACACCCGAAATCCTTCCATATATTTTCTCCCCTTTTTATATATGTGAAGTTCACACCCGAACCCCTTGGGATTTCAACACCCGAAATCCTTACATATATTTGCTTCTCTTTTTATAAATATATCAAATCATATAATTAGACCCGTAATACCACAAACGTCCCATAACCATGCATAACATAAAATCAAACATGTCTCATCTCCATAAAATAATACAAAATAAACACCTATAATTAACATGTTAATAAACATGTAAAATGATTTAGTTTCGGGTTGGTGTACTTACGATCTTATATTTATAATCAACAACGTACCACGTATAACATGTAGTTAAAATGATTTATTTACGAACGAGTCAGTGTACTTACCTTTTAAAATTGTTCATAATACTATACGGGACTTGAAGTCATCGCTCCTCGACCGCACTTGAGATTAACACTACCATCTATCCCAACCATCGAACGTGACCTCATGACTCATCCTAACATCTTTTGCGCAAGTATAGTTTCATACTTTCGTTTATTGAAGTGATTCTTGTTATAAATACTAAAACATATATGTGTGAATATATACACCATGTTTGCTGACTTATATATATATATATATATATATATATATATATATATATATATATATATATATATATATAATTAAAACCACGCCGTAATTGTTATCTAGTTCCCATCCACATCTTTATTTTAAACATTCATTATTGTTTTCTAGAAATAAACTAATGTGACATCAAATGTATAAGTGAAGTAAAACGTGGCATTCATCTACTCATTTTTACATTTATGTGTTTATCTCTTTTTTTATAAAGTATTTAGTCTTTTACCTTTTTACATATATTTCTTTATTCATTTGAAGTAATTGCATTAGTGGTTCATAATAATTTTCTTTTCCAGTGTTTTGACAATAGCATGCACACCCGTTAATGTTATTTGTTTTTATCTATCACAATTTATAACACATAGTTAGTCATCGAATTTTCTAATTCTTTACTTAATCGTCTAATGATATTTAGCATATTAGTTTTAAATATTTTGTTTTTATTTAAAAAAACAGGATGTTACAACCTATCAACTCGTGGTTTGTTGATAGTGGGTGCAGCCGGCATATGACAGGGAATCATGCCTTGCTTCAGGATTTTAAGCAAAAGAATGGTACACATGTTGCATTTGGAGGAGATGTTGTTGGAAAAATCAATGATGAAGGAACTGTGTCAAATGAGATTATTAGTTTTGATAAAGTTAATTACTGTGCCCAGTTGAACTTTAATTTAGTAAGTGTATCTCAAATTTGTGACAAATCATATTCAACATTATTTGATGATTCTTTTTGTTACATACTCAAACCAGGTTTTAAGATTGACAATGAGTGGGTTGTTGTTAAAGCTCCAAGAGATCGAGACGTGTACAAGCTTGATATGTCTCAGATTGATGCATGATCTGTTCATTTTAGATGGACTTCCTTCATGTTAATAAGTCGTTAATTGTCTTAATATTATTACAAAAGTATATTACGTTGTGTCGTTTTTATATTGTGTAGCCGACAGAGAAAAGACACTTAAACGATGCAGTTTTAGCAAGACGAATCATGCCAAAAGAGTTGCAAAATAAATCATTATAGTTGGTGTTTGAGTGAATTCAAGTCGGAGCTAATTATTATTATTATAAAGAAGAAAAGCGATTGAAGCAAAAGTGAAAGGATGATTTATAAAAATGAAAGAAAAGAACTCTCGTTTGTTTGGAATGAGTAGCGCACCAACAAGAGCACATCACCAAGAATTATATTGGACTTTTTTTTTGTTCTTTACAAAACATCATTATGGGCCGGTTAAATACTTTTTGATGAGCTAAACAATAAATGGGCCTTGGGTTACAATGATGGAAGTGATTAGAGGGCAATCTTACACACACACAATCATCACCATCTCGATTTCTTTTTTTGGTCGCACAGCAGCAGCAACACATTATTCAGTTTCTTTTTTATTTCTTTTTTTGGAATCTTAAGGATGCTGGTTGAGGCCACTGGATCGATTGCCACCATCATTTTCAAAGCAAGAAGTCATTTTTTAGAGATAAAAATTGGGGGATAACGACGGCGGAATTTGGACGGGAAATGAAGATCGAATCTGATGATGTTGATGAAGCATTTGACACATGATTTGGTGTATTCAACTCTCTCCACAATGATCGGCTAACCGTCTCGTAGTCACACCGGTATGAGGGGTTGTTTATTCTAGTTGTTTGAACCTATATATGTTTAGTTTTCATTGTTGAACATATAATTAGTTGTAAACTTTGGCATGTGAATGTTTATAGCTAGTTATATGTGTTTGGTTTCACGTTGATTCGACAGACAGTTTATCATACGTCACCCGAATGTGCCCAGTACACCCCTAGTTAGTTTAGTTAAGGAATGGACGTTTGGTGTGTAAGTATATGAATTGTGCTCTAGGTTAGTGGTGAACTTGAACTAGGCTATGTCTATGTAACCAGATCAATATTGAAAACGACATTAACAAAACAACTTTATCCCAAACCCCGACACCTGAAGTGATTACACTATCTCCAAATCATAACAACTCTTTTATTAAACTTTACTTTTTTATGCAATTAGTTTATAAAACAATCAACCAATCAACTTTTACAATTTTTATTTTGATTAATGAAAGTTAGTAGCTAACCACAAACACTCCTCGTGGATACGATACTCGTACTTGCCCTATCTAGTTAGAAATAGAAAAGGTAAGAAAACTATATATTTTTGGCCGGGGCTTCGACACCGGTCTATGCTGAAACCGAAACCACATGTTTCATTAATCATGCATCAAATGATGAGTCATGAGAGTCAGCTATGGCATAGATGGCTGGGCCATTCAAACTTCAGAAACATGAACAAACTGGTGACTGGAAATCATGCTGTGGGAATACCTTCAAAGAAATTCTCAACAACTGATCTCTGTCCAGCATGTTTGAAAGGAAAACAGCACCGAATGTCTTTTAAGTCCAAGCTAGAAAACTCCATTTCAAAGCCCTTACAGATGCTACATATGGATCTTTTTGGACCAATAAATGTTCAAAGCATCGGAAAGAAGTCTTATTGTTTAGTCGTCATCGATGATTTTACTAGATTTTCTTGGGTTTATTTCTTGCATATTAAATCTGAAACTGCTGAGTTCTTAAAAGAATTCATTATCAAAGTTGAAAATCAGTTAAAATGTAAAGTAAAAATCTTGAGAAGTGATAATGGAACCGAGTTTAAAAATATTAATGTGGACTCGTTTTGTGCAGAAAAAGGAATTGTGCGTCAATTTAGTGCTCCAAGAACTTCTCAACAGAATGGAGTCGCAGTACAGAAAAATAAGACACTAATCGAAGCAGCAAGATCCATGCTCGCAGATGCCAAAATCCCTATCACATTCTGGGATGAAGCTATTGCTACTGCCTGCTTTGTACAAAACAGGACTTTCTTGATTCAGGATAAACATAAAACATCTTATGAGTTATTGTTTGGAAGGAAACCGAATATTTCATATTTGAAAGCATTTGGTTGTCCTGTGTCAATTTTAAATTTAAGTGATCATCTTGGTAAATTTAAGTCAAAATCTGACGATGGTTTCTTCTTAGGATACTCATCCATTTCAAAAGCTTATCGAGTTTTTAACAGCAAAACAAATGTTGTTATTAAAACTATCAACGTTAAGTTTTTAGAAAATTCTTTTCCGTCAGTGGCTCATGGTCCCGAATGGTTATTTGATTTAGATTCGTTATCCAAATCTTTCAACTCTAACTTATTTGATTTTTCAGGAAAATCGAAGAAGGAATCAGAAGACTTAGGATGTTTCAGTGATGATTCAGACAATGATGACGATAATGATCTTAATTCTGAGTATCCTTTCATGTCATTTCACAATCCTAACAATGTATCTCCAAATCAAGATCCGGGTCCATCAGGTTCTCAAGAAGATCAGGAATCAAACAATCTTGAAGATGTTTTGAATCAGCAAAATTCTCCTAATGATAGTGGATCTGTTCATACTCAACCATCATCAGATCCAAATGTTGAAGTTGTTCCAGAAACATTTGATTACTTCATCAATTCACCAGAACAAGTTCCTAATTTTACTCCGCATACTTCTACAATTCTACAAGATCTACCGAATCTGAATCAGTCTAATCTAGAAACACAAGTACAAGGTGAAGAAATTCCAATTCACCGTGTTCATAGGAATCATCCTATCTCTCAGATTATAGGTCCTTTGAATCAAAGAACCATGAGAAGTCAGACTGAACATGCAAACGTTTGTCTTTATTCATGTTTTCTTTCTCAAGTGGTACCGAAAAACATTTCAGAAGCGTTGTAAGATAATAGTTGGACTAAAGCCATGCAAGAGGAGTTACTTCAGTTCAGAAAACAAGAAGTTTGGAAATTAGTGGACTTACCTGAAGGAGAAAATGCTATTGGTACAAGATGGTTGTACAAGAACAAGCCAGATGAACGTGGCATTGTGGTCAGAAATAAAGCCAGACTAATTGCACAAGGTTACACTTAAGAAGAAGGTATTAACTACGAAGAAGTGTTTGCTCCGGTCGCTCGACTTGAAGCTATTCGCGTTTTTCTAGCTTATGTCTCATTCATGAAGTTCAAAGTGTTTCAAATGGATGTTAAAGGTGCATTTTTGTATGGACCAATTACCGATGATGTGTACGTCAGGCAACCTCCAGGTTTCGAAGATCCTGAGTATCCACATCGTGTATACAAATTGAGCAAAGCATTATATGGTCTACATCAAGCTCCAAGAATTTGGTACGAGACATTATCTAAACATTTGCTGGAACATGGTTTTTCAAGAGGTCAGATTGATCCTACTTTATTCATGAAGCGGGATAATGAAGACCTTTTATGTGTTCAAATGTATGTTGATGATATCATCTTTGGATCAACTAGTTCATCCATGTACAAAGAGTTCTATGGGGAAGATTAATTTCTTTCTCGGATTGCAAGTAAAACAGTCAGCAGACGGAATCTTTATCAACCAATCAAGGTTTGTTGAAAAGTTGCTGAAGAAGTTCAAGATGCAAGATTGTCAGACTATTAGAACTCCATTTGATGTTAACTGTAAAATCCAACCTGATCCAAAAGGCAAATCTGTTGATCAAACACTTTACAGATCAATGATCTGTTCGTTGATGTATCTTCCTACATCAAGACCAAACATCATGTATGTTGTATGTGTGTATGCCAGATATCAGTCCGATCCTAAAGAGTCGTACCTAATTGCTGTAAAACGTGTATTCAGATACCTTAAAGGGAAACCTAATCTCGGGTTATTGTATCCTTATGAAGAAAATTTTGAGTTATATAGTTATTCTGATAGTGACTTTGGTGGTTGTGCTCTTGACAGGAAATCGACCACAGGTGCATGTCAGTTTCTGGGTCCTCGCCTAGTCTCATGGCAATGCAAAAAGCAGACCAATGTTTCCGTATCCGCTGCTGAAGCAGAGTACATAGCTGCATCTGCAGGATGTTCTCAAGTTTTGTGGTTACAAAATCAATTGCTTGACTACGGGTTTAACTTTCTGAAAACTCCTATTTACATTGACAATACTGTTGTTATGTTCATTACTGCTAATCCTGTTCAACACTCAAAAACAAAACATATCGAAATTCGAGATCACTTTCTCAGAGACAACTCTGAAAAAGGTTTAATAATTTTGATTAAAGTTCATACCGACAAACAACTGGCATATCTTTTCACAAAACCGTTTTTGTCAGGACAGTTTGAATTCTTAATTCAATCCATAGGGTTAATCAACCATGATTAATTCTATTTTTATGAAAATCAAAATACAAAATCAGAAAATATAAAATCCAAAAATATAATAAGTCGATGTCAATTATTGATTCCTATGTCCTTTTCATTACGTATTGTGAGTGTGCATGAAAAAGAAAAAGAAAACAAAAAGAAAGAAACATCATGTCATAAGAATCTAAATTGCAAAACGTGAGAAATGATAGATACAGTAGACATTATGTGTTACATCATTTTTTTATAATAAAGACTAATAAGTGTTAATTGATGTGCGAGACAGCTCAGGCAATTAGACTGAAAAAGTAAGTTCATTGTTGACAAATCTAAACTTAATGATCTTTGTGTTAAGTTCCATTGTTACATGTCTAAATATATATTTTTGGATGAATTTCTTGTGATGTTATTTGAACAAAATCGGGTAATGATGCAATCTATTTAGTGTGATGAACCGCATCGTGAGCTTCTTTGTTGTGGTATCCACAGACCTAAAGTCTCACATAAAGTCTCTTTCGAGCTTCAAGGTGCAGCAAAAGATTCCAAAAGTTGGAACAAAAAGAGTCCCAAATGTGGACCATCACCAATCAAATTCCAAAATGGAATTCAGAAGATTCCCAAGGGGAACAATAGGAAATATAAAATTCCAAAAAGAAATTCAAAAGAAGTCCCAAAGTGGACGAAATTCAATTAAAACCCAAATTCCACACTTCTTATGTTTGTAAGTGACCAGGTTTTTGTGCAACATGCATTCGGGTTGTTGTTGATAAGGAAATATGTTGACATATGTATACATGTGGGTCACATAAGTCATTTTAATCGAACCTTAATCTTATCATGACACTGAAAAAGTAAGTGTGTCAATTCGAGCTAATTGGTATGTTTTCATATCATCACTCAATCAAACATAAGTCAAATGTCTATTCAAAACTTGCAAAACATGTTCAGATGATATATGGTATGATCTCACTGCGATATATTGATTCATTGCTTTGCATATGTATTTATTTTAATGTGTGTGCAGGCATGTGGATTCTTTATTGAGACGTCAACATCCTTTTTTAAACTTAAAAATTTCAAGAAATTTCAAGTTTAGGGAGAGAAATAAATGAAGAAAAAGTGCAAAGATATATCAAAAATACCAAAAATAGCAAGGAATAAGTTGGAAAACATTTTTTTATATATAAAAGAAAAGAAAAATCATGTGTTGAATGTAAGGATCAAGTGGCTAATGAAAGTAAATGTGTTATTTATGTTAAAATGGAACCTGAAGTCTTGTGATTATTTTTTATTGAAAAAATGATTTGGGATATAGAAATATTGGTGATGCAAAAATGTTTTCAAAATGTTATTTTGAGGAGATTAAAGAAAAATGAAAAAGAAATTTTTGTGAATGAATTAATT
The DNA here is from genome assembly GCA_030867185.1 of Tagetes erecta. Taxonomy (NCBI): domain Eukaryota; kingdom Viridiplantae; phylum Streptophyta; class Magnoliopsida; order Asterales; family Asteraceae; genus Tagetes; species Tagetes erecta. Next base: position 49,252,624 of record CM061491.1, on the reverse strand, counting down.
GGATTAAATTTGTTGCTCTAATCATGCTTGAAAAATAAATTGCAAAACCCTAATAAGGATGTCTTGTCTAATTAATGTGTCAAGAATGATTGCAGGTATAATAAATGCAGTTGAAAAAGTCAACAATCGAAGAAGTAATGAAAATTGTTAAGTGTTGAGGAAAATCTATTACTGTTGAGCCGCATGATGCTTTAACCATCCGAGTGAAGATGTTTCTAACTAGCCGGGTGAAAGAAGCTTATGTAGCCGGCTGAAGAGTTTGAAGCTACTATGTAGCCGGGTGTGTTAGGGTTATTTTCAGTTAAGATTTACTTTGTACTTGATTTATACTTTTTGTATAGTTTAGGGTTTATTTTGTTATTTTCCCTAAAATGTATTTGTTAGGGGTGTACGCGGTCCGGTTTTTACGGTTTTTGGATAAAACCGTAACCAAACCGTTACTTGCGGTTTTTTACCATTAAAAACCAAAACCGAACCATTTAAAGTAAAAAACCAAACCTAAACCGAACCATACGAACGGTTTGGTCCGGTTTGGATTTGCGGTTTGAGCTTTATAGTCCAAATTTAAAAGCTTAAAAAAACATCCTAAAATCTTGTCAAAATCTTATAAACTTTCAAAAGTACCGGTATTAAAAATTGATTATATATCTAAATATTGCAATATTACATGTGTTGTAACAATATAATGATAGTAGTGATACTATATATAATATATAATGATAGAAATAATGATATTATATATATGTGTGATCGATATACTAGTTATGACCTATTTTAGCACTAACAAACTAATACATTTTTAACACTTTACTTACAAGAACTCATATATGAGATATAATATATATATACACACACACGCGTGCGCGTACGGTCCGGTCCGGTTTTTTACGAACGGTTTTTAGTATAAACCGTAAACCAAACCATTCATAACGGTCCGGTCCGGTTTTTTACAAACGGTTTTTTGTATAAATATAAACCAACCGCAAAACCAAACCGATGAACGGTTTGGGCGGTTTCGCGGTTTGAAACCGAACCGTGTACACCCCTAGTATTTGTTGCTTAAAAGCATGTAGTGTGTGAATGTTAGAGAGAGAGTCTGATTCACATATTCACGTTAGAGAGAGAACTAAGTGTGTGTGATTATTTTCTCCTACATTTGTACTGCAGATTTGCTTTGATCATCAAATACAAGAGAATTATTTAGTAATGAATTGTGTTGTTGATTGAATTGTTTTTGTGTGTACGAATCATTCTGATCTTGTGAGCAATATCGATCCAATTGAACCTATCAATTGGTATCAGAGCTGTTAGTATTGTGTTCTTCGCTATTCATCAAGCAAAAACACTACAATATTGCTCAAAAATCATGATCTGAAGCATCATCTCTGCTCAATAGACAATGATCTTTGGAAGTCAATTGACAAGGGTCCTCACATACCTACACAAACTGCTCCAGATAGTGCAAGTACATACACCAAAGACTCTACTGAACCTTATCCAGAAGATAATTTGTCAGCAGAAGATCTAAGGAAAGTGAAGAATGATAGCAAAGCCTATTCTTTGATGTGTAAAGGACTGCCACTACAAGTTTTGTCAAGGTTGGATACTTATCAGACGGGATATACATTGTTCAAAGCCTTAAAGTCAATCTGTGAAGGAGGTGAACAACTCAGGAGTCTCAAGAAACAAATGCTGAAGAGACAATTGGAGTTATTTGAACATATTGCTGGAGAATCCGTGCACCAGATGATGAATAGGTTTGTTCATCTGACTACTGAAATGACTAATGTGGGTGCGAAGACAGATCTCCAAGATCTGAATGACAGATTGTTATGTGCACTTCCATCATCATGGAAACAGACTGTGACTTTACTGAAACATACTGAAAAGTTTCCAATGGATCTGGATCTGCTCATTGCAAAGATTGAAGAGGTAGAGATTGATGAAAGTTCTAGAAATACTGATAGAACTGGTTCACATGCACAATACAAATATATTGTGAATCCTGCTAATACTGTGAAGAATGCATTTCTTGCACAAGATGTAACTAAGTTTGAAGACGAGGGTGATTTATTTGTTTGTGCAAGTTTTTATACTGATTCGATCGAATTTTGCTCAAATTCATCAAAATTTGATCATGTTTTGGATTGATTGAGATTAGGGATTGATAATCGGACCATTTCGTTGTTTGTGTGTGATTTTTGAAGAAATTGAACAAGTTTTTGATTAAACCCAGAAAAATTCTCATGATGAAGATGATGAACAGTATGAATTGGTTGAAGATTAACTAGCCGGGTGATAAAATTGACTTAGACAATTTCCTTTGGACTTAGACTTGTGAACAAATTAGGTCTTGTGCAGCCGTGTAAAGGATTTTGTGCTAGACGGGTAAAGAATTTGACGAGAAAAAGGTGTACTGTTCAGCCGGATCAAGTACTGTTGTGCCGGGTGATACACTGTTACGCCGGGTGATTAACAAATTCAGCCGGGTGATCGACAACTGTGTAGCCGGGTAAACATTTACTCTGTCGGGTGATCAACTGTTCAGCCGGGTAAAGCCTTTCTGCCGTGTCAAGATTCCAAGCCGGGTCAAGTTATTGCCGTGTGAAGTTAATACTATTCTGCCGGGTAACTGTTCTGCCGGGTAAAGAATACAAGTCTTACAACTGTTAAGCCGGGTCAACTGTTTAGCCATGTGAAGATTTTTTCTCAGCCGGGTGAAGTAGAAAAATTACTGTTCAGCCGGGTGAAGAAGAATTGTTCACTGTTCAGCCGTGTGACTTATTTTTAGTTGTTTTAATTCTTGTTTTCTTATCTTGTCATTAATTACTTCTTTATTTTAGTATTTTAACTATTTCTTTTCAAAAATCAACAAAAACCAAAAATATTTTCTTTAAAAATTTTTAAAATGGCACCTAATGATGATTCTGATAACCGTGTTCCTAGACTTGTTAATCGTGCAGATTTCAAGAATTGGACGATTAGACTGAAGCATCATCTCTGCTCAATAGACAATGATCTTTGGAAGTCAATTGACAAGGGTCCTCACATACCTACACAAACTGCTCCAGATAGTGCAAGTACATACACCAAAGACTCTACTGAACCTTATCCAGAAGATAATTTGTCAGCAGAAGATCTAAGGAAAGTGAAGAATGATAGCAAAGCCTATTCTTTGATGTGTAAAGGACTGCCACTACAAGTTTTGTCAAGGTTGGATACTTATCAGACGGGATATACATTGTTCAAAGCCTTAAAGTCAATCTGTGAAGGAGGTGAACAACTCATGAGTCTCAAGAAACAAAAGCTGAAGAGACAATTGGAGTTATTTGAACATATTGCTGGAGAATCCGTGCACCAGATGATGAATAGGTTTGTTCATCTGACTACTGAAATGACTAATGTGGGTGCGAAGACAGATCTCCAAGATCTGAATGACAGATTGTTATGTGCACTTCCATCATCATGGAAACAGACTGTGACTTTACTGAAACATACTGAAAAGTTTCCAATGGATCTGGATCTGCTCATTGCAAAGATTGAAGAGGTAGAGATTGATGAAAGTTCTAGAAATACCGATAGAACTGGTTCACATGCACAATACAAATATATTGTGAATCCTGCTAATACTGTGGAGAATGCATTTCTTGCACAAGATGTAACTAAGTTTGAAGACGAGGGTGATTTATTTGTTTGTGCAAGTTTTTATACTGATTCGTCATACATTCCAAGTTCACCAATTTATTCTCAACCTCAATCTCCACCAAGAACTCAAGTTCAAAGTCAGAATGTGAAACCGCAATTAGAAAATCAAAGTTCAAATGTTCAAGCAAAAGTAAAAGATGTGATGAACATCTTGTTACAAGATGACGAGACAAAGACTGCTTTTACTGCTTTCATGGCAAGCTTTCAAGCTTATCAAGAAAGTCATTTGTCTCAGATGGATGTTGTTCTTCAAGATCTTTTTGAAATGGATCCTGATGACTTTGAGGAAATGGATTTGAATTGGCAAATGGTAATGGTTGCATATCGAACACAAAAGCATGCATATGTTAACCGAAGTTTCAAGCCACATGCAAACAAGACAATTGGTTTTGACAAATCAAAGGCCAGATGTTTCAACTGTAACTGCTATGGTCATTTTTCAAGGGAATGCAAAGCTCCTAAGAATCAGAACTACAATGATCAATCGAGTTCAAGTGGACAGAATCAAGGTCAAAGTCAAAGCTCGCAACAGTCTTCAAGCTATCAACAAAGAAATCAACGTTTCTTTCAGAAGCCATATCAAAGTCTTCCCATGCCAAAACTGGAAGATGAAGGAAAGAAGCCAGAAGATCAAACTAAAGCACTGGTGGTTAGTGTGAAAGACGGATACGATTGGAGTGCATATGCAGAACAATTCACATCTGATCTTACATCCAGTCTGACATTAGTTTGTGAAGTTGAGGAAGATTGGTCTGAAGAAGGAGATATCAAGGTGATTGATACTATTAGTGAAGATTCAGAAGAATATGACTGGAGTGCAAAGTCAGATCCTGTTGAAGAATCTGAATCAGAAGTTGCGCTGATGGCTACATCCAGTGAGTCTTCATCATCCATTGAACAACCAAAGGTTAGTACTGATTTACCCCCTAACTATGTTCCTTTGCCTGATGATGTTAGAGGTAGGTTATGTTCTGAACAATGCATTCAGCAAGTAGAACATTATCGAACTCATTCTTTTAAAATTGGTGATAAATTAAGTAAACATGAGAAAATTCATGAACAACTTAAAATTGATCACAAAATTTCTGATGAGAAGATTTTGTCACTTAAAGAATCATGGAACAAAACTTTAAAGGATTTGGACTGGTAACAAAACAACTTGAAGAAATGACAAAGAACTTTGAACAAGAGAAAGTTGCTCATGCTGTCACACAAGTTGAATTATCAAAGGTTAAAAGTTGTAAAACAATGGTGAGACAACTTGTGAGTAAAAGAGGTAACAAAAGCAAAACAGGCTTGGGTTTCACTCATGAACCAATGCCTGAATCAATCACACAAACTTTACCTGAAAATTTCAATGAATTTGATCATTCACCTGAAAATGAACGAAAATTCAAAGAAATTCAAAGAAGTAAATCCGAATCCGAAGGATCTGAAGTGTTGATTGAAAGTTTGAAAGAAGAAGATGGCGTGACAACTGAAGCTGATGATGAAGCAAGCAACGAATCTGATAACAAGTTAGAGCCTGTTCTGATTCAACTTGTTGAATATCCTGAACTGAATCCTAAAGAAGAGGTGAAGGATGAAGGTGAATTTTCGGGATACAATGATCCTGAATATATCAAGTGGAAGAATGAACATAAAGGGAAAATTGCTGATCAAGAAGCAAGAAGTGAAAAAGACTGAAGTTTCGAATGCAAAAGTGCAGAAATTCAAATCGAAAATCAATCAATCTGAAACGAAACAGTCAAAAGGTAAAAGTGTCATAAAATCGAATGACAACACCAAAGCTCAAATGGTCAAAACTGACAAAGTCAAAAATGTCAAACAGAAAGTGTCAAAAGGTAAAACAATTAAGTTTGTGTCTGCAGGAACTTTTGATCTAAACGGATCTTATGGTAAACCAATCAATTCTTCAATCAAATCTAACTCTGGTCTGAAACCAGGTTCAGGTCCTAAGTCTTCCGCTGTCAATGATAAAAGAATTGAATAAAAAAAGGTAACCAAACAAGATGTGTTAAAATCGAACCAAGTTCTCATGCAAGCAAAATCACAATCAAAATCTCCACAAAAGAATCAAGTTAATCTAAAACCGAACAAAACTGATAATGAATCACGAGTTGGTTCAACATCAAAAGTTAACAATCGGCTCTTTAGGATTAGCAAGAAACACTGTGAGATTTGTGATCGTTATAATCATGTTACTGCTGAATGTTTCTTTAACAGGTACTGCAGTTACTGTGACAAAAGAAATCATTCTTCAGAGGAATGTTTTTATAACAAATTTTGTGATATTTGTGAAAGAAGAAACCATGACACAAAGGATTGTTTCTTTCGAAAGACCTTAACAAGAGAAATGACTCCGTTTCCAAATTTTCAAAGAAATCAATCATTTGGTTTTCAAAATGTTAATCAAAGTCATTCTCCTGTTTCGAGAAATTTCAATCGAAACAATTCTGGTTTTAATAACTTTTCATCAAGAAATGTGCAGGTTAACAGTTTTAAACCGAGAGCTTTGATGGTAAGAAATCAGAAATTTGAAAATAACCTTGATCCTAAGTTAGAGGAAAGGTTCATTGCCTTGAGAAGAAAGCAATCAAATCAAGCCATTGGGCGAAACAGTTTTCAACAAAATCTCTCAAATGAAACAAGTTTTCAAAATCTTCATTATCAACAAGTTACTGTTACAGATAGATTCGGAAAACCCAAGACCATGTGGGCCTGGGTTGACCAAACTAACTAAGTAATTGTTGAAATGCAGGTGCGCCCTCGAAGACCTATCAATTCATGGTTTGTTGATAGTGGGTGTAGCCGGCATATGACAGGCAACCATGCCTTGCTTCAAGACTTTAAGCTGAAGAATGGTACACATGTTGCGTTTGGAGGAGATGCTGGTGGTAAAATAACTAGAGAAGGAACTGTGTCAAATGGGGTCATTAGCTTTGATAAAGTCAACTACTGTGCACAGTTGAACTTTAATTTGCTAAGTGTATCTCAAATTTGTGACAAATCTTATTCAACTTTATTTGATGATTCTTTCTGTTATATACTCAAACCAGGTTTCAAGATTGACAATGAATGGGTGGTGGTTAAAGCTCCAAGAGATCGTGATGTATACAAGCTTGATATGTCACAGATTGATGCTGAAACCGAAACTACTTGTCTCATTGCACATGCTTCAAATGATGAGAGTCAGCTTTGGCATAGACGGCTGGGCCATTCAAACTTCAGAAACATGAACCGTTTGGTGACTGGAAATCACGCTGTAGGAATACCATCGAAGAAGTTCTCTACAACTGATCTCTGTCCAGCGTGTTTGAAAGGAAAACAGCACAGAATGTCTTTTAAGTCCAAGCAAGAAAACTCCATCTCAAAGCCCTTACAGATGCTACATATGGATCTTTTTGGACCGACTAATGTTCAAAGCATCGGAAAGAAGTCTTATTGTTTTGTCATTATTGACGATTTCACTAGATTTTCTTGGGTTTATTTCTTGCATGTTAAATCTGAAACTGCTGAGTTGTTAAAAGAATTTATTGTCAAAGTTGAAAATCAGTTGGATTGTAAAGTGAAAATCTTGAGAAGTGATAATGGAACAGAGTTTAAGAACGCTAATGTTGATTTGTTTTGTGCAGAAAAAGGAATTGCTAGACAATTTAGTGCTCCAAGAACGCCTCAACAAAACAGGGTTGCGGAACGGAAAAATCGGACACTAATTGAAGCAGCAAGATCCATGCTCGCAGATGCCAAACTCCCTATCACATTCTGGGAAGAAGCTATTGCTACTGCGTGTTTTGTACAAAACAGAACATTATTGGTTCAGGATAAAAATAAAACATCTTATGAGTTGTTATTTGGAAGAAAACCGAATATTTCATACTTGAAAGCATTTGGTTGTCCTGTATCGATTCTAAATCTAAGTGATCATCTCGGGAAATTTGAGTCAAAATCTGACGATGGATTTTTCCTTGGTTATTCGTCTGTTTCTAAAGCTTATCGGGTTTTTAATAGCAAAACAAATACTGTCATTGAAACTATTAACGTAAAGATTTTAGAAAATTCGTTTCCGTTAGTGGCTCATGGTCCCGAATGGTTATTTGATTTAGATTCGTTATCAAAGTCTTTCAATTCTAACTTATTTGATTTTACAGGAAAAACGAGTAAAGAATCAGGCGACTTGGGATGTTTTAGTGACGATTCTGATAATGACGATGATAGCAATCTCAGTTCTGAGTATCCATTCATGTCATTTCACAATCCTGATCATGTCAAATCTAGTCAAAATCCGGGTCCTTTTGGTTCTCAAGAAGATCAAGAATCAAACATTCTTGGTGATGATGTTAATCCGCAAAATTCTCCTAATGATGGTGGATCTGTTCAAAATCAACCATCATCAGATCCGAATGTTGAAGTTATTCGAGAATCGTTTGACTACTTCATCAATTCACCGGATCAAGTTCCTAATTTCTCTCCGCATGAATCTACAATTCTGCAAGATCTACCGAATCTGAATCAGTCTAATCTGGAGAGTCAAGTGCAAGGTGATGACATACCAATTCATCGAATTCATAAGAAACATCCTGTCTCTCAGATTATTGGGCCGTTGAATCAGAGAACTACAAGAAGTCAGAATGAGCAAGCAAATGTTTGTCTTTATTCATGTTTTCTTTCTCAAGTGGTTCCAAAGAACATTTCAGAGGCGCTGCAAGATAACAGTTGGATTGAAGCCATGCAAGAGGAGTTACTTCAATTTCGCAAGCAAGAAGTTTGGAAATTAGTGGACTTACCTGAAGGAGAAAATGCGATTGGTACAAGATGGTTGTACAAAAACAAGCGAGATGAACGTGGTATTGTTGTGAGAAACAAAGCCAGACTTATTGCACAAGGTTACACTCAAGAAGAAGGTATTGACTATGAAGAAGTGTTTGCTCTGGTTGCTCGACTTGAAGCTATTCGCGTTTTTCTAGCGTATGCCTCTTTCATGAAGTTTAAAGTGTTCCAAATGGACGTCAAAGGCGCTTTTCTGTATGGACCAATTACCGATGATGTATATGTCAGACAACCTCTGGGTTTTGAAGATCCTGATTATCCACATCGTGTATACAAATTGAGTAAAGCTTTATATGGTCTACATCAAGCTTCGAGGATTTGGTACGAGACGTTATCTAAACATTTGCTAGAACATGGTTTTACAAGAGGTCAGATTGATCCAACTTTGTTTATGAAGCGGGAAAATGAAGATCTTCTATGCGTTCAAGTGTATGTGGATGATATCATCTTTGGATCAACCAGTGCGTCCATGTGCAAAGAGTTTGAAGAAATCATGAAGTCAAGATTTCAGATGAGTTCAATGGGGGAGATTAATTTCTTTCTTGGATTGCAGGTAAAACAATCAGCAGACGGAATTTTTATCAACCAATCAAAGTTTGTTGAGAAGTTGCTGAAAAAGTTCAAGATGCAAGATTGCCAGACTATTCGAACTCCATCTAATGTAAATTGCAAGATTCAGCCGGATCCGAAAGGGAAATCCGTTGATCAAACACTGTACAGATCTATGATTGGTTCACTGATGTATCTTATTGCATCAAGACCAGACATCATGTATGCTGTATGTGTGTGCGCCAGATATCAGTCTGATCCAAAGAGTCGCACCTGGTTGCTGTTAAACGTATTTTCAGATACCTTAAAGGAAAACCGAATCTCGGGTTATGGTATCCTTATGAAGGCAATTTTGAATTATATAGTTATTCTGACAGTGATTTTGGTGGGTGTGCTCTTGACAGGAAATCGACTACTGGTGGATGTCAATTTCTGGGTCCTAGACTTGTTTCTTGGCAATGTAAAAAGCAGACCAACGTTTCTGTATCCACAGCTGAAGCAGAGTATATCGCTGCATCTGCAGGATGTTCTCAAGTTTTGTGGTTACAAAACCAATTGCTTGACTACGGGTTTAACTTTCTCAAAAATCCTATTTACATAGACAATACTGCTGCTATGATCATTACTGCTAATCCTGTTCAACACTCAAAAACCAAACATATCGAAATTCGATATCACTTTCTCAGAGATAACTCTGAAAAAGGTATAATAATTTTGATTAAAGTTCATACCGACAAACAACTGGCAGATCTTTTTACAAAATCTTTCTTGTCAGGCCGGTTTGAATTCTTAATTCAATCCATAGGGTTAATCAACCATGATTAATTCTAAATTTTTGAAAAACAAACAAAAATCAGAAAATATAAAAGTCAAAAATATAATAAGTCGATGTCTAGTATTGATTCCTTTGTCTTTTATTTTATTATTTTGCATTGTATGTGTGCATGAAAAAGAAAAGCAAAAACAAAATATAAAAGCAAAAAGAAAAGAAAATATCATGTCATAAGAATCTATATTGCAAAAAGTGAGAAATGATAGTACACTAGACATTATTTGCTACATCATTTTTAATAAAGACTGAAGAATGTTAATTGATGTGCGAGACAGCTCAGGCAATTAGACTGAAAAAGTAAGTTCATTGTTGACAAATCTAAACTTAATGATCTTTGTGTTAAGTTCCATTGCTATACATGTCTAGATATATATCTTTTGATGCATTGCTTGTGATGATAGTTGTGCATGATCGGGTAATGATGCAATCTATTCAGTGTGATGAACCGCATCGTGAGCTTCTTTGTTGTGGTATCCACAGACCTGAAGTCTCACACGAAGTCTCTTTTGAGCTTCAAGGTGCAGCAAAAGATTCCCAAAGATGGAACAAAAGGAGTCCCAAATGTGGACCATCACCAAACAAAAATTCCAAAAAGGAATTCAGAAGATTCCCAAGGGGAACGATAGGAATTTAAATTCCAAAATGGAATCAAAAGAAGTCCCAAAGTGGACCAAATCCGAATAGAACCCAGATTCCACACTGTTTATGATTGTAAGTGACCAGGTTCTGTGCAATATGCATTTCAGGTAGTAGTGGATAAGGAAATATGTTGACATATGTATACATGTGGGTCACATAAGTCATTTTAATCGAACCTTAATCTCATCATGATACTGAAAAAGTAAGTGTGTCAACTCGAGCTAATTGGTATGTTTTCATATCATCACTCAATCAAACATAAGTCAAATGTCTATTCAAAACTTGCAAAACATGTTCAAATAATGTGTGGTATGATCTCACTGCGATATTTTGATTCATTGCATTGCATATGTTTTTATTTTAATGTGTGTGTTTTGTGTGAGCAGGCATATGGAATCATTATTGACACATCGACATCCTTGTTAAACTTAAAAATTTCAAGAAATTTCAAGTTTAGGGGGAGAATAAATTGAAGAAGAAAATTATTTGCAAAAATCCAAAAATATTTTGAATAAGTGTGTTTTGAATGAACAAGATTATGTGTATGAAAAGCAAATGTATTGGATGTGTTAAAAACAAACCCAAGGTCTTGTGATGTGTTTTTAAGAAATTGCTTCGGGATATAGAAATTTTGGTTGTGCAAAAACATTTTTACAAGAAAAATCAAGAAAAAGAAAAAGGGATTTATGAGAATAAAATTTGGTGCATGTCTTATGTTATTGATATTTAATGTGACAAATTCTTTTAAGGATGTCTTGTCTAATTAATATGTCGAGAATGTTTGCAGGTGCAATAAATGCAGTTGGAAAAGTCAACAGACGAGAAAATTTGAGAAAAATTGCTCAAAGTGTTGTAGCCGGGCAAAGATATCATAAACACTATTTAGCCGGGTAATGAAGATACTATTTAGTCGGGTAAAGTTGTTGTGTCTGATATGAGCCGGGTGATTGTGAAAAAGTTGTGAAGCCGGGTGAAGATATTATGACTACTGTATGGCCGGGCAATGAACATGTCAAATCTATGCCGGGTGAAGGAGTCATTGATATCTGCCGGGTGACAAGTTGTGTGACTATACAGCCGGGTAATGAAATGTTATCACTGTACAGCCGAGTAAAAGAATGAAGTCTTTATCTTGCCGTGTAAGTGAATAACACTGTGTTGCCGGGTGATAAAGAAGACAACTGTGTTGCCGGGTGATGAAGAAAAGTAAGCCGGGTGATGAAGGTATCACTATGCAGCCGGGTAATGAACAAACATGTCATTGTGCAAGCCGGGTGATGTTGAGAAGACTACTATGTTGCCGGGTGATGAGTAAAACCAAACAGGTGTAGTTGTTCCTAATCTTTACCCGTCTCTACAGTGGTTTACTCGTCTCTACAGTGGTTTACCCGTCTCTACAGTGGTTTACCCGTCTCTACAGTGATTGACCCGTCAAGTGTTTTTACATGTTTTATGTTGACCCGTCCCATGTTGTGACTTGTCTCATGTACTTGACCCGTCCCAACAGTGCATGACACGGCTCAACAGTGCTTGACCCGTCAAGGCTTATTGGGCTTTTTAATGTTTACCCGTCCCATTTGTTGACCCGTCACTTAAGTTTGACCTAAATTTTTCAATCATATAAAACCCGCCTCTTCACAAACACTTATCATTTTTCACTTTCACTTTCAAGCACAAATCCCCTGCACAAAATCGTTGATTATCATATTCAATCAATCGTTCTGTACCAAGTTATATTGATTGAATAAGGTATAATTTACATGTTTTGAGCTTGATAAACCTGCAAATCGATTGCTAAAACGAAAAATGATGATGAACAGTACATGATCACTGAATCGACACTTTGATTTTACGTGTTAAAACTGAAATCGAATGTTGCTTTAGGTGTATTTACTGTAGATTATCAACAATCAATCATTAATTTGCATCAAAATTCCTTAAAATCAACAGAATCAACCAAAATTGTTCATGACCTGTTGAATGTTCTTAAGTGTTAACTTCAAAAGGATAAAATGTGTGTTAAACATTGACAAATCATTGTTAAAACTGAACTTAACATGTTAAACAACTTCATCAAACAAATGTCAGATTTGTGTTCTTAAGTGTTAAACTGTTAAACTATAAAATGTTGTATGATCATTAAAATTCAAAGTTGTTTTGATCAAAATGATGAAAATCAGTTTGTTAGATCAATTTAGGAGTTAAAATGATTATGTGAATGTTTTATTTTTATAACTTTTTGTTCAAACACTTATGCAAATTTTGAAATTTATTAATGAAGAATTTAACACATTTGTCTTGTTTTTGTTTTTAAAACAGATGGAGAATTTGAAGTTTGAGCCAAAGCACAATCTAGTTGCTTGTTTAGATGAGTCTATTCCAGAGACTGAAGGTTATAGAGACATGATGAGATTTATCAAGAGAACAAAGTATGTCTATGCTATGTGTGCTAAACCTGTTATCTATGCAAGACTGATCAAAAGCTTTTGGAGAACAGCTGAGGTGATTACAAATGAAGATGGTGTGATAGTTGTTAGAGGAAACATCACAAAAGATTTACAGTTGACTGTCTCTGAACAAGCCATCAGAACTGCCCTGAGGATTGATGAGGATGAGATAGGAGCAAATGATGAATTAACTGTGACTGAATGTCAAGAGTGTTTTGTTAATATGGGTCATCCTCCTGTATTTCCAAAATCACAATTTGTTAGAGCAAGATTGGGGAAGAAGTGGAAACTGCTATGTTATGTGATTCAGTAGTGCATGTCTAGAAGGAGTGCCGGGTTTGATAACTTTCCTTCTGACATCGCATCCCCGATTGTTGCCATAGCTGAGAATAAACCTTTCAACATGTCGAGTTGGATTATGAAAGGGTTTGTGTTCAATCTTGTGAAGGGCAAAAGGTTCAAGTTTCTCATGTATCCGAGATTCTTGCAACTAATGATCAATATGGCTTATCCTATCATCAGAACAGAAGGTTATGCTGGAGGGATACTATATACTGAGGACATGAATGAATTGTCTTATAGGAAGATGAGTATCGGAAATGTTCCAAGTGTTGAGTTATTTGACTATATGCGGAATATAGCAAATAATGAGGAGGAGATTGGAGCAGTATATTATCACATATCTAATGGAGAGATTGTGAATCCATTAGATCTTGTTGATAAAGAGATTGATGAAGATGAGAGTGAAACTGCCAATGATGATGATAAGGAAGATAGTGAAGATGATGAAGATGATGATAGTGGTGATGATGGAAATAGTAATGATGGTGCTGAATCAGTTTCTGAGGAGGCAGAGAATGTTGAGGATGATGAAACTGTGGAAATAGAAACAGAAAGTGTTGAAGTTATTGAATCACCTATGATTGAGGAACCTGTCGAGGTTGTTAAAATTGCAGAAGAAGGTGTTATTGAAGTTCCTAAGGCTATCACAGTGCAGTATGTTAGATCACGAAGATCAAAACCTGTGATTGATCCTATTGTTGAGGAGGAACCAAATGTTATTGAAGATGTTGATGTGCCTGAACAGATGGTGGACATTGTTCAGATTGCACAGGAAGTAATGGCCGAAGTAGAGACTACTGCACAGGTAGTTGATGATACTGATGTTGGCCTTACTGTTTCTGTTCCAGTTGATATACCTACCACATCATCTCCAGTTGCTGAAAACATTGAACAATCTTTGGAGTCTTCACCAAAAATTGCTTCAAGTGTTAGTGTGAATGAGGATAAACAGAAAATCGCTGAGTTAGAAGAGATGGTAGCAAAACTCTTGGATGCTAATGAACAGTTGAAAGCATCAAACGATCGAAAGAAGAAGAGACTGGAAGAGTTTTGGGCCACTCATAATCAAAATCTTGAAACATTTAAAGCATTGGATGCTGATTATTTGAAAATGAAGGAGGATTATAGAATGTTGAAGTCTGATTATGAAACTTTGAAGGAGGAACATGAAAATTTGAAGTATGATTATAAAGAGTTAAAGGCAGAATGCAATACTCTTGATGCTGAGAAGGAAATGTTGGAAAAATGGTTGGAAGAAACCAAATCAAAGAAGTCAGGGTCCACATCAGATAAAGATTTTTCGGATGAAGTGATAGAAGTGACTGAACCTACTCAAGAAGCAAAAGTGTATTATACTAGAGCGCGTGGTACGAAGAATGTGGGCATAAGGGTTGAATCTCCAATTATTATTCCCGATGAAGCTGCTGATACTGTCAATCTTGACAAGGCTGAGGGAAAAAGAAAGTTAGATGCAGTGCCGGAGATTACTGGTGAAGAAAGTTGTACCAAAAAGGCAAGATTGGATGAAGAAAGTCAGATTGAGCCGATTCAATCTATGACTGAAACTGAGGTGGCAGAGATGGCAAAGGTAGATGAGACTGTGAAAGAAGTTGAGATTGAGAAAACAGTTCAGATTGAGCCGATTCAATCTGAATCTGTAATGGTAGAGAAAGTGCCTGAAATAGTTGAAGTGGTTGAGAGTGTACCAGAAGCTATGACTGAAGAAGCAAGTCAGTTTGAGCCGATTCAAACTGATACTGCACCAATGACAGAGGCACTGGATGATCTGGATGAGATTGATTTTACTGAGTCTGAACCTGAAGCTGAGCCTGAAACCAATCCTGATGATGAGATTCCTGCTGATTTGCCTGAACGCTTTGCTTATCTTGAGAAAATGAAGTACAATCCAGTATATCTGAATGGGCTGACTGTGAGTCAAATAAATGAAGAGTATGAGAAATGTTTGACTGCAAGATAAAGTTGCTGCTGATGAGAAAGAATTTATTGTTGAGATGGGTGAGTTGAAACCATTACAAGAAAGTTTGAATATTGAAGATTTACCTCCACAAGAGCTTTATCATCAGAATCCAGAAGAGATGTCCAGCAGAAATATGCGAGAATGGTTGAGCTCAAGGAACTATCCATATAAAACTTTGAAGAAATTGAAACATGGATCGCTAAAGAAAATTGTTGAAAGTTTTATGAAGACTGAGAAGATGTATAATCGGATGTTTTATCTGGATTACAACAACCCTCAATAGTATGAGCTGACAAAGAGATACAAAGTTCTCGGACCAAAAGAGTTACCGGTAATGGCTTTATCAGAAGATGCGCACAAAAAGAGACAAGAGTTGATTGACATGTTTCCGAGTGAGGTCAAGTCATACAATATATCTATGGACGTACGTGAATCATGGCACAAATCTGCCACAGCAGGAGATGTGGTGAGATCTCTGCTGAGCAAAGGACAGTCCATTGCTGAACTGCTTGATTCGATGATCGTACCGGAAAAGTCCAAGAAGGTGAAAATCATTGCATGGAAATATGACGAGGTGTTTGATGCTTTCATGATCAAAAGAGTTAATGGTTTATGCGATGTTTACCATTATTACTCTAGTATTTTCAAGTTAGAAGTGCAAGATTTGAAGGAGTTGCACAAGCTGAGATTGATCAATCACACGCATGCTGAGCGTGGTGATAAATGTGCGATGCTGCTTGATGCTGGGATAAGCCGTATGCCAAAATACTTGGAGTTTAGAGGACAACAGGAAGATAGCGCTTATGTTCAGTCCAAGAAAACAAGAAAACAAAAGAAGTTGGTGGTGAGTGATGACATGTACTTAGAAGAATTTTCTGATGAATATTTTGATAAGGTAACTGATCCGGGGTTGAAAGTGATAGATGGTACTCAAACAACGAAACCAATTCTTAAGGTTTTCTACAATCAGGAAACGTTTGAGCTGAAATTGGTACGAAATCTGGACGACTGGGATAAGGACATGATCACCTTATTCAGTACGTTTGAGCTGAAGTTGTTGCATCCATCCTACATTGATCACCTGAGAAGTTACAGAATGGAAAAGTGCAAAGACAAAGTTGCTGAAACTGATCGAAACTTATTTGTGGTGATGATCGAGGTGATTGCAGCTGCGTCAGAAAAGATACGTGTAAGGAAGGCATTACTCAATGCTAACCTTGTGAAAGTTGATATACCAGAGATAGAGTTTATGCGAGTGACTGCAAAGGGTACACTGGAAGTGCAAGTCAAAGGGCGAGAATTACCATATGAATTTTACGCTAACATTGATTTTGCAGGTTTGACTCTTGATTCTCTGAGACGCATGAATGCCTGTGACATCCTTACAAATGAGTCAAAGCCAAGACAAGCAAAGATCGCTGAAAAATTCAAGTCATGCATCGAAGAAGCACTAAAAGAGCAAGAAGAATACAAAGGAAAAGAATTGCTAGATGTTAAAGAAGAGTCTAAAGATTGGTGAAAGAGATTGAAGCTGAAAAAGATGAAAACTGTTTGAAGATTTTGTTGAAGTCCAAAGATAAATCTTAGGGGGAGTACTGTTAGGGTTATTTTCAGTTAAGATTTACTTTGTACTTGATTTATACTTTTTGTATAGTTTAGGGTTTATTTTGTTATTTTCCCTAAAATGTATTTGTTGCTTAAAAGCATGTAGTGTGTGAATGTTAGAGAGAGAGTCTGATTCACATATTCACGTTAGAGAGAGAACTAAGTGTGTGTGATTATTTTCTCCTACATTTGTACTGCAGATTTGCTTTGATCATCAAATACAACAGAATTATTTAGTAATGAATTGTGTTGTTGATTGAATTGTTTTTGTGTGTACGAATCATTCTGATCTTGTGAGCAATATCGATCCAATTGAACCTATCAGGGTGATAGAATGTTATGATGACGGGTGACAAGATTTCAATCACTATGCAGCCGGGTGATGAAATCACATGTCACTGTGAAGCCGGGTAAAGAAGATTATGCTACTGTACAGCCTGGTGATTGGTAAAACAAAGTCAAGGTGTAGTCGTTTCAAGACTATTGGTGCTTATAACATGATGACACGTCTCAATAGTGATACGTCTCAACTGTGTTCAACCGTCTGAAAGACTTGTGAAATATTGCTGATTCAAGTCTTGACACGTCTAAACAGTGTCTGACCCGTCTCAACAGTATCTCACACGACTAAGTGTTTTTGACCCGTCTCAGACTCAAGCTTGATGAACAAGTGTTTACAAATGTTGACACGTCTCAATAGTGGTTGACACATCCCAATAGTTGTGACCCGTCTAAGACAATTCCAAGAAATCTTTAACTCTTAACACTATGACCCGTCTAAACAGTGTTGACACGGCTAAACAGTGCATGACCCGTCTAGTTGTTTTTGTTTGTTAAAACTCTTTATTCATCACTTGACCCGTCCTAACAGTACATGACACGGCTCAACAGTACATGACCCGTCCAAGTATTCTATATGTTTTGACCCGTCTGAAAAAAAAAAGGTGACCGTCCCAATTTGTTGACCTAATTTTTCAGCCGGCTCATTTACATGTAAATACCCGTCTCTTCACAAACACTTATCATTTTTCACAAACTTACTTCTCCAAAACTCTCTGATTTTAAATCGTGATTTTATACTCTGTTCAATCTTCGATTCTATATCAAGTTGTTGAGATTGAATAAGGTATATTCATCAGAATCAAACACCATTGACATCATCTGACACCATTGTTGATCTAAAATCGGAAAATCTGTGATGAACAGTAAAAAGATCCTGAATCGACACTTTGATTCTTTGAGTAAAAACTGAAATCGATTGTTGAAATAGGTTCAAATGGACTGTTAATCTCTAATTTTCATCAAATAATTAACATCACAACATAAAAAATCATCTGATTTTGAAGAAAAAGTTCAAATGTACCGAAACTGCCATTGATGAATATTGAACAAGTGTGTGTAATTTGATCAAATTGATACACAATCATGATTTAAATGTTCAATTGATACTAAAACATGATATAAATCATTAAAAACAAAAACCATTCATCAAATGACATATTTGTGATTAATTTGACTAAGTGTTAATGCCTTTAACAGTTGATAACAGATATTGTTTCACAAGGGTTTTTGAACAAATGATACTATCAAACTGCTTTTGAACCTATGTGATCAATGTATTGTTGATTGTTACATTTTGTCATTTTGCTTGTCTCTTTACACAAATGTTGTTTGCTTATCAATTTTTGATAACTGACACATATGTCTCTGTTTGATTCAGATGAATATCCTCAAGTATGAACCAAAGCACAATATTGTGGCATTATTGGATGATTCTATACCAGAAGCAGATGGGTATCAAGAAATGATCCGATTTATCAGAAGAACCAAGTATGTATATGCAATGTGTGCCAAACCCATTGTATATGCTAGGTTGATCAAGTCTTTTTGGAGATCTGCTGAAGTAATTACTGATGAGGCTGGTGTATCAGTTATACGTGGGGAGATTACCAGACAGTTACAACTAACTGTGTCTGAAAAATCTATCAGGAATGCACTACAGCTAGATGATAGTGAAGTAGGTGCAGTGGATGAATTTACGACTGCTGAATCTCAGCAATGTTTTATCAATATGGGACACCCTCCGGTTTTCCCTAAACAGCAGTTCGTAAGAGCCAAACTGAGCAAGCAGTGGAAATTATTGTGTTATGTTATACAGCGCTGTCTATCCAGAAGAAGTGCAGGGTTTGATAATTTTCCATCTGACATTGCATCCCTAATAGTTGCAATTGTCACAACAGACCATTTAACATGTCTATATGGATCATGAAGGGGTTTATATTCAATCTGGTAAAAGGAAAGAGATTTAAGTTTTTGATGTATCCTAGATTTCTACAGTTACTTATCAATGCTGCTTATCCTGTGATACGAGAAGAAGGATTTGTAGGAGGGATGCTATATACTGAAGATATGAATGCTTTGTCTTATAGGAAGATGAGCATTGGGAATATTGAGAATGTGCAATTATTTGACTATATACGAGATATAGCAAATAATGAAGAAGACATTGCACTTGAATATCATCATATCTCCCAAGGTGAAGTGATTAATCCATTAGACCTTATGGATGAGATTCCAGATAATCTTTTGGATGATGATGAGTGCTTTGCTAGACATCCAGAAGATGAAGAAGGAAATGATGATGGTAATGATGAAGATGAAGGTGGTTCTGAGACCGAAAATGATGAGGATGATAATAGTGATGATGGTGATAATGAGAGTTCATATAGTGATGATGGAGATGATGGTACTATTGGTGATGAATTAGAAGAAGAAGAAGAAGAAGAAGAAGAAGATGTGATTGAAAAACAAGAAGAAATGGTCGTGAATGTATTTGAATTGGAACCTGTTGTTGTAGAGGATGTTACTGAGATAAATCCTATTGAAGATATGATTGTGCCTGAATACATAGATGTGATTCAGATTGCACAAGAAGTAATGGCTGAAGTTGAGTCTGTGGCACAGGCTGATGATGAAGTTGAAGTTATTGTGCCTGTTCCTGAGCCTGTTGATATTCCCACAACCTCTACTCCTGCAACTAAACATGCTGAACAACCCATGGGGTCTTCACCTAAGGTTGATTCAGATGTTGATATGAATGAAGAAGAAAACGAAATCTTTCATTTAAAGAGGATGGTAGCCAAGCTATTAGATGAAAATGCTTAGTTGAAGGCTTCCAATGAGCGAAAGAAGAAGAGATTAGCTGAGTTCTGGGCTACGCATCAAAAGAATTCTAAGATTTTCAAAGATTTAGATGCTGAATATGAAAATCTGAAGGTTGATTATGAAGAGTTACATGCAGAATGTAACACTTTATGTGCTGAAAAGGAAGTATTGGAGAAATGGATGAAGGAGAATGAAACCGAAAGTTCTGAATCAGATAAAGACTTTGCTGTTGATAAAGACGTTGGAGTGTCTGAGACTCCTAGGGACGTCACAGTTTATTACACCAGATCACGACGATCTAAATCTGTGACAAAACGAATTGTTGAATCAGTCCGTATTTCCGATGAAGCTGCTGCTATTGTTCCATATGACAAGGCTGAGGGAAAACGTAAACTTGATGAAGTACCTGAGATACTTGAAGAAGATATTTCTATCAAGAAAGCTAGAACTGAGGAAGATGCTCGGGTTGAGCCAATTCAAGCTGAAATGGTAAAAGAGACAGTGATGGCTGACAGTCATGATGAAGCAGGACCATCAATGAAAAATGTTGATGTATCACACATTGATGATATTCCTTTGGATATTGAAGAGAAATTTGAATATTTACGAAAGAAGAAGTATAATCGGGTATTTTTGGACCGATTAACAGTTTCTCAGGTATGTGAAGAATACGAAAAATGCTTGGCAGCTGAAACTTCAATACCTGCAGATCCAAAAGAAATAATCCTTGAACAAGGAGAATGGGATTCCAGAGCTGAAGCTATAATTGTCGATGAATTACCTATTGAAGAATTGAATCACAAAGATCCTGAAAGAATGAGATTCTTTGAGTTGAAAGACTGGTTGTTATCTCGAAACTATCCAAGGAAAAAGATTAGTGTCTTAGGAGCTGAAACAATGAAGAACCTAGTGAGAATGTTTCAGAAAACAGAGAAGATGCAAAAGAAAATCATGATCCTTGACATGGAGAATCCTGAATATGGTGAATTGACAAAGAGAACAAGGATTCTAAAACCACAAGAGATTGTGAACATGTCATTGAGAATAGAAAGTCATGACAAAAGAAAAGAGTTGATAAGTATGTTTCCAGAATCACAATCTGGAGCATATGATGTATCTGAAGAAGTAAAAAGGACCAGAGATACAATGGAGACTTTTGGTGACATGGTCAGCAATGTCTTACAAAGAGGGCAAACAATTTCTGAGTTGTTGGATGCAATGGTTGTTCCATCAGCTGATAAAGAAGTGAAAATTGTTGGATGGAAATATGATGAAGCATTTGATGTTTTTCTGGTAAAGCGTGTCAATGCTCTTTGTGATGTTTATCATTTCTACACTTCAATCCTGCAACTTCCTGTTCAGGACTTGAAAGAATTGGCTAAACTGCCACTACGTAATCCAACAAAGTCTGCACGTGGCGAAGGATTAGTTAATTTGATTGAAGTGGGTGTTAACCGTGACAAAAAGTTTCTTGAATTTAGATGTCAACAAGAAGACTCGATTATTTTCAAGAAAAGAAGAAGAAAATGCCAAATCCAAATGATGATGATGTATACTTGGGGAATCTAAGTGATAAGTTCTTTGAAAAGATCACGAAGCCGGGTTTGAAGGTGTTTGATGGAACACAACAAACAAAGCCGATTGTCAAAGTACTTTATCATGAGGAACATAAGGAGTTGAAATTGGTAAGAAACTTAGAAGATATGTCCGATGATTGCATTGAGATATTCGGGGCTTTTGAGTTAAAACTTCTTCATCCAAGTTACATAAGTGTTCCGACAATGAGAGGAAGAAGCTTGTAGTGTTTGTTATATGTGTGTCTTCAAGAGTACATTGTAAAGTCATTACACCAACAATTGTTGCTTCTGATGGTTTTGTTTATTAAAATTATGTCAAGTTTTGCTTCTGTAGTACTACCCATTATGTTTTTTGTTTCAAATTTTGGTTATCTTTGTTTATTAGATTACAAGATTCATGACAATTGTTTGGAACTATTGGTTATGGTGAAAATTTGGGTATCCGTTTAACTATCCGTATCCGCGTTCGAATTTTCGGATACCTAAAGTTTCGGTATCTGAAAATTCGGATGCGGGTTCGGATAATTAAAATCTACTATCCGAATTTTCGGATATCCGAAATTCGGGTATCTGAAGTTTCGGATATCCGACTTTAAACACCCCTACACTCGATTATCTTCCTGCAAACACATTTTTCCTTTTGGTGAAAGGAGTTTACTTTTCACATTCTCTTATGCTTGGAGATATCTTGAGGATATCATTTTGTGTTCAGGGTTTGACCTAACATCTGGTTACTAAGAAAAGGTAATTGACGAGC
Source organism: Tagetes erecta (assembly GCA_030867185.1). Lineage (NCBI taxonomy): Eukaryota > Viridiplantae > Streptophyta > Magnoliopsida > Asterales > Asteraceae > Tagetes > Tagetes erecta. The sequence continues at coordinate 49,230,198 of CM061491.1, read as the reverse complement.
ACTAGTTGTAGTTCTACTGTATTAAGAAGCCCTTCTGGAGCTTTTAAGTTTCTTTAGTTTCTCAGCTTCTTAGCTTTCTTGGCTTCCCTCATTGTTTAATACTTAATACGTTAATTGTAGGTTACTGGTCCCTACGCCATCAAGTATGGAGAGCCAACTACACAAAAAACTGATTAGTGTAATCTATTATCACCTTTATGCTTCTTCAATTTGTTTTTTTTCAATTGTCATTATTTTGTTCGGATTCAAATTGGCATTTTGTATAGTGCTGAAAATTTATTTTAGTTGGTGCGTAGTTCATGTTTCTTTATGAACACAGAAAAGTTGGTGTTCCTATGCCGTTTGTAAGATTTTTTTTTTATGCAATAACACTTCTTTTTTTTAATAAAATGCAATTTGAATTATCTGATGTAATAAAAATATATTTTAGAGTATTGTGCTAGCGTTAGTGCTGCCCACTACTTATCGGATTCGTATAATGATATTAGCACTTAGAGGTGTACAAATCGGGTTTTGGGCCCAACCCGAACCGGGTTTTAACCCAACCCGGTTTTGGTCAACAAAATCCAAACCGGGTTTTTGACCAAACCGGTTCGAGTCGGGTTGGATTTTCCAGGGGATAAAAATCGGGTTTTCGAAACCGGTTAGGGTCGGGTTAGGACCGGGTTGGGTCAAAAACCCGTTAAAAAAGTGATTTTCACCGGGTTGGACCGGGTTGGGTTCAAACCGGGTTCAAAAAAACCCGGGTACAAACCAGGTTCAATACATAATATAAAAATCGGTTTCAACCCGGCGGGTTTTTAAAAACCTGAACCGGGTTCTATGATACCGGGTTGAAACCGGTTCGGGTCCGGGTCGGGTTGTCAGGTCGGGTTGAAAAACCGGGTTTTTTTACACCTCTATTAGCACTAAGGATCGTGTGGAAATTTGAGAAGCTAATGAAGTTAAATCGGTCGGTCGGACTTTTTTTTTAATAATCCCGGTTTAATTAGACATGGTTTGATTGATCTTTCTAAACCACTTCGAACCGTACGAACCAGTCCGGTCGGATCGAAACCGGACCGCTATTGAACCGGGTCAGTCATAATATATATATTTTTATGTTTTTACTTTCATGAATTTTGTGTTTACATTATTTATATTTGTGTTTTTTTTAATGAAAGTCAATATGCTAATTTTTTAAGTGATGGAAATGATAAACTCGTTTTATTTTGTCGTTAAAAGTTGTTTAAATTATGATTTTTTGGTGATTCTTGGCGTTAAAACTTGTTAGTTTTCTTACTTATATGGTATAACTTAATATTATCAAACTTATGTTGTGTCTAAATTGAAAATCTTATGGTATTGCTTTGATTAATATACAATTATCCTACCGCGGTCTGACCGGTCCGACTATTAAAACTAAAATAACGGTTCAGTGTTTAGTCCGATTTTTAAAACATTGAATGAAAGTTGCAAACGTAGAATTCTTCCGGTTAGAAACACAAAGACAAGCTCCACAAACACATCACTTTTGGATAAAAAAAAAATAAGAGCAGTAATATGAGGTGTGTGAATAGTGAGTTACCATTAAAAATAACAACAAAAACATTCAAACGATCAACAAAATTCATCCTTACATCTCTTCTCACTATTTCCAAAGTTTAAAGTCAAACAACATAGCACATGCGAAAACTACCAATCAGTCAATCACGGTCTAAGCAAGATGATCTCACGAATGATACTTAACCAAGACCAACACCAAGATGACAATCAAAGCCACCCCCCATGGCGAACATCCATCTTGCTTTGCTGACTCGGTTGTCTGGACTGTGTACGATAACCGGTTCCTCATAATAACATAAGTTATGAGGAACAAAACAAGGGGCAACAAGTACAACAGCAACTTGAGGCCCATCTTCTCCCTTTCAACATGTTCCTTTAGTTCAGAATTAGTAGACATGTACATCAACAGTATCACTAGACCCAAAAAGGCTAGTAGTTGCATGGGTGGTGCGGATACAGAGCCAAATGTCTGGTCAACCCAGCTTAGCTCTGACCGACCTTCTCTTACGAACCAACCCATCTTGTTTATGAGTGTGTTTTTGTGGGTGTGTATGAGTCCGTGTGGTGTATTTTTGTGTTGATTTCTTAGGGTGGTGTGTTTTTTGTTTGGAGTGGTGTGTGGATATATATCTTAATATCTTATGTTGAGGTTTTGGATTGTAGTGAGAACCGACTTCTTTATTATAAGGTTTGATTATTATAAATAGGAATTTTATTAAAAAAAGGTTATAAATATTGAAGATGTGAATTATTCATTCATGGCCTCAAAGGATAAGATTGAGTAGTAAGTTAAATATGTTTAACGTAACACAGCAGTTTAGATAAAAAAAAAAAACACACGATATTTTATTATATTTTTTTATAAATGTCTATAGATGTAATTAATATGCTGGAGTTCGAATTCCATAAAAAACATAATTACTAATTTATTATCTAGATAGTATTTGTCTAGTATAGAATTTATGCGTTAAATAAAAAGAGTGTTTGCCACATAATTTTTTTATGTCTCATGTATGAATATTAAAAACTAAATTAGTTATCCAATTTTATATACTACTAAAAGGTCAAATCCGACCTTGCCTTTATTAAATAATACATAGATTGAATAAATCATCATAAGATATGGTTGGTTCACTGGTGGTAAGATGTGTAACAACTTGTATTTTGAGCCTATGGTCTAGAGTTTGATTTCATCTCTCAACATTATTATTTTGCAAGCTTTTTTTTTACTTTTTAAAACTTTTATCTTAATAAATTATAAATTATACTAATGTCACCATCACACGTAAAAATTTCAGTCTTGAATATAACACGTGTAGGACTAATGTCATGTTAAAACTTGTGGTCTAACTTTTCTCTTTAGTGTCATGTTATGTTTACGTCGTAACATACGAGACATAATATTTTTTATGTGTAATCAGGTCCGTGCCATTGTAACAAAGTCCTAAACACGTCTCATCGCTCGCAATGTAACAGATTCTTGTAGCTATTAATAGCCGCGTCGGGTTTTTAATCTATGCGTATTGTCCGACTATGTTACTTTTTTCGAAAGTAACGCGTTTAACGAAGTCACAAACGTGACACGTGTCATGTGTAAGGTCGATTGTAGCACCACCCAACCACCACCAATCACGTGTCATGCATCCATTGGCCCATTTTTTTTGTTTTAGATATTTATTTATATATTACGTATAATTTTTTTTATATATTGTACACTTAGTCCGTGTGTATACACGGGTTTTAAACCTAGTACACATTAAATTACATTTTTTTGTCGTTCAAGTATATAGTAGTAGTAGTAGTAAATGTTATTTTCTAGGTTTAAGGGCAAAAGTGGAGTTATACTAGAAAATCCCAATATTTTACAAAGTATAAGAAGCCGGCTATTTGTTTTACCTCTTAATGGTTCAATTCAGTGTTTAATCATTCAGATTCAACATTGAGACTGATATGCATTCCAGACTTCTCAAAGGTTCCCATTGAGACCAAGCTTCTTTTCAACTTTGGAACAAATCTCACATCATTCAATCTAAGTTTTGTTCCAATGTCTAACCTGAACATGACTGTCCCAATGCCATGAATCTCACATGATCTGTCATCCCCAAGTTTCATTGTCCCCAATTTTTCAAACTTCAAATCAAGAAAGAACTCTTTGATAGGTGTCATATGAAAACTGCATCCAGAACACATTACCCGCACATCCATCATGTCTCCACCAGTTACCATCAACACATCTAAGCTATCATATCATACCTATAAGAATTTTCATCTGAGGGGGTGTAATGATTTGAGTGTTTAGAACTATTAGACTCACCTTTTCTTTTTTTTAGTTCTGGACAGTCCCTTTTTAGATGTTTTTCAGAATGACAAACATAGCATTTTCTCTTGAATTTTGAGTTTGATCTTGATTGAGTTCTTCCTTTGAAATTTTCTGATCTCTGTTGTCACACCCCCAAAATCCACTAACGAAGTTTTACCGTTAAGTGTGTGACAAACCAGGATCTCAGTCATTAGTTACACCAGACGACACTATATGAATTTAAAATATACGTGTCTCATTAAATGAGAAAATTTAATACAGAGTTAACGTTTAATAATTTGCGGAAGCGTAATCGAAATGTAACGTCAATAATATTAAATGGAAACTAAATGCGCAGTACACGCGTCCAATACAAGATACAAAGTTTAAATAGACATTAAACTCAAAACATGGGTTGTAATGCATGAAAATGTTTAAATGAAAAGCCGTGACTCCATGCCATGTCCTAAGTGCGTGGTACCTCGGTGACTTGTAAAAGTGAAAGTCTAACAAGTGTCAACACGACGGTTGGTGAGTTCACATAGTAAGTATGAAATCAAGTAAGTTCAGTTGCAAGCAGAAATATAAATTAAGTATGTCATTGTAGGTAGCTAGTCTACAGCACATGTCCCTAGAGGCGTAATGTATCTGACCGAAGCTGACGTATGTACACATTAAGTGCAGTTTGCCTGTTCGTACATCCCAGCAGGATGCACTGTAAGTATGTTAGGTCATTCAACACCCGTTCGACAGGTCCTTCTGTCGTGCTAGCGCGACTAGCCCGGGTGGGGTTTGTCAAACCCAGTAGTACTACTCAAAATTTCCCCGCTATTTCACAAATACTAACAGTCAACTAGGTATCCATGAGGTCTTTCATGAACAAAATAAAAGTTGCTCTAATCCAACATGCGACATACCGAATTTGTAAATCCGTAAAAGTATTTGTCCGAGTTCAGCCCATGAAAGGGTATCATAGTAAAAGTCCGAGTTCAACCCATAAAAGGGTATAACAGTAAAAGTGCGGTTTAGTGAACTCACCTTCGGGTGCACAGCTACACGCATCAGCAAGGTAAAAGCAAACACAGCATTCCTACTACATGATAAGTCCATAAGTGTGTGTTTGTGCAGATATGTAAAACCCTATGCATCCAAACAGTTCAATTGTTTACTTGCGATTTGAAAAGTTTGACTTTTGACCAACTTTGACCAAAGTTGACTTTTGTTGACCCAACAACCCGTGGGTGAGTTTTTAATTGTATTCATGTTTGTTTATGTTCATTTAGACAATGAGAGCAATCGAATTCTAGCACATAGTACATATGTTAAAGAATCAAACTTTGTTTTTAGTAAAGTTACTATTTCTAGGAAGTCACATCCGAGACTACATTTTAAGCGAATCCAACTCTACTATAGGTAACCATATAAACATCACATAACTCCCATATAGTGTCTATCATGCTCCTTATGAAAGTTCTCAACACTCGTTTCAATAATGCTACTAACTTTAACAAGATTAACTGATCACATTCAAAATATCAAGTTATCCATCTATGACTATGCATGTTTGAAACATTCATATTACTTACTTATGAACCTAATAGCATGAAAGCATCATCACCAAGTCATCATATGTCTAATTGACAAGTTACACACAAAACACAAGTGAAACACATTTCAAGTCCATTATTCAGATTTTTCAGCTTTGTTGACCCATTTTATTTTGTACAGAAACCAACATAAACTAACATGTATAAGTCCCAAATTTTAACTATAGATTAAATATTGTCTTAAGTTCATTTCTTATTTTATATACTTTACTTAAAACCTAAATCAACTATTTATTAAAAATACCTCTTTACATCAAGGTCAGAAAAGACACCTGATTGCACACTATAAAGTTTTATAAAATTTGAATGACCATACAGGGGAATAAAAATACAAATTTTACCAATATAGAAAGCTAAGACAATAAGCTTTAATTTGGTGTAAGAATCATCCAATAATAAGTTTTAATTATAAAGTTATGACCTTTTGAAGTTGACTCATTTTCTGTCCAGATTTTCAGATTTGACATCTGTTTTTGTAAAATCAAAAAGACTGACTTAATCTTCTCTAAAAATTAATTGGTTTAGTTTTCTGGAAACTAGACTCTTTAAACTACAATCTAGGCTCAAGAATGCCCCCTTTTGGTTCGGTTTTCAACAAGTTATAGTCCATGTAAGCTCAGGTTACGAATCTGTCCAACATTTATCATTACCGGTTTTGTCAAAAACATGATTAAAGCAATATGATTAGTATCCAAATTTCATTCTAATCATCATACAAGTTCATATCTAACTATATTTAATCATGATTATGTATAAAGTTCCATGTTCTCATGCCTTCATAATCACCCTAGTTTCACAAAAACACAACCATAGATTCTATTGATTACCAATTTATCAAAACATCAAATAACCTATAATCAATACCCAATTTCACATATAGATTATCAATTGAAGAACTTGGATGAACTAGGGTTTTGAAAGATGAAATTTTTGTAACATATATGATAGTTTTAAGATCAAAACTTACTTGTATAGCGTTTACTACTTCAATCAACACCCGAAATCACCAAATATTGAACCCATCAAGCAAAATTCGATTTGTATATGTGTGTGTAAGATGCGGCAGCAGCAAGAAAGGAAGAAGGCAGCAAAAAACGTTTTTTTTTTGTTATTAGGTTTAGGGTTTTGCTTAATTTTGTTAATTATTGTTAAAAGTTGAATTGGGTTAGGCCTTGGGCCATCCATGGGTCTCATGGATGATCCACGGGCTTCGTTTTTGCTTCGGTTTGTAATCACAGTGACAACTTTACCAAACTTAAATTTTTGTTTCGTAAAACTTTACCGAAACTCGTAATCAGTTAAAACCGGTCAAATACGCGGTTACACGAAAATTCAACAATTAAGCACACATATCAATTAAGATATATTATTATTGTATTTGTATTCATTTAAGATCACCAACGCCCGGGTATTAACTCGTGTGGTCGTTTCGTGTGAATATGTATATAACGGTTTGCACATTTAATTTATCAAATTAAATGAAAAGTATAATTGCGTTAACGTGACTAACAGAGTTTAACTAACGAAGTTAACCTGAATTTGTCGGGTGTCACATCATCCCCTTGTTGAAGGAATTTTCGTCCCGAAAATTAGATACGGACATTAAAATAGGTTTCGAGTTGTCACACAATGTTCCCAAAAACCTTTCGGTCACATAACATATAAGTTCACTAAATTTGTATTTATTTAGTTGTTCGGAATTATTATTTTATCAACTCGCCAACATCCGTGTATTAACTCACGTGATCTGGTAATTCCTTGGATTGTCGTTACATGTAACTGTTTGTGTAATATGTAGCACGTTTAACTCAACTCATTAAAGATGGAGTATAATTTCATTAATAGAAGTAACGAGATTTTGTTAACGGGGTTAATCTGAAATTCTCGGGTGTTACATCATCCCCTTGTTGAAAGAATTTTCGTCCCGAAAATTTAACCAATAGTATTAGTATTTGATGTTGTCATTTGAAATAATTAAAGATGCTTCTAAGTTCTAGCCAACTTCGACTATAGTGATCTTACAGTGTTTGAGTGTTCTGAATTCTTTGACTAATATTTCAACTGATTTTCTGTGAAATGTTATTGTTCATCGATTGAGACGACAAGTGTTCCATTCAAATAATGTATAGGTTGAAGACATCAGAAACATTATGTACCATGTTTATCTTTTAAAACTGACCCAGTCAATGACCTAGAAGGCCAATACCCTAGGGTTTCAAATGGTCTAATGTATCATGGTTTTGATGGGATTCCAAAGTTTTTGGATGGGATTTACAAATAACGATTTCTATACTGTATATTTCGGGGATTCATATTAATGAGTTCCACGTTGTTATTAGCTACCCGAGGACGAAGTATTAACTGAAGAGTTCATTTATTGGTATAGATTGTTGGACTCAGACAACTTGTGCACAAGTTATACCGTGTGTAGGTACTTGCCTTCATTAAAGAAACGTTGTCAAAACGCGGTCTCAAGGATGTCATGGACCTTCTAAAAATAGATGAGGAATGAATTTTTGATACTATCTATATGTTCGAACGTACGTGAATTAAGCAAGGATGATCAAGGAACTTAATAAGTATTCATGATTCGTTGTGGTCGATAGAAAAGTGGTTGTATGATGTAGGGTAAAATGTTATCAATGTTTGCTTACTGAGGTAGTATTAAAATGAAAGTGTCTATGTTACATGAGGTGTTCCCAATCCGTTGGAGTACAATCGATTTTTCTTTCTTTGATGGAATCTAAGTGTTACGGTTAGAAGTGTGCCCGGGGGGGGGGGGGGGGTATATGATACGTCAAACATATTCTCACAGAGAGGGTTTTCAAGAATGTTATCTTAGACTTCGCCATACATTTGTTTCCATAGTTGTTACAACTACAATACCTCAGTATTTCATTCCACTTTCTGCGTATGATCACAGTTTCATGCTGATCGTCTCATTACAAAGTTCTTAATTTGTTGTTTAGTGTTTTAACCTAGATAGTTTTATGGTTGTGTTACTGTGTTATCTAGCTGTTGTTGTTACGTGATTTCCGTTGTCTGTTCTGATTTTAATTCCTACAAACATTAGCCGAAAACGGGTGTTCTTATGGGCACATATTTTGATTGAACTCCAGGGTAATGTTTACAAGGGTGTGAGGGAGTATACGATAAACAAACCATTTTCTCATAGAGGCAGGTTCCATTAGATTCATAAGCCGACATTAGGTGGGGATTTGATTCACTTTTTGGTTATTCTTTATGGAGATCGTTTTAGTCCAGTTCATTATTTGTGGTTTTAGCTCCCTAACATACTAGGTAAGGGTTCCAGTATCAAATAGTAATATTCTAGTTGTGATTTTTTTTATAATAGGATTCATCATACGGTAGTGTTTAGATTCACCATTTGAGGATATAAAAGACGATGAGGTATAACAGTCCGATTTAAAGTCTAGGGTTCTAAGTTCATTAACGGATTAGAAAGGATCTCGTGTTATATCATTACAAGTGTCAGGTGGCTTCAGTATCATCATATCTTATATGGTTTCCACTACTAGAACCTTCACAAGTTAAAATAGCCAGGGTAAAGTTTCTTACATGGCGGCTAAACACTTTTTATTAAGGAGGCTAATTAAGTTTAATATGGAAATTGCTGGATAATAGGGCTCCTTCGAAGGGACGTCAGACGTCCAAAGTGCCAAAGGATAATCAGAGTATCAATATTATGTTTCTTGGCAATTACAAAGGTGTACCGGGAATGGAACAAATTAGAAAGCGGTTACCCTGGACCGTAATGAGTGAATCTCCCTCAGAACATCAACTGGTAGTGTTGGTTTATTGCTGGCGGTGGTAATCATCACTAGAGTTCTTAGAGTCGTGAAATGTATTCCAAATCAGAATTTATATGCGTGTGTCAGTTATGAAATGTTTGGTTTTTATTGTTATCGTAAATAAAGGATATATGAGAGTTATACTTTATCTGAGTACCTAGTAGGTTACCCTATAAGTGATAGATCAAACAGCTTTATAAGAAATTTCGTGTTTAGATATTAGAGTTTCCCAGTTTAATTATCGGCTTGGTATCAGGTCCACATCCAACGTATCGTTAGTGTTTATATATAGGGTGTACCGCAACTAACCCACCACACCACCAGCACCTTGAAGGTGTATACGTCACGTACTAACATTCTTACATGCTTTACTAAGTCATTCAAAGGGGTGGAGGAAAAGGAGTATATATTAAGGGAAATGGTAACGTTGTAATATATATACTGTAACATCGGTTATCTATTGGAGTTTTATGTGATTCAAATGTGAATAATCATAAACTTTAGACTTTAAGAATGCTTAACTTGGATTCTGCTCTACCAAGCAGGTAACGGACTTTGAATATATATCAAGATGTACAGAATGTAGATAAGGTTTTTGAATTAAATATAGGTTCTTTAAGGATGAGAATAATAATAATATTATTAATGATAATAGTAATAATAATAATAAAATAAATTAAATCCAATACGTGTTTTACAATATTGGAGATGCAGATTGGGTGTTTTAGTTAACGTTTACAAGAGTCCTGGATCGAGACAAGTCATCCAACTAGATCGAACCATATACATACCACATGTGTGGTTCGCTAGTGCATCGTTAACATTTGAAACGTCTTGAGTCGGAAATATTTCTAGGTAACTTATTATCAGGAATAACTTAAATTCTGTTTATCTTGGAGAATCGGGAAAGAAAATTGAGAATAGGCTACGATTAGGTGAAGTACTTCTCAGATGAGCCTGGTATGTTACGAGGTATTCAGATGAAGGTTTAAGTGCTACAGATTTACTTCACACGAAGTGATTTTGAATGAGCATTATTACGCGGTTGCTTTATCGTATCAACCAAAGTTTTATTATATATATATTTTATAAGTTCCTAGCTTTATTAGACTCCTCCATGGAATCCTAAAGATTATAGGGTTGGTTAACATTCGCTTGCAGAACCAATGATGTTAAGATGTTACCGACCGTTGGTAGGAGGTTATAGTATACTGACTAGAATTTAAAGCATCCCATCAAGTATCTTAAGTTTGTAACTTTAGTAAGGTAAATGTTTCAACTGGTGGATTCAGATTGATTATATATGCAATGAGTCATCCTCACTAGAGGACAATTATAGTAGTAGTGAAACATTATTTGGTTCGTCAACAAAGATCTTAGTTCTTATTTGTGTGTCATCAAGGAAAGATTTCAATTATCTTTAATTTAGGTGTATATGGTTGAATGTATGTAGTTTAAAGATAAACTTATCATATGTCATCAAAGGTTGTATTGTAATTGTATACCCTCCGTATATGGATTTTATGGGTTCAGTCAAGCATAGACTTGATTTCGGTACGTTATTTAAAGATGGATGTTTGTTTCAGATGAATTTGTACTGATTGGTTCATTACTGTTGTGTGTCTTCTTGGGTACTACCGACATGGCAGACTTTTCCAGGATCATCGTGTACCTGTAAATTCACCATTACGTTGCGCACCCGTAATCGTCAATTTACCTTACACAATCACCCAAGTTCGTCTCCCACCGGGTACATTAATCTTACGTTTAGTTATGCTCTTGAATTTACATTTATCCGTATGATAATGCTATCCCATGTCAAGTATTGAATGTATATAAGTGTATGGTAATCCTATAAATAGGAGATAACTACACTAGATATATAGGACTCTAACAGACTATCAGTGTGATGTATCAATGGGTCGCACGTATCAGGTATGGTGTAAGTTCATACTAAGTGTAGGACTACTAGTCTAGGCACAATCTGAGTGTACGACGGGTATAAGCAGTAGTAATATCAAATCAAGTAAGTAACATGTAGCGGGTCACACAGTAAGGGACATGTTACAGCTAATAATGTCTCATATTAAGTAACATGTTGTAGCACACGAACGTGTCGTATAATAAGTAATGTGTAATAGCACGTAGGAGGTCACATAAGTATTAAGTCAAGACCTTACTAGAAATGGGTTTCTGAACAAAAATCCATTACTGTTGTTCATGTACCTCTATACCCTAGGCATCGGTCTCTGCCGGTTGATTGCCATAATGAGGTAGGTAATTCAAAACTGAATTGTCTAGGCTTCATACGAAACCAGTTTGTTGCCAAAGTCATGTAAGTCCCAGGTTATAATGAAATGTAAATATTTCTTAACTAAGGCCCCTAAAAAAAAATTTTGGCCTAAAAAGCGGGATAGCTTTTGAACAAGGTCATTGTCAATATTTCCTCATGCGTACTTCAGTGAACAATTCAAAACTAGCAGATACACACCTAGTTCAAGGTTCAATAGCAGAGCAAGTCACAGAAATTTTTTTTTTTTCTAATGTGTCACATAATGCAAACTAGTCACTTCATATAATGCTAGTGTATGTGTAAATACGTGTATATGGGTCACAAATAAATTTTCACAAGTGCAACTAATGTCATTTCTGGAATCAAGTGTGTACAAGTCCCTAACCCATCATAAGTTAATAAATAATTCACTCGGTGCAACTAATGTAGTGTACAATTATAGTCTAGAATGCAATGCAATGCAAACCTAGTTCGCTATAACCAATGTCTCTGATACCAATCTGTCACACCCCCAAAATCCACTAACGGAGTTTTACCGTTAAGTGTGTGACAAACCAGGATCTCAGTCATTAGTTACACCAGACGACACTATATGAATTTAAAATATACGTGTCTCATTAAATGAGAAAATTTAATACAGAGTTAACGTTTAATAATTTGCGGAAGCGTAATCGAAATGTAACGTCAATAATATTAAATGGAAACTAAATGCGCAGTACACGCGTCCAATACAAGATACAAAGTTTAAATAGACATTAAACTCAAAACATGGGTTGTAATGCATGAAAATGTTTAAATGAAAAGCCGTGACTCCATGCCATGTCCTAAGTGCGTGGTACCTCGGTGACCTGTAAAAGTGAAAGTCTAACATGTGTCAACACGACGGTTGGTGAGTTCACATAGTAAGTATGAAATCAAGTAAGTTCAGTTGCAAGCAGAAATATAAATTAAGTATGTCATTGTAGGTAGCTAGTCTACAGCACATGTCCTTAGAGGCGTAATGTATCTGACCGAAGCTGACGTATGTACACATTAAGTGCAGTTTGCCTGTTCGTACATCCCAGCAGGATGCACTGTAAGTATGTTAGGTCATTCAACACCCGTTCGACAGGTCCTTCTGTCGTGCTAGCGCGACTAGCCCGGGTGGGGTTTGTCAAACCCAGTAGTACTACTCAAAATTTCCCCGCTATTTCACAAATACTAACAGTCAACTAGGTATCCATGAGGTCTTTCATGAACAAAATAAAAGTTGCTCTAATCCAGACATGCGACATACAGAATTTGTAAATCCGTAAAAGTATTTGTCCGAGTTCAGCCCATGAAAGGGTATCATAGTAAAAGTCCGAGTTCAACCTATAAAAGGGTATAACAGTAAAAGTGCGGTTTAGTGAACTCACCTTCGGGTGCACAGCTACACGCATCAGCAAGGTAAAAGCAAACACAGCATTCCTACTACATGATAAGTCCATAAGTGTGTGTTTGTGCAGGTATGTAAAACCCTATGCATCCAAACAGTTCAATTGTTTACTTGCGATTTGAAAAGTTTGACTTTTGACCAACTTTGACCAAAGTTGACTTTTGTTGACCCAACAACCCGTGGGTGAGTTTTTAATTGTATTCATGTTTGTTTATGTTCATTTAGACAATGAGAGCAATCGAATTCTAGCACATAGTACATATGTTAAAGAATCAAACTTTGTTTTTAGTAAAGTTACTATTTCTAGGAAGTCACATCCGAGACTACATTTTAAGCGAATCCAACTCTACTATAGGTAACCATATAAACATCACATAACTCCCATATAGTGTCTATCATGCTCCTTATGAAAGTTCTCAACACTCGTTTCAATAATGCTACTAACTTTAACAAGATTAACTGATCACATTCAAAATATCAAGTTATCCACCTATGACTATGCATATTTGAAACATTCATATTACTTACTTATGAACCTAATAGCATGAAAGCATCATCACCAAGTCATCATATGTCTAATTGACAAGTTACACACAAAACACAAGTGAAACACATTGCAAGTCCATTATTCAGATTTTTCAGCTTTGTTGACCCTTTTTATTTTGTACAGAAACCAACATAAACTAACATGTATAAGTCCCAAATTTTAACTATAGATTAAATATTGTCTTAAGTTCATTTCTTATTTTATATACTTTACTTAAAACCTAAATCAACTATTTATTAAAAATACCTCTTTACATCAAGGTCAGAAAAGACACCTGATTGCACACTATAAAGTTTTATAAAATTTGAACGACCATACAGGGGAATAAAAATACAAATTTTACCAATATAGAAAGCTAAGACAATAAGCTTTAATTTGGTGTAAGAATAATCCAATAATAAGTTTTAATTATAAAGTTATGACCTTTTGAAGTTGACTCATTTTCTGTCCAGATTTTCAGATTTGACATCTGTTTTTGTAAAATCAAAAAGACTGACTTAATCTTCTCTAAAAATTAATTGGTTTAGTTTTCTGGAAACTAGACTCTTTAAACTACAATCTAGGCTCAAGAATGCCCCCTTTTGGTTCGGTTTTCAACAAGTTATAGTCCATGTAAGCTCAGGTTACGAATCTGTCCAACATTTATCATTACCGGTTTTGTCAAAAACATGATTAAAGCAATATGATTAGTATCCAAATTTCATTCTAATCATCATACAAGTTCATATCTAACTATATTTAATCATGATTATGTATAAAGTTCCATGTTCTCATGCCTTCATAATCACCCTAGTTTCACAAAAACACAACCATAGATTCTATTGATTACCAATTTATCAAAACATCAAATAACCTATAATCAATACCCAATTTCACATATAGATTATCAATTGAAGAACTTGGATGAACTAGGGTTTTGAAAGATGAAATTTTTGTAACATATATGATAGTTTTAAGATCAAAACTTACTTGTATAGCGTTTACTACTTCAATCAACACCCGAAATCACCAAATATTGAACCCATCAAGCAAAATTCGATTTGTATATGTGTGTGTAAGATGCGGCAGCAGCAAGAAAGGAAGAAGGCAGCAAAAAACGTTTTTTTTTTGTTATTAGGTTTAGGGTTTTGCTTAATTTTGTTAATTATTGTTAAAAGTTGAATTGGGTTGGGCCTTGGGCCATCCATGGGTCTCATGGATGATCCACGGGCTTCGTTTTTGCTTCGGTTTGTAATCACAGTGACAACTTTACCAAACTTAAATTTTTGTTTCGTAAAACTTTACCGAAACTCGTAATCAGTTAAAACCGGTCAAATACGCGGTTACACGAAAATTCAACAATTAAGCACACATATCAATTAAGATATATTATTATTGTATTTGTATTCATTTAAGATCACCAACGCCCGGGTATTAACTCGTGTGGTCGTTTCGTGTGAATATGTATATAACGGTTTGCACATTTAATTTATCAAATTAAATGAAAAGTATAATTGCGTTAACGTGACTAACAGAGTTTAACTAACGAAGTTAACCTGAATTTGTCGGGTGTCACATCTGTGTTCTGATCTTCCCCTTACATACAACCCCTCTCCACCTTCTTCCTTCAAATCAATCCTTTTTTGCAACTCTTTTGAGTTCATTGCAGCAAGAACATCCTCCATAGTAAGTGTATCTCAACCAAACATTAAGGTATCTACAAAGTGCTCATAACTTTGTGGCAATGAGGCTAAGAATAAAATAGCTTGATCCTCATTTCCAATCTTTACCTCAATGTTCTCAAGATCCAATACAAGTTTGTGAAATTCATCTACATGATCATTTAACTGTTTACCATGACTCATTTGAAAGGTGTACATTCTTTTTTCAAGTATAATTGATTGGCAAGAGGTTTTGTAAGGTATAATGTTTCAAGCTTTTTCCAAATACCTCTAGCTGTGGCTTCTTTGGACACTTCACGGAGTACTCGCTCACCCAAGCACAAGATTATTTCACTGTGTGTTTTCTCCTTTATCCCCTTCCACTTTTCCTCAATGTCATGTTTCTCCTTTTCTGTTGCTTTATCACTTACCACTGGATCTGTACCATCCAATGCTTTAAGCAATCCCTAATGAACAAGTAATGCCCTCATCTTCATCCTCCATAGGCTGAAATCATTTTTCACATCAATTTTTCGAAATCGAACTTTGTTGATGCCATCTTCTCGTTCAGTTGCTCTTAACTACAGTCAACGATAAACCGAAATTGACAATTCAATTGTGAATTGTCTTTCTTCACCTTCGATTTATCTATCAGATCTTGCAATTTCTTTTTGAGCCAAAACTATGGCTCTGATACCACTTGTTATGAACTTCCAAGATTAAACTTGAATGCTTCAATCGAACAATTACAGAAGAAAGAAATGATTACAAGTAATTGAAAAGTGATGATCTCCTTTAACTATCTAACCACCTATATATCCACCTCAATTAGCCGTTAATCAAGATTAACAAACTATCTTTGAGATATTACAAAACCTACCCTCAACTATCATCACAAGTTTACAATACTACAATACTAGTTCCTCAACTATTACAAACCAGTAAACTCTGCAAATTGTTTAATTCTCCTTGTGATGTTGACTTCTTTTGTTGACTTCAGTTAACTTAAGTTGACTACATATTTCATCACTTTGGTTTCCATTGGTATATTTGCATTGCATTCATATTCAAAGTTCAACAAGGGAATCAACCAGGGGCGGACCCACTTAGGTGGGTTGGGGGGGCATCCGCTCCTCCTGCGAAATTTTTTTGTGTTTTTATATGTTAAAATTTTTTATTGACCCCCGTAAATTTTAAGTCTCAACCCCCTGTCCGGTCTTGAAAACTCAGTAATTGATGACCAGTCCACAGCCCATTTGAGACACATAATATTTAACAATGTATTGGGTTAAATTATGGTTAGAAGATTAGTAATATATATATATATATATATATATATATATATATTTATATTGTCATGTATAGTCAAGCATTGAGGTATTATAACCTCAAGTGTGTCACCATTGCACAAAACCATCAACATAGTTGATGATTCGGATGGTCATAAGTACGAGAAAAGAAATACATAAATAAATTAACTACTTTAGCTAAGTAAAGTGAGAAGAAGTGAGAAATGGTGGAAAATTTAGTTGTAAACTAAGGTTCTCAACATCACCATTTTTATACCATAACACAAATCCTCCAACATTGTCTTGTTTGGAAACATGGTTTGGTTTCATTCACTTCCTATTTGTATATTAACGAATGGCTTAAGAAAGATGTAGAATGGAGACATATGAGGTTTAAGAAACAAAATAAAAAAATCATTTTATAAGGTTTAAGAAAAACAATCTTAACTCGAACCTCAAATTGGTGGTTTACCAAACTTTATTTACCTTGGTAAATATATGGTAAATTCCTAGAAGATGTTTCAAGTATTTAGGAAGAAAAATAATGTTAAAAAATGAATGAAAAAGGAAAAAGATGAAAGAAAGAAAAAAAACTTACAAGTTTGTATTGAAAATTTGTTGCAAAAATATGTAGTTCTTAGATATATTGAAAGAGTTTGAGAAAAGAGTTTAGAGTGATAAATGTGATTAAAGAGAGTTTAAGAAAAAATTTAGAGAGATAAAGATGATTATAAAGATTTTGGTTAGTATTTATAGATAAAAATTAGGGTTTGACACTAAAGAAGTTAGTTAAGTAGAGGGAAATTAAAAATTTTCAATTTTAAATACAAGTGGAGGGAAATGAAAAAAATCAATTTCAACCCCTAAAATTTAGTTTTTTGTCATTTTTTACTTTAACCCGACCCGTCTTAACGCGAACCGGATCGAACCGGATTGAAAAAATCTTATATATCGATATTCAAATGATTCCTACCAAATTTTCGACCCCCATGAAAAAAAAATTTAGATACGCCACTGGAATCAACATGCTAATGATAAAGGCTCTGAATCTTTTAAAATAATCTGTCATGTAGATATCAACTAATTTTTTTTATCGTCTCAAACAACTTTATCATAATAATAACATAAAACAAAATCTATAGAAATAATTTAACCGATGATGTAAATCCTGAAGCTGTTGAAATGAAAATGTTATATCAAATACAACTAGGTTTATGTGTCGGGCCGCGTGTTACGACAGTTAGGTCTCGCATGTGTGACGAATGATAAATAGTTCCATGTCTTGCATGTTACAGAACAAAGTCATAGCATATTAAAAGGCGGGTATTTAATAAACGTAAATGCCAAAATTACAATTATTCAAAACCGAATGGTCAATGCCAGAAATTTATCAAAGTAGAATAGTAGGGCCAAAGTCGTAAACACGTAAAATACAATTTCATGTCTCTACATTACGATGTAAAGTTGTATATTGAAAGACCGAGAAATATCCAAACTTAGATGTCAAAGCCGAGAAACAAAGTCGTAAATATGTCATAGTAGAGTAACGGTTCAAATCTCTAAAGTGACTAAAGCATCAAGAGTCAAAACGATAATAAGTCAAAGTCAGGGGCAAAATCATAAAAATATATAAAATTCGAGTGTCAAAATCTTAAATATATAAAAGTTTAAAATAAAAAAATATGTTGCCGAATCGGTCAATAACACATATCAATGCCACTGACCTTCAAACTTATAATTATACTGTATACGATATTATATTGTAAGCAACGTGGTAATTGTATTTTCTTTATGTTTTAATACTCGATCGTCATTTCAATTTGCAGATTTTTTCTACCCTTAATTTGTAGCACACGGTATATGAGTAGAGTTATACTACAAAGTCTAATTTTCCTAGAAAATCTAAGAAGTCATGTGATTATGACATGTGGCACTCCTTAAAATTAGAAGGGAGGGTAAATTTGATAGTGTCTCTATATTTTAGGTTTCACCCTATTTTTTTAAATGTCCATAACTTTTACATACGATATCATTTTTTAAAAAAACCGCACCATAAAGACGACCATTTTCTTATCTTTAAAACACATATAATATTCATATAAAAAAACAAAAAAAATCACGTTTTTCAGCTCATTGTGTTTTTGTTAAGTCATTGTGTTATTTCTTCAGGTTATTGTGTTATTTGTCAAGTCATTGTGTTATAACATAATAACCTAATGAAATAACACAATGATCTGAATAACACAATGACCTGACGAATAACACAATGACCTGACAAATAACACAATGAGTTGAAACATGGATATAACACAATGACCTGATGAAAATATAACACAATGACCTCACGAATATAATACAATGACCAAATAAATTTAACACGATGACCATATTCATATAACACAATGACCTAACGAATATAACACAATGACGTGACGAATATAACACAATGACATGACGAATATAACACAATGACGTGACGAATATAACACAATGACCTGATGAATATAACACAATGACCTGACGAATATAACACAATGACCTGACGAATATAACACAATGACCTGACGAATATAACACAATGACCTGGCGGATATAACACAATGACCTGACGATATAACACAATGATATGACGAATATAACACAATGACCTGACGGATATAATACAATGACCTGACGAATATAACATTATGACCTGAAAAATATAACACAATGTCTTGACTAATATAACACAATGAGCTGAAAAATATAACACAACGACCTGACGAATATAACACAATAAGCTGAAACTTAAAAAAATTCATTTTTTATACATCAACATTATATGCGTTTTGAAAATAAAAAAACCCTCGTTTTTTTGTATAATTTTTATTAAAAAGTATTGTTGTATGTAAAAGTTGTGAATGTTTAAAAAAGAGGATGAGATTTGAAAATGAGACAATACTAATATACACTTGTCCTACCATTTAAAGTTCAAACTATTTATCATTATGACATCTTGTGTTTACGAGCCATTAATCTTCATTTAATATTAGATCTAATATTTCAAATTATTTATTACACTTTTTAGAAAAATTGGATTTTATAGTTGAATCCAATTCCACGTTATATAGATATAATGTGGTGAAATAATAACAAAATTATTTTGTTACAAATGATATTATAAAACTTGCATCATAACAAAAAACAATCGAAAAAAGCCACCACCCAATCTCCGACCGGCGGGCTGCTTCCACAAAAAAGAAGTAAGCACGCCGCTGCCGTAAATTCAAATCCGATCATCTCAAAACTGCACCGGGCTCGAAAATGTCTGACCGAATCCCCAATTCGCGGGAACAATATCCGTAAACATTTTTGTCACACCGTCGGTTGTCGTCACCATGAACGACATCGATTGACCATTTAGGTACGAGTTTGATTGCCAATTAGCT
Source organism: Tagetes erecta (assembly GCA_030867185.1). Taxonomy (NCBI): domain Eukaryota; kingdom Viridiplantae; phylum Streptophyta; class Magnoliopsida; order Asterales; family Asteraceae; genus Tagetes; species Tagetes erecta. The sequence continues at coordinate 49,210,321 of CM061491.1, read as the reverse complement.
CCCCAATTTCTCGACATTGTCATCCATCCTGTTTTCGATCCTTTCACTTGCACCGATTGAATCGATCCGGCCCCCGCGACGTTGCTTATTAGAACTAGCTCAAAGTAGTCTCTACCGTTAATAGTAAACCTTACTCCACCATGTTTCTTACAAGGTACCCTACAAAAACAAAACAACAAAATATCATAACTTTTAACAAATAATCAGGAATTGAAAAAACTGATAACTATCTAAGTCTTAGGGGCCACAAGGTCAGGGGTTTTATCTTTGATCAGGAGGGGGTTTTCCCATTTATCCGGGTGGGTTTCCTCCTCTTGTGGGTGTAACGGGGGCTTCTGTGGGGTAGCTCGTAATGGAGTGGTTACCTTTAAATAGCCTAATCAGGGGTTTTTCAGTGTTGCTGTTAAAAAAAAATTAAAAAAAAAACAATGTAGAAATTTCAATACCTTTGGTAGATGATGGGGACAATTCCGCCTCTGTAGATTCCGATTTTCTCCCAAGCTGGTTGTGCCATGTCGAAATGTTGACGTGGGGGGTTGCACCATCCGCCGTCGTCGCTGGGTTGAGCGAAATTTGGGGGGCAGAAATTTGTTGCGGTGATTGTTATTGATGTTCCTTTGATGCACCATCGTGGGTCAGCCTTGTAATCGCATATGAGTTTGTAGCATTGGCCGCATGCGGCACCGTCGTTGAAGAGAGCAGTACTTAGTGCCGCGGTTCTTGTACCGTAACCGGTTGAATACAAGTTACCGTACCCACAAGCACCACCTGAAAACGAAACACATTAGCTTAATTTGTCTATCTAAAACATAAAGCAGTCTTAGTAGCTCATAAATCAACCAAACACATTGGCTAGCTGCATGTTTGCAAGAGGAAACACACAAAAGAAATCAAGGAAAAGAGTTCATCTTTTTTTGATAACTTAATGGCACATATACATATCAAATCGTCGTTAGCCGTTATTGTGAATAAATATATAATATAAATAAAAGAAACGACAATTTACAATACAGTGGCTGGTAAATATGCAACAAATTGCACCGCAACCCCTTTTTAAAAAGATACTGAATTGACAAATTAAATAAATACTGAATTGAATTGTAGCTCATAAATGCTGAACTTGTTAGTTGTAAATGATTAAATGCTAAATGTCAAAATTCACATAATTAATTAATAAAATTAAAGTACCCTTTATTGTCGTCTTATATTACAACTCTTTGTAAACTAAATACAAAATAAAAAAATAACTTTTTAAAAACATAACTAAATTTTAATTTTATTTTAATTAAATCACTTAAGTTTATAATTTATTTCAATTAGATCAGTCACCTTCATTCATTTCCCTAAAATTAAAAATCTAGTCGAGTACAATCAAAATTGCATCCTAGCTTCATAAACTAGACACTAGGCTGAAATTTTTGAAGGCATACATGCACCATACTATTAATAAATATTATTATTATTATTATTGCATATAAAATGTAATTAAAAAACTAAATAGTATTATATAATACACAATACTTATAGTAATAGATACATACACATATATATCATCATGCTTAACCTTATCGTGTAATGGTCATCTCATGAATGCACATATATATTCATGCAATAAAATGAATCAAATACAACCTTTTAAACGATAGCCTCAAATGTCGCACTAAACTCATTTTTAAAGTAGTGTATACACATAATAGATATTACAATTATGTTATCTAAATAGTATTAGGAATGTGATGTACTAAAATCAAAGAAATTCGTCGTTTTAAAAAAAATAATATTGTCTAAGCGAAAATACATACCCATTGTTCCTGAAGCATCGCTGCCGCCATAAAAGGTGGCATGAGCACTGGTCCATCCCGAAGCAGTAAAAGCATGGATATGATGATTAAGAAGAAGAATAGAGGAGATTAGGGTTAGCAAAAGAAAGCCAATTTTAGGCATTTTTGCTAGCTCTGAAAACCAGAAGAACTAAAGAAGATGATACGGAGAGATAGGAAGAAGAAGATGTGATTAAATAGTAACCAATCCAACAATGTCACATGTGAGTCTGCTAGTAGGGAATAGAAATAAATACTTATTAAATGCTATATTTATTTTTATATTTATTGGATGATGAAGTTAAATAGAATTATCCATGCACAGAAGCCAAGAAATTCTTGAATTTTGATACAATTATTCACACGTTCTATCTCAGCATGAAACGTAACCACATGTCTTCACCCCCACAGAAGATCCTTCAATCTCAATGGACCAAACCTCACCAAATTGGCTCCCTACACTTTTAACCAATTTTGTTTCACATTATAATTTTATAAGTAAATTATACATTTCTTCTTTCAAGTAGTATTATTTCATCTGCTGTTAAAAAAAGTATTATATCATTTATATAATCTGTTATTTAACTTTAATAATTGCAATACTCATCTATCATGAATCTATACATCTATACATATTAATAAAAGATGGTTTTTGATGTCACATGTCATGCATTGAGACATGTTGTGGATAGTTTTTCCCGCCCAAATTTTCCTACATTATTTTTGGTAGAAAATCGATACTAAAGATATTCTGATTTGTATGGTTTAGGAACTATACATAATTTTATTTGTAAATAAAAAGAGAATCACGAAACAATCTGATTTTAAATAGTATTTTTGTAAAATTATGATCATGTTAGATTTTCACTCATCGTAGTTATTGTTTTATATTCTATCATAACTTAAAGTTTTAGTTATACATAGTTTTAATCATATGTTATAAAAAAAACATTGTCATTAGTATCCGAATCCCTAAAAATGCATAATCTCATACATGTATCTACAATATGTTTTGCTGTTTCATCGTGTTTTTTATGCTCTATGGTTGTATATAAGTATTAAAATAGGATATACCAGCTGGATTTTGAATTTTGAAGCTATAATGCTATATAAACATGTTTTAAAGTGTTTGAGATAACTTGTATTTTCACACACTTGAGTGAAAATAAGACATGAGGTGAAATATATTAAACAAATACGGAAAACAAACAAACATAACCTACAAGGAAGTTTTTACTAATTTGCATTTTTATAAACTATTCAATATACTTTGTTTTTTTTTAACTTTTGAAAACTAAACTTCATTTCTTTCGTTGTTTGCTGTTTACAATATTTGTTACCTGGTAACTTGAATGATAATACTATATGTTAACAACTCAATTTTTTTTTATTAATTTAATATTTTAATGAGCCACCTATGTAACACATGAGTAATAATCTAGTAATAATAATAACTAACACTTAATAGTCAGAGAATAGACATTTGGTAATAGTATCAAAGAATTATGTGAGAATCTGAAAATAAATTTACTAATAAACAAAAAATATTAAAAAATACAAGGTATTGAAATGATTGTGATATATATATTCCGAGTGTAAATTTTTAGTTCACAAACCGAACGAGTACATTTATTTATCAAAGCAGTATATCCACCATAACCTTATTGAAAACATGTATATCTAGTAGTTGGACATTCAACTCAAGGGTATCCATATAAGGTAACGGATCCACACCCAGGTAAGGTAACAGACCCATCAAATGATTTGGATTTATATGAATATATTTCCTAGCTAGACAGAACACCACAAGAGACATGCACCCACTCTTTTAGCATTTCACGTGTTCAGTTATTGGACTAAGACTTTGACGATATTTGAAAAAAATCATAAACAAAATCGTTATTTAAAAGTTGGAAAAGCAATTGATTTAGGCATTTGCCTAAAACTTGAAGTCCACATAAATGATGTCGTGAGTTATATTAGCGTAATTGAGAATAATAAGTATATCGAGTATAACACATATCGAATCAAGTAATCACATAAGTAATAGACATGAGGGCTCATGTTTGGGTCCTTATAGTTATGGTCATTTATTTTATAATCACCGAACTCTCTATAACCATGGCTCTGATACTAATATGTCACACATCGATCAATGGCGGAATTCTCGAAATGGATGTAAAGGAATCGATTGTTCATCAAACATGGTATTATATATAAATGTTTAACTACGATTTATATCGTCTCTCGAGTGTTGCGTGAGAGTTTTATAACGACTCGCAACATATGAAAAATTACCTTATAACATTACAAAAGATCAGCTATAGTTGGATACATATTTTTTTTTACTATTGTCTATTTTTTTTATCATACATACAAAATATATCGGCTATGTTAGTGACTTACCGCTTATACATTCAAAAATATATAGCATGCGCATTATAGTTACATAAAGTTGGTGTACTTAGATTTAGTGACCAAAATATAAAACCCACAAAAACAATATTGACCAAAATGCAAGACACCAAAAAAATACTATTCATAAAAGTTTTGATGACCAGAATTCAATAACTACAAAAAACACTTTCTACCACAACAACAAATTTGGTGGCCAATATACAAAACCCATCAAAACAATGGTGGCCTAAATGCAAACATATAAAATAACTAAAATGCAAGACCCATAAAAAATACTATTCATAAAGTTTTGGTGGCTAAAATACAAAACTACAAAAACACTTTTGGCCAGAAAAACAATTTTTGTGGCCAAAATACAAAGAACAAAACGATGGTGAAAAAAATGCAAGACTCACAAAAAACGCTATTATGAAGTTTTTGTGACCAAAATAAAAAACTAAAAAAACACTTTTAGCCACAAAAACATTTTTTGTGGCCAAATACAAAACTCAACAAAAAAATCATGCGAAAAGTGCAAAAAAACATAAAAGACACTATTGATGAAGTTTCTAAATTAATAATATATAATTAGCATTAGTGTCCCAATTTAAAATTATCCGAATAGCAATACAAGAATCAAATAGAAGCAAAATTATCCAAACAAAATGATTAAATTATTATTAAGCTAGGTCCATGATCCTAGTTATGAAGTATCTCATAAGTCTTTGTAAAATGTTTTTCATGAAATCATGTGAAAAATAACTTATTAAAGAAAGAATTAGCTGACGAGTAAACATAATTTTAAATACAAATAGATATAATGATTAAAATTCAAGTCACATGTCATATTAATACCTCAAATTCTAAAGTGAAAACATTAGACAAATGGTGCACAATGTAACCAAGAAAACTGAGCAAAAGCATACGAATATATAACCGGTTTTCAATCACCCACTGAAAAAAAACATGAATAAATGGCGTGAGTTTGTTAGGTCAAACAGATCTATCGTTGATTATAATGGTTTGAATAAACTAATGACCATGCATGAATAATATCTATCTTATATTGAACACAAAATGCAAGTAGAAACACAACATGAATTGAATAAATTTAGCATAAGTATAAAGAGAAAAACTTATTTAAATAGGTTTACATGAGATCACCCAAAACACAAAAATACAAAAAGCATCTATGAACACTCACATGGTTATAAACTAATGAGTGAAGAAAACTATAATACTTAAAATAAGGCACCAAATGATTTTCTTATGAAGTAACATAAGGAAAAGGTGACTTTAATTAGGGTAACGAGTTCAACTCTTTTAAGAATTATTTCATAAAATAGAGTTTTCAAAATAGGAATTTTGAGGTTTGATTTAATAGTTGATTTGATAGTTAGTTTATTTGAATTAATAACAATAGTTTAGTACTAATAATAATTCAAAATAGAAATTAAGTGAATAATTTATATACCTACTAAATGGTCTTTCCTGTTCCTTCGCGTCGCGTTTCAACTCTTTCGTACTTTAACGTATTAACGGTTTTAATCCCTGAATTTTAACGCATTGACGGTTTTAGTCCCCGACTTTTACTAATTGTCGTTTGTGCTCCTGATGAGTTTTTGACTTTGATCTCTTACTCCACTTTGACACACAGTATGACTTTTACTAACTGTCATTTTAGCCGCTGATAAGTTTTCGACTTTGCTCTCTTACTCTACTTTGACATATAGTACGACTTTCATCGTTTTTTAACATGTGACACATTACATTTTTTCGTCGTGACGTACGTGGCATGAGACTTTTTTTTTTCAACACGTATGATGAAGTTAAATGCGCAAGACCCGACTACGTGACCCGACCGCTGCAACGCGTAGCCTGGTGTTAAATCTAGTAATAGGTAATAATTAATAATTCCTATTTCTGTAAACTACTAATTAAGTTTCATGATTGGTGGTCTTGGTGGGACGTGCCACGTCCTAAGTAGGGGTATGGATCGGGTGTTAAATCGGGTTTTTTAACGTGGCACGTCAACACAAATACCAACCCTAATAAAGATTAGGGTTAATTGGTAATCGGGTTTATTCGGATCGGTATTCAGTAATCGGGTGGCTAAATGGGATTTTATAGTGTTTAATTTATTTTCATTTTGGTTGCAAATCAGGTGTCGTAAACAACTAGGTTAATTCAAGATACACCAATTGAATTTGTTCAAGATGCATACACCAAATGAGTTATAATCATCATTATAATATGTACATACACCAAAAGAATTTGTTCAATTAGTTTGTTCATGGAGTGAGTTCGCAAATATAACATTCACATTTATACAAAGTATGTACATACATATACATATGAATCAAAGAACCTATTGAGTTTCACCTCTACCACTAACCAATAATCCAATACTAACTGAATCGAACCTAAAAGAAATTGGGATAAGCTTTTGAAATATTAACTCTAAATGGCATTGAGTTGTGAAAACTAAATTATTATATATATGTATATATATAGGGCAGGGATCAATAGAGAACTCCATATCAAGTTGACAACTGAAGAACTCCTAAAAGACAAGGGATGAAATTTTAAAGTGGAGGGGCAAATTTGGAACTTTAAATATATAAATCTTTAAACATTTCTATTTTTTGCATACGTTAAGTTTTTAAATTTTTTTTCGCACCATTAGATTAAGAATTTCAGTATCTTTCATTTGAGTACACTACTAGAAAATACACCTTTAATGACACGCAAACAATGACACACAACAATTTTAAGACGTGTAAAAGTGTGTGTCGTAAAAAATATGTCAATTTTTACTCAAATTTAAAGAAACGATGACACTTACTTTCGCGTGTCTTGTTTTATCGTTTTAAAATAAAAAAAGCGCGGATCTATTTGTTGACCCGCCCTAACAAATCGGATCCTTTATATACAATATTCAAAACCCTAATCATTTTGTCTTCTCCGCACCACTCAATCTCCATCTGTAGCTCCCACCACCATCGCTGCTGCCACCACCAGCGAACACAAACGACCAGTTCTCCGTCGCTTCCCACCGTTCCTCCGCCGTGTATCTTTCATCATCAACCTCTGATCCACCACTATATTCGTTGCGATTATCAGATCGATTTTGTGCCAAAATCAGACAATCTATTGTTTGCGAAGAACAAACACAATCAAGCTCCGATGGAGATGGCTGCACTGAGAAGAGAAGGGAGGCGTTTCGTGCTTCTTGTGTGTTCTCCAAAACCTAACATTTCGATTTGATCTACAATTGCTCCTACCGAGTATAATCTTATCTTCATTTATTGATCTTCCATATTTATATCAGTATTTGTTCATGTTATGGCCTAGATTCTGATTCTAATCGGCTTGATTTATTAGCCTTTCATGTTTAAGTTAGCTGCTCTGTTGATAAAATATTTGTCCAATTGCAATTAATATTCCTTTTGAATCACGTTAGGTTATATCAATCTTTTTGTGCATTTGGTGATGAATTTTTTTGTTATTTTTGTGCCTTTTTTGATTTAAACGGGGTGAATATCAAGTCAAACATATGATATAATCTGATTAGAAGATAGTGTAGGTTTTCACTAGTACTGAATTTGACAATCCTTTTCATGATTTGCCGTACTTGTATGTCGGTCGTATAATAGGTGAAAGGGGGATGTACATTGCAGCGTGAGCATGAAAGTTGTATAATTACGGAGGCTTTTAACGAATGTCATGTAATTTAACCGACTACCCTAAGGTATGACGCCTTTTCACTACTATGGAATTAAAATTCATTACTAGTTTTAATCAGTGTTAGTTTTTTAAAATGTCCAGGATGATGAATTGACGATTATGAATTTCTGATGATTAGATTTTGCTAATTTAAAATGTGCTAGATTAAAAAAATAGGGCTTTTGTAAATGTATTACAAGAAGTAGATCCACTCTAACTTGGTATATGAAGTTCTTAAGGTTTTGTTTGTTAATTTACTTTTTTGCTTAAGTATATGAAACTGTTAGGTTTTTTATGGTTAATTTACTCTACATTTGAATGTAGTGTGTTTAGTGGATTTTGATTGTTAGTTTACCCTGCATTCTATTGGAGTGTGTTTAGTGGATTTTGATGACTAATTTACACTTTTTGGTTAACATAATGATATTTTTTAGGCATATAATGAGATAGTTCGGATTTTTAGGGAGAAGAGGGTTGATGCAAAATTGAGAAATCATGTGGAGCTTGTTGATTTTCTAGGTATAACTGAATTAAAACCTTGTGCTAATGTTGCTGGTGGTAAAGGTTACTGTTTGAAAAGCGATGGTTCTATGGTTCTTTGATTTTGTTTAATATGTCAAGTCATTTGGATCATACATTACAAGTTAGCTAGCATTTTATATATGTGCAGAAACAGGTTAAATCAGTGCAAACTTATGAACAACCTTAATGAATATTTGTTTCTTTGTTTTAAATCTTGTTCATAGACAACACTCACATTTGCTTATGAGATGCTTTCTTTTGCCTTTGCGGACATCTCAAAACAATCACTTAACATAGGTAAGTGAAGCCGACATTGGTCATTTTTATGCGGCATTTTGTTTTCTAAGACTGTGTTGTTCTTAAGTGAAAATTACAAAATGCTACAACTTATTAATATTGACCCTTGATCTGCAGTTTCATCGCTACAAATGGTCCTGATGATGTGAAGCAGATCTTTGAAATCTTGAAAAGGTAAAATTCATAACATAAAGATTGAATTGTTTCAAGTGTTTAAAGGACATATTTTAGCGTATGTTATCATAACTTGAATATGTGTTGTTTGATGAAATTGACTTAGTTGGTGGTAGTTGGTGTTACATGTGGATGGAAACACTATACAAATGGGTGAACACTATTGATTTTTGCTATGGATTTTACTTTTAGAATGAATGCACTTTTTATGAATAATCATGTCTAGTGTTGTCATTAAGCTTGTTTTTAATGGTCCTGTAATTGCATTGGCCAATTAGTGACTTAGGAATATGATAAAATGGCATTTTAAAGATGGTATTAGCTAGTGTGGAGTTCATGAATATGGCATTTTGTCTCATGGTTGTTTTTGTAGAAAACGTTTTTGTATTATGGCACCCTTAAAGCTGAATAATTTTTACTTATCCTATTAAAACAGACTTTTATGTTTCCTTCATGCCTGTAATGGTTAATTTATACATGCTTGAGTGATTCACTTGATCCGATGATTAGAAATGGTATGTTTCTTGTTAGTTTTTGTTGTTTATTGATGTTATTTGTCATTATAAGTTGGTTCATTTTGTTAGGGCTTGCTGTAAAAATCGTGCGTCAAATGGATTTACGGTTGTTTCTACTTGTCTACAGAGGGTTAACATTCGGATGGAGATTGAAGAAGAGAAAGGGAAGCTTTGAAATCTACAACAAGAGTGAGGAAAATGACATCTGATATTTATGCTTATTTGCAACTATTTACTTTTTATCTTGGCTGGATATGTATTTGTTATGTGTTTTAGGGAGCATGAGCTTCAGTTACATAAAAATATGAAGTGGAAAATCAAGGCTAACCCTATGTTATGTTTTCAGATGATGTTGAAAATGGATAGCTTAGTAGGTCTTAGGTGGTACTAGATTTTAAATTTTTATGCATGGATCTTAACAAACTGTTCTCATGCTTGTGCAGAAAAACTACATCAAATATGTTTGGGTTAATAGGCTTTTGTAAAGATCCCACAATAGAAACTAGTTTTCTGCCAGGTATGGCGTCTCTTTGCCCTCTCATACACCTACACACATACATTGTTTTATCTACACTAATTGCTAGATAGTTATGTGAAAATTTTATTATTGTTGCTTGAGTAGTTTTGTTTGTTATAATAGTTACTTTTGTTTAGGGCTGCAGTTATGTTTAGGGCTGTGATTTTGGGATTGCTGTTATAGTAGTTTGTTTAGTTATAATAGTTAGAGGTATAATTTATAGTTGTTTATAGCTATGGGTGGGTATTGGATTTGAAGAATTGCATGCGTTTTCTAAACAAAAATCATATATATGCATGTATATATGGGGTTGCATTAGGTTCTTAATAACTAATCCGACAATCGCCTTGGTTTGAAAGATTTCTGAAATGGTACATGAAAAATAATATTGTGTTTGGGCTGTTGTTTATGTTTGGGGCTGATGTTATGTTTGGGGCTGATGTTATGTTTGGGGCTTATGTAAGTTAGCTGCTATTTGATCTATGTGATTGACTATATGTTAATTTGGTTCCAAGTTACTTTATGACATCTACTTAAAAGTGTAGATTTGAAGGAAGCAATTTTAAGATAAAATAGAGATGTTTTCAAGGACCAGCAAATCAATTCGCATGGTATTGTTTGTTTCTGCATATTCACACGTTGGTTATAGGTAAATCTTATGATTCACTGAAACATAGATTATAGCTCATAATACATGCTATTTTACTGCTCAAATTTGTGCATGTCACCTGTATAAATAGAAAATAGGCATTTTGTTTAGAGATTAAAGGTGCATTTGTCTTGTTTACATGGTCTTTAAACAACATATTTCAAGTATATCATTGTGTGAATGTACTTTTCTGTTTTCAGTAACAAATTTACTTTGTTTTTGGCCAATGGAAAGGTTTGTGAGAGAGAGATCAAAGCATATATATGAAAGTGAAGGAATGTCCAGGTGCTAATATTGATGGAATTCGGGAACAAGGATTGAGTTGTGTGGCCAACTTCATTTTTAGGTGAAGTTTTATATCAAAACATTCATTTAGGAAAATGTTTTAGGACATATTGTATGAAATATTGTTAACTTTTGTAATGTTTATTACTATGTTATAAAAAGGATTGCTTTGCTATCTACGTATTTTATTTGTTGTTATGATACATTAACTATTATTTTTCATTTAATGTGAAAATTAGTAATTCAATAAAAATATATTTTAATATATTTTTTAAAATAAAAAGAAACCATGACACGCATTTACACGTGTCATTTTTCATTTTGACGTGGTTTTCTTGACACGCAATTCGTGTCATAAATATATGACACACGCATGCATGTCATATTTAATTTATGACATGGGCTTCCTTGACATACTTTTGTGTGTCATCTATATCCTTTTATGACACGCATTGCGTATCATTAAAGGCCTATTTTCTAGTAGTGGTATAAATAACGTTATAAAAAAATTAAATTTTCTCGTTTTTATAATTTCAATACTTCATATATGTAGTATACAATATTATATGTTTTTAAATTGGGGAAAATGAATATGGTGTTGTTATCATCTAAATTACATGACAAACCATCAAAACTATGTACTTTGATAAAATAACAAAAGTTCCCTGTTATTGATTTCGATGATACCATCACAAAAAAACAACACCGTCATGCCTTATTTCTAAATTTGGATTTTTCTCATATGATCGTACTGATAATGCTAGCAATTACTAGGTTCACGTTATGTGACGTGGTATGAATATGTGCAGCAGAGGCGTATCACAATACCAATTACACGAGTCATGTTATATTAATCTGTTAGTTGGAATTGAGAAGCCAAATTGACGTACGATCGTTTTTAAAGGGCTAGTAATCATTTACTAAAATAAATGACGATTATTGAGTAAATGGGAAATAGAAGAATTATGATATAAGAGAAGAAGAGTGAGTCGTCCATTAAAATTGAATAAAGACCAATGAGTTAAGTTTTCTAATAAAAAATAATTTAAGTTATTTTATCAAAACTACGTAATTTTAATGGTTTTACGTGTAATTTGGGTGCATAACATCATCGTATTCACTATTCTCTTTTAAATTTTATAGTGTTGCATATATGTAGTATCATATACTACATATATGTAGTATCATACTACAACATATACGCAGTATGAATGCATTATTATCTTACAGTTTGAATTTCAGGTTTATTTTATTTTGTTATGATATTTATCGTTTATTTATTAGTTTATTATTATCTTTATAAGTATTGATTTTGTTTTCATTTGTAATAAATTTTTTTAATATGGAATATTATGAAATTTGTTATTGGTCATTTGAGATCGTATGTACATTTTAAATAATTATTAGACTCTTGAGCCATTTGGTCGCATAAAAAATGCATCAAGTACCATTATCCTACATATATATAGTATCAAAAAAACCAAAACAAGATTTTTAAATTTTTTTTATATAAATAAGGTATGAAAAAGTTATTAACGTTTAAAGAAATATATAATCAAATACAATATCGCAATACTACATATATACAGTATGAAAATTAACAAAATGAGAAAAAAATATATTTATAACGTTATTTGTACTCAAATGAAAGATAGGGAAATTCTTGATCTAGTGGTGCAATTTTTTTTTAAATAATATTAACGTATGCAAAAGATAGAAATATTTAAAGATTTTTATATTTAAAGTTCCAATTTTACCCCATCCCTTTAAAATTCCATCCCTTGTCTTTTTGGTAGTTCTCTAGATCTCAACTTAAAACAAGTTCTCTTTTGAAACCTACCCTATATATATATATATATATATATATATATATATATATATATATATATATATATATATATATATATATATATATATATATATATATATATATTGGGGATTTTCTAAAAAGGATCAAAACTCTAAGAAGTGTAAGAAGCAATCACCAGTAAACACATGGCCGTGAGGAAAAAAAATGCGGAGGGGCAGCGTCGTCTTTTTATACGTATGACGTTGATTTGGGAATCCCGGCTATCACTCTCGATGTTCAGTTATGGTGTGTTTTTGACGTTTATTAATTACGAATATCCAATCATGTATGGCGTGTTTTTGACGTTTTCGTTTTTAATTTTGAATCCATGATCATTCATCTATGACGAATACTGAAAGCGATGATGTTTTTGTTTGTTTTTGACGTTTTCGTTTACTAATTACGAACATTCGATCAATGTTTTCGACATTTTCGTTTATTAATTACGAACATCAGATCATGTATGGCGTGTTTTTGACGTATTAATCATTGTTATGACGTTTTTATTCGACTTTAGTGTTTACTCTATTGCAGGTAGGTTATGACGTTTTTTATTAGTTAATTTTTCATCTAAGTGGTGTTATTTTATAGAGCCAGTTATGCATGGTGTTTTTTTATATGCACGACATTGAAAACGCAGAATGACAAATCTACCCCTGGTACATTCTCGCGCGTCTAGAAAACATCGTAATAATTACAAAAATGCCACTGCGTCCATCTGCTTTCATCTAGGCCGTAAACACCATAATCCAACGCACCAGATTGCTTCTTAGTCTTTGTAGGGTTTTTTCCATTTGTAGAAAATCCCTCCCTATATATATATATATATATATATATATATATATATATATATATATATATATATATATATATACTATATATATATATATATACTATATATAAAGTAGATTGAAAGGACTGTTTTCAATTGAAAGACTCATAATTGTATTGCATGTTGTTGTGTGTTACAAAGGAGAAAGGTACACCTATAAATATAAATAGGTGAATACATGTATGAGTAAAGGAAATAATATCTCAATCAAAGCATGAAATCCTCTTGATATGCTCCAACGGTCCATTATTTAAAGTCGTGAAAATCTCCAATAATAGAAAATGATATACTTTTGATCTTATTCTTTTTCAACTTATTCTTTTATTTTCAACACTCCCCCTCAAGTTGAGTAATGGGGTTTCCAATTCTCAACTTGTCAAGACAGTCACTGAAAATTCTCCCGTTGACGGCTTTTGTTAGTATGTCTGCTAATTGATCTTCTGATCGAACGAATGGTATTTCTATCATCCCAGCTTCAAGTTTTTCTTTGATATGAAGTGTCTATCCACCTCCACATGTTTTGTACGATCATGTTGGACAAGATTTACTAAAATTTGTATTGCAGCTTTGTTATCACAAAAAATCTTGCTTGCTTCGGCTTGAGGAAATCCAATCTCAGTCAGAAGTTTACGTATCCATAGTACTTCCGCCAAATCTCATGCAATTCCTCGGAATTCAGCTTCGGCACTAGATAAAGCTACAACTTTCTGTTTTTTGCTTCTCCATGTAACCAGGTTTCCACCTACCAACGTAAAGTATCCCAATGTTGATCTTCGGTTTCCTATATCTCCTGCCCAGTCTGCGTCAGTGTATGCCTGGATTTTGAGATGTTTGTTTGGTTGAAAGAGGACCCCATGACCTGGTGTTCCTTTAAGATATCTTAGAATTCGCAATGCTGCTTCCATGTGATTAGCTTGAGGTTGGTGCATAAACTGACTAACCACCCCAACCGCATAGGTAATGTCTGGGCGAGTATGCGAGAGGTATATCAACTTGCCTACTAAGCGTTGGTATCTTTATTTGTCCACTAATTTTGCTCCTTCTTCCATACAAAGTTTATGATTGACCATTATTGGAGTGTCGGCTGGCTTGCAATCAATCATTCCTGTCTCGGCTAGAAGGTCAAGAATATATTTCTTTTGACATATGAAGATTTCTCGTTTCGACCATAGTACTTCAATTCCAAGAAAGTACTTCAGTCTTCCCAAGTCTTTCATTTCGAATTCTGTGGATAAACTTTCCTTCAATTTCTTCATTTCTTCCTCATCGTTACCTGTAATAATCATGTCATAAACATATATAATCAAACAAGTTATGAGTTTACCTGTTCGTTTAAGAAATAATGTGTGATCAGAGTTGCTTTGGTGAAATCCATATCCTTTCATTGCTAAAGTAAATCTACCAAACCAAGCTCGAGGAGATTGTTTAAGTCCATAGAGAGTTTTTTTCAATCGGCATACTTCCCCTGGTTTAAAGTTTTCGGCATCACCGGGTGGGGCTTTCATATAAACCTCTTCTTTTAACTCTCCGTGTAGGAAGACATTTGTAGTCAAGTTGATGCAAAGGCCAATCTTTATTAGCAGCAATAGAGAAAAGAACCCGGATCGTGTCCATTTTGGCTACTGGGGAGAATGTTTCTGAGTAGTCAATTTCATACGTTTGAGAATATCCTTTCGCCACCAATCGTGCTTTGTATCTTCCAATGGTTCCATCTGGTTTATTTTTAATTGAGAAGAGCCAACGACATCCCACTGGTTTCTTTCCTGAAGGGAGGACACACTTTTCCCATGTGCCATTCCTCATTAGAGCCCCCATTCAAGTTTCCATTGCGTCTTTCCAATTTTTTGACTTTAAGGCTTGTTCAACGGAGTTTGGAATTCGTTCATCATATACAACGTTAGTAGGCCTTAGCTTCTTTGGATAAGTTCCCTTTAGCAATAATCGCTATGGGATACCTTGAGGATGATGTATGTTTTTCTGGAGAGTATCGTTTCAGTGGGATTCCTCTGTTTGTTCTTGGTGGAAGAACATATCTTTCACCCGTTTGTACAGGCTCGTTCTGTGCTTCCTGCATTGTTTGTTCTTTTGCTATTTCATGGTTAGTAGATATATCAATATGAGCTTCATTATTTTGTGTGTTCTCTTGTGTTTGAGTCGTACTAACCTCATGTGTCGGACTAGGAGGATCTTGATTCGTGACACTGATGGTTGGCCCATCAGATTGTTCAGAAGTAAGAGACTCATCTTGAGTACTGTGATTGGCTTCGTTTGAGGAAGTACTATGATTGGTTTCTTCTGAGTAAGGAACCCATTTCAACCAATTCAGTGTGTCATTACATTCGTTCTCCCCCTGACCACTAATTTGGGAGGTGTAAAAGAATTCGGTTTCAAGGAAGTCATAGTTCATGGTGGTGTACATATATGTCTTTATAGACTATAGCAGCGGTATCCTTTTTAGTTGACACCATAGCCCACAAACACACATGTTTCTGCACATGGGTCGAGTTTGTTTCGATCAACTTTAGATATGTGGACAAATACAGAGCATCCAAATATCCGAGGTTTTAGTGTAAGGGTAGGTGGGATTTTGGTAAATTCAGACAAAGTTTGAAGTGGAGTATTTAGATCAAGAGCTTTAGTTGGAAGGCGATTGATGAGATATGTGGCGGTAGCGAGAGCCATGAGCCAAAAAGACTTAGGAACTTGGGATTCAATTAGAAGAGCTCGGGTTATCTCTAAAAGAATTCGATTTTTTCGTTCGGCTACTCCGTTTTTCTCAGGAGTGTGCGAACAAGATATTTGGTGGATTATCCCTTTAGTTTGGCAAAACTGTTTCATTGAATTATTTATAAACTCCCCCCATTATCAGATCGGAGGGTTTGAATGTTGGTTTTAAATTGGGTTTGTATCATGGTATAAAACATAATAAATTTTTCAAAAACTTCAGATTTGTGTTTTAAAAATAGATCCATGTCATACGAGTGCAATCATCAATAAAGAGTACAAAAAAACGAAATTTTTGTCCCCTAATAACCTCTGCTGGTCCCCAAACATCCGAATGGATAAGAGAGAAAGGCAAACTTACTCTTGTGTTATTTGGTTTATAGGTGTGTCTGTGGCTTTTAGCTAAAGCACAAGTTTCACAATTTAGCGGTGTATTGGAAGGAAATAGTTTTAGAAATAACAAATTCAGATAACTAATGGATGGGTGTCCCAACTTTCTATGCCATAACCAAGCTTCTTTATTTATCGTCCCATGAGCCAACATCACAGTACCCTGTCGAGCTACTTCTTCTACGTAATACAATCCTTGGTATTCAGTGCCACGTCCAATAATCTCTCCCGTCCCGATATCATGTAGGATACAAAAAGTTGGGTGCATTAATGCCGTGCAATTTAGTTCCTTAGTCACATGGCTAATAGATAACAACTTATGTGACAAAGATGGCACATAAACACAATTTGGAATTTTTAGAGTCGACGAGATTTGAATAGTCCCTCCACCCTTTACGGGAACTATTCCTCCATTGGCGGTTGTAATGTGGTTAATTCTTGGTTTAGATTTAAAGACAATGTCTGATTCTTCAAAAGTCACAGTGTCAGTTGCACCACAATCAAAAATCCATGATTTATCAACATTTTCATATTTGTTAGCCATATTAGCTTGTCCAATACATTTTAATGTTTGTTGGGTTTCAGGTAAAACCCCCACATCGTTTTTATACAACTCAGATTTTGAACTGCTTATTTTTTTCAAAACTTGATTATTTCCTTTCCCATTTTATAAAAGTTGATTATGTTCTACTATCAAATATATTTTGACTTGTATCAAAATTAACAGATTCTTTAAGGGGGTCATTTAATAAATTTAGAACTAAGAGGTTAATAAAACTCGGATTGCAAATAGAAGGGTTTGAGAATAGTCCCTCAAACCCGTTACCTCCTACGCTAACACTCTGATCGGCGCCATCTTCCCCGGCAAAGACTGTATCACCAAATCCTTCGCTTCGTCCTCTAATATCACTCGGCTCAATACGGTTCTTGGTAGCCCCTGAGTTTCCAACGATGGTGGCCACTTTTGCCCCTTCCTTGTTTCCTATTTGGTGCTCCTCGTCCCACCATTCGGGAAATCCAACGAGTTTAAAGCATCGATCTTTGGTATGTTTCAACATTCCACAATGACTGCATCTTAAATTAGTTTTATCGATTTGGGATGATGAACTGTTTGAACTCCTATGTCGAGGCCGACTCTTTGATCGAAACCGTATTCCGATTTGAGGAGATGATTTGTCTGTGAGGTTTTGTTTTTGGGTTTGGTTTTGGTTGTTGAGATTGGTTTTGAGCATGTTAGTAAATTGCGATGTGTTTATTCAATGATTTAATAAAGAATTGAGGCAAATGATTTGAATGGTTTGAATATGGATTTGAGAAAGAACTCAGAGGGTAGATGAGAAGTGGTTTTGAGCAGTTGATTCTAAGCCCATGCCACTGCTTTGATACCATGTTTTCAATTGAAAGACTCATAATTGTATTGCATGTTATTGTGTGTTACAAAGGAGAAAGGTACACCTATAAATAGGTGAATACATGTATGAGTAAAGGAAATAATATCTCAATCAAAGCATGATCCTCTTGATATGCTCCAACGGTCCATTATTTAAAGTCGAGTTAATCTCCAATAATAGAAAATGATATACTTTTGATCTTATTCTTTTTCAACTTATTCTTTTATTTTCAACAAGGACACCTAATTAATTTCTATGATTGTACAGGAGAATTCAACCTAATTCCCTTTTCTTCTCCACTTTCAAAGGAAACATATTTGAATTTTCCTTCAAAATCGTTTTACATATCAATCCTCTCAAAATCAAAATCAAAATCATCTTATGTTGCCATAGTCGTTTTCTTCTCAATTGTCCGTCTCTACATTGCAATAACTTCGGGGATTTCATGAAACCACACACCGCCGCACTATCACTGTTACTTGTTCGTCGTCGACAACCGTCAACGTTCCCTGTTCGCCGATTGAAATCATTAAAAATAAAGCTTAGATAACTACATGTGAAGCAGATTTAGTTTTATGCAGCTGATTTCAAACAAGGCAACAATGGGTTTCAAATAAAGGTTAAGAGGTAGTATTGAATCATACTCGCTTTCACTAGATGGTTATGTGCTTAAGATTGATTACATTTTTTGTAAAATGTGTAAAACAAGGTTGAGTTTATAATTTGTATACGTTTCTTATTAACGTAAACCAATGTCCTTAAAGAGTTATCATTTTCTTGATGCTTATGTTGCTCAGAAAGTAATTATTTGGATACTTTCTTTTCTATTGTAGGTTGAACGGAAGTATTGTTCTCATTGGAAAGGTCAGTCCGTCTTCGGTCAATTGCAACAACAAGTTTGACTTTCAAGCATTGACCCGACCAATTGTAGTTTCTTCAAGTTTCAACTCCTACTAACATTCTTTCTTCTTTCTTGAAATTGATCAGATGTTGATAGGTTCTATCAACTTTGTAATCTAGGTACAAGTTCTACTACAAACTCCTTGGTTTTTGTATGAATGTCCATAACCTATGTCTATTGAAATTTGAACCCTAGAACTTTAGAAACTTATCAAGATTATTGAAATTTGAGATTTAATATGTTTCGCAGATGATGGTCACCTATGTCTATTTGGACACCCAAATGGAACACGGGAGCTGAGTCTTCCAGTCGAAAATATGCCATCAACGATTCCCGAGCCATGTCTTGGAATAAACTTTGCAAGAGAGAGTGGCATGAACAGAAGAGACTGGTTTCCCTCGCTGTGATCCATAGTGACTCTTGGCTAATGTCTGTGGCTTTCTTTCAAGGAGCATATGTAGGATTATCTCAAGCCGACATGTTCTTCTTACTCTCTTATTAATGGTTTCCACTAATATTTATAACTTATGTTATGTGCTGTTAATTGTGATGGTTATATATCTATTCTTGCTTTCAATCATGTGTTGTATGTTTTTTCTTTATTTCATCCATTACATATTGTTACAACGCTTCTTCGGGTCGGTTAATTATAAGGGTCATATTTTGATACAAGTTTGATTCTATTTTTATTTAAAGTTTTAATTAGGCTTGTAAATTTAAGATGGACTTGTGTATGTTTGCATGTTCTTTTATTTTACAGGAGATGTTTGTTTAACATTATTAATGATATACTTGATGTGTTTGAAGTTGTAAGAGACTGTAAGGGACCTGCAAAAGACAAGTCTAGAAGAGACTACTCTTGTGAAGCAAGCGGAAGCAAAACTAGAACTCCGCAAAGGTAATTATGACATCTACTCAAACCCGAACTCAAATGCCCGACTCGAACCCGGATCTGTTCGCCTTGTATCTCATTCCTATTTAAATTCATCGAGTCGTAACGGCTCATGTTAATGTGAATAAATATGTCGGACGTTTCGTTGTTTCTTGTCTTTAATAAACCGACCGAATTATTATCTAATGTTCACTAATTAAATATTAACTACAATAATTAAATCACAAATGTATATAAATTGGATTTTATAAAGAGATTTTTAAATGTTATAAAAACATAATTACTAACAAGTCTAAAAATAACCATTTAACGTTGAAAGCGAAGTAAAAACATAAAAACGTCATTTGTATAAATGTTACAAGTTAAGATGGTTAAGTTACTTAGTTAAAATAAAATTTTATTTAACTTCGGGCAAAACTGTCAACTTTTAAACTTTTATTAAAGTTAGATTTCAATATTAAACAATATCAAACTTGGGGGTGTTAACTGTAAATGCTGATACCAAAATCCCCCTCCCCTCTCGCTTCATGTATCCCCGGCATCAAGATCCGGCCGCTAGCGACGAACCTTCTGATGAAACCCAAATGTTGTTTTGATCAATTTTAGTCCAATTCAAGGTTTGTAAAATCATTCTTATGCAAGACTCATCCTCGAGATCATTTTTAATTTCATTCTAACGCGCAATCGAACCCGTTTAACCAAATTTATGACCTTTGGCCGTTTTCAAAAACCCACTTAACCAAATCAGCTAAAACGCTCGTTGTAATCAAAACCAAATCAACTAAAACCTTCCTCTAGCCGATTAGGAACTGTCTATAATATCTAATTAAGTTTTTATCATCCAATTGATTGCTAATTAATCTACTTTATTCTCAAATCAACTCAAACGTCTTCACACGTTTCTAAACTAAATTTAACCAAATCAAGTATAGTGAAACACGCATGCGACCTCTCTCTAATATCTATTATTCTAATTGAACTCAAAACGCTCTCAAAACCATCTATTGTTTATCATTCTTTTCGAACATGCACTCGAGAATTGAGGACTAAATCAGTGTTGGTTCTGAAATTAAGTTGGGGATTTCATTCACCATACCCTCAAGATCATATATCTGGAGATTTAATTGCATTATAACAATCCCCATTAACAAATTCGATCCTTAACCAGGCGCGCCTTATTCTTCATCTCTTCTGATTCGATTCGTCAATTATAAAGTGAGTTATTTTATATAAAAAAACTCGTGATCATTCAGGGATCAAAAGCCCTTTATCAGTTTTACATCCCATTGATTCTTTTTTATTTAATTTAGGAATTAGGGTTTGATGTTCTTGGATGAAATTGAGGATTTTTATGATTAATTGGATAAAATCATTTAGTTTCTAAATCAAACAAAAAAACAAATTCTGGTTCAATGGTTCGAAGTTGTTCTTGTGAACGTTGACCCTAGGTTCGAAACCAGTGCATATTAGTTTTTTAGAATTAATTGTTTTTATTATATTTTTACATATTTTTAATAATAATCCTAATTTAAATATTAACCATTATATCATCTATATATTTTAAAATGTTAAAAAAAACTTATCAAATATATAAAACCATGATTTTTTATAAATCTAGTTTTATAAATTTAGTCTTTATAAATACTTTTAATCCTATAAAAATATCTATAAAAATGTATGTTAAATATCTATAAAATATATACAAATCTTATAAATAATAAGATATACAAATAAGACTTTTAAATGGATTTTGTATACTTTAAAAGGATGTTAAATGTTTTAAAGTATTTCTAAAATATATAATATATTTTTACTTTATGTAAATTGTTAAAAATATATTATTAAAGTTTCTATCGTTAATCAAAATAATGTTATTAGTATTGCCATCGTTACGAATAATATATATTTTTAGTCGTTTAACGAGAAATCCTGAAATCCTAATTCGAAACCCTAGAAGTTCAATTTCCTTAGATTCTTATGGTTCCCATTCTAGTTTTTGATACAATATGTTTTACAAAGTTAGGATTCTCATATACTTAGGTGATTCTAGTATTTGGGAAATCCTTGGTTCAATCTAAGTTGTTCGCTATTTGTTTCAAGCCCAAGTTTCAAGGTGAGTAGATTCACTCCCCTTTTTACTTTTACAATTTGGACTGAAATGTGTTCAAATACTATACAATTTAAGGTAGTCAGTTTATTAACAGCAGCATACGAAGTCATACTTATATTGTTTTTAATAAAAGGATATTTTTTTTGACCCGTTTGCTATCACTTTAGGTTACGTTTTGACTTGAATGTGCTGCTCTTTTTGATGCATTTTTACAACAATTATGTTTATAACTTACTGTTACCAGACTTCATAAATGTGTGTTTTTGTATCTACTAAAAATAGACTTCATGAGTGTATGCTTTAGTTTGTGTTTTGACCCATCTGAAAACAAACCCATCTCCCACACAACACGACACAAACTGCAACCTACCTCACAACTATCAAAGAGGAAACATCCAAACGCACAATGATATGTAAAGGCATCCAAGGATGTCATTAGAACACTTGTTCTTATTATAACAAGATGAGCAAACAAAAGAAGAAAACTAGAAAACTCTTATCGTCATTGGTCATGTCTATATGCCATAATTGTTTTCTTTTTATGGGGTGTAGTTTAGTTAAGTAATAGCCAAATTAAAGGAAAACTAGAATCGGTAGCATTTACAAGAATATTTATGACATATTATGTGGTGGATGAAACTCCTATGTAATTTGAATGATTATTGCAAGTCATATGTGAATACTTTCCTCACATGTTGGTTTTTTAGTTTTTATGTTGAAAACTATCAGTTACAAGTTGTTGCATAATAGTGGAACTGGATGTGAATCGACGTGAGATGGAGATGTATGTTTAACTTCTATTAAATGTTTATTTGACATGTCGGACTTCATCAGGAGCTTGCGGAAGGAGGGATTCTAGAAGCCTATGTTTACTCTTGTACTAGTTGCCTCTCTACTTTATGTGATGATAATGATTCGAAAACTCTACGATCCTTTTTTTGTGTATATCTTTTATGTTTTCTTGATTTAAATATTGTAACTTATGCATACATAATTATGTAAATTAATGTACACATGGAAAAATGTTTCTTGAGAGATGAACAAAAGTGTGGTGAAGCGTTTGCGTCATTTTAAACATTTTGGATGAAACGTGCAACATGTTTTGTGTAACGCCCACCTTTTGGCAAGCATCACAGCTGGCATACATAAGCATAAAACAATCATATATTAAATAAAATTTCAAAAACAGCGGAATAATTGTTTAAAACATCATTACATTATCCTTAAATTGTCTTAGAAGCTACTTAAAGCATTACAAACGTGAAGATTTTAATTCCATAAGTATTTTTCTTCAATGCCAGTCTTCAACAAGTCTCTAGCTCTCGCCAAGCAGCTCTCTAAAGCTTCAAACCTGCAAATCAATCTAACATGCATACAAAAGTCAATTACGCTGAGTGAGTTCTAGATTTAAAATGTCATTAAGTACATTTCATATCTGTATTTATAGTCGTATTACATTTAAGTAACATCATCACATCATCCTTTGGTCATTCCTATATTGCACATAGGTAATGTCATCATATCGTTCATCGTTTCATGTTTATCTTTTCATACACAGGGTCAAGTATCACACGGATGTAATATCGTTATCTAATACGTATCTACAACTCTTACAGAGTCTACCGATATTTCGATTCTTCACTGGTATCGTGTCCCCCAGTCGGGTCATAACTCTTTGACCCCCATTGAGTCTACCTGTATTTACATAATATCTTCACTGGTATTATAACCCCCAGCCGGATCATAGTTCTTCGACCCTTACGGAGTCTACCAATATATCGGTTCTTCACTGGTATTGTAAATCCCCAACTGGATTATAGTTCTTCGACCCTTACGGAGTCTACCGATATTTCGGTTCTTCACTGGTATTTTAAATCCCCAGCCGGATTATTGTCTCTATTTCTAACATTACTATACATATTCTTCATTTAGTCAACACGCATTCATTCACATACTCTTCATTTAGTCAACAAGTATTCAATCGTATAGTCTTCATTTAGTCAACAAGTATTCAATTGTATAGTCTTCATTTAGTCAACCCATAGGGTAATCATATAAGTATATCAGTATGCATGTTAGCCTCAAAAAGTATTTAAATGGAACGAAAGTGAGGTCTAGAACTCACCTGATTCTTAGGTGATCTTGCTTGTTTGGACAAGGTTATGGTAGTGGTGGTGCACGATCTGCATTTAAGTTATTATTGAAAATCGTCATTTTTTTATTAGTGTCGCAGCTAGTGTTGCAGCTAGTGTCGCAGCTAGTGTCGCAGCTAGTGTCTCATGCAGTTTCGCATGGCTCATGCCCAACTTTCGTTGGGACTTATGCATACTCAGACACACAACTTCATATTTCAGACATATGAGACACTACAGTGTCGCATAGGTGACACTACAGTGTCACCCAGGTGACACTACATTGTCGCAAGATGAACAACAATTTCGCAAAACGGGGTTTCAGCTCGGTTTTTGCCCAAAATCTTCATTTTTCGACCAAATCTCAAACTTTTTACATCCAAAACCTTGTTTTATCATTTATAAGACCAAATCTAAGCTTTTTCCATGATTTTAAACATAAAAATGCAACCTTTATTGATTTTTTTTTGAAACTTTTGAAAAACTCAAAAACTCCATTAATGGCCAGATTTGTTTTGTGTTATGGAAACAAGTTTTAAGGGATGATTTTACCTTGATTACCTGTTGTTTAACACCTTCAAACTTCGAATTAAGCCTTTGATTCACAAAAATCTTGATTTTCTTCTTTCTTGCCTTTTCTTTCAAAGATTAGGGTTTGTGTGTGTGTGTGTGTGTTGTTATGGTGAAGAATGGAGGATGGTGGCTGGTAATGGAGGTTAAGTAGTAGGGTTTTCCATATTGCGTAGGCTTTTAGGTGGGCTTTGGGCTAAAATTAGGTAATTAGGCTATTTTGGGTAAATCTTTCAACTAATTAACTTACTATTTTGGGCCTAATTCATTCCTTCACTCTTAATGGCCCATAATTACATCATAACCTCTTCGTTAACCCTTCCCTTTTCTAATTAACAAGTAATTAGGCATTACGTTTTACATTCTCATATACTTATAATCATTTTCTTGCTCCTTCGTATATATCATAACCATCATGTTTATCATTAACATAACGTATATCGTAAACGTTATACATCGTTTTATTCATAATTACTTAAATGCACATTCATATAAGCATAAGCACGTAAAATAAGTCCTACCATAAAAATCGGGGTGTTACATTTTGTATGGTCATTGAATATTTGAATGATAACCTATCGGCTAAACCAAAATGAACTATCTTTTGCAAACATGTACTTTAATGTAATTTGTAGTAATCTAAGTTTTATACTAAGATTGTAGTTAGGTAAAATGCATGTTTTACGTATTGATTCCAAATCCTATCAATTCAAGTACTAATAAAGAAGGAAATCTCAAACGTTTATAAAGAAGAGTATGATTATTCTTTAGATATCATCGTATGTTGAATCTCATTTTAACACCATTTAACTACCATATATCACAATTAAGGCTTATGAATTAGATAGAGTACATACAATATATTACAAGTGTAATAATAAACTAATAGAAAACGAGTATCGTATTGTAAGTTATTCTGTAGCCGCATCGCGTGGGTATCCTGCTAGTATATACATATAAATATATATATATATATATATATATATATATATATGTATATATACATATAAATATATATATATATATACATATATAAATAGGGTAGGGTTCAAGAGAGAACTCATATATACATACATACATGTCAATATCTTATTCATTCTTAGGCTTCTTAGATTAAAATCATTTGTAGGTGAACCTCACTCTATATACATATATATATATATATAGGAGGGATTTCCTACAAAGGGCAAAAACTCTAAAAATGCTAAGGATTCTGGGGTGTTGGATTTGGTTGTTTACTTCCAAGATTTAGGCGGTGTCATTTTTGTAAATATTATGATGTTTTTTCTGACGCGACATTGGTTCCGGGGTAGATTAGTCATTATGCGTTTTCAACCTAAAATTCAAACTGAATACTATTTAGCGATTTGGGGCGTTATTTTAGGAAGTCTGTTTATTTCTTAATCCATACCTACATTAAGGAGATTTGGTTCCAAAATTAGGGCGTTTTATACTTCGAAAACCCTTTGTTGCTTCAAAAAGATCGTCCGACTAGTAAAACAATCAAAGGGGAAAAACAACATTAGGTAAGATCAACTGTAATCAATCAGTACATACTACTTTAGTAATTGGTGTTTACGGCTTAACTTTAGGTGTTTTTAACAGCAATCATATGAGTTTCTAAACAAGCATCTTCGTTAATATTGATAGGTTCATGAGTTTTACTAATCCAATGCAATGATTTGGTACCTTTGTAGTTTTTAACCTGCATTGGAAGTAAACATCACGCTGGAATATGGATAAAGAAGAGTTTGTCACAGTAAGCGCTTACATTTTAAATTATTTAAATGGTTTGGTGTTATTTACATTAGGTAGTTGTTTAGAATATTGAAATATACATATAACACCATACATAACTTGAGATAGTAATGGTGTTATTTTATATTATGAGGATTGATGAGATTTCTGTAACCATGGTGTTATTATTTGGTAAATACGGTGTTATATTAGTTTTTAGGCGTGTTGATATGCAAATAGAACACATAACACCATGTATACTAACATATATAACAAAGAATTATATACAACATTTGACAGGTAGAAGGAGTGAACGAATAACAATTAACAGGTCATTCGCTTGGACAAATGCACCTGAAAATCCAATAGTTTTGGATGATAACGGTAACCTTTGGTGTAATTGTACATTTTTTATATTCTTGTTATAACATGTAGAAAGCTCTACTGCAGATGATACTAATATAGGAAAAGTAAAGAACATGAAACGCAAAACGATATGATGATCTCGGATTTTCTATATAACTATGTATCAATTTGTGGTTTACTCACTAACTTTAAATAGCTAACTTTATTTTCACATGTTTCAGGTGATGCTTATGATTATTTTGCTACTTTTTCCAAGACATAGGATTGCCTTGGACCTAGAATAATAATAAAGACTTTGCATTTACTGTTTCGGTTTTATTACTTTTGTCGTATCCATTTAAGACGCATGTTCTAAACTTACTATATCATTATTAGACTTAATAAATAAATACCATGTGCTTTGTTTACAATTGATTTCCAATTCTAATGACAGCCCGGTGTTTCCGCCGCCGGGTGGGGTGTCACAGTGTCATTCATCGGGTCATTGTGTAATCTTATTTGACAAGGATTACACAATGATCTAATAATAATTACACAATTACACAAAAAGTATTTCGAAGATCTTGCTCCCACATCATTCTCCTTAAAAAATAAATAAACGAAACTTAAAAAACTACTATTTTCTCATTGTGTCTTTTTTCATTGTGTTTTTTTTCATTGTGTCTAATTTAAAAAATAATAAATGGTAATTTTTTTAATTTTTTTAACTTGCCGTTTATTTATTTTTTGAAAGAGAAATACATGGGGAACAAGGTCTCCGAACTACTTTTTTTAAAATTTGCTTTATATTGTGAGTTATAACTTTTTTAAAAGTGTCATTGTGTCTATGTTTACCATTATGTCATTCTCACACTTTGTAACAAAAAATGACTTTGTTTTTTAACATTTCTCAAACACATATTAACAATTTGTGACACGATGATAATTTCTAAACACATAAGATGACACAACAAATCTTTACAATAAGATGATATTACATAATGACTTAAGAATGAACCGATAAAAGTGATATTTCACTAGTTATAAAAAAATATAAGGTATCAACTTCCAAAGGAGACGATAGCGACATAACGTGAAATGGTAAGTAATTATATAATCCTTTATTATATAAATATACATGTATAATCATGCAGTTGTCAATTATAGATATATTCATATATTTTCTAGTCAATTATCTTAACATTTGTATATGTTTTATGGGCCCGTTTGAAAAAACTAATGGTTGATGATGCCTCTTATGCTATTGGAAGCAGGATACTATAACTAAGTTTTAAGGACCTGAGCATGGGCGACAAAGACGTGTTGTTTCTAGGATTATAGATGATATTCTATATTTATATATAATTTATACAAATATATACTTGTATAAATACTAATGTTATTTTAAAACTATTTTTATAGGACGTACAAAGCTTAAGAGAGGCTTGATCAAAATGACACGCCTACATCTCAAAGAAAAAGTGATGCGGGGTAGAACTCAAGACCATCATTCTATGTTCGAGTTCCGGTGGATCTCATATTCACTATCCACCTATCAAGGTATTTATTATACCATGTTTATACAATTTTTTTAGTGTATTTATTCCTAAACTTGGCATTTTATGTAAGGATAAAACATATTTCCTTCCACCATTTCATTACAAGTAAAGATATTCTGGTTTTAGCGTCTTAATTCGTATCTTTTATTTTAGAGTAAATTGCCAAAATAGTCCCTGGGTTTTGTACGGTTTCGACCACTTTGGTCCTTATGTTTTTTTGTTGCCATTTTGGTGTTTGGTTTTGTAAAAAACCTGCCATTTTGGTCCTTCCGTCAACAATCGTTAAAAAAATCCGTTAACCGCAGGGGTAGGTTAGTCATTTTACTCATCTAGGGACCAAATCAGCAACTTTTTTATTATTATTATTATTATTATTATTATTATTATTATTATTATTATTATTATTATTATTATTATTATAACAAAACACCACTACTCCACCAAACCTAACAAGACACTACACACCTGCACATCTTACAAAACATCACCTGATCACCATTTCTTATCTTCATCTTCTTCTTCATCTTCCATCTTACAACCACCAGTCCACCACCACACCATTCCAGCCACCTCCATCACAAGACTACCACCATCGATCCGTCATGTACCTTCCACATCTTCACCACAACCATTATTATCTTCATCACCCACCACCAATTACCACTACAAAACCAAAGATGGAAGACCCCCCACTTACTTCCGCCATTGCAGACCACCACCACCACCCCCACCTAGATCGATTAACCCATAGCAACGCTATCACTCTAACAACAATTGTAGATCTGAAATCCTACCAAAACTATAACAATTGCAGATCTTATGGCAAAAGTTGCAAAGGGAGAGGGCGGCGTAGGTTGGCAGAAGACGAAACCCACCACCATTGATCACACGGTGGTGGTGCCCAGGTGTTGCAGCAGCGGTGGCTAGATGGAGAGGGCGGCGCCGGTTGCAGCGGTGGTGGTAAAGACGGTGGGTTTGATGGTGGTGATGATGAATTTGGTTTGAGGTGGTTTGAATTCAATTGATGATGGGATTTGGTTTGAGTTTATAGAAATTGGGTGTGGGTGTGGGGGTGGTGGTGTGGTTTTTGTGGTGGTGTGGTCATTTAAGAGAATGTAGAAAAAAACTAAATTGGCAAATAGTTAAAATGGGGGTATATTGGTCTTTTAACATAAAATTAATGGAAAATGTTGACGGAAGGACCAAAGTGGTAGATTTTTACAAAACCAAACACCAAAATGGCAACAAAAAAAACATAAGAATCAAAGTGGTCGAAACGGTACAAACCCAGGGACTATTTTGGCAATTTACTCTTTATTTTATTATACAATTTATGTTACTTATTTTTTTTACTCTTTCATAGTGCTAATATTGAGTGCTAATGAGTGTTGTTTATTGTTTCCCCTAAAATACGACAAGGATATATATTGGACTCTTTAATGGGCGAAAACACCCCTAAAAGTTATATTATTTCAAAAGCAATTGAAACCACATTTGGGGACTTGTTTAACTAGAAGATGGTGAAGGTATATCTTCTATTATTAGTGACTTTGTATTGGTTCTATTGTATTTTAGACGATTAAGTGATTATTTTGGTGATTGATTCTTATGTTATGTTAATATATGTAGGCTAAACAACAACATGGTGGCTTGGGATGTGGGTTCGAGGTTATAAGAAACATGTTAGAGTTTGTAACTCTAAAGCAATTCCGAACAACGTAAGTACTTTGTTTAAAATTTACCCATTTTATCTTATTGTAGATTATTCAGGTTTCGGATTACTTGAGTTGAATAGCGATTGAGATCTTAATTGTTTAGTTGGGTTGTTACACTAAGTGTATGAATATATCTAACTAAATTTATTTATTTGTTTTTTGTTTTGCAGATTTGGCACTCAACATAATTTGTCACACAATCCGACATTGACAAGTTAGTGAACAACGTCATGACCCGATTTTTGGATACAGTATTTAGGCCGAATTAGATATAGGATGTAAATTTTGAGTAGTTTATTGTTGTAGTTTGAACCAATATTATTAGTTATGTTAAACCCACATAGCACTTCTTACTACTTGAAGTACTGTTTGTGTTATTTTCTATTTATTAGTGTATGTATCTGTAAATTGAATGTATATATATAGCTTGCTATCCCCTGATTATGGGTAAGCAATTATTAATCCACACATGGTATCATTCGCCTGAACCGATCCTCTCCACTTCCCACCGTTTTTTGCCTTTCCCCTTCCCACCTTCTCATCTTCATCTTCTTCTCAAAATCTCTCATGGCTACCTCTTCAACTGATCCAGCCATGTCTCTCCACTCTCTCTCTTATTTTCTTACTATCAAACTCACACCTAACAATTATCTCATATGGAAAAATCAAGTTCTACCATTGTTTGCCCATCAAGATCTCCTCTCCCACATAGATGGCACTTCAAAATTACCGGCTGAAACCATCATGGTTAATAACAAACCTGTTCCAAACCCACTTCTTGACTCGTGGGTTGCAGTAGACAGAAGAGCAATAATTCTTCTCAATGCTACTCTATCCGAAGAAGCGCTCGCAGTAACCGTCGAAATTAAAACAGCTCGTGATATTTGGTTGGCACTAGAACAAGCATACAGCAACACATCGATCGAACGCATTCATAATTTGCGTGATGAGCTTCGCCGTCTCAACAAAGGTACCTCCTCGGTGAACGAGTTTGGTCGTAAATTCAAGTACTACTGTGACCAACTGACTGCAGTTGGTCATCAACCCACAGATACCGAAATACTTCACTGGTTCTCTTGTGGCTTGGGTCCTTCCTTTGAGATGTTCTCTACCACTCTACGTGCCATCAAACCTCCTCCCTCTCTTCGAGAGTTGATTATTCAAGCTGAAAGTCATGAACATTTCATTCGTTCTCTTCATGGAAACACACCTCCCCAAGTTGCTTTCACTGCTGAAAATAGTCGCACATCACAGCAAAGCACCAATAGAAACCGAAATAGGGGTGGACGAGGTACTGGTAGTTCCTATGGGTCACGAGGTCGTGGTCGCCGTTCACCCACCTGTCAACTGTGTCGCGTCATTGGACATTATGCCAATCAATGTCCAAATCTTACCTCATATGCCTCACAACATACACCTACAGATGCTGATCTTGCTAGGGCATTTCATGCCCAATGTCATGTCACAACGTCAGGGCCCGACTGGTTCGTAGACTCGGGAGCTACAAATCACATGACACCATCAGCTGCTGATGTTCTTAACCCCACTTCACCAGTCGCAAATGCATCTGTCATGTTTGGAGATGGTAATCATCTTCGTGTGAAAGCAATTGGTAACACATGTTTACACAACAACATAAAACTAAATGATGTTTTAGTTGTTCCAAATTTAACAAAACCCTTATTATCGGTTGGCAAACTTACACTTGATCAACCATTGGATGTCTTATTCTCACAACCATATTTTTATATACAGGATCGAAGCACGAAAGAGGTGCTCGCTCAAGGTCGCTTTAAGGATGGCCTCTATGTCCTTGAAAATGGTCCTCAAGCTTTCTCTGCTTCAGCAAATAATATGTGTCTTTCTTTTGAACAATGGCATGCTCGCCTAGGTCATGTTTCGTTTGATACTGTCTCATTACTAAATAAATTGGGGTGTCTATCTCTTACTTCTTTATTACCAAAACCGATCATATGCTCATCTTGTGAAATGGCCAAAAGCCACAAATTATCGTTTGAATTAAATGAACAACGTGCCACTGCCCCACTTGACTTAATTCACTATGACCTTTGGGGTCCTTCTCCTGTCACGTCCATTAATCAACATCGATATTATGTCATTTTTGTGGATGACCACTCTCGGTTTACATGGTTTTACCCGCTCAAACTCAAAACCGACTTTTATCCCACATTATCTGCTTTTATCAATATGGTACAAACCCAGTTTTCTCGCAAAATTAAAACTTTTCAAAGTGATGGTGGCACGGAGTTTGTAAACCAACACGTCACTCGCATTCTTCAAACAAAATGGAACACTTCACCGCCTTTCATGTCCTCATACACCGCAGCAAAATGGTCGGGCAGAACGTAAACATCGTCATATCGTTGAAACTTGCCTTGCTATGATGTTTAATGGCCATGTACCACCGATCTATTGGGTGGAAGCTTTCTCCACTACAGTCTTTATTATTAATAGATTGCCCACAAAAATCCTTCATGACAAAACCCCATTTGAACTCATGTTTCACAAAAAAACCTATATACAATAATCTGAAGGTTTTTGCATGTCGAGTGTTTCCATGTTTACGTGAGTATGCCACTCACAAACTATCTCCGCGTAGTCTTCCTTGTGTCTTCATCGGTTATTGTCCCCAATACAAGGGATACAAATGTCTTGATCTCACCACCTCTCGTATCTACATCACCCGTCATGCACGCTTCGACGAACAACATCTTCCTTTCAAATCCACCACCACAACTACTGACATTTCTCAACTTCCGTTGCACACATTCCTAGACCATGCTTTTCCAATTCCCCCTCCACCGCCAACACCCTCAACAAACACTCTCCCATCACCTTCCAACATGAGTCCATGCACTCATTGCACCCTTGACAATGAAATTCATTCTCCCCCTGCCAACACTACACAACCGGCTCCCAACACTCAACCAATCTCAACCTCACCCAAGACAATGGCCCATCCCACTCCTACTCCAGCCCAATCCATTCCTGCCCCAACGCCAATCCCGGATCCACCTAACATTCCTTCAACTACAGACCCTCAATGTATTGAGCTAACTCCACTTTCTATTCCTGATTCTACCCAAACACCCTCTGCTGAAACTCTCACCCATCCACCTGTTACGAACAACTCCACACACCCCATGACCACTCGAGCAAAGGCTGGGATCTTCAAACCCAAATTCAGGGCAGACCTTGCTCGTGCTCAACCGTGGTCTGCTGCTCTGTTAGCCACTACCACCCCCAAAGGTTTCAAATCAGCAAACAAACACCTGCATTGGCAAGAGGCAATGAAAAAGGAATTGACGGCTTTACATAAAAACAACACTTGGGCTCTTGTTCCTCGGCCCAAAATTGATAATGTTGTTGGATCAAAATGGATGTATCGCACCAAGTATAACCCGGATGGATCGCTAAACTGTCATAAGGCTCGCTTAGTTGCTCGGGGTTTCACACAGGTTCCAGACATTGATTTCACTCACACATTCAGCCCTGTGGTCAAAGCGTCTACCATTCGGGTGGTTCTGTCGTTAGCTGTTATCAACAATTGGCATCTACATCAATTAGATGTCAACAATGCATTTTTACATGGGAATCTTAATGAAGTAATTTACATGGAGCAACCACCAGGTTTTGTCAATCCTCAATTTCCCAATCATGTATGTCTGTTAAACAAAGCCCTTTATGGTCTCAAGCAAGCCCCAAGAGCATGGTTCCATCGGCTGAGTAATTTTTTATTACAAAATGGTTTCACTTGCAGCAAAGCAGACCCCTCACTTTTTGTTTTTCAAAGAGATGCATGTATTATGTATCTACTTGTTTATGTTGATGACTTGATCTTAACAGGAAATCAGGATGATGTAATACAAAACTTTATTAGCACTCTTCACAATGAATTTGCCATCAAAGATCTTGGAAGTCTTAACTACTTTCTGGGTTTGGAAGTTACTAAAACGAATGATGGTCTATTTTTAAGTCAGACGAAGTATGCCCATGATATTCTTGATCGAGCTGGATTACTTGATTCAAAACCGACACATACTCCTCTCTTGGCATATGAATCCTTCCACTCAATCGGCTCACCATATCATGATGTTACCAAGTACCGCTCGCTTGTGGGGGCATTACAATATCTGACGATTACTCGTCCTGACATCTCCTATGCGGTCAATCAAGTAAGCCAGTTTCTACAAGCTCCGACTGAACATCATTATCAGTGTGTCAAACGCATTCTCAGGTATATCAAAGGCACAATTACACATGGCATGCAGTACACTAGACCAGTCACCACAACACTAACTGGGTACTCAGATGCCGATTGGGCGCGATGTATTGAAACTCGTCGGTCCACATTTGGATACTCACTCTTCCTTGGTGGAAATTTGGTGTCCTAGAGTGCCAAGAAACAACCAACAGTGTCTCGATCCAGTTGTGAATCTGAATATCGTGCCATGGCCAATACTGCTGCTGAAATCATTTGGATAACCCACCTGCTACAAGAACTTCATGTTCTTCTACCTGATCGTCCGACTTTGTTATGTGATAACAAGAGTGCTCTATTTCTCACTCAAAATCCTGTTGCACACAAACGGGCCAAACACATCGATTTGGATTACCACTTCATTCGAGAATTAGTGTCATCTGGCAAGCTCTACACCAAGTTCATTCCGTCCAAGCTTCAGGTTGCTGACATTTTTACTAAAAGCCTACCAAGACCACAATTTGAACACTTTCGCTCAGCTCTTGGTATTTGTCCTCCACCGTGTAGCTTGAAGGGGGATGTTAAACCCACATAGCACTTCTTACTACTTGAAGTACTGTTTGTGTTATTTTCTATTTATTAGTGTATGTATCTGTAAATTGAATGTATATATATAGCTTGCTATCCCCTGATTATGGGTAAGCAATTATTAATCCACACAAGTTAACTATTTAGTGAAAACTATATGTCTTTTTAGTATACAGTTAATGCAATTGCTTTTCTCTTGGTTTTACTAGCTAGTATTTGGCTGCATATATATGTATGTTTTGATTGTGTCTTTGCTGCTTAAAGTTTGGTTATGAGATGCAACTTTGGTTATGAAATATCATTAGCAGGAAGCTTGAATTAATGGGGCTCCGGTCTGCAATAGACATTTTGGGTAATTTTGATTATAAAATAGCATTGTAGCATATTGCAGCATGTTAAGCTTGAATTAATGGGTGTACAGGTGTGTATTTTTTGAGCGGTGAAATTATATATGGTTTGTAACCTTTTTGAGCGGTTCTAATTGCATATTTAACAATGTATTTATGAGCGGCTGATTTCATTTTTTGAGCGGTTCATAAACCGCTCAAAATAACAAAAATGTTTTATGAGCGACCCTTTCTGAACGACCAAAAAACGGCCTAAAAAGGCCAATTTCACCGCTCAAAATAATTAATTTTGTACTATTGCAATCACATGATATTACACAAGAACTAGACAAGTGACGAAAAAATATTATTTTGTATATATCAATATTATACGTGTTTTAAAAATAAAAAAACGCTTGTTTTTTTGATGTAATTTTTTAAAAAAATAATAATATCGTATCCAAAAGTTATGAACGTTTTAAAAGGGGTGAAATTGACATGTGCCTTGCATATGAAGAGAAAATCAACAAAAGTGGCTATGAATAATGTACCTTTCCACCAAATTATTTTCCTACAAATTGATCTAAACCATTAAAAGAAGATTAAAGGTCATGAATCCTTCTTAGCCTTCTTAGATTAAAATCTTTTGTAGGATAACTCATATATATATATATATATATATATATATATATATATATATATATATATATATATATATATATATATATATATATATAGTAAGGTTCACCTACAAATGATTTTAATTTAAGAAGTTTAAGAAAGAATAAGATATTGACATGTGACATCTACTTAAATTAGGAGAAGATGTATTTTAGTCATACTCAATTTTTTTTATTTTCTCTATCCACAATCAAGACACATGTCAATTCACCCACATTTTTTTCTAATATTTATAACTTTTACATACGACATTATTTTTTAAACAAATTACACCATAAAAACGTGCATTTTTTTTCTTTAAAACACGTATAATATTGATATATAAAAAACAAACTTTTTTTTACATTTTTCAGCTCATTGTGTCTTTCGTTAGGTCATTGTGTCTTCCTGTCAGGTCATTGTGAGGGTTGTTGTGTCATTCATCGGGTCATTGTGTAATCTTATTTGACAAGGATTACACAATGATCTAATAATAATTACACAATTACACAAAAAGTATTTCGAAGATCTAGCTCCCACATCATCCTCCTTCAAAAATTAATAAATGAAACAAAAAAAACTACTATTTTCTCATTGTGTCTTTTTTCATTTTGTGTTTTTTCGGTGTGTCTAATTTAAAAAATAAAAAAAAACTGTAATTTTTTTAATTTTTCGTTTATTTATTTTTTGAAAGATGAATA
The DNA here is from genome assembly GCA_030867185.1 of Tagetes erecta. Lineage (NCBI taxonomy): Eukaryota > Viridiplantae > Streptophyta > Magnoliopsida > Asterales > Asteraceae > Tagetes > Tagetes erecta. The sequence continues at coordinate 49,173,775 of CM061491.1, read as the reverse complement.
CATGGGGAACAAGGTCTCCGAACCATTTTTTAAAATTTGATTTATATTGTGAGTTATAATTTTTTTAAAAGTGTCATTGTGTCTTTGTTTACCATTATGTCATTCTCACACTCTATAACAAAAAATGACTTTGTCTTTGAACATTTCTCACACACATATTAACAATTTGTGACATGGTGATAATTTCTAAACAGATGACATAACAAATCTTTACAACAAGATGATATTACATAATGACTTAAGAATGAACCGAAAAAAGTGATATTTCACTAGTTATAATATAACACAATCACATGATATTACACAAGTACTAGACAAGTGCCGAAAAAAATTATTTTTTATATATCAATATTATACGTGTTTTAAAGATAAAAAACGCTTGTTTTTTTGGTGTAATTTTTTAAAAAATAATATCTTATCCAAAAGTTATGAACGTTTTAAAAAAGTGAGACAATTGGCATGTGCCTTGTTTGTGGAGAGAGAAAGTCAACAAAAGTGACTATGACTAATGTACCCTTCCACCAAATTCTTTTCATACAAATTGATCTCAACCATCAAATAAAGATCTAAAGGTCATAAATCATTCTTAGCCTTCTTAGATTAAAATCTTTTGTATGATAACTCTCCTATATATATATATATATATATATATATATATATATATATATATATATATATATATATATATATATATATATATATATATATATATATATATATATATATATATATATATGACGAAGTTAATTTGAGAAATTTTATATAGAATTAGGTTCAAATACAAAGTCTAAATTTCATAGAAAGTCTAAGAAGTAATTTGGACCATTAGATCTAATATTAAATGAAGATCAATGGCTCATAAACGCAAGGTGGCATAATGGTAAATAGTTAGAATTTTAAATGGTTGGCCAATGGTATATTAGTTTTGTCTCATTTTCAAATTCCACCCTCTTTTTTAAACGTCCATAACTTTTACATACGACAATACCTTTTAATAAAAATTACACCAAAAAAACGAGCGTTTTTTTATCTTCAAAACGCATATAATATTGTTATGTAAAAAACGAAATTTTTTTTTTGAAGTTTCAGCTCATTGTGTTATATTCGTTAGGTCATTGTGTTATATTTTTCAGCTCATTGTGTTATATTAGTCAAGACATTGTGTTATATTTTTCAGATTGTGTTATATTTTCATCAGGTCATTGTGTTATATTTTCATCAGCTCGTTGTGTTATATTTTCATCAGGTCGTTGTGTTAAATTTTCATTAGGTCGTTGTGTTATATTTTCATCAGGTCGTTGTGTTATATTTTCATCAGGTCGTTGTGTTATATTTTCGTCAGGTCGTTGTGTTATATTTCATCAGGTAATTGTGTTATATTTTCATCAGGTAATTGTGTTATATTTTCATCAGGTCATTGTGTTATTTCAGATCATTGTGTTATTTCATTAGGTTATTGTGTTATAAAACAATGACATGAATAAATAACACAATGACTTGACAAATAACACAATGAGTTGAAAAACGTGAATTTTTTTTGCTTTTTATATATGAATATTATACGCGTTTTAAAGATAAGAAAATGCTCGTTTTTATGGTGCAATTTTTTTAAAAAAATAATATCGTATGTAAAAGTTATGGACGTTTAAAAAAATGGGATGAAACTTAAAATATAGAGACATTACCATCTTTACCCTTCCTTCTAATTTTAAAGGAGTGTCACATGTCATCATCTCATGGCTTCTTAGACTTTCTAGGAAAATTGGACTTTGTAGTATAACTCCACTCATTTTATATATTGTGAGAAGGAAAAACCTAAATCTTTAAAATACTTATTAGTGATTTATTTTTTAATTTCGCTTACATACACATGCGTATGCTATATAAAAAAGAGTAAATTGTAGTTTTGGTCCCTGTGTTTTGATACCATTAACAGTTTCAGTTCCCACATTAACAATTTTGGTCCCTATGTTTTTGTTTTCTAATAGAAATGGTCCCGAACACTAACTACATTCAATTTTACATTACTTCTCTCACATGCGAAGTATAAATGCCATTTTTTCTACTTTTTTAACATGCGACTGAAAAAAATGTTAACGAACATGATGACCTAGATAAAAGAGGGGGAGAAATGACATTTGTACCCTTCAGATGTGGGGCGCGTGTGAAAGACTTAACGGAAAATTGGATAAAGTTAGTGTTTGGGACCATTTCTGTTAGAATATAAAAACACAAGAATTAAAATGTTAAGGCACTACTAAAAAATGAACCTATTGCAATCTTTTTATAACTTTTTTGCAACATTTATTTTCAAAACAGTTGCATTAGAAGAAGTTGCATTAGATCTAATGCAACTTTTTTGTTGCCTATTGCAACTCTTTTTTAGAGAGTTGTATTTAAAAAAAGGTTTCATTTGAAAAAGAGTTGCATTATGTAAAAAACAGTTGCATTATGTAATAAAAAAGTTACAATAGATCTAATGCAACTTCACCTAATGAATCCTTTTTTTACCAAAAAAAGTTGCAATAGCCTTATTTTCTTGTAGTGAGGTGAGACTGACATTGTTAATGGTATCAAAACACAGGGACCAAAACTGCAATTTACTCTATAAAAAACAATTAAAATACTTTTCCGTATGTATTTTTAGCGTTTAAAATCTATCTACACTTGTTACTTTTAAATGAATTTATTTTTCAAAATTTTAAAATGATGAATAAATATTACATATCAATCATTTTTCTATATACGTGTATTTCCCTCAATATAATTGATATACCTCCATTTCCAAGGGTGGACTTAGTTTCACAAGTATGGTGTCGGCCGACACCAATCTATTTTCGGTTCGTAGTGGAACATGTTATACCGAAAAATCGATCGACACTAGTCTTTTTTACGACCGACATCATCGATATGCTAGAACCATGATGGTACAATATTTTCTATTTTTTCCCGTTTCTGGCGATTAACAGTGCAACCCACTTCCTGGTATTTGTTTGGAAAGAGAGAGGGAAGAAGATGGGTTATACTTAAATATTTATTTTCGTCGTTAAAAAATGCTAATAAATAATCTAGCATTTTTTAACATCAAAAATAAATATCTAAGTATAACCCTTCTTCACTGGATATGGACCAAGCAAATGAGTAATAAGAAGTGATTGATTGGAATCAATTTTTTTTGACGGCGATCTTTGATTTTTCACTTATATTTTTTTTTTCGAACAGTAAATTCCATTAAGGGATTCTTTTTTTATACCGCATAGGGACTTATTTTTAATTTATTTTGTTAAAGGCTAAATAGTTTTAACTTAAAAAGGCTGGATGTAAAACATAAGGGCGTCGCTCTATATAAAATTCATTTTTTAACTAACAATAAATAGTTATTTTTATAACAAATTTTATAAGTTAAAAATTCGAACTCATTACCACCTTTTTAGAGCATTCACAGTAGAGTAATCAAATGATTATGAGTGAGGTTTTTATATTTTAGAGGTTTTTGTGGGTTGTTTTGAGTTGTTGTAATTAAAGGAGAGAAAATTTGATGGTTGAGGAGAGAGAAACTTATATTTGAAAGGTAAAACAAATTATTATATATTTAATTAAAATAAGATTTTAAATCGACAAAGTTATAACTTTGAGATGTTAACTTGGCAATGCAAATGTGAATCAGTTGACTGTCTTCACATTAAAATCTTTATTCTTTATTGAATACTTCAGTAGTAATTAGGGTATTATAAATTTATCTGATTAATGTCCGAATATAAAAAAATTTGTTATGTTTGGTATTCATATATAGACCTCATCCTTTATGCGTGCGTATATATATTTTGTTTACAATTGATAAAGTTGAAACTAAGTGATTCGCATGCGGTGTTGTAGTTTGACCTTGTGTGGGTGCAAGCTCTCTCAATTATGCAAATACACTTGCATGTGCATGCATGTTGACATTGTATGTCAGATGTTATTATAACTCATGTATGTCAGATCGATGTTATTATATCTCATGCCAACTTGTTATTTTTTTCTTTTTAGAATATGATTATTCAAAAAATCATACATATAATGTAGAATAATTGTTGCCTCTTTTTAATGCAGTACATGCTAAACATAAAAACAATATAATATATATATATATATATATATATATATATATATATATTTATATTTATATTTATATTTATATAGAGTGAGGATCATTACAGAACAACTTTTTATTGCGAGAACAAAAAGAACTACTGATTTATATAAATGTAAATTAAGCCTTGTGATATTTAGGTTGTTTTACATGTGTATATTTTCCACAACAAAAAATGTTTGTGTTTCTATATTCAATATATATATATATATATATATATATATATATATATATATATATATATATATATATATATATATATATATATATATATATATATATATATATATATATATATATAGGGGAGGGATTTTCTACAAAGGGCTAAAACTCTAAAAAAGATAAGAAGGATTTTGGGGCGTCGGATCTGGACGTCAATGGCCAGGATTAACGCGGTGGCGTTTTTGTAAATATTATGATGTTCTTGCTGACGCGTCATATAGTTCTGGGGTAAATTAGTCATTATGCGTTTTCAACCTTAAAAGGAAAAATACTAATATTAAGCGATCTGGGGCGTTATTTTGGGACACACCGTTTATTTCTCAATCAACACCTACAATTAGGCGATTCGTTTAAAATAGGGCGTTTTCTTCCATACTTGAAGAACACCACGTCACTCAAAAACTAGGTCGTCATTTTACTTGAAGAACAATTCGACAGCAAACATTCAACAAGGAAATCAACAACATAAGGTACTTCCAACAACAATGGATTAGTTCATTTACGTCTTTACTTTAGGTTATAACAATGGTTGTTGACGAGAAAACATTAGGCGTTTATTCAATCATTCATAAGCGTTTGTATATATTATTGTGTTGAACATCGAGAGTTTTAATCGTACATTCTGTGGATTTTGTAGATTTGACAACCGGTGAAAAATCAACGAAACAACAAGGAGATGGATAAGTCATTGTTTGTTTATAGTAAGTGGATTTTATTGGAAATTATTGAATGATATGGGCATTGTTATGTGCATGGCATCGCTTGTGTTATAATATATGGTGTTTGATTTACGGATGGTGTTTTTTAACTTGTATGGTGTTATTTTAAAGTATGCTGTTATATGTATATCAAGCATGGTGTTATTTTAGATGATAATGTAACCTTGTTGGTCATTCAAACATATGACAGGTAGAAGGAGTGAGCGAATAGCCATTGGCAATTCATTCAAATGGACCAATGAACCAGATAATCCAATTATTTTAGATGATAATGGTAAGCTTGTTTTTTCATGGTGTTTTTATACTGATAATCAATTGGACAATTAGTTTAGTTGTAAGATTCTATTTTAACATATATCATTCTGTACTGCAGTTGCTATTGAAGAGAACAAAAAAACAACCCATAGTGGTCTTGGCAAAGAGAAAAGTATGAAACGAAAAAAGTTAGAAAGTGCCATGAAACCGAGGATGACAGAAGTTAAGAAGGTTAAAAACACCATGATAAGTAAAGAAGAGACAAAGAAAGGGAGAAAAACACCAAAAACAGTTAGTTTTGAAGATGATGATGATGATGATTTTGTTATGAAGGATAAAAGCCACATGAAAAGCCCATCAAAGAAGAGAGTAAGTAAAACACCACATGCTGTGAGTTGTGATGAAGAAGATGATTTTGTTAAGAAACCAACAAGTTCTGTATTACATAAGGCAGGAAAGGTTAAATGTTACTCAAGGTTTTCGGGGGAAAGAATACTACCCCGATGTGCTTTGAACAACCTTACCAGCTGGTTCGAAACATTCACCAAAGAGCAGTGGAAAACAGTTGGTGAGATGGGGTTTGATAGGGTGTTATATTTGCAGTTAGAGAACGTCCCCACTGCATTAGCTTTTTGGTTGGTTGAAAATTATGATCACCTAAATGCTACACTGAATATTGGGAAGAAAGTTGTCAGATTAACACCAGCATTGATCAACGAGGTGTTGGGGATCCCAATTGGGAAAAAAGATGTTGTGGATAGAAGGCCACACGTGAAATGTGAAGCTATCAATGAATGGAGACAACAATTTGGAGGGTCAGATTGGGCAAGGAGGCCTTATGTCCTGGGATTTTTTGAAAGAGTCAGCAAAATGGATGTGAGTGGGAGATGTTTTATGATCAATTTTTTGGTTGGTTTTTTCACAATCGTTGGTGAAACAAATAAGAATAGTGTGGTGAATTTGAGGTTCTTGACTAGCATCAAAAGAAACACCACGCCCAGAGATATAAAAGATTTTAAATGGTGTGACTATTTAATTAGCTGTTTGAATAGGACAAGGGCATCCTGGACACCCGAGACTAAGTTCAATGGGCCGCTACTTGTCCTAGCTGTATGATCTCTTTCGTAAAACTCTTTTATAACTTGTTGACTCTGTTTTTTTTAACTAACCATAATTTTATTTAATATATGTAGTTGGTGCTTGTACGTGAGCTGGAAAAGGAGAATAATAAAGTGAGGAATACGTGCCCTGTTGAGTATGTTAATAATGAGATGTTAGTCAACCTTGAAGCTAAATTGAGGAAAACAGGACCGAAGGAAAGTGGTCAGAAGAAAAAAAACCACCTACTAAGGAGAAAATTGATGTGGATGCGACTGAAAATGAAAATAATCTATCAATAACTGTCTATAATGATATAAGGCCTGAAGAAGTGGGAAATGAGGAAACATTGAGTGAGGACGAATTACAACAAACTAAAGATGATGTTGATGTTGATGTTGATGATGATAGTGAGATGGTGTATGATGATTGTGCAGAAAAATATAATTATGATAATGTTGACTGGAAAAATGAGATAGATAAGGACCTGGAACACATTATTGAGTATTATAAACAAGCTGAAGAGGAACTTGTTGAGGTGTCAGGATCAGGAAATCATTTGTTGATCAGGGCGGTGTCGCAATACAGCTTGCCACATCAGGTAAATGATTTGGTACTTGTTAAAACATCATGTATTTAGTTCAATGTTATATTTAATATGTTTCTTTCTCAACGTAGGACAATGAACAAAACACCATAGATGGGGTTGATGGTGATCAAACTGCTGAGACAGGTGTAAATGAGGTATATCATTTCTTTAGTTTGAAGCTGAATATAAACACCATGCAAAAAACAGCATGTAACAACACAAATTTGTTATTTTACACTTGACGTATTACATTCATGGGTTGACTTGGTTCTGTCACCAATAGGAGGTTGATGGGGTTCATGGAGATCAAACTGCTGAGACAGGTGTGGATGAGGTATATCATTTCTTTAATGTATTTCTTAATGGATGAGTATTTCTTTAATGTAAAACTAGTCTGAAGCTGAGTATAAACACCATGTAAAAAACAGCATATGTTATATTTAATATGTTTCTTTCTCAACGTAGGACCATGAACAAAACACCATGGATGGGGTTGATGGTGATCAAACTGCTGAGACAGGTGTAAATGAGGTATATCCTATATAAATGATAATATAAACACCATGAAAATCACACCATAGACATAATGTAGCTGAATATAAACACCATGTAAAAAACATCATGTAACAACACAAATTTGTTATTTTACACTTAACGTATTACATTCATGGGTTGACTTGGTTCTGTCACCAATAGGAGGTTGATGGGGTTCATGGAGATCAAACTGCTGAGAGAGGTGTGGATGAGGTATACCATATCCATATATGCTAATATCAACATACTGAAAACAAACACCATGGATATAATGTACCATGGTATATCATTTATAAAGGGCTAAAACAAACCCTATTTAAAAAACACCATAGATAAAGCTGAGGTATATCAAACTGTAGACGATGTATATCATTTATGAATGTTAAAAACACCATAGTTAAAATATAATCATGGCATTTAGTTATAATGAGTATTATTTCTTTAATTTAAAATTAGTTGGAATCTGACTATGGAATAAAGCAGGGTGATGGGGTTGGTGGAAATCAAAATGCTGAGAAAGATGTTAAGAAGGTATATCATTATCTTATGATACACTATTTTCTAAAACAAACACCATAATGTAACTGATTGTTCTTTGGGATAGAGCAGGCTGATAAAGAATGTGAAGGTCATATATCCAGCCAAGATGATATGATAGATGCCGAATTGAGTTATGTGTTACAAGAGTTAAACATTTGTTTGAAGAAAGTAGAATTGGTATTCAAGGAGTTATCAAATAAGTATCCAACAAGCATGGTACTTCAAGCTAAGAAAAATGAGTGGAAGGACATGTGTGATCAACATAAACTTACTGTTATGTCAGAAGAAAAATGTGAACAAACATCAAAAATTATGAAATTTTTCTATGATTACAAAGGTAGTTGTTTCACAATCATTCGGGAAGACAACAGTCATTGGTTTTTTAAGAAATATGAGGAGGTGATGTTACTTTCAGAAAAAGATCGTAATAGAATCATGTGGCTAAACACAAGGCCTGGAGTGCCTAGAGATAGTAAAGAAAAAAGTTTGATTAGCTTCATGCTGAGAATGGAACCATCTGAATCAGAGGATGGAGATGAAACTGATGATGATGATTCAAATAGCTCACCTGTGTATGATAAAACACCATTGGACGTCAACAAGTTAAACAATGAACCGGTGTATGATGAGACACCACAAACCACGAGAGCAGTGACAGGAACTGAGGATGATGGTGATAAGGTCCCAGTCTTTGATCAAACACCCTGTGTTGTGAGTGAACCTCCAGTGACTCAAACTTTTACCTGCACATTCATGTGTGAATTTGAAAATTCTGAAATATCAAAGAAAAGTGAAGAAAGAGCCAAACAGTTGAAGGAAAAGGGCAAAAGTGATATCCAATCAAATGTTACGAAACCAATCTTTGATTTAAACATTATTGGTACTGATGATAATGGTGAGGAGAATGTGTGTGTACCGAACATAACAAAGTTGATTAAAGAAAACACCATATTAAGTGTTGGTGCACAACAACCACCAAGTCCTACGTTGGTACCAGATGAAGTGCCAAAGAGAAAAGAGCATAGACCAAAGAGAAAACTGAGTCAAATGGCAAAGATTTTGGTTTCTGCATACGAGGACAGACAAGTTGAGGTAGAAGATGAAGTGACAGCCTTGGAGAAGAATATAACTGCCTATTTGTTTGCAGGAATAGGGGATGAATGGTATGTATATCTTAACTATATGTAAACACCATAATGTAACTGTTTTCTTAAATATTTTAACTGCATACCTCGTGAATACAGGGGTGTGGTTTTCGGGATAGAAGGAAAAATAGATGTGACAAGAGTGCTAATGGAAAGCATGAGACCAGGCCAATATATACACATAAATGTTGTCCTAGCATGGGGTCACATACTAAATCATGAGGAATTGGTGAAGAAACTGGAGAAGGCTGCCGATAGCCCAAAGGAAACAGCAGAAACAAGTGAGGTGCCATTCAATAAATTATTCTGCACCGAGATCATGCTGGTATGTAACAATGTATAGAAAAACACCAACAATCATACGACTATGAGATTCATGTTTTATGGTTGTTTTTATTGTAACGTAGCATAGGGACACCTATGACAAAAGTGAGCATGAAAGATTGGATGAATTTACAAGGCACATGCAAATTGTGCTTGAACGTGCAGAATCAAATAGCATTGAAGAATTTGACCTGATTTTCATCCCAATCTTATACCAACGTCATTACTACTTGATGTGCTTTAATCTAAAAACATGCGTCGTTGAAGTAATTGACAACAGTGCAGCCGAGCCGGACGAGACTGTCATTGTAAAATATTCAGGATGGGTTGATAAAATGGTAAGTTATCAAGATATTATATTATATTTAAACAAGTTTTAAATTTAATATCAGCTGGGTCTGATGAGTTAATGTTGTGATTGTATAGGTTACAACATTCGGTGATTATTTGGTTTCTGTTAAACATATAAATGGCATGAAAATCAAAACAGCATCCCCAATTCGTTTAAAGATGCAATGCAGGACAACCACAAACAAAGTGGATTGTGGTGTGTTTCTGATGAGACATATGGAGACTTATCATGGTGTATGCGATGGTTGGGACTGTGGTATTTGCTCTGAAAATGACAAGGAAAAGAATCAACAGACGCAGCTTGAGAAGCTGAGGCGTAAATATGCAACAAAAATAGCACTTCATTATCTAAATGATGAAAAAGAGGCTTTTATCAAAAGTACAGTTCCTTTCATGAAGATGAACAAGCAGAAAAAAATGGAGATTGAAAAAAAGGCAGATGAGAGAATATCAAGAAGGATGGCAAAACATGTGGACTGAGTTTGAAAAATGATCTTTTGGTAAAAAAAACACCATGGAGTTACATTGTGAACACTTCGTATTTGACATTACAATCATTTAGTTTATGAAACATTTGTTTTGAATTAACAATTAATACGTAGCTTAATTAGAATTTTGCAAAACAAATAAACACCAACCACATGTAGTTATATTAATAAATAAAAGACCAAACACATGTTGTTAAATTAATAAATAAAACACCAAAAACAAGGAATAAAATAGAAAACCTTTATTTAAAAAAACATAAATAACACCAAACACATCTGGGTAGAAACTGTTAAACTACATTTAATAAAAACACCATACAACACCATAAAATTAAAAAAGAGACTTAATAAAGTCCATTTTGATTTTCATGTCCAATTCAATGGACCTAATTATATCCGAGAGCTCTTTAACCAGTTCTTTGTCATCTGAGCAATGACCCAGGTTAAACTTCATGGCTAGATCTCTTATGGTGCTTGCAGGAAGTCGACTAATTTCTTTGTTTATCTCGTCTCGTTCTTTGACAGATTCTTTTATGGTCTTCATGGTAGAACCTATAAGATTAACCACAGCAACATCTTTTTTGTACTGACTCATAACCAAATCAAATAAGTAAAGTTTCTCACCAGATTCATTTGTAGCCGAACCAGACGCCATAGCTAGTAATTTGATGGTATACGAGAAAGTAATGATATCAGTCTTTGTAGGAGTAATGAATAAACACCACGGTATATATAATAAAAGCATTAATTGAAGTAGTTGCAGCCAGCTGTAAAACGCAATAAATAAAGGCTATTATCAACCGTTGGATTGCCCATATATCATATGGATACAATTATTGCGTGTCAGTGAAAAGGCACCTGACGTCATTTCGAAAACTACATCGCATCAAGTGAATAAAAGAATAATAAAACACCATGTATAATAATAAATGACCCTACACATTTAAAACCAACCCCACCATCCCTATAAATATTAAACCCCATACAACACAATCCAACACACACAACAAATCATAAAAAACCCCAAAAATACATTGCAACAATGGCATCATCTAAAGAAAAAGCTATGCAAATCTGTTCTTTTATCAAAGTTAAGGAAGACATAACAAGAGATGCTTGCATTCGTTCGTTAAAGAATGTGACATCTCTGACAAGGGAGATAGAGGACCACAGCATGCAAATGATGGATAAGTTGATGAAGCTGGAAGAAACACCAGAAAGGGAGAAAGCTCTTAAGTTCTACAAGACTCAAGTGGGTGGGAACAACAAGCTGAGTGTGATGGTGAAGGAAGCTGTGGAAAGGTTGGAGGAGCTGAAGAAGAAAAGCTCAGATGATGTGGAAACCCTAAACAATGCTTGATGCTGTTAGGGTTAGTTTGTTTGTGTTTATATGTTTTTTTTTGGTGATGTCTGAAAACAATGAATGTTTTATTTTGCTATATATTTTATCTACTTCTAATGGGTAATCGTTGTATCTATGAAAAAAATAGGATGATTGTAAAAAAATTACACAAAAACACTAAAAGGCACCCTAAAAATACAAAACAAAACGTCATAACATAAAAATAAAATGTTGAGTATGAAAGGTGAGTATGGAAGGTGACATTGTAAAAAACACCATAGCTACAAAACGTCATAACATAAAAATAAAATGTTGGTGTTGAGATAGACATAGAAATATATATCTGAAACGTCAAAACATTATTCCTTTACAAATTTTACTACAAATCTATACCAAGGCTTCAGCTATCAGCAGACATGGTGTCAAAAGTTTTCTCCTTTGTATTAACTCCGGTCTTCTTGGGGGGTTTGGAACAAGTAGATGCATAATGTCCATATTCTTTACAGTTTTGACACTGCCTTGATTTCTTCCCTGCTTTTACAATTGCCTCTTCCTGTGTCGACTTAATACGTTTGTTGTGGACACCAGATCCTTTACTCTTGTATCCAACTGGTACTCGTACAGGACGTTTGTTGTACTTGCAAGTACCATTTAACTCAGACGCCCTGTCCCTCTTAGAAGGAGGTGGAACAACATACTGAAGTTCATCGGCCTTCGTCTTGTATGCTTCAACATACTCCTTGTATAAAGACAACGCCTCAATGTCGTCGTAAAGACGGCTCAAAGTGTACTCTTGAGCAGCGAAAATCTCACGTACCACAGATTGATTACGATCATAAAGATCTGTATAAAAACCACTATGGCTAGACTGACGGTATAAAATATTAGGAACTGCTTCTCTTGTCCAACGTTTAAGAATGTACTTCCTAGGAAACTCCTTAACATCGTACAACTTTAGAATATAAAAGATGTGTCTGCAAAGCAATCCAAATTGTTCATACCTTCTGCATGAACAATGTATTGTTGTGTCTTCAGGTCGATACATAACCTGTTTAAAAACAACAAATAAATTAATAGTAAAATATCTTTTATATAAGAAAAATCTTGGTTGATAGCTTATGCATCACATTTATACATTTTTCATAGTCAGCTGAGTATGGAAGGTGACTATGTAAAAAACACCATAGCTACAACGTAATCGTAGCATTTAGTTATAATGAGTTTTATTTCTTTAATTTAAAAATTAGTTGAAAGCTGACTATGGAATAAAGCTGATTATGAAAAAAAAACACCATACCTCGAAATATGAGTTACACAACTGGTCAAAGTCTTTGATGAAAAACTTGGTAAATCCGTCAATGTTCTCGAGCTTCACATTTATACATTTTTCAATACCTACAATCTCGACTTGAACGTCCAGAAATAATGTTTTAGTGTATATTTGAGAAGCTTGTTTTTCAAGAACAAAATCTGTCTTTAATTGTGGTCGAGTATAGCGAGTATCATGATCATTCTTCCTTTGATTGTGACGTTGGGACTCAATAGCAGTCTCAAAATGGGTAAGAAATTCAAGCAATGTAGACCTTACATTGCAAACTTGTCCAAAGAAATGATTTTCACTTTCTGACCTTGAAGTCGTACGCATCAACCCAGACATAAGCTCATCTCTATAGTATGCTGGTATCCATGATTCCCTCATGTCATAGATATCACCCAACCAATTATTATCGCTCAAATCAAAATCTTGAATGACAGAATGCCAACCTACTTCAAACTCAGAAGGACTGAGAGAATCAGTCCAAACAATATCACAGATACGTTGCTTGAATCAGTTGTATTACAAAGCGTCACGCCCACCTACATGAACATCAGATTTAAAAAACGTCACAAGTATATAAAAGAAACACCAAACATATAACATAAAACAAGAATATCTGTCCCACCTTGGTTGACAGCTTATGCATCACATGCCACATGCATAGACGATGTCGACTACCAGAAAAAACATCCTCAATAGCCTTTTTCATGGCTGGGTCTTGATCAGTTACAACGACATCGGGTTGTTTACCAAATGCTTTCAAAAAACATCTCAGTAACCATTTGTATGTTTCAGCCGTCTCAGAAGCCAGTAATGCAGCACCAAATGAAACATTATTATTATGATTGTCGATCCCAGTAAATGGAACAAACACCATTGAGTACCTGAGAAAACGCCAAGTTTTGCAAGCACAGAATATAACATCAAACACCATTATATACATGTACAGTTAGAATTATATTTACCCACACAACATATAGCATCAATTATATACCTGTTAGATCTATAGGTAGCATCAAATGACATAATGTCACCAAAAACTTGGTAGTTCCTCTTCGATTCTCCATCTGACCAAAACAATCCAACTAAACAATTCTCTTCATCAGTAAAATACTCACATGAAAAATCAGGAAGATGTTCTTTCTTCTTCATCAGATTTCCAACCATCATTTCAGCATCATATTCATTAATGAACAAATTAATTTCCCTTTTGAAATTCTTACAATCATTCTTACTAACACCAACCTCTTCAAAACCACCAAATATTGTCCTCATCACATTAAACGCCCTAACAGGTCCAATATTTATTTTCGCCATGCTTTGGATCATATGCTTCTGTAACTGAGTCAACTTTCGGGATGAAGCCAGAAAGTGCATGTCTTCTTCATTGACAAAAAAATGATTGTGTTCTTCAACAAATTTATATATATTCCATTTATCTTGAACCAGCTCCACACGAATATGTGCTTGGCAACCAGTCCTCTTTGAAAAGCTAGCCCTAACAACCTTTTGTTTAGCATTCTCTTCTAATGTATCAACTTTTTTCTTCTGATTAAAACCTTCTTTGCTACATAAGTAGTATTTCAATTTTATAACGCCATTGTTGGTTTTTGAATCAGTACCTTTACGAACACCAAAACCAGATGCAGCAGCATAATTGCAATAGTATGCAAATGCTTGGTCCATATTGTCAAATGTCATCCCAACTTTAGGCTTCAACTCTTCCAACACATCAGGAATATAATGCTTTTCAGATGAATTTGGTAAGATAATTTCTATTCCACGAGGAGCATATGTTAATGAATCAAAACCTAAAAAGAACAACAACAACATCAACACAAAACGTCATATAAAAAAACAATGACAATCATGGTTCTTATTCAGACTGATATTTGATAATACACATGAAACAACACCATAACACATTGTATAAAACAAAATATGCTTTTTTATAAGATCTATAATTAACAACCTATAACAAACACCATACAATGAAACAACACTATAAAACAAATAAAAACAAACAAATTGCTTTTTTAAACGATCTATAACTAACAACCTATAACAAACACCTTAATCGCATGAAACAACACCATAACACCTTGTAAAAAATGCAAAATGCTTTTTTATACGATCTATAACTAACAAACTGTAACAAACACCATAACCGGTGTTTAATCTGAAAATTACATTTACATTTACAAACTGTAACAAATTGCTTCAATACATATCAAACAATGGATTATATTGAAATTCAATCCAAAAAAACACCATACGAAACACAAATATAACAACAAACACCAAGTTTTGCATGCAAACAAAATATGCTTTTTTATAAGATCTATAATTAACAACCTATAACAAACACCATACAATGAAACAACACTATAAAACAAATAAAAACAAACAAATTGCTTTTTTAAACGATCTATAACTAACAACCTATAACAAACACCTTAATCGCATGAAACAACACCATAACACCTTGTAAAAATTGCAAAATGCTTTTTTATACGATCTATAACTAACAAACTGTAACAAACACCATAACCGGTGTTTAATCTGAAAATTACATTTACATTTACAAACTGTAACAAATTGCTTCAATACATATCAAACAATGGATTATATTGAAATTCAATCCAAAAAAACACCATACGTAACAGAAAGTTTGTATTATTAAAACTTAAACAGCTATTACATGTTCGTTATAAAAAAATCAAATGTGCTTCGTGATTACGTCGAAACAGATCAGACATTAGAATTAACTAATTATAACTACAAAGGCAACCTAACATCATAACAATTGATCGATAAAAACGTCATACCGTTAATTGAAAACGAAAACAACATCATGATCTATAAAACGATTAATAATTACGTCAAATGAATGAAAACAAACAGCTATTACATGTTCGTTATCAAAAAATCAAATGTGCTTCGTGATTACGTCGAAACAGATCAAACACATTAGAATTAACTAATTATAAATACAAACACAACCTAACATCATAACAATTGATAGATAAAAACGTCATTAGGTTAATTGAAAACGAAAAAAACATCATGATCTATAAAACGCTTAATAATTACGTCAAATGAATGAAAACATAAGAATCAAACGCATTAACAATAACTACTCATAATTACATCAACGACAAACTAACCTGTGAAAACAGCACGATCATCGACAATCGTATCCGCCATTGAAGAGATATTATGAAAAAACGGATCAAATACGGTTTATATAAACTGCTAATCGCCAAATATAAACGCCAGATGATATAGAACAATTTATGAACTACGGTAAATAAACCCTAGCGAAATACAATAATGAAATCGATATAACAGAAAAAACATCATGTATGCAAAACGCTGTTACCATAAACAACATGGATCGGGTAAAATTACTTCAATACCCCTCCGCCTTTTTTTTAAGTATTAGCCAAATAGTTGATGCTGATTGGTTCCTACACTTCTTAGAGTTTTTTGCCTTTTTAGAAAATCCCCAATCTATATATATATATGGAAAAGTTTAATGGGGAACCCCTTTTTTACCGGGGAACTAAGGAACACTTCTGGACCCTTGGATCAACTAGGGTGGGGAACACCTACACCCAACAATCTAATGCAATGCACCTTCAAAAGTAAAAAAAATGCGCTGTTGAAGGATTCGAACCCGCGCCTCTTAATAGATCTTCCACGCGCATTACCACTGAACTAACAACAACTTTTGATAAATTATTCGCTTTTTTATTTCTTATGATCTTTGTCGCAGTTTTGTTTTTGGTTTTGTTTTATTTTTATTTTATGTTTTGCCTATTATTGTTTAACTCTAAGTGTTAGTTTTGGGATTAGGTTTTAAGACTTATAATTTATCTAGATTGGTATTTAATTTATTTTTTACTTAATTTTTTTTATTGACTTTGTTTTAATTTATTATTTTTTGTTTTACTTATTGTTGTTTAAAAGTTTCAAGATTTATTTTCAAAGCTCGAGCTTGGCTCGTTTATTATTTCATTATTTTATTAATTACTTATAATATTTATTTTTGTGTATATTTATAGTTATATGTTTTATATATAACAAAATACATATTCTTTAAGCTTTTTGTATCATTATTATATATATAAGTATTCATATAAATATATCTTTAATATATTAAATAAACCATATAAGTAAAAAGCTCGTTAAGACTCGCGAGCCTACTTGAGCTTGACATGTGAAACTGAAACTCCTAACTTAATGTGTTTTTTTAAGCTCGGGTTTGGCCTGAGCAAGATAAATCTCGGCTTGTTTCGAGCTTTTTATCATCCTGATCTCAAGTCACTCGCGAGTGGCTCGGATCATTTACTTAAGGTATAATTATGATTTTAGGTTTTAGTTTATTGTGTTAGGTTTTTTTTAGCTTTTAGGTTTATGTTTTGGGGTGGGTGTTTAGGTTTTTTGGGTGGGTGGGGGTTTAATACTTTTTGGCCGAGTGGGTAGGAAAATTCAACTTCTTTTTAGTCTTTCGTAAGTAACCCTTCTGTCAATGGGAGAATTCACTGCCCTTCGTTGATGAATTATCAGTATTATTATCGCCTTCATGAACCACCACTATGTAGCACGACCTATGGCCACCACTACTAACTCCTCGAACCACCACAGCTCTGGCTTATTCTTCGCTAGAATTACATGCCCCAAAACTAGAATTACATGTCCTAAAACTAGAATTATATACATGTCTTAAAACTGGAATCACACGTATTTAAACTCAAGACACATGTGCTAAACTTCAACTATGGAAAATTAATAAGTTTACAAACAAAACCTTAAATCACATGGGCTAAAAATAAAAAATCACATGTCCTAAAACTAGAATCACGTGTGGTAAATCTCAAACCATGCGTGCTAAACATCAACCAAGAACAATTAATAAGTTTACAAAACCTCAAATAACACATGCTATAAGTATGGGAGTTCAAAGTCGGGTATCCGGATTTCGGATACCCGAATTTTCGGACATCCGAAAATTTCGGATAGTGAGTTTCACTATCCGTTTCCGAATCCGAAATTTCATATACCCGAAAGTTCGGATACGGATTCGGATAGTATCCAGATATCCGAAAATTTTGAAATTTATAATTTTTTCTTTTTTTTTTTTGTTATTAGCACATGTATTTGAGGTTACCACTCGCAATTCTAGTTTTAGCACGTGTGATTTAAGGCTTAGCACATGTGATTTTTTATTTTTAGCTTATTTATTTGAAGTTTTGTAAACTTGTTAATTGTCTTTGGTTATAAGTTTAGCACATGTGATATGAGGTTTAACAAGTGATTCTAGTTTTAGCACATGTGACTCTAATTTTAGCACATGTGATTTGAGATTTAGCACATATACTAATTTTGCACATGTGATTTGAGGTTTTGTAAACGTATTAATTGTTTTTGATTGAAACTTTAGCACATGTGATTTGAAGTTTAGTACTTGTGATTCGAGTTTTAGCAAATGTGATTTTTAATTTTTAGCACATTTATTTGAAGTTAGTAAACATGTTATCTTTCTTTATTTGGAGGTTTAGCACAAGTGATTTCAGGTTAGCACATGCGATTCTAGTTTTAGCACATGAGATTTAAGGTTTAGCACATGTGATTTTTAAATTTTAACAAGGTTTTGTAAACTTGTTAATTGATATGGTTGAAGTACAACACATGTGATTTGAGATATAACACATATTATTCTAGTTTTAGCACATGTGATTTTTAAGTTTTACCATATTTATTTGAGGTTTTATAAACTTACTAATTGTCTTTGATTGAAAGTTTAGCACAAGTGATTTGAGGTTTAGCACATGTGATTTTAGTTTTAACACATGTGATTTGAGGTTAGCACATGTGATATAAGGTTTAGCACATGTGATATAAGGTTTAGCACATGTGATTCTAGTTTTAGCACATGTGATTTTTAAATTTTAACAAGGTGTTGTAAACTAATTAATTGTCATGGTTGAAAGTTAATCACATGTGATTTGAGGGTTTAGCACATGTGATTCAAGTTTATCACATGTGATTTGAAGTGCAACACATGTGATTTGAGGTTTAGCACATGTAATTCTAGTTTTAGCATATGTGATTTTTAATTTTTAGCATATTTAGTTTAGGTTTTGTAAACTTGCTAATTATCTTTGGTTGGAAGTTTTGCACATGTAATTTGAGGTTTAGCACATGTGATTTGAGGTTCGCACATGTGATTCTAGTTTTAGCACATGTGATTTAAGGTTTAGCATATGTGATTCTAGTTTTAGCACATGTGATTTTTAAATTTTAACATGGTGTTGTAAACTAATTATTGTCGTGGTTGAAAGTTTATCACATGTGATTTGAGGTTTAGCACATGTGATTCAAGTTTATCACATGTGATTTGAAGTGCAACACATGTGATTTAAGGTTTAGCATATGTGATTATAGTTTTAGCACATATGATTTTTAATTTTTAGCATATTTATTTTAGGTTTTGTAAACTTGCTAATTATCTTTGGTTGGAAGTTTATCACATGTGATTTGAGGTTTAGCACATGTGATTCAAGTTTATCACATGTGATTTGAAGTGCAACACATGTGATTTGAGATTTATCACATGTGATTCTAGTTTTAGCACATGTGATTTAAGTTGTAGCACAAGTGATTTGTCGTTTAGTATATGTAATTTGAAGTTTAGCACACTTATTTGAGGTTTTATAAACGTATTAATGGTCTTTGGCTGAAACTTTAGCACATTTGATTTGAGGCTTAGCACATGCGATTCTAGTTTTAGCACATGTGATTTTTTATTTTTAGCACATTTTTTTGATGTTTTGTAAACTTGTTAATTGTCTTTGGTTGAAAGTTTAGCACATGTGATTTGAGGTTTAGCAAATGAGATTCTAGTTTTAGCACATGTGATTCTAGTTTAGCACATGTGATTTGATATTTATAACATGTGATTTGAGATTTATCACATGTGATTTGAGATTTATCACATGTGATTTGAGATTTATCACATGTGATTTGAGATTTATCACATGTGATTCTAGTTTTAGCACATGTGATTTAAGTTGTAACACAAGTGATTTGTCGTTTAGCATATGTAATTTGAAGTTTAGCACACTTATTTGAGGTTTTATAAATGTATTAATTGTCTTTGGTTGAAACTTTAGCACATTTGATTTGAGGTTTAGCACATGTGATTCTACTTTTAGCACATGTGATTTTTAATTTTTAGCACGTGTATTTGAAGTTAGTAAACTTATTAATTGTCTTTGGGTGGAAACTTAGCACGTGTGATGTGACTCATTTAACCCATTTATCCAAATGAATCAAATAGTTTAAGGGTTGTAAGTTGGTTGCTGTGTAAGTCGGTTAAAGATAACATACTTAATATATGGGTTTACGTATGACAACTAAGTATATTGGTTTTAATTAAAAAAATGTTATAATAAACCATATACTTACTGAAATTACTATAATAAAACACGTTATTCAGATCACATTCAAGTATAGCAAACATAAAATATATAAATACTTAGCTTTTAAAATGTAAAGGTTTAAAGTTTTAATGGGTAAATGAATTTACATATCGAGCTCGAGCTAGCTCACGAGCCTTTTATATAGTTATTTATTTCTTTTATACATATATAATTCTTATTAATTGTTAAAAAATATATATAAATTATGATAATATATATATATATATATATATATATATATAATATGCATTCTGTCATATATAGTTAAAAATTTATATAAAATTAAAATAATAAAAATAAAATAACAAAATACCAAATGGGTCGAGCCCTAGCCGATTGAGCTCGAGCTTGAAAAGTTTATGACGAGCTCGAGCCTTATTAAGTTGAAACAAGCCGAGATCGGGTTCGACTCGTCTCGTTTACACCCTACCCAAACCCAAAAACCTAACCTAAAAAACTATACAAAAAAACAATACCATAAAGTTAAACTTTAAAAAAGGTAAAGCGTAAAATTATCCTATCTTTTCTTATAATAATTTGTTAACCAATTGCACCACACTGTGAGTACTCATGGGTGTTAACCTAGTTATCTAATATATTGATAATACAATGGTTTTGAACAATGCCAAATTAGTGCTTTCCACCAGGCATTCATTGTCAACGTTTTATAACTAGGTGAAAATGACTTTGTCTATGCTAAATCTAAAATCACATGTGCTAAAGTATACCACTCGACATTAATCTTTTTTATTTATATAAATTTCAAGTTTAAAACATGTGATTCTAGTTTTTAGCACATGCGATTCAAAGTTTAGCACATGTGATTTGACGTTTTAAACATGTGATTTTATGTTTTAGCACATTGATTTCGAGAAACTTAAACCCAAAAGCTTAACCCAAAAAACTTAATCGTAAAACTAAATAAAAGATATTATTTAATCTTTTTATCATAACTTTATAAATATTTTTTTTATTGTATTTAGGAAGATATATTTATAAAACTAAATAAAAGATATAAACAAAAAACCCATTAAGGCTCGACTCGAACGAGTTTTTACCGAGTCAATCTCGACTTGAATCATTTACACCACTAGTTAAAATCTAAATCGTAAGATTTAAACTAAAAATAACCCTTAAAGCTAAACAATAATAGGTAAAACAAAATTAATAAAATTAAAACAAAATTAATAAAATTAACACAAATTAATAAAAAAAGTTGTGATAAAAACATTAAATAAAAATTAGATTAATTTTATATTAGAAAAAATATAATATAAAAATTAATCTTTACGTTAAACTATAAACTAAAAAAACACAAAAAAAAACTGCGAAACTCATGTTAAGTATTGACAAATCGAATTACTAAACAAAACAATAGTGTCGTCAGGTGGTAAGACGCGTGTATATTACCACCGTGGTCCTGTGTTTGAGGTCAAAAATTGTTCCCTAGTTCTCCGGTAAAAAAAGGTTTCCCATTGAACCCTCCCTATATATATATATATATATATATATATATATATATATATATATATATATATATATATATATGAGTAAGTTTAAAATACACAGGGAGAAATTTAAAAAAAAATAAATAGAATTAATTAAGTAATAATTAGCTACGTAACATGTGCCACACACGTTAATAAAGAAGACGGGTCTTAGTTATCACATTTTGATGTCGGCATGTGCCATGTGTTGCAACAACAAAGACGGCGGGGTCTTACATTGACGAACTAGCCACACACGTTAACAAAAAAAACTTTTCGTTTAAAGAGTAAAACATCCAAAGTTTATAGGGGTCAAAAATCAAAATTATAATTAGGATAAAGTCAAAGATGAAAGTTTTAAATATCAAGTATAGGGACCAAAGTGGCACATATTAAGAAAACAAACTAAGATACTAAAGTTGACGAAAGTTAAACACAAGGGACCAAATATTACAAAGTCTAAAATGACAAAAATTATAGGTCATCGACCCCGCCTATTAATATTTAGGTAAATTAACATACATTAATCTACCTATTCTAATAATTGAGTAACTCATCCATATGTCACCATTTTAACTAAAATCCGTGTAGTACACGAGTACTAATCTAGTATGATAACTAGATTAGTACCCGTGTATTACACGGATTTTAGTTTTATAGGTTTTAAATTAATTTACATATCAAATTTATTTTTAACATATTTCTTATTAAATCGATTTGGATATTACAAATATATACATATAAAAAATCATATCCTTATATAATATAGCAATACATAAAAATCCTATGTGTCATTTTTTCATAGCTTTTAGCTTATGTGGCATTATTTGAGAGATTATCTCACAATAATGATTTTTTATTTAAAATATGTATATAAAATTTATTATAATAAAACTAATTACATTTTTGGTCCCCTAATATTTTGGAGAATTCTGAAAAATTTAAGAGTATTTATATTTTTAACCCTTTACTACAAGGGGCCGGTGTGCGTGAGTCGGTTTATATTTGATAGGGTTTAAAAATGAAACTTATGGATAAAGTTAATAATAACATACAATTAAAGACCTCAGTGTTTTATAAATATACATAACATTATTATATGATTTTTTTAAAAAAAAATAAACTACACCATAAAACTAAGCACTTTATTCTCTTTAATTTGAGTATAATATTGCTATACTAAAAATCTTATTTTTAAAAATATATCATGTGTTCTGTTTTGCCACGGTTTTGTCTCAAAACTAAATGAAACATTCATGAACATCCTTAAAACCATCAATTAAATTGTTTTCCCGAGCGTAGCGCGGGCACTAAACTAGTGTTACAATAAAGGATATGATTTATAATAGTTGGTAAATTTTTATTGGAACATATCGGGTTAGGAGATAATTCATGATAATTGTTAATTTTTTTATTTGAACATATCGAGTTATGAGATAAATAATGATAATTGGTAAAACTTTAATTTGAACATATCGGGTTAGGATAAATCAAAATAATTGATAAGTTTTTTATTTGAACATATCAGGTTAGGAGATAATTCACGATACTTGATACATATCGGGTTAAGATATAGATCATGATAATTGGTAAATTTTGTATTTGAACATATCGGATTAGGAGATAATTGATGATAATTTGTGAATTTTTAATTTAAACTGTTAGGGCTCGCTTATGTTTAAGATTTACTTTGTACTTTGTTTATACATGTTTGTATAGTTTAGGGTTAATTTTGTATTTTCCCTAATGTGTTGATGCATAAAGCATGATGTGAGAGAATGTTAGAGAGAGAGTCTAGATCACAATTACACGCTAGAGAGAGAATTGTGTGTGATTTGTATTCTCCTGCACATTGTACTACAACAGTTTATGCTTTGATCATCAATACAAGAGAATTATTTAGTAATGAATTGTGTTGTTGATTGAATTGTGTGTTTGTACTTAGATCGTTCTGATTTGCAGCAATATCGATCCAATTGAACCTATCAATTGGTATCAGAGCTATTGGTATTGTGTGTTCTTCGCTATTCATCAAGCAAAAACACATCAATATTGCTCAAATCATGATCTGAATGATCTGTTGCTGTTTTTAGTTGTGATTTATCATCGCAATCACTTCTAATTCACAACAATTGTGCAAATTCCATCAGATGATCATTAGATCTGAGGAATTAAGAAGGAATTGAGGTTTACTGTTCGATCAAAATTTTGTTCAAACTCACCAAAATTTGATCATGTTTTGGATTGATTGAGATTGGAGATTGATAATCGGTATAAATCGGTGCTTGTGTGTGAATTTTGGAGAAATTGGACAAGTTTTTGTTAAACCCAGAAAAATTCGATTGAAGAAAATGATGAACAGGTTGAAGATGAACTAGCCGGGTGATAATTTTGACTTAGACAAAAAAATTTTTTGGACTTAGATTTGTGAACAATTAGGTCCTGTGCAGCCGTGTAAAGGATTTTTGTCTAGACGGGTGAAGAATTTGCAAGAAAAAGGTTGTACTATTCAGCCGAATCAAAGAACTGTTGTGCCGGGTGATTAACATTCCAGCCGGGTGATTGACTTACTGTTTAGTCGGGTAAACCTTTCTGCCGTGTCAAGTTTCAAGCCGTGTCAAGTTTTACTGTTCAGCTGTGTAACTGTTCAGCCGGGTAACTCTACCGGCCGGGTGAAGATTTCAAGTATTGTAGATTGTCAACTGTTTAGCCGTGTCACTGTTCAGACGGGTGAAGAAAAATTCTCAGCCGGGTGAAGAAGAAAAGTTACTGTTCAGCCGGGTGAAGAACAAATTTTCACTATTCAGCCGTGTGACTTGTTTTTCAGTTGTTTCAAACCTTGTTATCTTATCTTGTCATTATTTACTTGCTTTTATTTTTTATATTTTAACTGTTTGTTTTCAAAAATCAACAAAAACACAAAAATATTTTCTTTAAAAGTTCTTAAAATGGCACATAATGATGATTCTGATAATCGTGTACCTAGATTGGTTAATCGTGCAGATTTCAAGAACTGGACAATCAGATTGAAACATCATTTTTGCTCTATTGACAATGATCTATGGAAGTCAATTGATAAAGGTCCTCACATTCCTACTCAGACTGCTCCTGACAGTGCAAGTACCTACACCAAAGATTCAACTGAACCTTATCCTGAAGATAATCTATCAGCAGAAGACTTACGAAAGGTCAAGAATGACAGTAAGGCTTACTCTTTGATGTGTAAAGGACTGCCACTTCAAGTGTTGTCGAGGTTGGATGCTTATCAAACTGGCTACACATTGTTCAAAGCATTGAAATCAATCTGTGAAGGAGGAGAACAATTAAGAAGTCTCAAGAAGCAGAAATTGAAGAGACAATTGGAATTGTTTGAACATATTGCTGGAGAATCTGTGCACCAGATGATGAATAGATTTGTGCATCTAACTACTGAGATGACAAATGTTGGTGCAAAGACAGATCTTCAAGATCTGAATGATAGATTGTTGTGTGCTCTTCCATCTTCATGGAAACAGACTGTGACTCTACTGAAGCATACAGAAAAGTTTCCAATGGACTTAGATTTTCTTATTGCAAAGATCGAAGAAGTTGAGATTGATGAAAGTTCAAGAAATACTGACAGATCAGGTTCACATGCTCAGTATAAGTTTGTAGTGAATCCATCTAACACAGTGGAGAATGCTTTTCTTGCACAAGATACTGCAAAAACTGATGATGAGGGTGATTTATTTGTTGGTGCAAGTTTTTATACTGATTCATCATACATCTCAAATTCACCAACATATTCTCAACCTCAATCTCCACCAAGAGCTCAAGTTCAAAGTCAATCTATGAAATCTCAAGCAGAAAATCAAAGTTCAAGTTCTACAGTTCAAGCCAAAGTAAAAGATGTAATAAACATCTTGTTACAAGATGATGAGACTAAGAATGCTTTCACTGCATTCATGGCAAGCTTTCAAGCTTATCAAGGAAGTCATTTGAATCAAATGGATGTTGTGCTGCAAGATCTGTTTGAAATGGATCCTGATGACGTTGAAGAAATGGACTTAAATTGGCAAATGGTGATGGTTGTATATCGAACTCAGAAACATGCATATGTAAACCGAAGCTTCAAGCCACATGCAAACAAGACAGTTGGTTTTGACAAGTCAAAGGCCAGATGTTTTAACTGTAACTGCTATGGTCATTTTTCGAGGGAATGCAAGGCTCCTAAGAATCAGAACTACAATGATCAAGCTAGTTCAAGTGGACAGAATCAGGGTCAAAGTCAGAACTCACAACAGTCTTCAAGCTATCAGAACAGGAATCAACGTTTCATGCAGAAACCATATCAAAGTCTTCCCATGCCAGAACTGAAAGACGAATGCAAGAAACCAGAAGATCAGACTAAAGCACTTGTGGTTAGTGTGAAAGACGGATATGACTGGTATGTGAAATTGAAGAAGATTGCTCTGAAGAAGGGGATGATCAAGTGATTAATGCTATTAGTGAAGATTCTGAAGAGTATGATTGGAGTGCAAAGTCAGATCCTGTTGAAGAATCTGAACCAGAAGTTGCGCTTATGGCTACATCTAACGAGTCTTCATCATCTGTTGAGCAACCAAAGGTTAGTACCGAACTACCCCCTAACTATGTTCCTTTGCCTGATGATGTTGAAGGTAGGTTATGTTCTGAACAATGCATTAAAGAAGTGGAACATTATCGAACTCATTCTTTTAAAATTGGTGACAAATTAAGCAAACATGAAAAAATTCATGAACAACTTAAAATTGATCACAAAATTGCTGATGAGAAGATATTGTCACTTAAAGAATCATGGAACAAAACCTTGAAGGAACTGGAACTAGTAACCAAACAACTTGAAGAAATGACAGAATTTTGAACAAGAAAAAGTTGCTCAAGCAGTCACACAAGTTGAACTGACAAAGGTAAAAAGTTGTAAAACAATGGTGAGACAACTTGTGCGTGAAAGAGGTAACAAAAGCAAACTAGGATTGGGTTTCACTCATGAACCAATGCCAAAATCAATCACAAACACTTTACCTGAAAACTTCAATGAATTTGATCATTCACCTGAAAACGAACAAAAATTCAAAGAGATTCAAAGAGGTAAATCCGAATCCGAAGGATCTGAAGTTTTACTGGAAAGCTTGAAAGAAGATGACACCGTGACAGTTGAAGCTGATGATGAAGCAAGCAACGAATCTGATCCTATTCTGGTACAACTTGTTGAATATCCGGAACTGAATCCTAAGCCAGAAGAAAAGGTGAAGGATGAAGCTGAATTTTCAGGATACAATGATCCAGAATACATCAAGTGGAAGAATGAACAGAAGGCGAATGTTGCTGATCAACTGATCAAGAAGCAAGCAGTGAAGAAGACTGAAGTTTCAAATGCAAAGATGCAGAAATCAAAATTGATAAACAATCAATCTGAAACAAAACAGTCAAAAGGTAAAAGTGTCATAACATCGAATGACAAAACCAAAGCTCAAATTGTTAAAACTGACAATGTTAAACCTGTGAAAAAGAAAGTGTCAAAAGGTAAAACAATCAAGTTTGTGTCTGTAGGAACATTTGATATGAATGCATCTTATGGTAACCAAATTAATTCTAAGATCAAATCTAACTCTGGTCTGAAAACAGGTTCAGGTCCTAAGACTTCCGCTGTCAATGATAAAAGATTTGAATCAAAGAAGGTAACTAAACAAGATGGTTTATAATCGAACCAAGTTCCCAAGCAATCAAAATTTGATATCAAGCAATCAAAATCACAAACAAAATCTCCACAAAAGAACGCTGTTAACTTAAAACCGAACAAAACTGATAATGAATCATGAGTGGGTTCAACATCTAGAGTTAACAATCGGCTCTTTAAGATTAGCAAGAAACATTGTGAGATTTATGATCGTTATAATCATGTTACTGCTGAATGTTTCTTTAACAGGTACTGCGATTACTATGACAAAAGAAATCATTCTTTAGAAGAATGTTTTTATAACAAGTTTTGTGACATTTGTGAAAGGAGAAATCATGACACTGCAGATTGTTTCTTTCGGAAAAACTCATCAAGAGAAATGACTCCTTTTCCGAATTTTCAAAGAAATCAATCTTTTGGTTTTTAAAAATTTAACCAAAGTCATTCTCCTGATTTGAAAACTTTCAAACGAAACAATTCTGGTTTTAATGAACATTCATTCAGAAATGTGCAGGTTAACAGTTTTAAGCCGAGAGCTTTGATGGTGAGAAATCAGAAATTTGAAAATAACCTTGATCCTAAGTTAGAGGAGAGGTTCATTGCTTTAAGAAGAAAGCAAACAACTCAAGCCGTTGGGCGAAACAGTTTTCAACCAAATCTCTCAAATGAAACAAATTTTCAAAATCTACATTATCAACAAGTTACTGTTACAGATAGATTCGGAAAACCCAAGACCATGTGGGCCTGGGTTGACCAAACTAACTAGGTAATTGTTGAAATGCAGGTACGCCCTCGAAGATCTATCAACTCATGGTTTGTTGATAGTGGGTGTAGCCAGCATATGACAGGCAACCATGCCTTGCTTCAAGATTTTAAGCTAAAGAATGGTACACATGTTGCATTTGGAGGAGATGCTGGTGGAAAAATAACTGGAGAAGGAACCGTGTCAAATGGGGTCATTAGCTTTGATAAAGTCAACTACTGTGCACAGTTGAACTTTAATTTGCTAAGTGTATCTCAAATTTGTGACAAATCATATTCAATATTGTTTGATGATTCTTTTTGTTACATAATCAAACCAGGTTTCAAGATTGACAATGAATGGGTGGTGGTTAAAGCTCCAAGAGATCGTGATGTATACAAACTTGATGTGTCACAGATTGATGCTGAAACCGAAACCACATGTCTCATTGCGCGTGCATCAAATGATGAGAGTCAGCTTTGGCATAGACGACTAGGCCATTCAAACTTCAGAAACATGAACCGACTGGTGACTGGAAATCATGCTGTGGGAATACCGTCAAAGAAATTCTCAACAACTGATCTCTGTCCAACATGTTTGAAAGGAAAACAACACCGAATGTCTTTTAAGTCCAAGCCAGAACACTCCATTTCGAAACCCTTACAGATGCTACACATGGATCTTTTCGGACCAACAAATGTTCAAAGCAGCGGAAAGAAGTCTTATTGTTTTGTCATCATTGATGATTTTACTAGATTTTCTTGGGTTTATTTCTTGCATGTTAAATCTGAAACTGCTGAGTTGTTAAAAGAATTCATTATCAAAGTTGAAAATCAATTGGATAGTAAAGTAAAAATCTTGAGAAGTGATAATGGAACCGAGTTTAAAAACTCTAATGTCGATTTGTTTTGTGCAGAAAAAGGAATTGCTCGTCAATTTAGTGCTCCAAGAACACCTCAACAGAACGGTGTGGCGGAACGGAAAAATCGAACACTAATTGAAGCAGCAAGATCCATGCTTGCAGATGCCAAAATCCCTATCACATTCTGGGACGAAGCTATTGCTACTGCCTGCTTTGTACAAAACAGGACATTATTGGTTCAGGATAAACATAAAACATCTTATGAGTTATTGTTTGGAAGAAAACCGAATATTTCATACTTGAAAGCATTTGGTTGTCCTGTATCGATTTTAAATTTAAGTGATCATCTCGGTAAATTTGAGTCAAAATCTGACGATGGATTTTTTCTTGGTTACTCTTCTGTTTCAAAAGCTTATCGGGTTTTTAATAGCAAAACAAACACTGTTATTGAAACTATTAACGTAAAGTTTTTAGAAAATTCATTTCCGTCAGTGGCTCATGGTCCCGAATGGTTGTTTGATTTAGATTCGTTATCAAAATCTTTCAATTCTAACTTATTTGATTTTTCAGGAAAATCGAGTAAAGAATCAGGAGACTTGGGATGTTTCAGTGATGATTCTGATAATGACGATGATGGCAATCTCAATTCTGAGTATCCGTTCATGTCATTTCATAATCCTGATAATGGTGTATCCAATCAAGCTCCAGGTCCATCTGGTTCTCAAGAAGATCAAGAATCAAACATTTTTGGAAATGATGTGAATCCGCAAAATTCTCCTAATGATGGTGGATCTGTTCAAAATCAACCATCATCAGATTCGAATGTTGAAGTTGTTCCAGAATCTTTTGACTACTTCATCAATTCACCAGAACAAGTTCCTAATTTCATTCCGCATGCTTCTACAATTCTGCAAGATCTACCGAATCTGAATCAGTCTAATCTGGAGACACAAGTACAAGGTGATTCAATTCCAACTCATCGAGTTCACAGGAATCATCCTCTTTCTCAGATTATAGGACTGTTGAATCAGAGAACTATGAGAAGTCAGACAGAACATGCAAACGTTTGTCTTTATTCATGTTTTCTTTCTCAAGTGGTGCCGAAGAACATTTCAGAAGCGTTACAAGATAATAGTTGGATTGAAGCCATGCAAGAGGAGTTACTTCAATTTCGCAAACAAGAGGTTTGGAAATTAGTGGACTTACCTGAAGGAGAAAATGCGATTGGTACAAGATGGTTGTACAAGAACAAGCCAGATGAACGTGGCATTGTGGTCAGAAATAAAGCCAGACTTATTGCATAAGGTTACACTCAAGAAGAAGGTATTGACTATGAAGAAGTGTTTGCTCCGGTCGCTCGACTTGAAGCTATTCTCGTTTTTCTAGCGTATGCCTCTTTCATGAAGTTCAAAGTGTTTCAAATGGATGTAAAAGGCGCTTTTCTGTATGGACCAATTACCGATGATGTGTACGTCAGACAACCTCCAGGTTTTGAGGATCCTGAGTATCCACATCGTGTATACAAATTAAGCAAAGCTTTATATCGTCTACATCAAGCCCCAAGGATTTGGTACGAGACATTA
The DNA here is from genome assembly GCA_030867185.1 of Tagetes erecta. Taxonomy (NCBI): domain Eukaryota; kingdom Viridiplantae; phylum Streptophyta; class Magnoliopsida; order Asterales; family Asteraceae; genus Tagetes; species Tagetes erecta. The sequence goes on along the minus strand of CM061491.1, from coordinate 49,142,859 downwards.
TCTAAACATTTACTGGAACATGGTTTTACAAGAGGTCAGATTGATCCAACTTTATTCAAGTGTATGTGGATGATATCATCTTTGGATCAACAAGTCCATCCATGTGCAAAGAGTTTGAAGAGATTATGAAATCAAGATTTCATATGAGTTCGATGGGAGAGATCAATTTCTTTCTCGGATTGCAAGTCAAACAGTCAGCTGAAGGAATTTTTATCAACCAATCAAAGTTTGTTGAAAAGTTGCTGAAAAAGTTCAAGATGCAGGATTGTAAGAATATTCGAACGCCATCTGATGTGAATTTCAAGATACAGCCGGATCCAAAAGGCAAATCCGTTGATCAAACACTGTACAGATCAATGATTGGTTCACTGATGTATCTTACTGCATCAAGACCAGACATTATGTATGCTGTATGTGTGTGTGCCAGATATCAGTCTGATCCAAAAGAGTCGCAACTGGTTGCTGTTAAACGTATTTTCAGATACCTTAAAGGGAAACTGAATCTCGGGTTATGGTATCCTTATGAAGGCAATTTTGAATTATATAGTTATTCTGATAGTGACTTTGGTGGGTGTGCTCTTGACAGAAATCGACTACGGGTGGATGTCAATTTCTGGGTCCTAGACTTGTTTCTTGGCAATGCAAAAAGCAGACCAACGTTTCTGTATCCACAGCTGAAGCAGAGTATATCGCTGCATCTGCAGGATGTTCTCAAGTTTTTTTGGTTACAAAACCAATTGCTTGACTACGGGTTTAACTTTCTCAAAACTCCTATCTACATAGACAATACTGCTGCTATGTTCATTACTGCTAATCCTGTTCAACACTCAAAAACCAAACATATCGAAATTCGATATCATTTTCTCAGAGACAACTCTGAAAAAGGTTTAATAATTTTGATTAAGGTTCATACCGACAAACAACTGGCTGATCTTTTCACAAAATCTTTCTTGTCAGGACGGTTTGAATTCTTAATTCAATCCATAGGGTTAATCAACCATGATTGATTCTATTTTTATAAAACTCAAATACAAAAATATAAAATCTAAAAACCAAAAATAGAATAAGTCGATGTCATATATTGATTCCTTTGCCTTTTAGTTTATTGTCTTTGCATTGTGAGTGTGCATGAAAAAGAAAAGCAAACAAAAAGAATATAAAAAGCAAAAAGAAAAGAAAACATCATGTCATAAGAATCTATATTGCAAAAAGTGAGAAATGATAGTTACACTAGACATTATTTGTTTCATCATTTTATATAATAAAGACTGATGAATGTTAGTTGATGTGCGAGACAGCTCAGGCAATTAGACTGAAAAAGTAAGTTCATTGTTGACAAATCTAAACTTAATGATCTTTGTGTTAAGTTCCTTTGCTATACATGTCTAAATATATACCTTTGGATGCATTGCTTGTGATGATAGTTGTACATGATCGGGTAACGATGCAATCTATTCAGTGTGATGAACCGCATCGTGAGCTTCTTTGTTGTGGTATCCACAGACCTGAAGTCTCACATGAAGTCTCTTTTGAGCTTCAAGGTGCAGCAAAAGATTCCCAAAGTTGGAACAAAAAGAGTCCCAAATGTGGACCATCACCAAACAAAAATTCCTAAAAAGGAATTCAGAAGATTCCCAAGGGGAACGATAGGAAATTAAAATTCCAAAATGGAATTCAAAAGAAGTCCCAAAGTGGACCAAATCCGAATAAAACCCAGATTCCACACTGTTTATGACTGTAAGTGACCAGGTCTTTGTGCAATATGCATTCAGGTAGTGGTTGATGAGGATATATGTTGACATATGTATTCATGAGGGTCACATAAGTCATTTTAATCGAACCTTAATCTCATCATGATACTGAAAAAGTAAGTGTGTCAATTCGAGCTAATTGGTATGTTTTCATATCATCACTCAATCAAACATAAGTCAAATGTTTATTAAAAAATTGCAAAATATGTTCAGATAATGTGTGGTATGATCTCACTGCGATATCTTGATTCATTGCATTGCATATGTTTTTAGTTTAATGTGTGTGCTTTGTGTGTGCAGGCATATGGATTCTTTATTGACACATCGACATCCTTGTTAAACTTAAAATTTCAAGAAATTTCAAGTTTAGGGGGAGAAAAATTGAAGAAGAAAAATTGAATTACAAAAATCCAAAAATATTTGAAATAAGCGTGTTGAATGAAAGGATCATGTGGTTAATGAAAGCAAATGTTTTGGATGTGTTAAAAACAAACCTAAGGTCTTGTGATTTGTTTTCAGAAAATTGCTTCGGGATATAGAAATATTGGTTGTGCAAAAACATTTATGTGAGAAAAATCAAAGAAAATGAAAAAGGATTTATGAGAATTAAATTTGTTGCCCTAATTTCTATTTTTGATTATTTAATGTGACAAACCCTAATAAGGATGTCTTGTCTAATTAATATGTCGAGAATGTTTGCAGGTGCAATAAATGCAGTTGAAAAAGTCAACAGACGGAGAAAAGAGAAAAATCGTCTAAGTGTGTTGCCGGGTGAAGATATCAGACTTCACTATTTAGCCGGGTAATGAAGTGAGGTTGTTATCAGCCGGGTAATGAATGTCACTATTTAGCCGGGTAATGAAGTGATATGTGTATCAGCCGGGTGACTGAATGAAAGAAGGTAGCCGGGTGAAAGAAGAAATGATGCCGGGTGACAAGTTGTAAGTTACTACACTGCCGGGTGATGAAGTGTTAACACTGTGCAGCCGGGTAATAGAATGAAGATTCTATATAGTCGTGTAAGTGAAGACACTGTGTAGCCGGGTAAGTATGATAACTATACAGCCGGGTGATGAGAAAAGCTGTCACTGTACAGCCGGGTGATGAGAAAAGTTGTCACTATACAGCCGGGTGATGAAACACAGTATCACTATGCAGCCGGGTAATGAACATGAAGTCATTGTACAAGTCGGGTGAGGATAAGATATCTACTTTTCAGCCGTGTGATGGGTAAAACTAAAAACGAAGGTGTAGTTGTTCCTAACTCTGACCCGTCTCTACAATACTTGACCCGTCTCTATAGTGATTGACCCATCCAAGTGTTTTTACCTGTTAAAATGTTGACCCGTCCCAAGGTTGTGACCCATCCCAAAAACTGTGATCCGTCCCAACAGTACTTGACACGGCTCAACAGTACATGACCCGTCCAGGCTTATTGGGCTAAAATGTTTACCCGTCCAAAATGTTGACCTGTCCCATTAAGTTTGACCTAATTTTTCAATCAGTTGAATAACCCATATAAATACCCGCCTCTTCACAAACACTTATCATTTTTCACCAACAATTTCAAGCAAATTCCCTGTATCTCAAATCGTCGATATCATATTCAATCGATTGATTCTGTAACAAGTTTTATTGATTGAATAAGGTATATTGTACATGATTCGACCTTGATAAACCTACTGATTGATCGTAAAAACGAAATGTCGTGATGAACAGTAATTGTACATTGAATCGACACTTTGATTATGAGTGTTAAAACTTAAATCGAGTGTTGTAATAGGTGTAATAATTGTTAATCATCATGTTTCATCCATCAATTTACATCAAATTGCTTAAAACAACTGAATCAACTGAAACTTTCATATCACTATCGAACCGCCATTGATGAACTTTTGAATGTTCATATTTTTTTTTGATGTCAAAATGATGAATCATCTGTTATTGTGTGACAATTCGATGCTAAAACTGAACTAAAACATGTTATGCAACTTCATTATGCAAAATCATAAATTTGTGCTTAAGTGTTTAAACTGTTAAGTGTATATTTTACATGATCATTGATTCACAAAAGGTTTTGTTAAGCAAAATGATGATTATCAGTTTGTTAGACTAACTTAGGTGATAAATTATTGTGTGATTTGTTACATTGTGACATTATGTTTAAAATTTCTTATGCAAATTTCTGTTATTTGTGAATGAAAAGTCTAACACATGTGTCTTGATTTTGTCAAACCAGATGAATGATCTTAAGTTTGAGCCCAAGCACAATCTTGTTGCTATGTTAGATGAATCCATTCCAGAAGCAGAAGGATACAGAGACATGATCAGATTTCTTAGAAGAACAAAGTATGTTTATGCAATGTGTGCCAAGCCAATTGTGTATGCAAGACTTATAAAGAGTTTCTGGAGGACTGCTGAGGTGTTGACTGATGAAGCCGGAGTTACTGTGGTTAGAGGAAATATCACCAGACAGTTACAATTAACTGTATCTGAAGAGTCCATCCGGACTGCTTTAAGGATTGATGAAGATGAGATTGGTGCTTCTGATGAGCTAACAACTGCTGAATGTCAGACTTGCTTTATCAATATGGGTCATCCTCCCATATTTCCTAAGCAGCAGTTTGTTAGAGCTCGATTGGGAAAGGTGTGGAAGCTGTTATGCTATGTCATCCAGCAGTGTATGTCAAGGAGAAGTGCTGGGTTTGACAACTTTCCTTCAGACATTGCATCTCCTATTGTTGCAATTGCTGAGAACAGGCCTTTCAATATGTCGAAGTGGATCATGAAGGGCTTTGTTTTCAATCTGGTGAAAGGCAAGAGGTTCAAATTTCTGATGTATCCGAGATTCCTGCAACTGATGATCAATATAGCACATCCAATCATACGTGAAGAGGGTGTAAATGGAGATTTATTGGTGACTGAGGATATGAATGCTCTATCTTATAGGAAAATGAGTATTGGAAATGTTGCAGAGGTACAAATGTTTGATTATATGCTACATATATCAAACAATGATGAAGACATTGAAGAAGTGTATCATCACATTTCTCAAGGAGAAGTTGTAAATCCAGAAGAGCTGATTGATGAGTTGCCTGATGCCCTCAAGACTGAATCTGAAAGGGAAGAAGAAAGTGATTCTAAATCAGAATATGAGGATGATGAATCTGATCATTGATAGTCATGTATAGGTTGGACTCACCGGTATGTCGGTGTTATATCTTTTGTATGTATTTTGTATGTATTTTGTATTGTTCTGTACTAGCGAACCTACGGGCGAATCTATACAGTATAGTTTTTTGTGTTAGTTTTGACCGGGCGAACCTAATTGTGCCCGGCGAAACTATATGGTTCGCTAGATAGATTCGCTGTCAGCGAATCTATCAGCGAACCTAAGTCTGTTATATATTGTAACCTTATCTTCATGAAATGCAACTTGGACAAAAATCTTATCCAAACTCTTGTATCGTGTGTGTGTTTCCAGGAGGTGCTAGGAGCTTATATTAACTATCTTTGTAGTTTAATTACCTCTTGTTGTGTGGTTTTAATCTTGTTCTTGGTTGTTGGGTTATATGAGACTTTGTTGTTTGAGTCAAGAGTGTTTTGTTGTTATACAAGTCATTATAGCACTGAAATCACAATCTAGATGGACCAACAATATGGTATCAGAGCCTTAGTGCTCTTGATTGTTTCATCCTAGAGATTTTTGTGATGATTTTTGGGTGTTTGTGTCAAAACACTATTTGATTCTTTTCTGAACTGGTTTGTGTGTTTCTGTGTCGTATTTTGCTTGGGATTTGTCATATTTGGTCATAGGAAGCTTCTGAAACAAACGGGTCTACAAATTGTTATGTTTTGAAGCTGTTCTGTTAGTTTTCGTACTGAAACTGTTTTGTTCGTAACCCAGCGAACCTATTTGTTCTTCCAGCGAAACTGGTTGTTCATCCAGCGAATCTAGTACAAATCTTGTGTTCTGTGATTTTGTGTTTGTGGCTAGCAAATCTGACATTTTATCGAACGAAAGTTCACTTGTTTGGCTCATTGTGCAAGCGAAACTGCTGCCAAAATCATTTGAGCGAATCTGACAGCAAATTTGTCGAGCGAAACTGTGCTTGCTGGCCAGCGAATCTGTTTGGTTGTTGAGCGAATCTGCCAGTGAATCTGTTTGTTCTTTGGGCGAATCTAATCCAGCGAATCTATTTGTCTTCAGCGAATCTACAATCTGTTTAAAATTATGACTACATCAACTCTGAATATTAATGATCTGGATAGTGTTCAACCTAACAGGCCACCGAGGCTTGTTAGTGGTGAAAATTTTGAAGATTGGAAGAGGTGTTTGAAAGCTTTTTTCTACTACACTGACTATAATCAATGGGAGTCAATTGTAAATGGTCCGCACGTGCCAAAGACAGTTGAAGGAACCGTTACTACAATAAACACTGATCCAAGTACTTTCACTGAAGGAGACACCAAGCTGCTTGATCGTGACAAAAAGGCACTCGGGGCATTGACACTTTGTTTGCATCAGGATATTTACAACAGATTTGCTGAACACACAACTGCAAAAAGCTTGTATGATGCGTTGTGCGAGTTCTATGATGGTAATGAGGATTTGAAGTTGGATAGAAAGGCTCAAGCTGAGAAAGAGTTCAATTCTTTTGTGGGGTATTCGCAAGAAAATTTGACTGATATTACCAATCGATTTCTGTCTGTATCAAGTAACCTGAAAAAGTATGATGAGAAGCTGGGAAATCATGAACAAGTCACAAAGCTGTTGGATTCACTTCCTCCTCAATGGAGTCTTCAGATTAATTTGTTGAAACAAGAAAGAAACTTTCATGACTATAAGCTGATGGATGTTATAAACAAGCTGAAGTCATTTGATCTTGATGTGAAGAGAAGAGAATACAATCAGTCAATGATGGTTCCAAATATTCCTTCTCAGAATGCTGCACTTATTTCATCCGCTGCAAACTCTCATATCTACAGTGCTGCACCTGGAGGATCATCAAGTCACGTGTCTGTTAAATCTGTTGGTGCATCTACAAATGTTGGTTCAAGCTCAAATGCATCTGTCACCACTCAGATTCCATCTGACACCATGGCTTTGTTTGGAATGTTTGTTCATAGCTATGAAGCCCTTGTCGCTGGTGAGTTAAAGGGAAAAGGGATGACTGTTGAGATATGTATCAGGTGGATCCTGATGATCTTGAAGAAACCGACATCCAATGGCAAATGGCCATGCTTACTCTTCGTGCTAGACGGTTTATGGAAAGAACAGGAAGAAGAAGTTTTGGGAATCAGGGACAAAACAACAAGCTCGGGTATGACAAAGGGAAGCTGAGATGTTATAACTGTAAACAATTGGGTCACTTCAAAAGGGAATGTCCTTTACCAATTGTTACTGAACCAGTGAATTCTGGAAATCCGAGAACTGTTCCCGGTCAAGAAAGACTCGAGGAAGTGAAATCAAGGAATGAAACTGCACTGCTCACCAACTTTGATTGGAGTGCAGAAATTGAAGAGACAAAGGAGGAGATTAATCATGCCCTAGTTGATGAGATTGTTGAAAATGATGATAACTATATAAATTGCTTTGATCCTTTCAAAGAATTTTATGGTGAAGATGAGGAAGGAAAATTGGAGAAAGTTGATAAAGATCAATCAGATGCTATTGTTCAAGGGCATCTGAATCACTCGGGATTGGTATGTGAAGCCGCGGTAAATGAAATGAAGAATGATGAAAAGTCAAAGCTTAACTTGGAAGCCATGATTGAGAAGGCGAGGCTTGATGCTGTGGATGAATTCAAGAGGAACATTCCCTACTGCCAGTGTGATCGTGCCCTTGCTGCAGAAAAACTGGTAATTGGTCTTCCTTATGACGTTATTGAATATATGTGTTCATCTGCTTGCAAAATTCGTTTAATTGGCATATACAAAGCTAATAAATTGTTAATGTCAAACGAAAACGAATTAAAGAGAACTAACAAAGAGCTTAAATTAAGTGAATCAAAATATTTTGTCAAATTAAGAGAAGCTTTGAAAGAAAATGAACATTTAAAAAGATCTCTTTTGGAAAAGAATTGTGAAATAAACTATTTGACTGAGCAAGTCACTCTTGCTGAATTTGAAACAAGAAAACTCAAAAATAAACTGCAGCAATGGACAATATCTAGTATGAAAAGGGAGGAACTCTACAAGAAACAACGGGGGCTAGAATTAAGAGATTATACAGAATGAATCTAACAGTTTGCTTGCAGGTTTAAGTGGAGTAAATCTTAAAGAGGTTAGAGAGGATTACGCTTATGGTGGGAGTACTGGGCTTGGTTGTTCTAGCAGTAGTGAATGTTCTAATTCTGATTCCAAGAAGTCTGTTGAAGACATTAGTTTAATTAATTCTGTTTCTAGTGATGTGTTATATTCAGACAATTCTATGTTTAATAGTAATTTAGGGTGCACTACTTCAAACCCTAATGTGTTGAATGATGATCTGATTGAAAATAAGTGTGTGAATGACAAAGATGAACTTTCAGGTCATGTCTCTGAAAGTCAAACCAAAACAAACTGTTTTCAAAAGTTCTTTACTCCACAAATTCCGTCTTTCACACCAGTGAGAATTTCAAAACCTAAATCTGAATCTGAAAAGGTAAAAGTCACAGCAGGTAAATCAAAAGAGCCTTATGACTCTTACAGTGATTGCAATTCTCAACTGTCTGAATGTGACGAGGAAATTGAAATGGATAAAATTCTTGTTGATAAAGTTTCCAAAGTGGGTTTGAAATCTCATTGCTTTAAATATGGAAATATTGATCATACTGTTAAGCAATGCCCTAAGTTAGTCAAAAACAGTTCAAAGCAAAAATCTTTTGGAAAAAGATTAAACACGTTTGTAAATAATTTCTTTTGTAATTCGTCATCTGTTCCACCACCCAAGTACACAAAAGCTTGGGTGCCAATTTCAAAAGTCTAACTTCTATATATTTCAATAAATGTCAGGAACATTCAAGTGCCGTTGTAAATAGTCGTTGGCATATTGACAGCGGATGTTCCAGACATATGACAGGGTTGAAGGACCTGCTGACTAACTATCGGATTATAAATGGTGGATATGTTGCTTTTGCGGGAGACAAGAAAGGTGGTAAAATGATTGGTCAAGGAGAAGTCTTAAATGGTTCACTAACTTTGGAAGACGTCAACTATGTTCCTGAACTTGCATTCAATCTTCTCAGTGTATCACAAATCTGTGATAAGAATATCCCAGTGATGTTTCTTCCAAATGAATGTTTGTTCTTGAAGCCAGAGTTTTCTATTCCTGAAGAATTGGTGATCATGCGAGCTCCGAGACGAAATGATACATATATGCTGAGTATGGGATCAAAAGAATCAACTTCCACCGTGACCTGTCTCCTATCTAAAGCTTCATCTTTTGAATCTTTTCAATGGCATAGACGTTTAGGGCACATTAATTTTAAAATCCTAAATAAATTGGTTAAGAACAATTTGGTCAGGGGTTTACCACTTAAAGATTTTTCTGTGGTTGAGAAATGCATGGCTTGTGCTAAAGGAAAGCAGCACAAAAGGCCACATAAACTTAAAATTGAAAACTCTATCTCAGAACCCCTCGAATTGTTACATACTGATTTATTTGGTCCAATAAGTGTCAAATCTATTGCTAAGAAATCTTATTGCTTGGTTGTCACAGATGATTACTCTAGGTACACCTGGGTGATATTTCTGGCATTCAAGAGTGAGACTGCTGAAGAGCTAATAAAGCTGATTCCTCAAATCGAGGTTCTTGGAAAGCGAAAGGTTCAAGCCATCAGAAGCGATAACGGAACGGAATTCAGAAACCATATCTTCAACTCTTTCTGTGAACAACGGGGTATTCTCAGACAGTTTAGCGCCGCACGAACACCACAACAAAATGGTGTTGCTGAAAGGAAGAATCGAACTCTTGTGGAGGCTGCTAGAACTATGCTGATTGAGTCAAAGCTTCCAATTATTTTCTGGGCAGAGGCAGTGAATTGTGCAGCTTATGTTCTGAATCGGGTACTGATTGTCAAAGAAAAGATGAAGACATCTGTTAGGGCTATTTCCTAGTTAAGATTTACTTTGTATTTGTTTATACTTTTATGTATAGTTTAGGGTCTATTTTGTTATTTTCCCTAATATTGTAATTGTTGCTTAAAAGCATGTAGTGAGAGAGTGTGAGGAGAGAGGCTAGATCACTATTCACGTTAGAGAGAGAGCTAAGTGTGTGTGATTTATTTTCTCCTGCACTTGTACTACAAATCTGCTTTGATCATCAATATACAAAAGAGAATTATTAGTATGAATTGTGTTAATGATTAAACTGTGTTTGTGTATGAATTATTCTGATCATTGAGCGATATTATCGATCCAATTGAACCTATCAATTGGTATCAGAGCTGTTGGTATTGTGTTCTTCGCTATTCATCAAGCAAAACACTACAATATTGCTCAAAAATCATGATCTGAATGAATTGTTGCTGTTTTTATTTGTCATTTATCATCGCAATCACTTCTAATTCACAACGATTGTGCAAATTCCATCAGATTATCATCAGATCTGAGGAATTAAGAAGATTGAAAAAGTTACTGTTCGATCGAATTTTGCTCAAATTCATCAAAATTTGATCATGTTTTGGATTTATTGAGATTAGGGATTGATAATCGGACCATTTCACTGCTTGTGTGTGAATTTTGAAAGAATTGGACAAGTTTTTGACAAACCCAGAAAAATTCTCATGATGAAGATGATGAACAGTATGAACTTGGTTGAAGATTAACTTGCTTGGTGATAAAATTTGACTTAGACAATTTCCTTTGGACTTAGATTGAAGAACAATTAGGTCCTGTGCAGCCGTGTAAAGGATTTTGTGCTAGACGGGTAAAGAATTTGACGAGGAAAAAGTGTCACTGTTCAGCCGGATCAACTATTGTTGTGCCGGGTAATACACTGTTACGCCGGGTGATTAATAATTTCAGCCGGGTGATAAACAACTTTGTAGCCGGGTAAACAACTCTGCCGTGTGATCGACAACTGTTCAGCCGGGTAAAGCTTTTTGCCGTGTCAAGATTCAAGCCGGGTCAAGTTATCTGCCGTGTGAAGTTATTTCTTGTTGTCGGGTAACTGTTCTGCCGGGTAAAGAATCCAAGACTTACAACTGTTGAGCCGTGTGACTGTTTAGACGGGTGAAGACTTTTCTCTGCCGGGTGAAGAACAAAGCTACTGTTTAGCCGGGTGAAGAAGGATTTTTCACTGTTCAGCCGTGTGACTCAATTTTAGTTGTTTTAATCCTTGTTTTCTTATCTTGTCATTAATTACTTGTCTTTATTTTAGTAGTTTAACTATTTCTTTTCAAAATTAACAAAAACCAAAAATATTTTCTTTAAATTTTTTTTAAATAAAATGGCACCTAATGATGATTTTGATAACCATGTTCCTAGACTTGTCAATCGTGCAGATTTCAAGAATTGGACGCTTAGACTAAAGCATCATCTTTGCTCAATAGACAATGATCTGTGAAAGTCAATTGAAAAGGGTCCTCACATACCTACACAGACAGCTCCAGATAGTGCAAGTACCTACACCAAGGATTCTACTAAACCTTATCTAGAGGATAATTTGTCAGCAGAAGATTTGAGGAAAGTGAAGAATGATTGCAAAGCATATTCTTTGATGTGTAAGGGATTGCCACTACAAGTACTGTCAAGGTTGGACACCTATCAAACAGGTTATACATTGTTCAAGGCTTTGAAGTCTATTTGTGAAGGAGGTGAACAACTCAGGAGTCTCAAGAAACAAAAGTTGAAGAGACAGTTGGAGTTATTTGAACACATTGCTGGAGAATCAGTGCACCAAATGATGAATAGGTTTGTTCATCTAACTACTGAAATGACCAATGCAGGTGCAAAGACAGATCTCCAAGATCTGAATGACAGATTGTTATGTGCACTTCCATCATCATGGAAACAGACTGTGACTTTACTGAAACATACTGAGAAGTTTCCGATGGATCTAGATTTGCTCATTGCAAAGATAGAGGAAGTAGAGATTGATGAAGGTTCTAGAAACAATGATAGAACTGGTTCACATGCACAATACAAATATATTGTGAATCCTGCTAATACTGTGGAGAATGCTTTTCTTGCACAAGATGCAACAAAGTTTGAAGATGAGGGTGATTTATTTGTGGGCGCAAGTTTTTATACTGGTTCATCATACTTTCCAAGCTCGCCAACTTATTCTCAACCTCAATCTCCACCAAGAGCTCAAGTTCAAAGTCAGAATCTGAAGAATCAAGCAGAAAGTCAAAGTTCGAATGTTCAAGCAAAGGTAAAAGATGTGATGAACATCTTGTTACAAGATGACGAGACCAAAACTGCCTTTACAGCTTTTATGGCAAGTTTTCAAGCATACCAGGGAAGTCACTTAAGTCAAATGGACGTTGTTCTTCAAGACTTATTTGAGATGGATCCTGATGACATTGAGGAAATGGATTTAAACTGGCAGATGGTGATGGTTGCATATAGAACACAAAAGCATGCATATGTTAACCGAAGCTACAAGCCTCATGCAAACAAGACAGTTGGATTTGACAAATCAAAGGCCAGATGTTTCAACTGTAACTGCTATGGTCATTTTTCAAGGGAATGTAAAGCTCCTAAGAATCAGAATTACAACGACCAAGCTAGTTCAAGTAATCAAGGTCAAGGTCAAAGCTCACAACAGTCTTCAAGCTACCAAAGCAGAAATCAACCTTTCTTTCAGAAACCATATCAAAGGCACTGGTGGTCAGTGTAAAAGACGGATATGATTGGAGCGCATATGCAGAACAATTCACATCTGATCTTACATCGAATTTGGCACTGGTAGGTGAAATCGAAGAGGATTGGTCAGAAGAAGGAGATATCAAGGTGATTGATACTGTGAGTGAAGATTCAGAGGAATATGACTGGAGTGCAAAGTCTGATCCTGTTGATGAATCTGAGTCAGAAATTGCGCTGATGGCTACATCCAGTGAGTCTTCATCGTCTTCCGAACAACCAAAGGTTAGTACTGATTTACCCCCTAACTATGTTCCTTTACCTGCTGATGTGAAAGAAAGGTTATGTTCAGAACAATGCATTCAACAAGTAGAACATTATCGAACTCATTCATTTAAAATTGGTGATAAATTAAGCAAACATGAGAAAATTCATGAACAACTTAAAATTGATCACAAAATTTCTGATGAGAAGATTTTGTCACTTAAAGAATCATGGAACAAAACCTTAAAGGAATTGGAACTGGTAACAAAACAACTTGAAGAAATGACAAAGAACTTTGAACAAGAGAAAGTTGCTCATGCTGTCACACAAGTTGAATTAACAAAGGTTAAAAGTTGTAAAACAATGGTGAAACAACTTGTGAGTGAAAGAGGTAACAAAACCAAAACAGGGTTGGGTTTCACTCATGAACCAATGCCTAATTCAATCACACAAACTCTACCTGAAAACTTCAATGAATTTGATCATTCACCTGAAAATGAACGAAAATTCAAAGAAATTCAAAGAAGTAAATCTGAATCCGAAGGATCTGAGGTGTTGATTGAAAGTTTGAAAGAAGAAGATGGTGTGACCACTGAAGCTGATGATGAAGCTAGCAACAAATCAGAGCCTGTTCTGATCCAACTTGTTGAATATCCGGAACTGAATCCGAAGTCGGAAGAAAAAGTGAAGGATGAAGGTGAATTTTCGGGATACAATGATCCTGAATACATCCAGTGGAAGAAGGAACAGAAAGCGCAAGTTGCTGATCAACTGATCAAGAAGCAAGAAGTGAAAAAGACTGAAGTTTCGAATACAAAAGTGCAGAAATTAAAATCAAAAATCAATCAAGCTGAAACGAAACAGTCAAAAGGTAAAAGTGTCATAAAATCGAATGACAACACCAAAGCTCAAATTGTTAAAACTGACAATGTCAAACCTGTCAAGAAGAAAGTGACAAAAGGTAAAACAATTAAGTTTGTGTCTGCAGGAACTTTTGATCTAAACGGATCTTATGGTAAACCAATCAATTCTTCAATCAAATCTAACTCTGGTCTGAAAACAGGTTCAGGTCCTAAGTCTTCCGCTGTCAATGATAAAAGAATTGAATCAAAAAGGTTAACCAAACAAGATGTGTTAAAATCGAACCAAGTTTCCAAGCAAGCAAATTCACAATCAAAATCTCCACAAAAGAATCAAGTTAATCTAAAACCGAACAAAACTGATAATGAATCACGAGTGGGTTCAACATCAAAAGTTAACAATCGGCTCTTTAGGATTAGCAAGAAACATTGTGAGATATGTGATCGTTATAACCATGCAATTGCTGAATGTTTCTTTAACAGGTACTGCAGTTACTGTGACAAAAGAAATCATTCTTCAGAAGAATGTTTTTATAACAAATTTTGTGAAATTTGTGAAAGGAGAAATCATGACACAAAGGATTGTTTCTTTCGAACAAACTCATCAAGAGAAATGACGCCATTTACAAATTTTCAAAGAAATCAATCATTTGGTTTTCAAAATGTTAATCAAAGTCATTCTCCTGTTTTGAGAAAGTTTAATCGAAACAATTCAGTTTCTAATTTGCAGGTTAACAGTTTTAAACCAAGAGCTTTGAGGGTAAGAAATCAAAAGTTTGAAAATAACCTTGATCCTAAGTTAGAGGAAAGGTTCATTGCTTTGAGAAGGAAGCAATCAATTCACGCCAATGAGCGAAACAGTTTTCAAAATCTCTCAAATGAAACAAATTTTCAAAATCTTCATTATCAACAAGTTACTGTTACAGATAGATTCGGAAAACCCAAGACCATGTGGGCCTGGGTTGACCAAACTAACTAAGTGATTGTTGAAATGCAGGTACGCCCAAGAAGACCTATCAACTCATGGTTTGTTGATAGTGGGTGTAGCCGGCATATGACAGGCAACCATGCCTTGCTTCAAGACTTTAAGCTAAAGAATGGTACACACGTTGCATTTGGAGGTGATGCCGGTGGTAAAATAACAGGAGAGGGAACTGTATCAAATGGGGTCATTAGTTTTGATAAAGTCAACTACTGTGCACAGTTGAACTTTAATTTACTAAGTGTATCTCAAATCTGTGATAAATCTTATTCAACTCTATTTGATGATTCTTTCTGTTACATTCTTAAACCAGGTTTCAAGATTGACAATGAATGGGTGGTGGTTAAAGCTCCAAGAGATCGTGATGTATACAAGCTGGATATGTCACAGATTGATGCTGAAACCGAAACTACTTGTCTCATTGCTCATGCATCAAATGATGAGAGTCAGCTTTGGCATAGACGGCTGGGCCATTCAAACTTCAGAAACATGAATCGACTGGTGACTGGAAATCACGCTGTAGGAATACCATCAAAGAAGTTCTCTACAACTGATCTCTGTCCAGCATGTTTGAAAGGAAAACAACACCGAATGTCTTTTAAGCCCAAGCAAGAAAACTCCATTTCAAAACCCTTGCAGATGCTACATATGGATCTTTTCGGACCAACAAATGTCCAAAGCATCGGAAAGAAGTCTTATTGTTTTGTCATCATTGATGATTTTACTAGATTTTCTTGGGTTTATTTTCTGCATGTTAAATCTGAAACTGCTGAGTTGTTAAAAGAATTCATTATCAAAGTTGAAAATCAGTTGGATTGTAAAGTGAAAACTTTGAGAAGTGATAATGGAACAGAATTTAAGAATACTAATGTTGATTTGTTTTGTGCAGAAAAAGGAATTGCTAGACAATTTAGTGCTCCAAGAACGCCTCAACAAAATGGGGTTGCGGAACGGAAAAATCGGACACTGATTGAAGCAGCAAGATCTATGCTCGCAGATGCCAAAATCCCTATCACTTTTTGGGACGAAGCTATTGCTACTGCGTGTTTTGTGCAAAACAGAACATTATTGGTTCAGGATAAAAATAAAACATCTTATGAGTTATTATTTGGAAGAAAACCGAATATTTCATACTTGAAAGCATTTGGTTGTCTTGTATCGATTCTAAATTTAAGTGATCATCTCGGGAAATTTGAGTCAAAATCTGACGATGGATTTTTCCTTGGTTATTCGTCTGTTTCTAAAGCTTATCGAGTTTTTAATAGCAAAACAAACACTGTTATTGAAACTATAAACGTAAAGTTTTTAGAAAATTCGTTTCCGTCAGTGGCGCATGGTCCCGAATGGTTATTTGATTTAGATTCGTTATTAAAATCTTTCAATTCTAACTTATTTGATTTTTCAGGAAAAACGAACAAAGAATCAGGCGACTTGGGATGCTTTAGTGACGATTCTGATAATGACGATGATGGCAATCTTAATTCTGAGTATCCATTCATGTCATTTCATAATCCTGATCATGTCAAATCCAGTCAAGATCCGGGTCCTTCTGGTTCTCAAGAAGATCAAGAATCAAATATTCTTGGTGATGATGTTAATCCGCAAAGTTCTCCTAATGATGGTGGATCTGTTCAAAATCAACCATCATCAGATCCGAATGTTGAAGAGATTCCAGAATCGTTTGATTATTTCATCAATTCACCGGATCAAGTTCCTAATTTCACTCCGCATACTTCTACCATACTACAAGATCTACCGAATCTGAATCAGTCTAATCTGGAGAGTCAAGTGCAAGGAGATGACATACCAATTCATCGAATTCACAAGAAACATCCTGTCTCTCAGATTATTGGACCATTGAATCAGACAACTACAAGAAGTCAGACTGAACAAGCAAACGTTTGTCTTTATTCATGTTTTCTTTCTCAAGTGGTTCCAAAGAATATTTCAGAGGCGCTGCAAGATAATAGTTGGATTGAAGCCATGCAAGAGGAGTTACTTCAATTTCGCAAACAGGAAGTTTGGAAATTAGTGGACTTACCTGAAGGAGAAAATGCAATTGGTACAAGATGGTTGTACAACAACAAGCCAGATGAACGTGGCATTGTTGTGAGAAACAAAGCAAGACTTATTGCACAAGGTTACACTCAAGAAGAAGGTATTGACTATGAAGAAGTGTTTGCTCCGGTCGCTCGACTTGAAGCTATTCGCGTTTTTCTAGCTTATGCCTCTTTCATGAAGTTTAAAGTGTATCAAATGGACGTCAAAGGCGCTTTTCTGTATGGACCAATTACAGATGATGTATATGTCAGACAACCTCCGGGTTTTGAAGATCCTGATTATCCTCATCGTGTATACAAGTTGAGTAAAGCTTTATATGGTGTACATCAAGCTCCAAGGATCTGGTACGAGACGCTATCTAAGCATTTACTAGAACATGGATTTACAAGAGGTCAGATTGATCCAACTTTGTTTATGAAGAGGGAGAATGAAGATCTTTTATGTGTTCAAGTATATGTGGACGATATTATTTTCGGATCAACCAGTGCGTCCATGTGCAAAGAATTTGAAGAAATCATGAAGTCACGATTTCAGATGAGTTCGATGGGGGAGATTAATTTCTTTCTTGGATTGCAAGTTAAACAATCAGCTGATGGAATTTTTATCAACCAATCAAAGTTTGTTGAGAAGTTGCTGAAAAAGTTCAAGATGCAAGATTGTCAGACTATTCGAACTCCATCTGATGTGAACTGCAAGATACAGCCGGATCCGAAAGGCAAATCCGTGGATCAAACACTATACAGATCGATGATTGGTTCACTGATGTATCTTACTGCATCAAGGCCAGACATTATGTATGATGTATGTGTGTGCGCAAGATATCAGTCTGATCCAAAAGAGTCGCACCTGGTTGCTGTTAAACGTATTTTCAGATACCTAAAAGGGAAACCGAATCTTGGGTTATGGTATCCTTATGAAGGCAATTTTGAATTATATAGTTATTCTGATAGTGACTTTGGTGGGTGTGCTCTTGACAGGAAATCGACTACTGGTGGATGTCAATTTCTGGGTCCTAGACTTGTCTCTTGGCAATGCAAGAAGCAGACCAACGTTTCTGTATCCACAGCTGAAGCAGAGTATATCGCTGCATCTGCAGGATGTTCTCAAGTTTTGTGGTTACAAAACCAATTGCTTGACTACGGGTTTAACTTTCTCAAAACTCTGATAGTTCTCGAGGGAGCGAGCTTGGATCTAGATCTGAGATTGTTTGATGATGTTGTTTGCGATCAGTGATGCGGAATCTCACTGATCACGTATTGATGCTTGAATGTTCATGAAGATCAATGCAAAGTATGATGAAGATGATGATAATTAGAATAGGTGAATTGTATTAGATCAAAGGATGTTACAAGAGAATATGACTAACAAGAATAGGCAACTCTCTTAACAAATGACCTAGGTGATGGTATTTATAGTCCATACCATTCACCTTACAAAGTAACCTAAAAGACGTGCAATTAAGCACAAAACGATTACACAAATATTCTAAGACAAATACAAATTATTAACGTCTTCACCCGTGCTTGCTCGTGATGATGCTCGATATCTTCACTCGCTTATATTTGGAAAGTGACATCTTCAAATAACCCCAACAGTACTCCCCCTAAGATGACACTTTACAAATCCGACATATCAGCTTAAATCTTCATGTGGCGAGCATAGAGAGCAACTTAAAGTTTTGGTATGCATTATCTTCAAGAGGACCCAACAGTACTCCCCCTAAGATGATGCTGCCAAAAATCTGTCTTTCAACAAGCAATCTGCATCCTTCTCTCCCTTTTGAGTTACATCAGAGGCTATGGAAAGAAATTAGCAGAGAGTAGATTCCGGTGAATCAATATATCAGCAACGGGATCTTCTTCAACGGTTGAAGTAGAATGAGAAGACTTCTTTGACTTAGAATACTCCCCCTCAACTTTTTCTTTCGAGGTTAACGGGATCTGTGTATGAGATATTAAGAGGAGGATTCTTAACACTCAGCAATCTGACTTGGAAATCTTTGGACTGGAATCAGGCTTGAACAGGAACATCTTCAAGTCGCGTGGAAGCTTGTTCTGCAATGGAAACTGTTCCTGCAACTCAAAGAAAAACATTAAAACTCAGGCAATAATGTGCATTTATCATCAATGTAAAGATTAAGTTCTCAACCGGATGAGATATTGCTTGATGAACAACTCCTACATCAATAACATATGTTAAACTGTCAACACAAAAGAAAAAGATTAAAAAAAAAAAAAAAAAAAAACTTTTTGTTCTTTTTGAATTTTTTTTTTTTAATGTTTTTGATATTTTTTTTGGAATTTTCTCTTTACATTCTGAATCTTTAACCTGCAATGAGATCATACCAGCAATTAATCCAACACATGTTTTGCAGTTTTAAGAATAGACATTTGAATTGTGAAATAACTGAGTGATGAATTGTTGAACAAATCAATTAGCTCAAAGTGACACACTTACTTTTTCTATTCTTGATGATCAATTAGGTTGATTAAGAATAAGTTTTGAGTGACCCATACTTTGCACATTAGAAAGTTATACACCTCATCTAAATATCCTGAGAACAATTCAACACGTCAGGTCACTTACAATCATAAACAGTGTGGAATTTGGGTTCTATTTGGATTTGGTCCACTTTGGGACTTCTTTTGAATTCCTTTTTGGAATTTTTCTTTTTCCTATTGTTCCCCTTGGGAATCTTCTGAATTCCTTTTTGGAATTTTTGTTTGGTGTTGGTCCACATTTGGGACTCTTTTTGTTCCATTTTGGAATCTTTTGCTGCATCTTGAAGCTCAAAAGAGACTTCGTGTGAGACTTCAGGTCTGTGGGTACCACAACAAAGAAGCTCACGATGCGGTTCATCACACTGAATAGACTGCATCGTTACCCGATGTAATTTGGATTCTTCACTGGATATTTATTTGATTTGTATAAACGTTTCAGATGCACTAAGACGTTTCAACCACAAAAACTCATTAGAATTTAGTTAAATCATCATAAAATATACTTGTTCAGTATAATTGTCTGAGCCGTCTCGCACATCAATTTTCACGCTTCAGTCTTTATTGTTTAAAATGATGCGTTGAATAACTCTAGTGTACTATCATTTCTCATGTACGTGCAAGTAGATTCAACATATTTTTGGATTTTTCTGATTTTATCATTTTTTTTTTATCATTTTTTTTTTTATCATTTTTTTTTTTTTAATAATGATTTCTCCCCCTAAACTTTTAAATTTCTACGAAAATTGAAAGTTTAATGAAAAGAAAATGGCAGATATGTTATCAACGTATGAAGAGTGCATGCAATATACTTAATCTAAACAGACGAAATGAAACATCGGTTGTTTCTTGCACTGCCATCATTGTTTGATTTTTGAAAATGTTTTTAAAAATTCCTTCAATGATTCCTTTTTGTTTCCAACTCCGTTTGGCGTCAGTTGCATCGAAAACATCATGAACAAGATTCGGTATCTTGTCATGATAAGGGATCAGCCACAGTCTTCTTTTCTTTGTTTGACCGGCCTCCATAACTGTCCCTAACACACTAACAAATCAGTTAGAGGTAATGACCCAAACCATTTCGGTTTTGGGTCGTCCAAATTCATCAACATAAGAGATATTCTCATAAGTGCAAGGAATACCTTCAGGTGGTGGTTCTGATGATACAATGTAATTTGTACCTTCATCTTCTTTCATGGATTGTTTGTCAAAAGAGTAATTATAGTCATTTTCAAACAAATTGTTAATTTCATTTAAAAACAGGTTTTGTTGACTATATTTCTTATTCAAAGATTGATTCACTATTGGAATCATTTTATCATTTAAATCATGATTTCCCTTTTTGTTTTTGACAAACTTTGGTTTCCATGAATCATTGACATGTTGATTTTCATCAAACGAATGTCTATGATTAGATCTTTTAAAGTTAGAAAAATACCTGGAAGGGTATGCACATGATGAACTTCTTTGGACTGACCTTCTCGGCTTGTAGTAGCACTCGGATGTGTTGTGATTTACCATGTCACAGAAAGAACAGTACTTGTTGTAGTAACATTCCATTGTGTCGTGGTTGTACATCTGACAGTTGGTGCAGTACTTGCTGTAGTAGCATTCCGATGTCATGTGATTGTACATCTCACATATCTCGCAGTACTTCTGATAAGCCTTGAAGGGAGACTTCTTTCCTTTCTTCTGAGAAGTCTTTGCTGTTGAAGATTGTTGTTTCTGAGAAGCTTTGACCTCTGAATCTTGTTGAATCTTTCTTGAAGGAGCTGGAGTCTTGAACTTGTCACCTTTTGACCCAAAAGGAAAGACACCTTGACTGTAAATACAATCTGAGATATGATGAGTTTCAGAGTCACAGATTAAACAGTATACGTCACTGTTTGAATCACTCGGGGATTCGGAATCTTGAGTCTTTGAAGTAGAAGGAGTCTGTGGTGTAGAATCAGATGAAGCGCCCTTTGTCTTGTTCTTCTTGGCTTTGCTCTTCTTTCTTCTAACCTTCTTCTTCTTCTTCTTCGATTGAAACTCTTCTGTCTTTTCTTCTTCTTCTTGAGAAGATAGTGATCCAACAATTCCGGTTGGCACTAATCCCTCATCTTTCTTTTCAACAGACTTTCCTTTTTCGACTTCTTCTTTGATAAACACAAGATCAGATTGTGATCTGTTGAGTTTATCAGTGAGCTCCATGAGCTGAACATTCAGATTATGCTTTTCGGTAAGCATTGAATCAACATTCTGTGTAAGAGATTTGAGTCTATCTTCACACAATTGGTGATCTTTTTGTAGACTTGCATGCTTCTCTTGTTCTTCTTGCAGTTTGTTTTTCAGAGTGTTGTTCTCTGAATTGAACATCTCAGACAACTTCTTCAACTTTAGAATCTCTTCTTGCAAATCTTTGATCACACTTGATGAGTGTTCATTTGATTTTGCAGCTTCGTTTCTGATGTTCATTGCTTCTTTTTCTTTTTGTTTGAGTGAAACTTCAAGAGATGTGATTCTTTGATCAGATATTTCATGCTCTTCTTTCAGATTCTTGTGCATTTGCTCTTCCTTCTTGAGTTTATCACAAATCTTGAAAGAGTATATTCTGTAGTGTTCAACTTGTTGAAAACATTCTTTGGTGCACATCTTTTCTCTGACTTCAATTGGCATTTCAACATAAGAACTGTTCTCATCTTTCTTGATTTCCTTTTCAGACATCAATTTCTCCATTTCTGATTTCAATTGAGCAATTGTCTCATCTTGCTTTGCAATGGTTTCTGACAAGTTGCTAATTTCTTTATCTTTCTTTTCAATCTCTTGAATGGAAACAACATCATTGTTTTCACTCCAATCATATTCTTCTTCATCTTCCTGATTGTCATGAGAATTTGCTTCACTCACAAGAGCAAGTTTTGTGTTTTCATTAAAGTCTCTTCTCTTTTGATCACAAGCTTTGGCTACTTGAAGATATGTTGTTTCAAACATATGATTGAATTCTGTAATAAATTCATTGATATCTTCTCTTTTATTTTCTTCTCGGATCACGGTGAACATGCCCGTTGACATTTTTCTTGAATTTTCAAAGTCATTTTCATGATTTTTCTGGGAAGTCATGGTGGCTAAAAATGACTAATTTGAAATTTTGGAAAAATGAAATTTTCGATTTTCCAGACTTTTTTTTTTTTTTTTTTTTTTTTTTTTAGAATCGGGTCACTGTTGGGACGGGTAAACAACTTGGGACGGCTGAACAGTGCTTCACCCGGCAGAACAGTGCTTCACCCGGCTGTACAGTGCTTCACCCGGCTGATAAGTGTCTTCACCCGGCTGAACAGTGCTTCACCCGGCTGAACAGTGTCTTTACCCTGCTGAACAGTGTTTCACCCGGCTGAACAGTGTTTCACCCGGCTGAACAGTGCTTACACGGCTGAACAGTGTTTTTCTTCCTTTTCACCCGTCTGAACAGTGATTTCTTCTTCACCCGGCTGAATAGTGAATCTTTTCTTCTTCACACGGCTGAATAGTGTATTTTTCTTCTTCACCCGGCTGAATAGTGAATCTTTTCTTCTTCACACGTCTGAATAGTGTATCACCCGGCTGAAAACTTCTTCAAATCTTCATATCAGATTGACTTTTTAAAGTCAAAATTGTGATGAACACAAGATCAATTCTTCAATTTTTGTTGTTTTTGTTCAATTCAATGCTTGTATTAGCTGAGGAATGATGTTTCTAACACTCCTTCAAAGTATTACACCTTGAATCTGGCTAAATCTCCTTCAGATCTGGGTTTTTTGTGATGAACACAACTAGTGGGTTTTGACAAAAATGACAAAATATGGATTGAAATCAACAAATCTGAATGGTTTGATCATGAACGAGGCTTAGGATTATGATTTCTAACATATCTCAATCATCAATTTCTCAAATCATCAACAAAATTTCGGATCTTAATTTTGAGCAGTGAATATGACGAACATGAACAATTTCTTCAAAAACTCAATCAAATCTTCACCAATTGATCTCAAACTTTGCAGTTCTTTACACAAACATGAATCAAAGCTAATGGTAGCTAAAATTCCATCAATAACAACAACAATCAAAGATCACCCAACAGCTCTGATACCAATTGATAGTTCTCGAGGGAGCGAGCTTGGATCTAGATCTGAGATTGTTTGATGATGTTGTTTGCGATCAGTGATGCGGAATCTCACTGATCACGTATTGATGCTTGAATGTTCATGAAGATCAATGCAAAGTATGATGAAGATGATGATAATTAGAATAGGTGAATTGTATTAGATCAAAGGATGTTACAAGAGAATATGACTAACAAGAATAGGCAACTCTCTTAACAAATGACCTAGGTGATGGTATTTATAGTCCATACCATTCACCTTACAAAGTAACCTAAAAGACGTGCAATTAAGCACAAAACGATTACACAAATATTCTAAGACAAATACAAATTATTAACGTCTTCACCCGTGCTTGCTCGTGATGATGCTCGATATCTTCACTCGCTTATATTTGGAAAGTGACATCTTCAAATAACCCCAACAAACTCCTATTTACATAGACAATACTGCTGCTATGTTCATTACTGCTAATCCTGTTCAACACTCAAAAACCAAACATATCGAAATTCGATATCACTTTTTAAGAGACAACTCTGAAAAAGGTTTAATAATTTTGATTAAAGTTCATACCGACAAACAACTGGCAGATCTTTTCACAAAATCCTTTTTGTCAGGCCGGTTTGAATTCTTAATTCAATCCATAGGATTAATCAATCATGATTGATTCTATTTTTCTAAAAATATAAAATCCAAAAATATAATAAGTTGATGTCAAGTATTGATTCCTTTGTCTTTTATTTTATTGTTTTGCATTGTGTGTGTGCATGAAAAAGAAAAGCAAAAACAAAATATAAAAGCAAAAGAAAAGAAAATATCATGTCATAAGAATCTATATTGCAAAAAGTGAGAAATGATAGTTACACTAGACATTGTTTGATACATCATTTTTAAATAAAGACTGATGAATGCTAATTGATGTGCTAGACAGCTCAGGCAATTAGACTAAACAAGTAAGTTGATTGTTGACAAATATAAACTTAATGATCTTTGTGTTAAGTTCCTTTGTTATACATGTCTAGATATATATCTTTTGATACATTGCTTGTGATGATAGTTGTGCATGATCGGGTAACGATGCAGTATATTCAGTGTGATGAACCGCATCGTGAGCTTCTTTGTTGTGGTACCCACAGACCTGAAGTCTCACACGAAGTCTCTTTTGAGCTTCAAGGTGCAGCAAAAGATTCCCAAAGATGGAACAAAAAGAGTCCCAAATGTGGACCATCACCAAACAAAAATTCCAAAAAGGAATTCAGAAGATTCCCAAGGGGAACGATAGGAAATAAAAAATTCCAAAATGGAATTAAAAAGAAGTCCCAAAGTGGACCAAATCCGAATAGAACCCAGATTCCACACTGTTTATGATTGTAAGTGACCAGATTTTGTGCAATATGCATTTCAGGTAGTTGTTGATTAGGAAATATGTTGACATATGTATACATGTGGGTCACATAAGTCATTCTAATCGAACCTTAATATCATCATGATACTGAAAAAGTAAGTGTGTCAACTCGAGCTAATTGGTATGTTTTCATATCATCACTCAATCAAACATAAGTCAAATGTCTATTCAAAACTTGCAAAACATGTTCAGATAATGTGTGGTATGATCTCACTGCGATATTTTGATTCATTGCATTGCATATGTCTCTATTTTAATGTGTGTGCTTTGGGTGTGCAGGCATATGGAATCATTATTGACACATCGACATCCTTGTTAAACTTAAAAAATTTCAAGAAATTTCAAGTTTAGGGGGAGAATAAATTGAAGAAGAAAAATTGTTTGCAAAAATCCAAAAATATTCTGAATAAGTGTTTTGAATGAACAAGATTATGTGGTATGAAAAGCAAAGGTATTGGATGTGTTAAAAACAAACCCAAGGTCTTGTGATGTGTTTTTCAGAAATTGCTTCGGGATATAAAAATGTTGGTTGTGCAAAAACAAAAACGTTTTTTCAAAAAGAAAAAGAAAAAGGAATTTAATTTGAATTAATTTTATTGACTTGTCTTATGTTGTTGATAATTAATGTGACAAAATTTTTTAAGGATATCTTGTCTAATTAATGTGTCGAGAATGTTTGCAGGTGCAATAAATGCCGTTGAAAAAGTCAACAGACGAGGAAAATCGCTCAAGTGTTATAGCCGGGCAAAGATATCAGAAACAACTGTTTTGCCGGGTAATGAACACACTGTTCAGCCGGGTAAAAGTTGTGAGTTTGATACAAGCCGGGTGATTGAGAAAAAGAAGTGAAGCCGGGTGAAGATATTATGACTACTGTACAGCCGGGCAATGAACATGTCAAAACTATGCCGGGTGAAGAAGTCATAGATATCTGCCGGGTGACAAGTTGTGTCACTATACAGCCGGGTGAAGAAATGTTGTCACTATACAGCCGGGTAAAAGAAATAAGTCTTATCTTGCCGTGTAAGTGTATAACACTGTGTTGCCGGGTAATAGTGGAAGCAACTATGTTGCCGTGTGAAGAAGAAAGCATGCCGTGTGATGAAGAAAATCATGCCGGGTGAAAGAAAAGCATGCCGGATGAAAGAAAAGCAACTGTGCTGCCGGTTAATGAAGAAAATCATGCCGGGTGAAAAAGACAACTGTGTTGCCGGGTGATGTTTTGAAGACTACTATACTGCCGGGTGATGAATAAAACCAATCAGGTGTAGTTGTTCCTAACCTTTACCCGTCACTACAGTGACTTACCTGTCTCTACAGTGTTTGACCCGTCAAGTGTTTTTCACATGTTGTATGTTGACCCGTCATATGTTGTGACTTGTCTCATGTACTTGACCCGTCCCAACAGTACATGGCCCGTCTCAACAGTGCTTGACCCGTCAAGGCTTAGTGGGCTTTTTGTGCTTGCCCGTCCCAAAGTGTTGACCCGGCACTTCAAGTTTGACCTAATTTTTAACCATATAAAAACCCGCCTCTTCATAAACACTTATCATTTTTCACTCACAATTTCAAGCAAATCCTCTGCACTTAAATCGTTGTTTATCATATTCAATCGTTTGTTCTGTAACAAGTTTGATCGATTGAATAAGGTATTGTTTACGTGATTTGAACCTGATAAACCTGCAAATCGACCGATAAAATGAAAAACGATGATGAACAGTGTTTTTGATCACTGAATCGACACTTTGATTGTGTGTGTTAAAACCGAATGTTGTTTTAAGTGTAAAATCTGTCGATCATTAACAATCAAACACTCATTTGCACCAAAAATCCTTAAAATCAACAGAATCAATGAAAATCATTCATAACTGTCAACCGCCATTGATGAACTTTGAAAAATTCTTAAGTGTTAACTTCAAACTGACAAACTATGTGTTGAACATTAACAAATCATTGTTAAAACCAAGATTAACATGTTAAACAACTTCATCATACAAATGTCAAATTTATGTCTTAAGTGTTAAACTGTTAAATTGAAAAATGTTGTATAATCATTAAAATTCAAAGTTGTTTTGATCAAAATGATGAAAATCAGTTTGTTAGATCAATTTAGGAGTTAAAATGATTATGTGAATGTTTTACTTTTTACCTGTTGTTCAAACACTTATGAAAATTTGAAATTTATTAATGAAGAATCTAACACACTTGTCTTGTTTGTGTTTGTTTTTGTTTTAACAAATGGAGAATCTAAAGTTTGAACCTAAGCACAATCTGGTGGCATGTTTAGATGAGTCTATTCCTGAAACTGAAGGTTACAGAGATATGATCAAATTCATCAAGAGGACAAAGTATGTGTATGCTATGTGTGCCAAGCCGGTCATATATGCAAGGTTGATTAAAAGCTTTTGGAGAACAGCTGAGGTGATCAGAAATGATGATGGAGTGAATGTTGTTAGAGGAAACATCACTAGAGAGTTAGTTTTGACTGTCACTAAAGAAACAATCAGAACAGCATTAAGGATACATGATGATGAAGTATGAGCAAATGATCAGTTGACTATGGCTGAATGTCAAGCGTGCTTTGTAAATATGGGACATCCTCCTGCATTTCCAAAGTCACAATTCTATAGAGCAAGGTTGGGAAAGAAATGGAAGTTACTGTGTTATGTTGTCCAACAGTGCATGTCAAGGAGGAGTGCAGGTTTTGACAACTTCCCATCTGATATAGCATCTCCGATTGTTGCTATAGCTGAGAACAAACCATTCAACATGTCGAAGTGGATTATGAATGGGTTTGTATTTAATTTGGTTAAAGGCAAAAGATTCAAGTTTCTCATGTACCCGAGATTCTTGCAGTTGATGATCAATGTTGCCTATCCTATCATCAGAACTGAAGGTTATCCTGGAGGTATCCTGTATACAGAAGATATGAATGACTTATCTTACAGAAAGATGAGTATCGGAAATGTCACAAGTGTTGAGTTGTTTGATTATATGCGGGATATTGCAAATCATGAGGAAGAAATTGGAAGAGTATATTATCACATATCTAATGGAGAGGTAGTGAATCCGTTAGATCTTGTTGATAAAGAGATTGATGATGATAGTGATGATGGTCAAGATGATGATAATCATGATGATAATGGAGATGATGAAGATAGTGATAGTGAAAGTGGAAATGATGGTGGTGATGATGCTGAATTTGATTCAGAGGAGGCAGAGATTTTTGAGGTAGCTGAACCAATAGAGTTGGAGACAGAAAATGTTGAAGTCATTGAACAAGCTGTGATTGAAGACCTTGTTGAGGCTGTTGATGTTGAAAAAGAAGTTGTTGAAGTTCCTAAGGATATTACGGTTCAGTATGTGAGATCACGAAGATCAAAACCAGTGATAGAGCCTGTGTTAGTAGAGGAACCGAAGGTTATTAAAGAAAGTGTTGATGAACCTGAACAGATAAATGTTGTCCAGATGGTTCAGGAAGTAATGGCCGAAGTTGAGTCTATTGCACAGATAGTCGATGAAGCTGATGCTGGCATTACTGATCCTATTCCTGGTGATATACCCACCACATCATCCCCTGTTGCTGAAAACATTGAACAAATTTTGGAGTCTTCGCCAAAAATTGTGTCAAGTGTTGATGAGAATGAGGATAAGAAGAAGATTGTTGAATTAGAAGAGATGGTTGAAAAGCTTGTAGCTGCGAATGAACAGTTGAAGGCTTCAAATGATAGAAAGAAGAAAAGACTTGAAGAGTTTTGGACTACTCACAATCAGAATCTGAAAACCTTCAAAGAGTTGGATGCTGATCATGTTAAGTTGAAAGTTGAACATGAAGAGTTGAAGGCTGAGTATGAAAAGCTGAAGGAGGAACATGAAAATCTGAAATATGATTACAAAGAGTTGAAGGCTGAATGCAATACTCTGGATGCTGAGAAAGAAATGTTGGAGAAATGGCTAGAAGAAACTCGATCAAAGAAATCCGGGTCCACATCAGACAAAGATTTTTCAGATGAGGTTATGGAAGTGACTGATCTTTCTCAAGAAGCTAAAGTCTATTATACTCGAGCACGTGGTACAACAAATGTGGGTATAAGGGTGGAATCTCCAATTGTTATTCCCGATGAAGCTGTTGCTGATTCTGTCATTTCTGACAAAGCTGAGGGAAAAAGGAAGTTAGATGCAGTACCAGAAATTACTGGTGATGAAGGTAGTTCGAAAAAGGCAAGGATTGAAGAAAGTCAGATTGAGCCGATTCAATCTGTGACTGAACCTGAAGTGGCTGAGATAGAAAAGGTTGTTGATGAGACTGTGACTGATGCTGGAATTGATAAACCAGTTCAGATTGAGCCGATTCAATCTGAAGCTGTTGTAGTTGAAGATGCACCTGAAACTGTAACTGAAGAAGCAAGTCAGTTTGAGCCGGTTCAAACTTACAATGCACCAATGATTGAGGCATTAGATGATCTTGATGACATAGATTTCACAGAATCTGAACCAGAAGCTGAGCCTGAAGCCAATCCTGATCACGAGATTCCAGAAGACTTACCTGAAAGATTTGCTTATCTTGAGAAGATGAAGTACAATGCAGTGTATCTGAATGGGCTGACTGTGAGTCAAATCAACGAAGAGTATGAAAAGTGTTTGGTAGCTCAAGATAAAGCCGCTGCTGATGAGAAAAAGTTTATTATTGAAATGGGTGAGTGGACACCGTTACAAGAAAGTTTAAACATTGAAGATTTACCTCCAACTGAGCTTTATCACCAAAATCCTGAAGAGATGTCTAGCAGAAATATGCGTGACTGGCTGAGCTCAATGAACTATCCATATAGGACTCTGAAAAGGTTGAAACAAGAGTCACTGAGGAAAATTGTTGTTAGTTTCATGAAGACGGAGAAAATGTACAATCGTATGTTTTATCTGGACTACAACAACCCTCAATACTACGAGCTGACCAAAAGATACAAAGTTCTCGGACCAAAGGAGATACCGGTGATGGCTTTACCAGAAGAGGCTCACAAGAAGAGGAAGGAGTTGATAGATATGTTTCCGAGTGAGGTCAAGTCATATAACATACCTATGGACGTACGTGAATCATGGCACAAATCAGCCACAGCAGGTGATGTTGTGAGATCACTGCTGAGCAAGGGTCAGTCAATTGCTGAACTTCTTGATTCAATGATCGTACCGAAAAAATCCAAGAAGGTAAAGATTATTGCGTGGAAATATGACGAAGTATTTGATGCCTTCATGATTAAAAGAGTTAATGGTTTATGTGATGTATACCATTACTACTCTAGCATTTTCAAGTTAGAAGTTCAAGACTTGAAAGAGCTGCACAAACTAAGACTGATAAATCACACGCATGTTGAGCGTGGTGATAAATGTGCAATGCTACTGGATGCCGGAATAAGTCGATCACCGAAATACTTAGATTTCAGAGGTCAACAGGAGGACAGTGCCTATGTTCAAGCGAAGAAACAAAGAAAGAAAAAGAAGTTGGTGGTTAGTGAGGATATGTACTTAGAGGAATTTTCTGATGAATACTTTGACAAGGTAACCAATCCGGGGTTGAAAGTGATTGATGGTACACAAGTGACGAAGCCAATACTTAAAGTTTTCTACAATCAGGAAACTTTTGAGTTGAAGATTGTACGAAATATGGATGACTGGGATAAAGATATGATCACTTTATTCAGTACTTTTGAGCTGAAATTACTGCATCCATCATACATTGATTTCCTGAGAAGTTACAGAATGGAAAGATGTAAAGACACAGTTGCTGAAGCTGATAGAAATCTGTTTGTGGTGATGATTGAGGTGATAGCAGCTGCATCAGAGAAGATACGAGTAAGGAAGGCATTACTCAACTCTAATCTTGTGAAGGTTGACATTCCAGAGATAGAGTTTATGAGAGTGACTGCGAAGGGAACTTTGGAAGTGCAAGTCAAAGGGAAGGAAATGCCCTATGAATTTTACGCTAACATTGATTTTGCAGGTTTAAATCTGGATTCTCTGAGACGCATGAATGCCTGCCCAATCCTTACTAACGAGTCAAAACCAAGACAAGCTAAGATTGTAGAAAAGTTCAAGTCATGCATAGAAGAAGCACTGAAAGAACAAGAAGAATTCAAAGGGAAAGAGTTGCTGGATATCAAAGAAGAACCAGAAGATTGGTGAGAGAGATTGAAGCTGAAAAAGATGAAAACTGTTGAAGATTTTGCTGAAGATTCAAAGATAAATCTTAGGGGGAGTACTGTTAGGGCTATTCCTAGTTAAGATTTACTTTGTATTTGTTTATACTTTTATATATAGTTTAGGGTCTATTTTGTTATTTTCCCTAATATTGTAATTGTTGCTTAAAAGCATGTAGTGAGAGAGTGTGAGGAGAGAGGCTAGATCACTATTCACGTTAGAGAGAGAGCTAAGTGTGTGTGATTTATTTTCTCCTGCACTTGTACTACAAATCTGCTTTGATCATCAATATACAAAAGAGAATTATTAGTATGAATTGTGTTAATGATTAAACTGTGTTTGTGTATGAATTATTCTGATCATTGAGCTATATTATCGATCCAATTGAACCTATCAATATCATACCAGCTGTTTCGTGGGATTAAGCCGTTGATCGATTTTCTACGCCCCTTTGGATGTTCTTGCACTCTGTTGAATACTCAAGATCAGAAAACGAAGTTTGGTGCTGTTTCGGATGAATGCTTCTTTGTAGGATACTCGAACACACAAAAAGCGTATCGAGTTTACAACAAGCGAACGCGGATTGTGCAAGAGTCCTATTATGTTGACTGGTAGGAGTCAAACACAACAAGTATTGGTAGTGAACCTGCATGGTTTTATGATTCCACCACTATTTTCAAATCATTCAATCTTCCCGACTCTGACGATGATGACATCATTCCTCACATATCAGTTTCTATTTTTAACCATCCACCTCCACAACCACAACCACAACCTTCAACTACACAATTACCCCCCAGTTCATTTGACATTCCTTCACCTCCACCATCTCAAAATGTTCAAATTTCTCCATCAGATATTCCATTATCATCCACTTCCATTCCAACATCTACCACTAATACAATTCCTCCAACCTCAGATATTCCCTCACAATCATCTAATCAAACATCCTCATCCCAAACCAACCCTTTGCTCCTCAACACAGACTTCAAAACTTTGAAAAACCATCCTCATGATTATATCATAGCATCAATTACTGATGGTGTGCGAACTCGGAGTCAGAGTGGTTTGATTAATGAATGTCTCTATGCTGCCTTTCAATCTCAAGTTGTTCCGAAGAATTATAAACAAGCACTTGAAGATCCTAGTTGGGTTGATGCCATGCAAATGGAACTGCAGCAATTTAGGAAGCTTAAAGTTTGGGAACTTGTTGATCTTCCTCCTAATAAGTGTCCCATCGGCACTAAGTGGGTTTTCCGAAACAAGCCAGATGATCGCGGTGTTGTTATCAAAAACAAGGCGAGATTGGTTGTTCAAGGATTTGCTCAAGAGGAGGGGATTGACTACACTGAAGTTTTTGCTCCAGTCGCTCGCCTTGAAGCCATTAGAATCTTTCTTGCTCATGCTGCGAACAAAAACTTTAAAGCTTATCAGATGGATGTGAAATGTGCATTTCTATATGGAGATATCGACGAGGAGATCTACGTATGTCAGCCACTGGGTTTCGAGGATCCAGATTTTCCTTCAAAGGTGTACAAGCTTGATAAATCCGTGTATGGGTTGCATCAAGCTCCATGTATCTGGTATGAAACTCTGACACAGTATCTTCTCAGCAAAGGTTTCTCTCGTGGGAATATAGATATGACATTGTTCAAGAAAGAGGTGAATAGTGAGTTGCTGATCGTTCAAGTGTATGTTGATGATATAATCTTCGGTTCGACTAATGAGGGGCTGTGTAGAGAGTTTGAAAAAGTGATGATGGATCGCTTTGAAA
Source organism: Tagetes erecta (assembly GCA_030867185.1). NCBI lineage: Eukaryota > Viridiplantae > Streptophyta > Magnoliopsida > Asterales > Asteraceae > Tagetes > Tagetes erecta. Next base: position 49,110,163 of record CM061491.1, on the reverse strand, counting down.
TGACAATTATGGGGGAGATGTGTTTCTTCTTGGGGCTGCAAGTGGAACAAAAGCCTGATGGAATTCTTATCCACCAAGAGAAATATATCAAAGAGATCCTCACAAAGTTTGGCATGGACGACTCTTCTCCTGAATTGATTCCATTCACCGCCCAGACATGCCTTACTTCTGATGATAATGGGAATCCTGTGGATGCTCATCGGTACCGCTCGATGATCGGATCTCTCATGTATCTGACTGCCAGCCGACCAGATATTACATTTGCTGTGTGCTACTGTGCTCGCTTCCAAGCCAATCCAAAAGAATCACATGAGAAAGCTGTTAAACGCATTTTTCGTTACCTTAAGGGTTCCACTCGTTTGGGACTTTGGTACCCAAAAGGTGGGAACTTTGATTTACATGCTTTTTCTGATAGTGATCATGCTGGTTGCAGGATTAACCGAAAATCAGTCACTGGCGGATGTCAATATCTTAGAGAATGTCTTGTTTCATGGCAAAGCAAAAAGCAAACAACCGTCTCTTTGTCCACAGGAGAAGCTGAATATATTGCTGCTTCAAGTTGCTGTTGCCAAGTGCTCTGGATCCAACATCAGATGATGGATTACCGCATCAACTTCCTTCATACGCCACTATTTTGTGATAATGAAGCTGCTGTTGGAATTGCCAAGAATCCTATTCATGACACTCGCACCAAGCACATCGAAACAAGAATTCATGCCATCAGAGATGCACAGGAAAAGGGGTTCATTGATATTATTCCTATTAAAACTAGAAAGCAAAAAGCTGATCTTTTCACAAAAACTTTTGACAAACCACGTTTTTATGAACTGATCTCTATGCTGGGACTGATATCTTTTTGAAAACCTTTATCCATGTGAATCAATTTGTAAATATGTAAATAACTGTTTCATTTTCTTCTTTGAAAATTCCGTGGGTCACTCATTTCTTCGCTCCTTTATTTTATTTTATTTTATTTTCTCTTTTGTTCTGTATATATATTCTAAGAAAATTTGAAAAACAAAAAATTTCTTATTAGATAGCTATAATATAGAAATTTTGGGGGAGATATTAAAGATTAACTATTTATAGTTTTTCAAATTTTGCTATTTCAGGATCTCCGTTTTGATTGATGTTGAAGAGACGTTGAAGGAGGTCAGAAGTATTGTGTTTGGGATATGTCAGATAGGCTCAACCCGAAAACAAAGTAAACAGTGATTGTGCAGCCAAACATAACGTTCAAGATCTCGGCCACAAGGATTCTCCCCTTGACATGATTGGATTGCACAAAGATACGGGTTCTGTCAAAAATGGGTTGAGAGCGTCAAATCTTTGCCTTGATTTCCCTAAACATCCCAAATCACCCTCACCCTATCCCCGAATCGAGTTTCTAGTTTGCAAAACAAATAAAAAGCTGCTAGTGATGCTCTTCGGAAAAACCTCTGAGTGAGTTACTTGTTAACTCCTCAGAAAGTATTGAGTCAAAGTGCTTAACTCCTCTGCTATACAGAAGTATTGACCTGGAGTTGGTGGATCTTCTCTGCTATACGGAAGTATTGACCTGAAGATTCACCGAGCATGCTCAAATGTTTATCTCCTCTGTTATACGTCGGTATAGACCTGGAGCTCTGAACTATTTGAGTTTCCCAAATAATAAGTCGCATTGTGTTCAAAAGAATCAATTGCTGACAAGCTCCACTCACAAAAAGATGCAAAACTTGCACAGTGTCAAAAGAAGCTAATGCATCGATCAATATTCAAAATTTGATCCTCGAAATTCAAGCAAAGTCAATCGTATTGCTCAGATATATCCTGATGACAGAACTTGTTCTTTTTACCTAGATGTCTGTGGGGACCGAGTTGTCTGAGCTTCTTCAATCAAACCAAAAACATGATAAAAGAAGCTGCTGATCTCTAGTTGAAAGGACTAAGGCATGGGTTTAAATGGACAAACATATCTGCAATCCCGCCAATCAATGATTCTCCGGATTCTGCTCAAAACGTCATGAAAAATATATATATCCTTCTTTAGCTTTTACTTCTTGCTTTTTCTTTCCTTTTATTTTATTTTAATTTTCTCTTGTTATTTTTATTATTTAGGTTAATGTGTTTATTTTCGGAGCGTTGAAATTGTGGGACGTTCTCGTGGATTTACAAAGAATTTAAAATTTGAGAAAAACCAAAAACTTTTTTAATTTCTCTTGTTTTGTGTCCCAGCGAATCTACTAGCGAACCTACAGGTTCGTCAGAACCTCAGGTTCGCCCGGAACCTCTTTACATCGCCGCCGTGGTTTCTCTTGACTTTTGGTCTTCCGGCGAATCTGAAGTTCGCTAGTGTTTTGGTCAGCGAACCTGTGACTGTATATATATGTAGTGACAGCGAAATCTTTCACAATTTCGCTGTCACTATTACTGTAGCTGGGTTTTTTATTTTCTAACTGCCGAACTTTCGATTCTCATCCACAACCGAATTTTTCACACTAAATCACCTTTACTTTTGTCTGGTATGTCATCGTCTTCATCTTAATCTATGTTTCAACCCATCGATCGCACATTAATCCTCTTAAATCCGTCGATCTGTGATATTATGTAAATCAAATGACTGATTTGTGTTATTAGTTAGGAATTTACTTCATAATATCCTCGTTTGATGATTATATTGCTTGATTGTTGCTTTGTTTGCTTGATGATTATTAGTTAGCGAACCTATGTGTTCGTCTGGCGAATCTGAACGAAAGTTCAAAACTTCGAGCGAACCTATGCCGTTATGTCGCCCGTGCATCAACATAGATTCGCCCGACTGTTTCTAGCGAACCTATACATTCGCTCGACCAAATGACTGATTTTTCATGTCAGCGAATCTATAGGTTCTGGTGCCAAATCTCAGGTTTGCCCGTGCAGCGAACCTAACTATGTCAGCGAATCTATTGACAGTTTCAAAAAATTTTGTGTCTGATCAATTTCCGTTTATTTGTCAGGCACGATGTCCACGTTATTTTTTGAAAGAAAGCACAACATGTGTGCTTTACTGGACGAGAATCATGAAAAAGCAGGTGGGTATAGAGACTGTATCAGATGGTTGAAGTCTTCACACATTCATCACGCTATCTCCCATTCTCCAACCATCTACGAGCTGCACATCAGGGATTTCTGGAGAACAGCGGTGATGAATGTATCTGTGCAGCTATCACGTATCTGTGCCAAAGTTAGTGGGTTTGACTTGGAATTTACTGAAGCCGATGTGGCCAGAATTTTGAGGTTAGAGGACGATGTCGGTGAGGAGGTCAGTATGACGGCAGAGGAAGTTTACGGGGCATTTAGGACAGCTGGTTATGAAAGTCCTATGCCGGGGGAGAAGAAGATGGAGTTCGTGAAATCCTATCTGATCCAAGAATGGAGATATATTGCACACATATTTATTATGTGCTTGGATCATAGGAAAGGGGGTACTGATGGGTTAAACTTGGATTGGGCTCGGGCCATGATGTTGTTTTGCCGAGGGCAGAAAGCAAATCTTGCGAAGCTTATCTACAACTACATGCTCGAGAACATTCATGCTACGAAGGCGGGCAAATGGTTGATGTACCCCAGATTTATCCAAATGATCTTGAATGACAAGTTGCCCAATCTGCCGGTTGTTGGTGATGAGCTAAAGATATGGGAGATGCACTCGAGAATTTTCAGAGACTGCAAATCGGTGAGATCTGATTGTGTCGGTAGGACTTCTTATTTGTGGGAGAACATGTACCCTGCCGATAGATGGGTACAAATACAGAGATTAATGGAGACTGAGAGGAAACGTGGTGGTGAGAACATTGAGGTTGTTGAGAAAAGGTTGAAGAAAAGGAAGCCATACGCTAAGGAAAATGACTATTCTTTTGATCGAGAGGTTGATGAGATTCAAGCCGAGATTGATGCTGGTAGGGAAAATAGAACGAAGAGGAAATCCGATGCACCCACTGAAGCTGCAAAGAAAGCAAAGCATGATGAATCGGGTAAATCTGCTGAGACCGTTAGTGGACTAAGGGGTGAGATTGATAGTCTGAAGGCTGAATTGGTGGATCTGAAAAGTAAGTATGCGGATTTGGAGACCCAGGATGCTGAGAAGTCAACTGTTATTTTTGAAATGGGGATGATGATGAAGGACCAACAATGCCTGATTGTTAGAATATTCAAGGAGCTGAATAGCCTGAAGGAAAAGGATGGGTCAGATCCTGCTATGTCTGAGGCAGAACTGAAAAACTTAACGGATGCTGCAAAGTATCCGTTAATGGACTGTGAGTTTGGGGATAAGGATAAAGGTAAAGGTAAATCTGCTGAGGAGTTATTTGATGAGGATTTGGGGATAAATCTGGATGTATTTACTGGGCCTGAAGTGGTTGTTAGTGCTGAACCGGAAGTCGATGTGAATGCTGACAGTGAGGAGGATTTGGATGATGAGCCGGAGAAATACAAGTTTGAGGAGAAAGAGGTGAGCTATCAATTTGATCACATAGATTTGGACAAATCTGAATGGTTTAAAAGGGATGAAAAGGTTGTTCCAGAGGTACCTATCTTTCAGAACATCGATGAGCCAAACACCTCTCAGTTAGATAGGAAAGTGATAGCGTGGAAGTATAACAGTCTGGTAGATGCATATATGATTAAGCGAATGGGAGGTGATATTTGTTATATAAAGAACAGGAAGCATTTCGCCACTTTGCCAAGGTGGGACTTGCGAAGGTTGGCTGATCTACCGCTGTTGGGAAAAGAGGATAGTGGGAGAGCCTGTGCTTTTGAGGTCACAATTAGAAAGGCTGCTGAGAACAATTTTGCTGATTTTGGGTATCAAAAGCCGAGACGAATGAGACAGAAGAAGGATAGGCACTGGGTTTCTTGGAAAGGAAAGGTTGTTCTGAAGATTGAAGCGCCAAAGATCATGACTCGGGTCAGGGTTCCGGATACACAGCCACCGAGACTGCAAGAATTTCTGAAGTGGTTCTATGATAATGGTACGGGAGAAGCGGTTACCAGACTTAAAGGGGAAGATCGTCCAGAGATTCGACTGTTTGATCCAATGGAGGTTTTCTCTTTCTGTGACGAAGATTTAAAGGTATTGTGTGAGAACCGTATCAAGCACGGGGCTGGAGATGACACTAGGATTGAAGCAAACCTGTTTGTGAAGGTTGCAAACGAAGCCCGAGGTATTTGTCACACCCTGACCGACGGCGGAATCATCGGGGCGGACGATAGTGAATAGATTGCTCGTAGCTCATGGTACTAAAATGATTAAAATATATATTAACAACCTTTTTAAAATTCCAAATAACAAGTTACATCGTTTAAGCATAAATAAACAATCATAACTTAGTGAAACTCATTTAATTAAACTAGGTCCAAGATCCTACATGTGAAGGCATCTCAAAATCCTCCTAAGCTGCATTTCCTGAAATCATGTGAAAATAGTATTTGTCAGCTAACGAATTAGCTGGTGAGTACACATAGGTTTGTATATGTATAGAAAATGATTGAAATATTTGAAAATGATTAAACTGAATAAATGAATTCAGTGCTTATATTATGTAAAAAAAAACTATAAATGCAAAGTGTAGCACACAAGGTAAACATATAGCACAATCTAACGTTACGACTAGCATCCACTTAATCACACAGACTAAGTGACGTTGATAAAAATGATCAAATTGAAAAGCAGTTTAATCATCCTTGGATAAAATATCGGATAATTAAACCAAATGTAGTTACAATCACCCTTGGTTAAAATATCAGGTGATTTAGTTAGAATGCGGTTACAATCACCATCGGATAAAGTATCAGGTGATTATGTTAAAATGAAATAAATAAACGGTTACAATTACCCTCGGATAACATATCAGGTAATTAAACCAAATAAATGAAAACAAGTTATAATCACCATCGGTTAAAGTATCAGGTGACGAAATAAAATGAATAAAAATGAACGAAAATGATAAATATGATTTAATAGGTAACATGATTTCACCCTAAAGTATAAAACTGAAAAAGGGGCTATGAATACTCACTTGGTAATTTAGATGATGATGAAATTAGAAAGCTCGTGAAATCAGGCACTGAATAAATCTCTTTAGAAAGTAATCTAGAGAACGGTGTCTAAGTTAGAATATGAAACTTAGGATTCTAAAGATGATTTGGGAACTAGGGTTTCAAATTGGGGATTAGGGGTTTTTGATATCAATGTTCTAAATGATAGTATAATAGTTTTTTTCTTTATAATAATTCCATAATAAACATGATAATTTTAATATATAGTGGTTATTGAAATAATAATTTAATGATAAAATAATTTGATACGTAATATTTGAATAGTGATAAAGTGAGTAACGCGTTTATTAATTAAGTAAAAATAATGAAAATAAATGATTTCAAATTGTTGTAACTAGTTAATCCGAGTAGTTATAAATTTACAAACATTATAAATGTCTAAATATCATAAAATGAGTTATCCTTTTTATTGTAAACCATTGTAATTTTATAAAGTTCAAGAATATATAATGAAATTAAATTAACAATAATATATGTGAGTTAATGTTTAACGAAAGGAATAAGTTTTATATTTATAGTCATGAATAAAATGAAAGGGATGAAAGTTATAATGTAAAACTATTAAAATAACAGTATGGCCGTCCTAGAACTCGAACCGGGGACCTAATGGCCACGCACAAAAAAGCAACACCACTAGACCAGAAGTAATTTTGCTGAAGAAACCGGAAACAAATAAATAAATGCAATCTGTAGTAAATCCCCCAATTTATCATGAACCCTAATCCCTAAATCGATCCAATCGAACAAGGGAATGATAATTGTAATGATACTAACGTTAGGGCTTTTGATCTACACATACAGACGAGTTCAGAGACGTATTTAGTTACCTCCATGGATGTCGAATTGATCATGAACACGTAGGACGCAGCCCGAGTTGAGCAAACGATCTAATAATGTGATTGTGTGTGTTTGAAAGTAATTCGATAATACAGAAAGATTCAGCGACTTTGAAAGAAGGTTTTGGATGACTTATAACAGGTTGAATGTGAGTAATCGACTGTTAACGGGTTCGAGTTGTTTTCGGATAAAGTTGAGAAAAATTCAAGTGATTCGGTGTATTTTTGAATTCACTTAGCTGCTCAAATCGTTTGTTATCACAAGAGATAAGTGCTGGTTAATTGAATTTGATTTTTGTTGATCGATTCAGTTGGATTAGGTTGAAGTTTTGACCGGATTAAATGGGTATTTGATTTGTTTGTATATAACTCGCGATAAGTGGATTTGAAGGTGCTTTTAGGTTCGAATCTTGAAGATAAGGGATAGGGACGATTGAATCGGATTTAGATGGGTGTTTTGTTGCGTTTTGGGGCTGCCGGAATGTCCGCCGGATCTCGCCGGAAACTTGGCCGGGAAAACGGGTGGGGGATGGTTTCTTTTAAATAAAGTTACAGTTTTGGTCCTTTGCATTTGAGTTGTTTTTCAGATTATGATAAAAGGTTTAATATAAGTTTCATGAATTACATACTAACCCCTTAAAGTTAGTTTGTTATATAAAACCCTAACTTTAACTAACCAATCTAACTTTTGGATTTTATATAAAATCTTATTAATCATATAAAATTTTTTTATATACGATTAGCTTGATTTCTTTTACTCTTCTATAAACTTAAATTCACAAATTCGTTACTTTATTCTTAACATGATTTGACTTAAACGGATACAAATAATAAATATTATGTTCTTAGTTCAAGCTAATTTGGAAGATTTAAAATTTAATACCAAGACGGGCCGGGTTTGATTTAAATCGGGTTCGATTCGAGGCAATTGTTACAGTATTCGTGCTGAGCTAAGGAGTGTGAATGAAAGGCTGAGGATGACAGATGATCAGAAGATGGAAATAGACGACTTGTCTAAACAGCTTGATCAAACTATCGAGAAGAGGTTCGAGAAACCGGTAGAGGTTGTTGATGTGGATGTGGGAGGTGAGGAGCATACTGAAAATGTACAGGCGGAAACGATTGTTCTGGATGTGCCTGATACTGATGTCGCCGAAGTTGAGTTTGTGGAGTCAATGCTGGTATTTAGTGAAGATGAAGAGGCCGGATCTGAAGATGTTACAAATCCACTGGCCGGGATTGAATCGAGGGCAGGAGCATACATTGAACATATTTGAAGCCGAAAAAGACGAAGCTAAAACAGAAGACTTCCCCAGGTGAGGTCCAATCTAGGGGGAGTATTGATAGTCATGTATAGGTTGGACTCATCGGTATGTCGGTGTTATATCTTTTGTATGTATTTTGTATGTATTTTGTATTGTTCTGTACTAGCGAACCTATGGGCGAATCTATAGATTCGCCCGTAGCACAGTATAGTTTTTTGTGTTAGTTTTGACCGGGCGAACCTAATTGTGCCCGGCGAAACTATATGGTTCGCTAGATAGATTCGCTGTCAGCGAATCTATCAGCGAACCTAAGTCTGTTATATATGTAACCTTATCTTCATGAAATGCAACTTGGACAAAAATCTTATCCAAACTCTTGTATCATGTGTGTGTTTCCAGGAGGTGCTATGAGCTTATATTAACTATCTTTGTAGCTTAATTACCTCTTGTTGTGTGGTTTTAATCTTGTTCTTGGTTGTTGGGTTATATGAGACTTTGTTGTTTGAGTCAAGAGTGTTTTGTTGTTATACAAGTCATTATAGCACTGAAATCACGATCTAGATGGACCAATAATCATGATGATGATGATGATGATGATGATGATGATGATGGAAATAATGATGTTTCTGCTGAACATAGTGCTGAATCAGTTTCTGAGGAGGCAGTACAAGAAGATGTAGAAGTGAACGTTGAGGTTGATAAACATGTTGAAGTTGTAAAAGAAGTAGAAGATGTTATTATGGATGCTCCTAGGGATATTACAGTACATTATTCCAGATCACGAAGATCTAAGACTGTGATTGAGCCTATGATTGTGGAGGAGCCGAGCATAGTTGAAGATGTGAGTATGCCTGAACAAGTGGATGTTGTTCAGATTGCACAGGAAGTAATTGCCGAAGTGGAGACTGTTGCACACGCAGTTGATGATACTGATGCTGGTATTACTTTTTCTGATCCAGTAGATGTTCCCACAACATCATCTCCAGCAACTCCACTATTTGAACAACCTTTGGAGTCTTCGCCAAAAGTTGTGTCAGTTGATGTTTTGAATGAAAAGGATAAAGAGATAGAACGGCTGAATAAAGTGATAGAAGATTTGATGAAAGAGAATGAATTGTTGAAGGCTTCGAATGAGAGAAAGAAGGTTAGACTGAACGAGTTTAGAGAAACCAATGTAAAGAATATGAAGGTGTTTGAAGAACTTGATTCAGAGTATGAGAAACTGAAGGAAGATTACAAAGAGTTGTATGCTGAATGTAATTCTCTGAATGCAGAAAAAGTGATGTTGGAAAAATGGTTGGCAGAAGCTAAACCGAAGAAATCAGGATCTACATCTTGCAAAGATTTTTCAGATGATGTGATGGAAGTAACCGGGACTTTGCAAGAGATAAAAGTTTACTATACCAGAGCTCGAGGAACTAAAAATGTGGGTGAAAAGGTTGAAGTACCAAATCCTATTCCCGATGAAGCTGCCGATCTTGTCATTTATGACAAAGCGGAGGGAAAACGTAAACTGGATGCTGTACCGGAGATTATGAAAGAAGATGTGATTGCAAAGAAAGCTAGAACTGAAGAAACAGTTCAGATTGATCCGATTCAATCTGAGTCTGTACAGGCAGCTGAAGTGCCTGAGGTTGTTAAAGTGGATGAGAATGTGAAGGAAGCTGTTACTGAAGAAGCATTTCAGTTTGAGCCGGTTCAAACTGAAACTGCACCCACAATTGAAGCATTAGATGATTTGAATGAAGTAGATTTTACTAAATCTGAACCAGAAGCTAATCCTGATGATGATATACCCATTGATCTTGATGAGCGATTTACATATTTAGAGAAGATGAAATACAATCCTGTTTATTTGAATGGACTTACAGTCAGTCAAATAAACGAGGAATATGAAAAGTGTGTGAATGCGCAAGACAAAGTAGTGGGCGATGATAAAGAGTTTGTTGTTGAAATGGGTGAGTGGACGCCGCTTCAAGAAAGTTTGAACATTGATGATCTTCCTCCAGAAGAACTTTATCATCAAAATCCAGAAGAGATGTCTGCTACAAACATGCGTGAATGGCTCAGTTCGAGAAACTATCCATACAAGACTTTGAAAAGACTGAAACGAGAATCGCTGAAAAAGATTGTGGTGAGCTTTCAGAAAACTGAAAAGATGCATAACCGTATGTTTTTCTTGGATTACAATAATCCACAGTATTATGAGTTGACCAAACGATACAGAGTGCTTGAACCTAAAGAGATACCTGTGATGGCATTGCCAGTAGATGCGCACAAGAAAAGAAAGGAACTGATTGATATGTTTCCAAGTGAGATGAAGTCTTATAACATTCCGATGGAAGTACGAGAGTCATGGCACAAGTCTGCCACAGCAGGTGATATTGTTAGATCACTGCTGAGTAAGGGTCAGTCCGTTGCTGAATTACTTGACTCAATGATCGTGCCTGAAAAGTCCAAAGATGTGAAGATCATTGCTTGGAAATATGATGAGATTTTTGATGCGTTTCTAATAAAGAGGGTAAATGGGTTATGCGATGTCTATCATTACTATTCAAGTATTTTCAAGTTGCCGGTTCAAGACTTGAAAGAACTGCACAAGCTGAGATTGATAAATCACTCACGAGCCGAACGTGGTGATAAATGTGCAATGCTATTGGATGCCGGGATCAGCCGCATGCCAAAGTATCTAGAGTTTCGTGGGAAACAAGAAGATAAAATCTATCTGGATACAAAGAAGAAGAAACAGAAGAAGCTGATACTCAGGGATATGTACTTAGAAGAGTTCTCTGATGAGTATTTTGACAAGGTGACAGATCCAGGTTTGAAGGTGATTGATGGTTCGCAAGCAACTAAGCCCATTCTGAAGTTTTTCTATAATCAGGAGACTTATGAGCTGAAGTTGGTACGTAATTTGGATGATTGGGATCAAGATATGATCACGTTGTTTGGTACTTTTGAGCTGAAACTGCTGCATCCATCTTACATTGATTATCTTCGAAGTCACAAGATGGAAAGGTTAAAAGATCCTGTTGCTGAAGAAGACAAAAGATTATTCGTGATTATGATAGAGGTGATTGGGGCTGCAACTGAGAAAATTTGATTAAGGCAGGCATTGCTTAATGCTAACCTTGTGAAGATTGACATGCCAGAAATCGAATATATGAGGGTGACATCCAAGGGTACCTTAGAAGTGAAGGTCAAAGGGAAGAAAAGGCCTTATGAGTTTTATGCTAACATTGACTTTGCAGGTATTACTTTGGACACTCTGAAAAGAATGAAGGTTGTGATATTATCACAAATGAATCAAAGCCAAGACAAGCAAAGATTGCTGAGAAGTTCAAGTCATGCATTGAAGAAGCTTTGAAAGAACAAGAAGAATATAAAGGAAAGCCATTGCTAGAGGTCAAAGACGAACCTGAAGATTTCTGAGAGATTGAAGCTGAAAAGCAAAGAGTTGAAAACTGAAGATTTTTGAAAGTCCAAAGTTAAATCTTAGAGGGAGTACTGTTAGGGCTCGTTTCTGTTTAAGATTTACTTTGTACTTTGTTTATACATGTTTGTATAGTTTAGGGTTAATTTTGTATTTTCCCTAATGTGTTGATGCATAAAGCATGTTGTGAGAGAATGTTAGAGAGAGAATCTAGATCACAATTACACGCTAGAGAGAGAATTGTGTGTGTGATTTGTATTCTCCTGCACATTGTACTACAACTGTTTATGCTTTGATCATCAATACAAGAGAATTATTTAGTAATGAATTGTATTGTTGATTGAATTGTGTGTTTGTACTTAGATCGTTCTGATTTGCAGCAATATCGATCCAATTGAACCTATCATAAACATATCGGGTTATTTCGAATATGGAGCATACCATGACCCATCTAAAAATTCTCCATCAAATTAATTTAGAACATGACACCTAAGCAAAATCTTATGTGGAATAGTTAAAATGATGACATGTGGATGTGTTACTCAATTATTAGAATAGATAGATATTATCATGCTAACTAAGATAGAAATATCAGGAAAGTGTAAAAGATATATATGCTTCTTGTTGACCATTCCCACAATGCGTGATTATTTCTAAAATTTGCCTTATAATTCCATACATGGATAGGCCTGTAAATTTCGTACGTTTCATAGGTAAAATGTAGTTTGTACAACACTGTTAACATAACTCAACGGGTATGCGTCAAGTTTTTGCGATTCATGCGTTTTGCCACTTTAAACTTGATACGTACCCGAACACAACAAGCACGCATCCATGAATCATGTCATACACTTGATTAGCCCGGACACTACATGTACAATTAAATTTGTTCAAAGGTTCTGCTCGAAAGCGATCTGAATCCATTTAGATTATGTGTAAACTCATGAATTTAATGTTAGATTTGTGTCGTGTTTTTGTATCATATCTAAATTCACAACTAATATCTAAAAGTCACACCTTAAATTATTTAGGAATGGGGTTTAGTTTTTTTTTCCTTTTTTGAACGCAAATTATATTATAACGGACCACTAGTAAAACGCTAGGGCCAACGAACAAGGTTTAGTTTTTTTTTTTCTTTTTTGAAGGCAAATTTTATTATAATCGACCACTAGTAAAACGTTAGGGCCGTCGAACTGACAACTCAAAACACCATTAGAAAGAAAAACACGGAAAAGAAAAATTACACAAAATATATATGCTATATATGAGGTCTTCTAACTTAACTAAACCCGATTCTTCAATCTTCATGCATGAGAATGTATAGTATTTTATTTTATCTACCACCTTTGAATCGAAATCGAAATAGCCTTGAAGATGAGCTTGTTATGAGGCTTAGTTAACTAATTAACGTGAATGCTCAAATGTATGGTTCACTGCATCCTTTCATATATGATCTTTACAATCGTAGATTTAACTTTTTTTAAAGTTAGTACTTTCCCTAATTAAACTCAGTGTATGTAAGTTAGCCAATACTACTTTTAAAGATAACTAGATTTATAGCCAAGTCGCGAGATGCGGCGACTGTGTCTCGCGTTTGTAACCTCGTCATACACGTTAAATTGGTGACGTTAGGATTTTGACATTTTCTGCGGTTCGTCTCGCATTTGTGACCTCGTCACACACATTAAATTGGTGACGTTAGGATTTTGACATATTTTCCGCGTTTCGTATTGCGTTTGTGACAAGCACGTTAACTTGGTGACGTTAGGATTTTTGACATTTTCTGCGTTTCTGAATTTAACATTTGCAGGCCGTTAACTTGACACACGTCGTGCGTTTCAGCCACATGGTTTCTTTACAACATTTTCAACTTCGACTTGTGCGGTACATTGCGGATGGAGGTTAAAAGTGTATATATTCAAAGTCGAGGTAAAAATATAAATATGTCAAAAAAGACGGTGAGCGAGCCCAATGAGAAAACTCGTCAACACTTTAAATCGTATACAATTCATGCGAAAAGATTTGTAAACCAATCGAGTTACAACCAATAAAACATAATTTCTATTTTAGTTTCGGTCATAGGTTTGCACTAACCGCCGTTCTAAAAAAGAAAAAAAAAACATATATATACAATCGACTCAAACCCGCACCGTAACTTAACAACCACAAATCAAAGCCAGCCAAACCAAGTAAATCCAAGCAACAACTATTGAAAAAAAAATAGTATATATCTAGGAAATAAGTCACAGCCACCAAAAATAATAACACAATCAACAAAGGCCACGTACAAAAATAACAAATTACTATTCAAATCCTTCATATTTCAATATAAAAAATAAATAAATAAATAAATAAATAAATAAATTTTGACCAATTCATGGGTGAAATTAAAAAGGTTGTTTTAAAGATTTTTTTAATTCTTATTATAAAATATACCCTATAATGGTTATAAAATGGTTTCATGTCTAAGACTAATTGATTTTATGTGACATGGTTAAAATTATAAGTCTGGTTTTTTCTAGAACCCACGAGACTCTTCTAATTACGTTTAATGGTTAAAATTATAAGTCTGGTTTTTTCTAGAACCCACGAGACTCTTCTAATTACGTTTACTAGCAAACAAGACTTAATTAAAGACACGACTTTTATTAATTATAATGTGACGAAAGGGGGGTTAACTAAACTAAAGCAAAATTTAAGTTAATTATAAACGTAAAGTGAAATGAACGAAAGCGGTTTTAAAAACAAGTTTATATTAGATAATGAAGGTTGAAATCACCTAGGCTAGAATCCTTGAAGATTTAGTTTTTAATTAAGGGTTATTGGATTTAATCACCTCCAACTGTTGGTTATTGACCGTTGTCACCCTCAAGTATCACTTTGGCTAATATAACTTCTAACTAAACACTTTGGTGTCCGTATCACCAAAAGTTAACAAAAAATTAACCAAAAGTTAACCAAAAGTGACTTGAATTGGTTAACTTTTGGTGATACGATGTCCGTAACACCAAAAGTTAACCAAAAAATAACCTAAAGTTGACCAAAAGTGACTTGAATTGGTTGACTTTTGGTGATATGGACACCAAAGTGTTTAGTTGGGAGTTATATTGGCCAAAGTGATACTTGAAGGTGACAGCGGCCAATAACCAATAGTTGGAGGTGATTAAATCCAATAACCCATTAAAAAAATCTAAAAACCAAAACATCAGTTATAGTTTCAGTTGCAACCCATAACAGAACCGAACATGCCCGCCCTTAAAATATATATTTTCTTAAGACCAAATTAAATTTTTTATCCTTTACGTTTACATCCTTTCACCAATTGTCCTTTTTTGCTAAACTTTTTCACCAAATGTCCTTTATGATAATAAAATATTACAAACTTAGTCCTTATTCTAACCTCTGTTAAAAAATCTCGTTAAAGTGTGTCACGTGCGGATCATGTGAGCGCAAACCTGTATTTTCTCAACCCTTTGACAACTTATATTTAATATAAGTTGGGCTATTAATCAAAACATAAGTTGTAAATGGCTTTGGAAAATACAAATTTGCCCTCACGTGATCTCCATATGACACACTTTAACGAGATTTTTAACGGGGTTAGAGTAAAAGACTAACAATGTAATGTTTTGTAAACATAAAGGACATTTGGTGAAAAATTTAGAAAAAAAGAACAAATAATGAAAAAGGATGTAAACTTAAAGGATGAAAAATGTAATTTGTTCATTTTTTTTAAATTTGAGCCCAACGACATATCTCTTCATAGCCCAGGTTTATTTATGGTTAAAAGAACCGGAATTACACTTGATCCATGGAAAGCTTATTTGATTGTTAGTCAAAGATTTAACCAACATAACTAAAATTACTCACAATTTCTGAAAATTTAATCCATTCCCTGTTTTACATCTTACAAAGTAACAACTCCATGCATGAATCAACTATCACAAGCTCCAACCGGCCGACACTAGGTGGGCCGTCGTTTAGGACCAATGTAAGACGGCAAAGATGTCACCTTCCTTCCTAACATTGGCAACTTAATCTGGCTGTGATACACAACAAACAGAACGAAAACAAGAACAACAAACACAAAATGAGGTGACAATACCATCTTCTTAAGTCTTAAATAAGAAACTAAACTAGCTTTATCAGTATCGGTGTTAGTATCAGTGCCACTAAGTCGTAAGTCTTTTCCTTCGACCAATGCGGCTCCTAAGGTCCAAGAAACATCCACCGGACCAAATATAATCTCTTTATCACCAACACAAAGGGTGTTTTCAAGGAGTGAAACTATATAAGGAACTCGAAAACAGAGAAATTTAGCATACTTGTTATGTATTTGCATTTTGGTCAAACCAGACATGGATCTTGAACATAGTTCTTGGCCTTTCTCCCAAACCTTTGATAGATTTGTCGATGAATTCAAGTTTAACAAGTTGTATACAGCGAAAAATCCAGACAGCGCGTGGAAACGTTCAGCTGACTGAGTTTTTCCAACCCAATTGGGCATGCTTTCACCTGCAATAGAAGATGTTGGTGAGTTTTGATTCCCTTTATACCATTTGTGAGGCGCATTTTCAATCGCAGATTATATCAGTTTATTGAACCCATAAAATAATAGGTGGCTATTTTGACCCATATTATTGCTCAAAGTCTTTTCAATCAATACAATGCTACAAGCTCCAAAATTGTTTAATTCAAAGACTAGGATTTGCTATTATAACAGTTGCAATCATAAATTAACACATTAATTATTTACTAAAAGGTTAAACAAAGGACAATAAAATGTTACCAGGTCAACACACACAACACAACCCGACCCATTTCAATAAGAACCCGTTTTGACATGTTACCCAACCCGCTTGACCCATCCATCTTGTCACGTCTACATAGAATGAAAAGTTAAACGCCAAAAACCATGTAACAATAAAGCATAAAAAAATAGTTTAAAAACTGACCATTTACTGAAGAATGTCCTGTGCAGCGTGAGTCATCAGATAACTTTGACCAGTCTGATGAACTGCTTAAATTAACTGCTGCCGCTCTTGCCAGCAACTTGCATTTCTCCCAATTTGGCTCTCCAACTAACTTTATAAAAAAACTGTTGTTTCCCCTCATTTTCCTATTTACATTTCCTTCAAAGCACGTGTAACATGTGTAGTTTTGTGTAAATTCATAACTAAGACATGGATGCCGAATCTCAAAACTTCCAATATCACGTTCTACAAAATCTTGTGAATAACTAAGCATAACAACAGTTCTATCAAAAGCTTCATTCAAACCAAAAGACGGTAATGAGTCTGCCATAATCTGGTGCTCAAAAGAACCAATCTTTGATCTAAAAATACCATTACTATCCACTATTGGTTGTTTCATTTCTGTTGCGACCTGCAACGACGAACCACCAAGATCAAGAAGTCCTAAAGTACGCAATCTCGACGAGTTCACAAACACACCCATGCGATGGTTTAACGCAATCCAACCATAATAAGCTTCTTCTTCCCCACTCAACACCCGAATCCAATCTTTCCTAAACTTAAACTCATGCAACTTCACAACACTCTCAACATCATCCAAAACCCCCTTAACACTTACGTTATCTAGTCGTCTTAATCCAGCCGTACCCAACACAAAAATCGGCGTATGCTTACGTTTCTCAAACGGTACCCACTTTTCGGCCCTACGAATCAACGGCTCTAAAGCTCCCTTAATCCCAGATCCATTTCCAACAAACTTATCCAATCCGGGCTCGGTTTGCATACAATGATATGCGCAACCATCTTTATCATCATCATCATCTTTTTTTGTTGAATTATCAGGAAAACTATGCACCAAAATTGGGTATTTCGATTCCGATTTCGCTTTCGATTTCGAATTCAAATCCCTATCACTGTTAACTGTAACTTCATTATTTAACATCCACTCATATACATTTACTCTTGTACCACTACTTCCACAGTCTAAAACAACAGTAAAATAAGATCTATTTGTACCAAATTCAAGATTATGAACAAAATAATAACCAATCAATATCAATAGTATAACAATTGCTATGATGCTTAACAATTTCAAAACCCTAAATTGATGAAAAAATGGGTAAATTGGGGGCTTTGCTTTTGAAGGGGATTTAGGTTCCATTGAACAAAAGTATCAACATAAAGTGTGATCTAAGTTTTGATCGATTTGTGAAGCACGTACCTTTGTGTTGTATAAACACAAATTCACCGGTTTTGGTTCTGCAGATCCTTTGATCTGACGGTAATTGGTTTGTTGTTAACTGGCAACCGCTACATTTGTATAAAACATTGATATGACTTATGAGCAACTTCAAGTGGAAGCTTTATGAACTTAAGAGGGTGAATGTGACATACTATAATCTTACAAGGTGAGTTATATCATTTTACAAAACTTTAAGGGTTGGAAGCGTACGGTAACAAATGGTTAAATTTATAGCGTTGATGGATTAAAGGCGAAATTGGAAACTTGAGATGTTAAGGGTTTGTTTTTTTATGAGACTGAGGACGGAAGTTTCCGGTGAAAAATGCTAATTTTATAAGGTTGCGGGATTAAAGTTAAAATTGTAATAACTTGTGAAGTTGATTGGTGAATTCAAATGTTTTATAAATTTGAGGGGCTAAAAGTGTTGGGTGGCATAGTTGAGGGGTTAGGAGTGAAGGGCTAAAAATGTAAGAGGGGAGAATTAGAGGGCTAGAAGTGTTTGGTGGAAAAATGCCACCAACACAACGTTAGTAAATTCTAGGTTCTTAATTGAGTCATGCAATGCGGCATGCGGGTCTTAGTTGGTGCACGTATAGTGTCGCGTTTTGGACTTCGGTATACACATTCATGTTCTTGTTTATGTCTTGCACATTGAGGTTTTGTTGTGTCCAAAGCTTCAACATGCCCAACAACCAATTGAACTGAGTGACTCCTTGAGTTTTGATTTTCAATTATCATATATATATATATATATATATATATATATATATATATATATATATATATATATATATATATGTGGTGACGATATTACAGAACACCTTTTTATTGGTAGAACAAAAAGAACAATATATGGCCCTTGATCAAGTTATTTACTTTTCTAATATCACTAATTTACATACATGTAGATCAATGGTTCATTAATTTACATGTATGTGATTAAATGGTTCCTTAGTTTACATGTATGTAAATCAATGGTTATGTAGTTATGTAACTAAAGTGGTTATGTAAGGATCTTAACTCATATAATATATATGTATAATAACTCTATTGAAAGACAAAAACTATGAATATTGTTTTATGTGTTGTGTTGCTATTGGTTGGTGGTTTGAAGTGTTGTATGCCAATTGGTTGATGTTATGAAATATTGTTTTGTGTGTGACTTGAGGTGTTGTGTTGCTATTGGTTGTTGGCTTGAGGTGTTTTGTTGTTATTGATTGATGATTTGAGGTGTTGTGTTGAAATTGATTGGTGTCATGAAATAGTATTTTGTGTGTGGCTTGCGGTGTTGTGTGCGTTTGTTTGTTGGTTGTTTTTTGTGTTTTGTATTTGATACTTTTTGTGTTGTGTTATATTTTTGTTTGTGGGTTGTTGGGTAGGGTTTGCAATAAGTAATAACTCGCTTAACAACTGTCGCGCAACGCGCAACATCATGAATATACCTAGTATATAATATATAAGTAAAGAAAGTTTCGAAAAAAATATAAAATGCCCAATAGGATGGTGATACGCAACTACAAACCAAATATTAACGAACTAGGACCCTCGACCCTTCTTGAGAAGACACCTATTAGTTTCTAACAAATTATTAACGAACACCAGTTTGAAAAGTTAGACTCATTTACTGTCGTCTAACGAGTTATATGATAAAGTAACAAAATTGACACCACACCTCACGGTTTGGACATCATTGATAATTCAAGAGTTCAATTGATTTTAACACGCGAACTTGATAAACTTAAGCTAAACAGACTCCTTACAAAACACTTTATTTAACCGATCTATTAAGAAAGATGCATTAATTAGCCTATCACCTCACAGTTACTAGGAAAGCCACACACTTGTGTTTTGTTGATTCAAAAAGGGCATTTCTATAGTCTTATTGCAAATCAACCATAAATAAAAACAACCTACAAGGAGTTGACTTAAACAACCCCATCTTATGAAAGACATTCACTGAGGGTTTATCAAAGCAACAATCATCATCAAACTGCACAAGTATATGAAAACGCAATCAATCAAAATCTTAAACGTTTACTAAACCAATCAATCATAACATAACAGTATTCCAAATAATCAAAATACTAAAGTCAAAGGTTCATCATGACACCTAGGTGATTCATTAAGTTTAGCCTAACATCTCACAATCGAACAAAACAATAAAGAACAAATTAATATTTGAAAAGAAAAAAACAAAGATAAGAGATCTGGATGATAGAACTCGCCAAATCTTGAATCTTGTACGTTAGTCCTCTCCGAAAACGTGATCCCGTGGCTTTGAACGCAGGAAAAACTCAGTCTTCAGCTTTGAAAATCTCCCAAAAACTCTCTTCGTTCGTACTTGTCTAGGGTTTTTCAGTTTTGCAACCGTTTTTTTTGGCAAAAATTCCTATCAAACGCTCGAAACTTTCTGCCAAATTGGCCTTGCCGTGCCGCGCGGTGAGGTTGAGCCTTCCAGCCGCGTCGCACGGCGTGCAATTTTGGACGCGCATGTTTGTATCCTCGCTGCGTCGCGCGGTGACATTGTTACATCTTGTCCGCGTGACGCGGAGACATGGTTTCATCATATTGTTCCTTGATCCTCTTCGCAATCTCCTGTTTCGCTACGGCTTTCGGATCTTCACTTAATTAACTCCATCTCTAGACCATTTCATCATAAATTAACAACGAAATCTGCAATATCAAACTTGACAAAATAGTATACAAATTGTAATAAGCAATTAAAATGTGACACCCCGACCCGAACGAGAACAAAAAGACTTATAAAATAAAGGAGAGTTATCTACGCGATACGCGTAAGGGAAGGCTTGGCATGCGCGTATTGCCTAGGACAAGAATACCGGGTACGCGAAAACGGGGGCAGCCGCAGTTTCCGGCAAAACCACCTCACCTACGGGATACGCGCATGTGGAGGCATGTCCTGCTGTATCGTGTAGGATATGATTTTGTGCTTTAAAAGGAGGCCAACCCCCTTCACTTGTTGCACCCATCTCTCTCTCTCTAGACTCTCTATCTAAAAATTCGGCCAAAACGCCCGGTAAAGTTCTGACGAAGTTCCGGCGAGCTTTCAGAGATGATCGGAAGCGTACGGAAGTTCGGTTCAAGTGCAGGTTTGCTCACGAGACGTCTACGGGGTATCTTCGGTGTTCGGTAAGACTCGTTTTTAGATTTCTTCTTGCACATACCGTGTTATATAGTCTTATATATGCACCTAAGATACTAAAACGAAACACAAACCCCGTCGTTATAGTGAACGATGCTCTCCCACGAACGTTTGAACTCGGGTCTGTTGGACGAGACGCAGTGCTGTCAAAGTGCTGCTCAAATCCAGAGAAACTTTCAGATCTTGACCCCACTATGTCCGACTTACTAGGTAACGTCACAGATCCCGTACTTATTTAAGATTTTATGACTTGAGTCTATGGAAAACCAGGGTTTTTAGAATAGAACCTTCTTAGTTATACAATGTCACACCCTCAAAATCCACTAACGAAGTTTTACCGTTAAGTGCGTGACAAACCAGGATCTCAGTCATTAGTTACACCAAATGACACTATATGAATTTAAAATATGCGTGTTACATTAAATGAGAAAAATTAAAACAGAGTTAACGTTTAAAAGTTTGCGGAAGCTTAATCGAAATGTAATCTCAAAGTATTAAATGGAAGTAAATGCGCATACACGCGACGAAAGTAAATGCACAGTTTAAATATTTGTATACAGACAAAATAGTCATTTAAACTCAAAACATGGTTTGTAATGCATGAAAATGTTTAAATGCAATGATGTGACTCCATGCCATGTCCTAAGTGCGCTGAACCTCAATGACCTGTAAAAGTGAAAGGCTAACAAGTGTCAACACGACGGTTGGTGAGTTCACATAGTAAGTATGAAATCAATTAGTTCAGTTGCAAGCAGATATATAAATTAAGTATGTCATTGTAGGTAGCTAGTCTACAGCACATGTCCTTAGAGGCGTATGTATCTGACCGAAGCTGACGTATGTACACATTAAATGCATTTTGCCTGTTCGTACATCCCATCAGGAAGTACTGTATGTATGTTAGGTCATTCAACACCCGTTTGACAGGTCCTTCTGTCGTGCTAGTGCGACTAGCCCGGGTGGGGTGGGTTTGTCAAACCCAGTAGTACTACTCAAAATTTCCCCGCTATTTCACAAATACTAACGGTCAACTAGGTATCCATGAGGTCTTTCATGAACAAAATAAAAGTTTCTCTAATCCAGACATGCAACATACTAAATTCGTAAATCCGTAAAAGTATTCGTCCGTGTTCAACCCATAAAAGGGTATAATAGTAAAAGTGCGGTTTAGTGAACTCACCTTTGAAGCGTACAGCAAAAATATCAGCAAACATGCACACAAGAAACAAAGATCGCCTTATGACCTGATTTAATAATTACATGCTAATCATTAACTAAAGAACTTGAACTCATATATATATATATTCGCTAAGGTCTCGTGTGTTTGGTTCGGTATTGTATGATAATAGTTCCTCAACTAATATAACATATATATCGTGTAACACATTTTCATACTCGTATTTATATAATTTTTCCCATGCAACAAAACTCATGCACTTGTTACATAGATATCATATATACTTACCTAATCCATACATACAGTTACATACATGCACACATGTCATTTCAAACTTAATCACTCAGCCATTTCAAGTAACCGCCTACACATTCTGATCATATACATACTACTCATATTGCTAACACCAACCCATATACATTATACAGTGTCCTTTAAATACATACAATATACCACACATACACCCATCATC
The DNA here is from genome assembly GCA_030867185.1 of Tagetes erecta. Lineage (NCBI taxonomy): Eukaryota > Viridiplantae > Streptophyta > Magnoliopsida > Asterales > Asteraceae > Tagetes > Tagetes erecta. The sequence goes on along the minus strand of CM061491.1, from coordinate 49,087,526 downwards.
ACATAGATATAGATTTATACTTGGTTAATATATATACACAATTTGTTTCGCCTACCATGTTATACACATATACTTATACGTACATTTATCGGTTTGTATACCTATGTACATCCATTTCACTGCGGTTTCTGGTTTCCATCTACATACATATGCGTATGAAACTCACATGTAATTACATCCATTCACACCGGTACACAATTACTGCTGCACATTTACAAACTGATTTCACTTTTGCGATTGTTTAATATAAACATACACTCATAACTAGCATTGTTACTATTTACAAACTCATACTCATATACGATTTTACATACATACCATCGCATGCCTATATTTCACTTTGCTGCAAATTTTATACACATACATACATTTAACAATTCACCATGCATGTACACCTTTACACAACATGAAATTACATGAGTACATATATCAATATTGATTTGTACAAATACATTCATTTATTCTATGATCACTTTTCGCCAATTTCATACACAATCAAGTAATATATATATATATATATATATATATATATATATATATATATATATATATATATACATATATATATATATTAACGTATTATGCACGCTGCAATTCTCGTCTGATTCACAAGCATACATATCGTGTATAACATCATCATGAAACACCCAAAACTACACTTACCTATACACATATTCATCACACTCGAGTTGTAACGAAACCAATATATGAACCGAAACCGAAACCTTAGGCGACTCAAACTAATTACTCCTAATGAACTGGAGTATGGACGTACTGAAAAATTTAGATGATCGACACGAAGGGACTGCGATGGTAGTCACCGGAGTTACAGGAAATAACGGTAGCGGCTGCGGTGGCGCACGACTTCGGTTGACAAGAGGTGCTGCTGATTTCCGGCGACCAAAGAGAAGGACGAGAGGGAGAGATACAAACGAGCGTGTGTGTGCGTGGTTTCTTGAAAAACAACCGATGATGGTGATGTGTGTGTGTGTGTCTTACTGCCGTTGGCGTCGGCCAAAGAAGAAGAAAACGAAGACAAGGATAGGGGACGGGTGGGTATAAGGGTTGGGTTAATTAATTTCAATTTTACACTTTGCACCCTCCTAGTTTGATGGTTTATTTATTTAAGTTTTAAAGTTAATAAATGAGTTTATTTAATTACGAAACGGACCCTAAATTTTAAAAAAACTTAACGAGATAATTAAAGAATAGTTGACGGTGTTAGCCTGAAATTACGGATTGTCACATACAACATTACTAGGAATACGATATGTTTTTAATGAACAATAGAATAATGTGAGAAACACGAAGGTATGATAATGTGGCTTTTCAAAATAGAATGATAATGAGAACATAGGAAACCCTGACTCAGATGTCGAAACCACTTTGACTAGAATGACTATACCAAGGACTAAAGTCATTACTTAGAGTCATATAGTATGACTAAAGTAATGCACATCGGTAGGGGAATACCGATGGGATTATTCCGAGAGGAGTAAATCCTGACAACATGAATTGATTACAGGGTTACCTTTATTAGCCACCGGCTTGTGATACGTAGGATACATCAAAGGTGAGTCTAACCGCCCCACTTTTACATGTTGTATGATTTCGAGGCTGCATCCGAGCTTGTATGAAAAGTATGAATTGATTGATAAAATGTTTTGAATATATATTGTCATAAGTAGATCGCACCTAGTGATCCAACGCATCTCAACTCCAGGCTCGTCTGGTTGTGGTGTGAGTTGGTCCCCGGTAATAAGCTTCTTGACGAGTCATCCTGATTATTCGGGATGGCAGCTACATGCCATAGGACAAGTCATTAAGCCAGGGCTTCTAGGGGTAGATCCTCAAGAACTACCGGCCCCGCCTCGAGATATATATGCGTCTAGTTAGATTCAATTAGGTAGACTGATTGCTCGTAACAGGAAACACTATGGCTGTAACAATCCCGGTTTTTGGGCCCGAATTTTTTTTTTAAAAACCCATTGGGCTTGGCCCAACTATTATTGGACTTAGGCCTCGCTTAAATTATTGGGCTTGGCCCAACCCTTATTGGGCTTAGGCCCAACTTAAATATGGGCTTGGCCCACGTATGTTACGATAAAAACCGATGACGAAACCCGTCATATTAATTACCCGAGTACGCGTAGGAAATTATTACTACTACCATGAGTTAGATAGACTTCTTCCCCAGTAGTATCTTTAGTATTACCAATTGTTAAGATATAATAAATTACACATATAATTTACAATAGACAATGAAAATAATAAAATACCAACTCTATAAATATAGAGACCACTACACAACCATACACATGTATATATATATACATACGTACAACATATATATATATATATTAACCAACCCATTAAATAAACACCTTCACATATTTATATAAATACCATACAATATTTACCACCATACAACCACCATTCTTTATACTACATAACAAACACCCACATAAATATATACATATACATTCATACGTCCATACATATATATATTTATATAAAACTAGAACTAAACTTAACAATCTAATTCACCAACATTTTATAAATATTACTACAATTTATAAAATACAACACAACTAACAAATTAAAATACACAAACTAATTAATAAATAAAATACTTACACCCTATTAACCCATTGTCCCCTACCTCACCAACATCACCACCCTACATGGCCAATGCATGGCAATAAACCTCATCCCCCTTTTGCTTAACCAACACACCAAGAATCTTTCACTTACCAATGCCTTGATATGACCACACACTCCCTTCTCCCTCCCTTCCTCTTCTCCTACGGCTGAAAAACCCACACCCACACACTCACAAACTTCATTTTTTTCAATACAATCTCACAACTCTCACATAAACACTCTCAAACATTCTCTCAACTTTTAAACAACTTCTTCACCACCAAAACTCAGAAAAACTCAGCCATAACAAGCACCAAGGTCGACCAACAACACCACGACATCAACCACGAGCCGAGTGAAGCCACGAGACCAACAAAATCAACAACCGAGTAAACCGGAGCAAGAACCGTTCGTCCCCACAAGCAAGCACGTCGAGACCAGCCTGTTCCAGTCGAGTTCCAGCACCCATTGTGACTCTCATACCACCCCAAGTGCACCCACACTCACTCCCAACCTCAAGGTAACGGGAAAACACCCGAAAACGCACTAACCGTGCATAAAACGTCCATTTTCATACACAATGGATACCAACACCTCCCATATATTTTTGAACACCTCTAAACTCTTATTTTCAGTAACAAAAGTATTAAAAACCATAAAACCATTTTCTAAACAAAAATATGCAAGTTTGACAAAAATAGTCAAACTATGCACTTTATTTTGAGAAAAACAACAACACCCAACTAACAACCTTGAAAACATAATTTTAAATTTTCTGGAACATCTTTATAATAAAATATGGTTAAAAAATAAATTTCATGATTTTTGGAGTTGTACATTATTTATTATGCATTTTTTAGTATTAAAAATGGATAAATACACTAATATTCACAAAAACGTATGGGGAGTATAAAAATACAAATTTTTGTTATCTTACTGTTTTATATATGCATATAGGTGATTTTTACTGATTATTATTGATTGTTGACGGGTGAACATAAAAATCGAACAATAACCGAAACTAAAACGTACAAAACAACGAAAATACCAAAAACGTAAAACTACCAAATTTTTAATATCTCAGTAGCTTAAATATGTTAAAAATAAGTTAGAAAATAAATTTCATAATTTTCCCAAAAAGAATGTAATTACTATGAATTTTTGAATGTTTAATAGGATTAAAATACAAAAATTCGTATAAAATAATTAAGGACACTTTGGACCAAACTTACAGAACCTAAACTCATATATAAGTATAAAATAACTATTTTAAGACTTAAAATGTTACCAAGGACCCTCTAAACATAAAACGTAATCTTAACCGAACCGAACGCGTTAAAAACACGAAACCCAACGAAACAAGAAAAATCTGATATTTTATAATTCCAGAAGCTTTCATATATTAAAAATAAGTATCCCAATAAGTTTCATAATTTTTATAAACCTAACCTATTTATTATGAATTTTTGAATATAAAAGACCAAGTAAATGGTAAAAAGCACAAAAATTAGAAAAATACCTTTTAATCAGAAATAACACTTTTTATACAGTATATATAACCCAAGGAAGTATTTTAAAGAATAAAAGTGTTTAAAAAGATGTTTTCTAAATAAATCGTTCATACGTCGGTTACACACGCGTTAAAATACGAAAATGACCAACGAACCTTAAAAACTCAACTTTTGGACTATAAAGCACTTAGTTACTGATTAAATAAGCTATAACCAAAATTTCAACAATTTAGGAAGTACCAATTATTTTATACAAATTATTTAAGTTTAAAAACCCGTAAACCGACAACTACTAAAATAATTTGTAGAAAATAATTGAAACACCTAAAAACCATGGAACACCATCTATTACAGTAACCAAGACCCCTTTTACTTAGTATAAAATCCCAAGATCAAAATAAGCTCAAAAACCCAAATCATAACCCGACACGTAACGATTTACCGCAACCGGAGAAACCGGTGAACTCGAGATCTCCCCCGAACTTGATAAACACCTTAAGACCAGTAGGTTAACCTTAAAATATATATAAGACCAATACACAACACTAACACACCTAGAAATGAGAAGTTATAACCAAAAACCTAACTTTAGGGCTAAAAGTGTCAATATAACAAAGTTAAGGGACTAAAAGCGACAACACTCAAACTTTCTGATCTTTATGAGAAATAAGTTAAATACTTACCTAAGTAAACTGAAATATTGAGAATTTAAGTGTTAAAACAAGAATAAACCAACGAGAACACTAAAACGACTATAAAACCGAAAGACAAACGCACCCGTTATGGAACGCCCGTAGACTTATACATTTTAGAATCTAACTTGATTAAACTAAACATAGGAAGTCCGCTAGGAGGTAGGACTCTCACGCAAACCATTATCTAGGAAGTTCTTGAGCAAAGCTACAGGTGAGTTCATGAACCCCTTTTTTTACGTAATACTTTTGGGGCTGATACATACCTACTAAACTTGTTTATATAAACTGATTTTCATGGTGTAATACATCTGCTACTTGTCCCCGAACGTTGGTACAACTTTCGGTAGCCATTAACTTCTTGCAGGAGCCCTTTGATATGTGAATAGTACTATTTGGGAATCCCCCGCGTACAGTGGCATACCCCCCACTGAGGTTGAAAACCGTTACGCCACATGTTCAATGAAACGTTGGTGCTTAGCAGAGCACGTTAGCCCACTTTGGGTTAGGGGACTATTATTTATCGTATTCGGGTTGGGTATAATCCGAACAGGTTTGGCTACATATATTGTCGACCGTACACCATATAATATAATGTTTTAGTGTCATAAATTTTATTAAACCATGAGCTCACCAACTTTATGTTGAAGTATTTTTGGGTATGTATTTCAGGTAATTGATTTGAAAGTTATGTAGCATGTTGATTGGAGTTAGGGCATGGAGCGTTTGGAAGATAGCCCACTAGTTATTTTAATATGTTTTTAAGACTGATATGCACGCACTAGACAAATTAATTTCCATGTATTTTGTTTAAAACTATTAATGGGATGAAATATGCCCACGTGGACAACTTTTATTATATTAAATGAATATGTAGTTATTATTTCCGCTGCTTATTTATGATATCAGTCCGTCATGACCCGGCCCGTTTGGCCAGGGTGTGACAGATTGGTATCAGAGCCAGTGGTTCTAGAGAATTAGGTTCTTACACTAAGACACCTAGGCTTTAACCACACGATTTAGGGACTAAGATAAGATGTGAACTAAGCAATGTATACGTGACCTAGGCACTTAAGTAAACCCGAAAACTTTACTTGATGTGCTTACCTGTATTTGTTTACTTACTTATTACTACTACTTTAATTTGGAGTATTATTAATGCGTTAACTTATTTATTTATTTATTTAATTTGATTACTAATTTATTTACTTTCATTTCTCCAATAGGTGACAGGACGTCAAGACCGTATTTTCATTATTTATTTTACGCATTATGACATTGTAGGACCAAGTGAATTGTCGCTTGTGTCACACCGGATATTGTATTTTTACTTACTTATTTTGGTAGTTGCAATGCATAGCGGGTTTTGCTATGCGCAACTTTGATTTATTTTACACTCTCATTTTATATGCTTATCTTACGTATTTATTTTACATGTTCATTTTTCATACTTACTACAAATATGAGAGCCATTCTAAGGCTTAATTTTGAAATATGATTGCAAAAAAAAAAAAAAAAAAAAATTATAATGAAAATATGTGGAATACGTGTACTAATAGTCATATGCAAGTAAGTAATACATACTTAAATAATACATAGGTATACCTTCCAAGCATCCGTACTTATGCGCAAGACCTATATATGTATGCCCTCTTGAATGTTCACATATATATATATACACACGCATATGTATATATACGCATACATTTACATACATGATCATACACCCCCTACACATGAACCTATTTACATGCCTACATGAACATATATAAACCCTACATACATGACCTATAATCATACTTATAACGAACGCGTTTCCTGTATAGCAATGGCAAAAAGAAGAGAACGTAAGCATGACGTAACCCAACAGGATAACGCCGACAACCAAACTCAAGACAGCAGTAGCAATCACGAGGATGAGACCAAGGACAGCAACAATGAGGATTCAAGGATCCAACAACTCATCACTGATGCTATTGCAAAAGCCATACCCACTATAACCGCGTACGTTAACGCCGAGCGAGACAAAGAGAAGGAGGAAGAAAACGGCGAAGATGAGGAAAGCCAAGGGAATGGTAAGGATGAAACCGAGAAGAAGGAGAAACGCGAGGAGCGAACCAGTGGTGCCTACAAGGCGTTCATGGCATGTAAGCCTACTGAGTATTACGGAGATGAAGGAGCGACTGGAACTATTAGGTGGTTGGAAGAGATGGAGGCTGTGCTTGACATCAGTGACTGTTTGGAAAAGAATAAGGTACGATTTGCAACCCACTCACTGAAAAAGGGAGCATTGGCTTGGTGGAACACTTTGCTCCAAACCCGTGGAAGGGATGCTGTGACTAGGATGAAGTGGGAAGAGTTTAAGACACTGATGATTGAGCGATATTGCCCCATCAACGAAATCGAGAAGATGGAAGCCGAGTTTCTGAAACTCGAGATGAAAGGGAATGAACACCTAGAGTACACCAACCGTTTCAATGAGTTAGCACGCTTAGTACCTCACCTAGTAACTCCTGAATCGAAGAGAATTGGAAGGTATGTTTGGGGTTTGTCGCCCAAGATTAGGGGAATGACTAGGGCTGCGAAGCCTAGGACATTCCAAGAAACTGTGGAAATATCGGGGGCGTTGAATGATGAAACCATCAGGTGTGAAGGACCGAAAAAGTTTGAAGGAGCAGGCGTGAAAAGGAAGTGGGAAGGAAACCGACCCACTTATGGAGGTGTTGGGAATAACATGGTAGGAACATGGAACGACCCGAATAAGAAACCAATGACTGAACGAAAACCCTACCTAGGTAATGCCCCATGGTGTGCCAAGTGTCAACGCCACCATAATGGAGATTGTAAGGCAAGAACTAACAACCAACCACAAAGGGGAACCGCAAAAGGGAACGTGTGCTATAAGTGCAATAGGGCAGGACACTTTGCAAGGGAATGCAAGTCTACCACTACCGCCACCCTCAAGTGTCATGAGTGCGGAGACCCCGACCACATTAGGCCAAACTGCCCAAAACTTAAGGCCAAAGAACCTGCAGTTGGACGCCCCAAGGGTAGAGCTTTTGTGATGAATGTAGAAGAGGCACGTGAGGAGCCGGACGTCGTGACCGGTATGTTCTTAGTAAACAACCATTATGCATATGTTTTATTCGATACCGGTGCTAGTAAGAGCTTTGTGTCTAGATCCTTTAGGCCAAAAATTGAAATAAGGTCAACTAGGATAGAACATACATACGCGATAGAAATAGCAAACGACACTATCATTAAAGTAGACGAAACCACTAAGGGATGCACACTAGAGCTAGATGACTTTAAGTTTACGATCGATCTAATGACCGTAGAACTAGGAGGATTTGACGTGGTTGTTGGAATGGATTGGTTAGCAGAAAATAAGGCTGAAATTGTATGTCATAAACGGTTGCTCAAAATCCCCCTTACATGGAGGGAAGACTCTCACCGTTTACGAAGAAAAGCCAGAATAAAACTATTAAACATAAGAACCCTACATATATGACTACAACAGGAGAATACTAGAATGACATGTGAGGTAAATTAACGATTACGGTCCGGAACGTAATGGTGAATTTACAGGCACATGAGCATTTAAGGAAATCCTAATGAGTCACCATATGTTTAAAAACCTCATACTTAGAGAGTAACGTAGTACGAAGATACCAACTCAACCATAATTTAGAGGACAACACCGAGGAAAAACAATAGGGAACCCCAAGTGGCTATAAACTAGTCACTGCTACAAGACAACGTAGGCCAATTCACGAACCAGTATAAGGTGATTATGTGCTTTGTGTGTTTATTTTCCTATTTGCTAGTGTGACGCTAGGGAATACTTTGTGGTCTTAAATGAACAACCTTAATTTAATTTCGAGGACGAAATTCTTATAAGTAGGGGAGGATGTAACAATCCCGGTTTTTGGGCCCGAATTTTTTTTTTAAAAACCCATTGGGCTTGGCCCAACTATTATTGGACTTAGGCCTCGCTTAAATTATTGGGCTTGGCCCAACCCTTATTGGGCTTAGGCCCAACTTAAATATGGGCTTGGCCCACGTATGTTACGATAAAAACCGATGACGAAACCCGTCATATTAATTACCCGAGTACGCGTAGGAAATTATTACTACTACCATGAGTTAGATAGACTTCTTCCCCAGTAGTATCTTTAGTATTACCAATTGTTAAGATATAATAAATTACACATATAATTTACAATAGACAATGAAAATAATAAAATACCAACTCTATAAATATAGAGACCACTACACAACCATACACATGTATATATATATACATACGTACAACATATATATATATATATTAACCAACCCATTAAATAAACACCTTCACATATTTATATAAATACCATACAATATTTACCACCATACAACCACCATTCTTTATACTACATAACAAACACCCACATAAATATATACATATACATTCATACGTCCATACATATATATATTTATATAAAACTAGAACTAAACTTAACAATCTAATTCACCAACATTTTATAAATATTACTACAATTTATAAAATACAACACAACTAACAAATTAAAATACACAAACTAATTAATAAATAAAATACTTACACCCTATTAACCCATTGTCCCCTACCTCACCAACATCACCACCCTACATGGCCAATGCATGGCAATAAACCTCATCCCCCTTTTGCTTAACCAACACACCAAGAATCTTTCACTTACCAATGCCTTGATATGACCACACACTCCCTTCTCCCTCCCTTCCTCTTCTCCTACGGCTGAAAAACCCACACCCACACACTCACAAACTTCATTTTTTTCAATACAATCTCACAACTCTCACATAAACACTCTCAAACATTCTCTCAACTTTTAAACAACTTCTTCACCACCAAAACTCAGAAAAACTCAGCCATAACAAGCACCAAGGTCGACCAACAACACCACGACATCAACCACGAGCCGAGTGAAGCCACGAGACCAACAAAATCAACAACCGAGTAAACCGGAGCAAGAACCGTTCGTCCCCACAAGCAAGCACGTCGAGACCAGCCTGTTCCAGTCGAGTTCCAGCACCCATTGTGACTCTCATACCACCCCAAGTGCACCCACACTCACTCCCAACCTCAAGGTAACGGGAAAACACCCGAAAACGCACTAACCGTGCATAAAACGTCCATTTTCATACACAATGGATACCAACACCTCCCATATATTTTTGAACACCTCTAAACTCTTATTTTCAGTAACAAAAGTATTAAAAACCATAAAACCATTTTCTAAACAAAAATATGCAAGTTTGACAAAAATAGTCAAACTATGCACTTTATTTTGAGAAAAACAACAACACCCAACTAACAACCTTGAAAACATAATTTTAAATTTTCTGGAACATCTTTATAATAAAATATGGTTAAAAAATAAATTTCATGATTTTTGGAGTTGTACATTATTTATTATGCATTTTTTAGTATTAAAAATGGATAAATACACTAATATTCACAAAAACGTATGGGGAGTATAAAAATACAAATTTTTGTTATCTTACTGTTTTATATATGCATATAGGTGATTTTTACTGATTATTATTGATTGTTGACGGGTGAACATAAAAATCGAACAATAACCGAAACTAAAACGTACAAAACAACGAAAATACCAAAAACGTAAAACTACCAAATTTTTAATATCTCAGTAGCTTAAATATGTTAAAAATAAGTTAGAAAATAAATTTCATAATTTTCCCAAAAAGAATGTAATTACTATGAATTTTTGAATGTTTAATAGGATTAAAATACAAAAATTCGTATAAAATAATTAAGGACACTTTGGACCAAACTTACAGAACCTAAACTCATATATAAGTATAAAATAACTATTTTAAGACTTAAAATGTTACCAAGGACCCTCTAAACATAAAACGTAATCTTAACCGAACCGAACGCGTTAAAAACACGAAACCCAACGAAACAAGAAAAATCTGATATTTTATAATTCCAGAAGCTTTCATATATTAAAAATAAGTATCCCAATAAGTTTCATAATTTTTATAAACCTAACCTATTTATTATGAATTTTTGAATATAAAAGACCAAGTAAATGGTAAAAAGCACAAAAATTAGAAAAATACCTTTTAATCAGAAATAACACTTTTTATACAGTATATATAACCCAAGGAAGTATTTTAAAGAATAAAAGTGTTTAAAAAGATGTTTTCTAAATAAATCGTTCATACGTCGGTTACACACGCGTTAAAATACGAAAATGACCAACGAACCTTAAAAACTCAACTTTTGGACTATAAAGCACTTAGTTACTGATTAAATAAGCTATAACCAAAATTTCAACAATTTAGGAAGTACCAATTATTTTATACAAATTATTTAAGTTTAAAAACCCGTAAACCGACAACTACTAAAATAATTTGTAGAAAATAATTGAAACACCTAAAAACCATGGAACACCATCTATTACAGTAACCAAGACCCCTTTTACTTAGTATAAAATCCCAAGATCAAAATAAGCTCAAAAACCCAAATCATAACCCGACACGTAACGATTTACCGCAACCGGAGAAACCGGTGAACTCGAGATCTCCCCCGAACTTGATAAACACCTTAAGACCAGTAGGTTAACCTTAAAATATATATAAGACCAATACACAACACTAACACACCTAGAAATGAGAAGTTATAACCAAAAACCTAACTTTAGGGCTAAAAGTGTCAATATAACAAAGTTAAGGGACTAAAAGCGACAACACTCAAACTTTCTGATCTTTATGAGAAATAAGTTAAATACTTACCTAAGTAAACTGAAATATTGAGAATTTAAGTGTTAAAACAAGAATAAACCAACGAGAACACTAAAACGACTATAAAACCGAAAGACAAACGCACCCGTTATGGAACGCCCGTAGACTTATACATTTTAGAATCTAACTTGATTAAACTAAACATAGGAAGTCCGCTAGGAGGTAGGACTCTCACGCAAACCATTATCTAGGAAGTTCTTGAGCAAAGCTACAGGTGAGTTCATGAACCCCTTTTTTTACGTAATACTTTTGGGGCTGATACATACCTACTAAACTTGTTTATATAAACTGATTTTCATGGTGTAATACATCTGCTACTTGTCCCCGAACGTTGGTACAACTTTCGGTAGCCATTAACTTCTTGCAGGAGCCCTTTGATATGTGAATAGTACTATTTGGGAATCCCCCGCGTACAGTGGCATACCCCCCACTGAGGTTGAAAACCGTTACGCCACATGTTCAATGAAACGTTGGTGCTTAGCAGAGCACGTTAGCCCACTTTGGGTTAGGGGACTATTATTTATCGTATTCGGGTTGGGTATAATCCGAACAGGTTTGGCTACATATATTGTCGACCGTACACCATATAATATAATGTTTTAGTGTCATAAATTTTATTAAACCATGAGCTCACCAACTTTATGTTGAAGTATTTTTGGGTATGTATTTCAGGTAATTGATTTGAAAGTTATGTAGCATGTTGATTGGAGTTAGGGCATGGAGCGTTTGGAAGATAGCCCACTAGTTATTTTAATATGTTTTTAAGACTGATATGCACGCACTAGACAAATTAATTTCCATGTATTTTGTTTAAAACTATTAATGGGATGAAATATGCCCACGTGGACAACTTTTATTATATTAAATGAATATGTAGTTATTATTTCCGCTGCTTATTTATGATATCAGTCCGTCATGACCCGGCCCGTTTGGCCAGGGTGTGACAATGGCATAGATTTGCCATTTAGGCGCCTTAGATAATCCTGTAGGCGGTATACATATTAGCGAGCATTACGTCAGATGACGTCACGAAGTGACGTAGTGAAGAGATAACTTGTAGTATACTTATCATCACACATATATGAATGAATGATGTCAAAATGTTTTATATATCTTACGTCACTGATTACGACTCACCAACACAGAGTTGTTCATGTCCTTTAGCTCATGAAGCATGTGAAAGGAATGTCCGTGGACATTAGTTAGGAAGGCTTAGCTAGATGCGGACGAATAAGATTCTCCACATAGGAGAAGCGCCTAAGTTGAAGATACCTGGGAATAATGTCTTTAGATTTAGTAGTATTGATGTAACACACTCACATCGAGTGTTAGACAATTGCTATTTATTTTAAGAAATTATGAAGAAATTTTAATTTGGGCCTATGAATGTGGTCTTTTATTTTCAGACTTCCAATGTATTTCATTTTATGATTGGCTAATATTATGCAACACGTCGGGCCCCGGGAGTCGGGGTCTGACATAAAATACATACAAACTCTATACGGGAAACATATATATTTTACTATATATAAAACATTCTCACGCTTATCTTTTTTCGTCCTCGAAAAAGTTTCGCAATGGAATCATAATCAAAACTAAGGCTTTCACATAATTCTAAAAACATGAACTTTCAAACAAGAAATGGATCAACGTAATTGTTAGTAATGTTTCCTTTTCAACCCTAACACTAGCTCGTTATGTTTTCCTTTGTGTTTGTTTAGATTTATGTAATATCAACTTATCTAAAGGTCTCACACCTAGGAAGCTATAATCCAGCCTATTTAATTGATTGCTTGATGAGACACATGATTAAATCACCAAGATTCTCCTACAAGTATAACCTAAAGAACCTAAATTAGTTAAAGATTAAATCACCAAGATTCTCCTACAAGTATATACTGCTTATTCTTTTTTTCCCCCTAAAACAGGATCACCTCACCTAGGGTGTCGGCTCCAAGTCGCTATCCCAGAGGTAGAGCACATGAGGTCTTGGATCACTTTTTTTATATTCTTTTTCATTCATCATTCTTTTTTTAGTGGCTACATTGAGCTCTTTTTTTTCAAGTGGCTACTTTGAGCACTTTCAATCTACACCCTGTGGACAATGATTGCGGAGTGCCATTCTCTCACAAGAAGCGTACTATTAGTTCCTATTATAGCACTCATCCTTAACCCATTTAAGTTCTTAAACCCATATTGGTGCCTAACATTCTTTAGTGAAGGCTTTTTTTACTTCTCCTAGGATGACTACCCATAAGATTTTTGTCTTTTTGTGGTTCGATTAAAGCACTTAGGGATTCCTTTAAAGCCAATTGGATCACCCATAAGTTACTACATGATCCATCATGTTATATAATGAATCCAATGTAAGAATCTCAGGACGAGGCTCCCTTAATGGATAAACTTATGCAAGCCTTTTAGACCTATGCAGTAGCCTTTGATAACGAGTCGGGATAGTTAACTGCATAGACCTGGCTGCTTCTGTATCTGGGGGCGGCTGACTTTGTGTTCCTTCTCGCGTGTATGCCTACTGAACCTAGTCATACTGCGACAAAACTCTCATCAACCTCAAATCTTGAACACCAACAACTGACACTGGCGGTCCAATGGTCAACAAATCTCTCCTATACCTCTCAAACACTCCTAAATTCTCGGCAATGATAGTGATGTACGGGCCCATGTCCAAAGCTGACCTGGGGCTTCCCTGTCTCTGCCTATGAAAACACATTTTTAAGATGCTAGCCCACTTCATCGGTCTATTCTCCACCGTATACATCAAACAATATAGATCCTTCCACTTCACCTTGTTTTCACCTGACCCCCGGCCCACAAAGTCAGAGTTAACACCTTATGAAGATACCTCAAAACTAGGTTTGTGATGTCTGAGTTCACCAAGTTCTCTCACCATGGTGCAATTGATATCATTCTCTAGAAATTCGCCAAATCCTTCTTTACCATACAACACTCATATCGGTTCTTGAACACACCCCTACAACTTGTGTTAAACTTTTTAGATTCCATGTTAGTGTTGGTCCGTGAAATCAGTAATTCGTGCTATATATGATTTAGATCTAATCACAATCAATTGATACCACTAGATCTAGCATCAATTGGATGAGATTTGTGACCAAAACTCACACAAACCATTATAACCCATTAACAAATGATTAATTAAGAAGATTAGTAGAAGAAGATGGATTAAACAATTGCAACAAAGATATAACAGATCCAATTCCTTGCAAACAATCAATAAGGTTCGAACTCAGTATCAAAGATAGAATTGTATTCAACTAAGTTCCAAAGAGTTGTGTACAAAATGCCCTAACATAACTATATATACAGGTCATAGTGTCGCAGGCAGTGTCGCAGACACGACACTGCCTGATCGCTAAGCAAGGACAAGCTGCATGCGACACTATAGTGTCGCATGCAGTGTCGCAAAAACCTGCATAAAAAGCATTAAACAAAAGCTAAACTAACTATTACATTGCAAACAAAATACGACTAAAACAATTACAAGCTAAACAAAAATACAAATAACAACAAGGTGAAGTACCACCCTACATGTGGTCAACAATACTCCCCCTAGGGAGGTACTTCACCTGTTGGATCTCCTTCTTCAGCTCCAGCTTTCGCTTCTCTGAACATCTCGGTCAATTCACGAACATCTTCATTCAACTCTGCTTGCTTCTGTACCTTCTCAGTAAGCTCCTTTACTTCTGCTCTAATTCCGCGAGCCCTATTCGCCACTCTTTCGAACAAAGCAGCTTCTTTTCTGGTATCAGCTCCTGCTCCAACTCTAATAGGATTCTCGCATAATATCTTCAGATCATCGTCCGAGAATCCAAAAACCTCCATCGGGTCAAATATCCTCCATTCAGATCCATCCTTCACCCTAATCACAGCCTCCCCCGTGTAATTATCGTAAAACCATTTATCGAATTCATCCAATCTTGACGGGCTTGGATCTGGTACTCTCACTCTCAGTACTGTCTTGATTGGCTTCATTTTCAACACGATCTTTCCTTTCCCTATCACCCAATCTAAATCCTTCTTTGAACGTTTGCGCTCCAGTTTGTTATACCCAAAATTCATGAAATTATCTTTCAGCCCTGCCTGAATCTCTTCCTCCAACAGTTTTGCACGATCACTTTGATCTGCATTAATCAAAGGTAGAACCGCCAAACGCCGCAAATCCCACTTCGGGAAAGTTTTGAAGTGTTTGCGGTTACTCATATAGCTGATCCCTCCCCCTCTTCTTTTTATCATGAACTTTTGAAGCTTCATACTATATTTCCAGCTAAAAATCTTGTTGTCAGTGTCTTTGGGGGTTGGGGCATCCAAGTTTTGAAATAAAGGCGTGACGTATTCAGGTTCATCCACCTTCTTGAACCAGTCAGATTTATCGAGTTCGAATATGTCACCCTCGGCTTCGCTCCTCTGAGCCACATACACCATTTCTTTTTCGTCAACTTCGTAAAACTCGGGCTCTGAATCGTAATCTATGAACTGCTCCTCTTCCACTTCTTCATCAACTAACTTCATCTCAGCATCCTTTCCTTTATCAGCCACGACTTCCTCTCCTATCAAATCCGTATCAATATTGAGTCAGAAATCATCAGTAATTTCTGCCTCTTTGCCAGTTCTGCTTGCTCCAGCACCACTGAACCCAACAAAATCTTTTCGGCTTTTACCTGTCTGCACCATTTCCTTCAATGTAGGGTACTTCTCAATGCTCACCATCTCGTTAATCTCCGTTTCAGTCTCCGTTATACCAACTTTCACTTCTTTCTTTACCTCATTTAACTCTAATAACAATTTTTTGATAAGCACGTGTTGATCCAATACAATCTTTCTCAAATCTTCCATCTCAGATTCCCGGTGCCTCTCTCTTTCCTCAGCATTTATCAATTTCGTCTTTATCATACCCAGTTCGTTAGCAAGTGACGTATTCACACCTCGAATCACGTCCTCGTCAAGACCAGCAAATCCCTTCTTTTCTGGCATCTTTTTGGTAAATGTTTTGGGTACAGACTCAGACACTTTGGGCTCCTTTCCTTTTGCCTTTTTGATTCTGACATCAGTATCAGAATCATCAGCAACTTTTCGTTTCTTCTTTCCTTTAGATTTGAAAATCTTAGCTTCGATCTCATCTTTTCCCACGAACTTCTTTCTCTTCTTAATATCTTCTTTGATTTTTTCTCTAAGCTCCTCAAACCTCTTCTCCTCAGAAATCTTCAGTTTCTCAATATAATACCACCTTTCGCCTGTATACATATTTCGGAAAAGATAAGTTATCTTTTCCGAAACGTCATGTCTGGTTGAAGAGCAATCATCAAAAATTCTAACATTCATCTTCGTTAGCATCAAAAGGTCACCCAGCTTCTGTAATCCCAGCTTCAATTCATCGATAAAAATTTGGATAAATCTCGGGTATAGCAACCATTTATCCTTCTTTTTGGCGGAAATATTTTCGATCATATATTCAAACATCATTTGTGGGATGTTTGCTTTATCACCCCTGCACAGATTCAACATCGCGCGAGCCCACTCAAAATTTAGACCATCAGTTCCACCCTTTCGATGGTCTAAGCAAACAATAATGACATGTGCGATGAATCTCCATTCCCTCGACAGAAATGTCTTCTTTATCTCTCGACGATCTAGATAATCAGTGCCTTCGTATCGCATCTCCAAAAATCCCGCGTGTACGTCCTCCAGACTCAGTAACATTGGAGACCCAACGTCACGTTCCAATCTCAGCATTCGAGCAATGGAATTAACAGTAAGCATGATATCCTCCCCCATAACTCTTGCCCTAATTTCTGCTGGTTTGGCATTAAGGTTGTACGTTGCTGATTCCCAAAAATCTCTGACGTGCTGCTGGTCGATAATCAAGTCCTTCGTGACAGCATAAGATATAGGAGACTCCTTCAACCATGATATCGCGTCACGAAAACCGACCGACTTTGGGTCCTTATCGTTGAGATAAGCGACCATGTTCGACCTCTTGTCGAACTTCATCGGCTGATGAGGCTCGGGTTCCATATTTATAACTGAAACACAAACCGGAAATTTGTTAGTTATAACGAGAAATAAAGACAAATAATAAAAAATGAAATAGAGAAATAATAAAAAAAATAAAAAAAATCATGTAGTGTCGCAGAGATGCGACACAATAGTGTCGCCATAGTGTCGCAAGTTCATCGACATTATAGTGTCGCAACTGCAAGACATGTGCATTGACACTACAATGTCGCAGCATCCCAGGCTTCCGACACTACCAACAAAGCATGGTCAGCATAACCTTGGTAGTGTCGCAACTAGGGTTTGAACTTTTGTTCAGTGTCGCAACAAGAACTACTGTCGCATAAAACGTGAAAAACCTAACAGTCAACATCATCAAAACCATATCAGATCGAAATAAAAAACCAATACAAAGCGAACGAAAGTTTGAAACATATAAGAGATGAATTCTTACCGGTTGGAATCAGCAAAAACACTCAAAAAAGATGGATTTGAAGTTAAGTGTGTGTTTTAGGGTTTGAAGTCGTGTAGTGTCGGGTTTAGAAAATAAATCTGAGATATGACGTCTGACCCACATTAGATGAATATGAAACATACTGTAGTGTCGCATGCCCGACACTATAGTGTCGCAAAAAATATAAAGTCGCTGACTCGACACTATAGTGTCGCACAAATCAAAAATATGATTTTTTAGAAAAATAATAAGAGACAAATCTATTTAAAATTACAAATATTTTTAAAATAATGTCAAACCAAACAGGTGTGATAGATCCAATGTATCGACCCGAAACTTCAGAGAGAATCAACTCAGTATAACAAAGTGAATCATGAAGAAAACCGAAACGAGTTACTGGCAATCATCTAGAGAGAAAAGATTTGCAGAGATTGTCAGTATGTTTGTCCACTTAAACCCATGCCTTCTTCCTTTCAACAAACAACTTGTGACTATCTTATCATGTTTTTGGTTCGATTTGAAGAAGCTCTGGCAACTTGGTTTCCACAGACATTCGGCAAAGTAACTTGTTTTGACCTCAGGACATATTGAGTTTAGATGATTTAGCAAGATTCTTATAATTGTAAGGAACATAGACCTAGATCAAGTGATCAAGGAAAATGTATTTCGGGAGTGAAGTGGAGTGTAGGTTAGATATCAAGCAATTAACATGATGTATAAACATTTTAGAGCAAAGCTTTTATAAGGGTTTTACAGATGACCAGAGCTCCAGGTCTATACTGACGTATAACAAAGGAGATGATTATCTGTACGTGCTGATGAGAGCTTCAGGTCTATATTTACATATAACAGAGAAGATCATCACTCCAGGCCAATGCTTCCGCATAGCAGAGGAGATTAACACGAGAACAAAAAATTCTGAAGAGCTAACGAGAAGCGTCATTCAGGGCTGCGGCTAAGGGTGATCTGGGAAAGAATCAAGCACGAAACAAATACTCTCAGTCCGTTTTTGTCAAAACTTATCATTTTGTGCAGGCCAAATATCTGTGAAAATGCTCCTCATCACCGAGTTCTTTTTGAATTTTAATTTGATCACAGAGTTGATGTCTAATAGTATTCGAGCTGAGCCTACTGACACATCAGTGCAATTCTCTTTCCTCCTTTTGACGACATCAACTCATATCAGAATTCCTGCAAGAAACAAACATATATTACATGAGGTGAAGCATAATTATGAAATTTGTAGTATTTACTCCCCCAAAACTTTCAGTTTCATAAAACTGAAATTTTTCACAAATTTAAGAAAATATTGGATCAAGCACAAAAGAAAAGGTCGACATTATCAGAAAATATAAGTAAGTCAAGCAGATTTTCTCTAAAATTTTTATTATTATTTTTTTAAAAGAAAGATTAGAAAGAGATTAGACCAAGCATGTTGATTAATTCATAAAAACGAGGTTTATCAAACGTTTTAGTGAATAAATCAGCCTTTTGATTTTTGGTGTCGATCGATATGATATTGATAAACCCTTTTTCTTGTGCATCCCGGATGGCATGAATGCGGGTTTCGATGTGCTTTGTTCTGGTGTGGTGAACAAGATTCTTGGTAAATCCAATGGATGCCTCATTATCGCAAAAGATCGGAGTATGCAAGAAATTTATGCCATAATCCATCATTTGATGTTGTATCCACAAGACTTGACAACAGCAACTGGAGGCAGCAGTGTATTCAGCCTCGCCTGTAGATAGAGAAACGGTGGTCTGTTTGTTGCTCTGCCACGATACTAAACACTCCCCCAGATACTGACAACCACCGGAAACCGATTTCCGATCAAGTTTGCATCCGCCATAGTCGCTATCAGTAAATGCATGAAGATCAAAGCTCCCCCCTTTGGATACCACAGACCGAGACGTGGAGTTCCTTTTAGAAAACGAAAGATACGCTTCACGGCTTTTTCATGTGACTCCTTTGGATTGGATTGATACCTCGAACAATATCCAACAGCAAAAGCTATGTCTGGACGACTTGCAGTTAATTACATTAACGATCCAATCATGGACCTGTAATGGTGAGCATCAACCGACTTCCCGGATTCGTCAGGAGTGAGGCATGTCTGAGTAGTGAATGGAGAAAGTTCAGAAGAGCTGTCATCCATCTTATATTTGAACAAAATCTCCTGAATATATTTTTCTTGGTGAATAAGAATGCCATCGGGTTATTGTACAACCTGTAAACCGAGAAAGAAACACATCTCACCCATCATGCTCATCTCAAATCTTTCCTTCATTACCTCCTCAAATTCTCTGCACAAATCTACATTTGACGAACTGAAAATGATGTCATCTACATACACGTGAACTAAAAGAATGTCGTCATTAATCACTTTTTTGAACAGTGTCATGTCAATCAACCCTCTTGTAAATCCTTTGCTCAACAAGTATTGTGTTAGCGTTTCATACCAGATTCGAGGAGCTTGATGTAATCCGTACAGTGATTTGTCTAACTTGTAGGTTCAGGGAAATCTGGATCCTCAAAACCTGGAGGTTTGCAAACATATATTTCTTCGTCGATATCTCCATATAAGAATGCGCACTTTACATCCATTTGATAAACTTTGAAATTTTTGTGTGCGGCATGTGCAAGGAAGATTCGTATGGCTTCTATACGAGCAACAGGAGCAAACACGTCAGTATAATCGATGCCTTCTTCTTGTGCGAAACCCTGAACAACCAATCGAGATTTATTACGAACCAAAACGCCTCTATCATCAGGTTTGTTTTTATACACCCACTTCGTCCCGATTGGATATTTGTTTGGTGGAAGATCGACTAACTCCCAAACTTTGAGCTTTCTGAACTGTTGAAGTTCTAACTGCATTGATTCCACCTAGCTTGGATCTTGCAATGCCATATTAATATTTTTGGGAACAGTCTGAGACAGAAAGCATGTGAACAAACACTCATTGATTAAGCCTGATTGATGACGCGTGCGAACTCCATCTGAAATACGTCCAATGAATAAGTCATGAGGATGATCCTTTAGCTCCTTATAGAAAGAATTCGGGGTAACGACATTTGATTGTGATGAAGTTGATGAAGCATGTTGTGTATCAGTAGCAGAAGAACCAGGAGGATGAATGACAGGTGATGGTGGTGATGGTGATGATGGCATAGGATCGGAGCTACAAACAACATTGGGTAATGGTGACGGTTGTTGCGGGGATATTGGAGAAGATGGGAAAAAGACGGGATCAGGGTGTATGGAATGATCTCATCTTCTTCAAGAAATAATGGTAAATTGAAAGAATTAAACACACATTTGATTCCTGCCAATCAACATAAAATGACTCTTGAACGATCTTGGTGCGCCTATTGTAAACCCGATAAGCTTTCCGAGAGGAAGAGTATCCAACGAAGAAGCATTCATCAGAGACAGCACCAAATTTTGATGTTTGAGCTTGGGTATTCAACAAAGTGCAGGAACAACCAAATGGTGGAAAGAAATCGATCAAAGGTTTCCGCTTGTGAAATAGTTCATAAGATGTCTTCATTTTGTCTTTAACAATTAACACCCTATTCAACACATAAGATGCGCAGTTGACAGCTTCAGCCCAGAAGATTATTGGAAGTTTGGACTCTATCAACATAGTCCTTGCTGCTTCAATCAAAGTTCGGTTCTTGCGCTCTGCCACTCCATTCTGCTGAGGTGTTCGAGCAGCACTGTATTGTCTTAAGATCCCTTTCTCTTCACAAAAAGAGTCAAAAATGTGATTTCTGAACTCAGTTCCATTGTCGCTCCAGATTGCCTTCACTTTTTTTTCGCTGATGGTTTCAATATTGAGTATCAAGCTCCTGAATGCTCCTACGGTCTCCCCTTTGTTTGTTAGAAAACTCACCCATGAGTACCTGGAAAAATCATCTGTCACAACCAAACAATAAGATTTTTTAGCAATGCTTTTGACACTGATTGGTCCAAACAAGTCAGCATGTAATAATTCAAGTGGACATGAAATGGAATTGATCGTTTTAGATTTATGAGATTTCTTGTGTTGTTTTCCCTTAGCACATGCCATACTTTTCTCAACAACTGAAAAATCCTTTACGGGCAAGCCACGAACAAGGTTATGTTTAACAAGTTTATTGATATTAGCAAAATTAACATGACCATGTTTCCGGTGCCATAAAAATGCTTCTGAGGAAGAAGCTTTTGATAATAAGCATGTAACGGTGGAAGTTGACTCCTTAGAATTCATGTCAAGCAAATAAGTGTCATTCTTCCTTGGTGCACGCATCAAGATCATATCGTCAGAAACAGAGAAATCTGGCTTCAGGAATAAGCATTCGGTGGATTTGAAAAGAACCGGAATATTCTTATCACAAATTTGAGATACACTCAACAGATTGAAGTGCAGTTCTGGAACATAGTTCACTTTCTCTAATGTCAACTATCCATTTGATACCTCACCTTGACCAATCATTTTCCCCCTTTCTTATCTCCAGCAAACGCCATATACCCACCATTTATTATACGGAAATTTGTAAGCAAATCTTTCAAACCAGTCATATGTCGAGAACATCCGCTATCTACATGCCACAAACTGTTTGGCTTCCTCGGACGTTCCTGACAAAACATAAAACAAAATTAATTAGAAATAGGAACCCCTGCCTTGGAAGAGTTGGGTTTAAACAGATAAAAATTAGCATAAAAATGATTATTTACAAAACTATTGAATCGATTAGATAAACTAAAATTATTCACACCCCTTTTAACAAGTTCTGGACAGTTCTTAACAATGTGAGTGTCCTTACCGCAACGGAAACAGTGTGATTTAAAACATTTCTTTCTAGAATTACTGTTGATCATGGAATCAATCACAATTTCTTCATCACATTCAGACATGTTTGAGTCTAAATCACTAAAAGAAACATACATTTCTTTTGTATTTCCTTTTGATGTGCTAGCTTCATGATTTGTTTCTTTAGCATGATTCATCTCAGAGTTGTTGTTTGTCTCAACAGGTTTGGTTATGCGAATTGGGGTAAAGGTCGGTATAGGGGTTGAGACAAACTTTTCAGAGAAGTTTTTATTTGGCAACACATCATTAGATTCAATAAAAGAAACATGATCATCATTAACAGTATTCAGAGCACACACATCATTCTTAATGTTTAGTACAGACGATTTAAAGTTTAAGCTACTTGAATCACTTAACAAATCACTCAAACTACTACTATTGTCTAAAATAGACTTCTTTGAATTTAAACTACTGCTTGAAGCAGTGCATCCTAATCCTTTTGTAGCACCATATTTGTAATCCTCTCGAACCTCCTCACGATTAACTCCTTCTAAACCTGTAAATAGATTGTTAGTGTGTTCTGCAATTAAATCATTTGTGGGATGAGGTTTTGGTATGGGAGAATAACAATATGTGCTAGGTGGAGGATAAACATGAGGAAGCTCATCATATCCTAAACCAGTTTTTATTCGAGCTCCTCTTTGCCTACAGTTTAGTTCCTCCCTTTTCATACCAGAAATGGTCCATCTATCAAGTTTAGTTTGAAGTTTACTGCTTTCAAATTCAGCAAGTTTAACACGTTCATCAAGCAGGTTAACTTCAACATTCTTTTCAAGAAGTTTTCTATTTAGATGATCTAATTCTTGTAAAGCTTCATTAAGTTTTACATAATAATTTGCCTCATTCATTTTAAGATCTGAATTAATGGTATTTAGTTCAGCTTGATTAAATAGTAACAAACGGTTGGCCTTATATACTCCAAAAAGTCTAACCCGACATGCCGATGAACACATGTCTTGGATTACCTCATAAGGAAGTCCCATGATAATCTTCTCGGTGGCCTGAGCCTTTTCACAGTTGCAAACAGGTGTATTTTTCTTCCTTTCATACTCCTTTTCATCTTCCACAGTTTCTTCATTTTTGCTTTCTTCAGTTGCCTGATTGATAATTTTCTCAGATTCCCTTCCAGAATTCAGTATGGTCTCAGCAACAAGAGCATGATTAATTTCTTCTTGAACTTCTGCAATCTCAGCACTCCAATCAAAGTTTGTCAGCAGTGCAGTTTCTCTTGTGTTACTGGTGTTTCCTCTTTCAACAACAACAGCATTTCTTGTGTTAGGAGATGGTGGTTCAAACACAATTGGTAATGGGCAATCTCTTTTGAAATGTCCGAGTTGCTTACAATTGAAACATCGGAGTTTAGATTTGTCGAACCCAACCTTTGCATCCTGATTACCGAAGTTTCTTTTTCCAGTCCTCTCCATGAAACATCTTGCCCTGACAGTCAGCATAGCCATTTGCCATTGTATATCTGCTTCTTCAAGATCGTCTGGGTCAACTTGCAACATATCCTCCATTGTGATACCTTTTCCCTTGACATCTCCGGCAATTAGAGCTTCATAACTGTTTACAAACATTCCAAACAGAGCCATCATATCATTAGGAACTTGAGATGTAACAGATTCCTTTTCAGCACTCTTTTGTTCCGATGAGGCACCTCCTGAGATGTATGAGAAACCAGAGTTCTTTACAGAGTGTTCAGATGTAGATGAGAGTAGTGCAGCGTTCCGGGTTTGTAGTGGAGGATAGACAGCCTGATTGTACTCTCTCCTCTTGATATCAAGCTCAAAAGACTTCAGTTTGTTAATAACATCCATGAGCTTATATTCAGTAAACATCTTTTCTTGCTTCAACAATCTTACCTGCAAACTCCATTCAGGAGGGAGGGAGTCCAACAACTTTGTCACTTGTTCCACTTTGGTCAATTGCTCATATTTCTTTAAATTGCTAGTGACAGTTAGGAAACGGTTTGTGAGATCAGTGATTTTCTCATTTCTAAGACCCATGAAAGAATTAAACTCTTTTTGTGCCTGAATTCCCTTGTCTTTCTGTAGATCGATGTTCCCATCATAAAACTCACAAAGAGCATCGTACAAATCCTTGGCTGTTTTCTGATCTCCAAAACTATTTTATATTTCTGAACTCAAACACAATGTTAGTGCACCAAATGCCTTGTTATCACGATCAACAAGTTTTCTGTCACGTTCATTAAATGTTTCAGGATTTGTGTTTTTGACCGTTGCTTCTCCTACAGTTGTAACCGGAATATGAGGACCTTTTTCGATTGAATCCCACTGGGTATGATCAGTATATAAGTAAAATGCCTTTAATCTTCTCTTCCAATCCTCAAAGTTATCTTCATTGATCAGTTTCGGTGGTCTATTCGGTGATCCACTTTCCAAGTCAGCAAGGGTAAAAGACATTGACATTCTGATAAACAAACAGCAGTGTTGCAGGAACAATAGTGTCGCAAAAGAGCTAAAGTCGTAGACAGGCAGTGTCACAAACATGCACAAGCTTTGAACTTTCGTTCAGTCTAATGTCGTGATAGGTTCAATTGGATCGATATTGCTGCAAATCAGAACAATCTAAGTACAAACACACGAATCAATCAACAACACAATTCATTACTAATAATTCTCTTGTATTGATGATCAAAGCATAAAAGGTGTAGTACAAATGTGCAGGAGAATGTAAGAACACACACACTAATTCTCTCTCTAGCATGTAATTGTGATCTAGACTCTCTCTCTAACATTCTCTCACAACATGCTTTATGCATCAACACATTTAGGTAAAATACAAAATTAACCCTAAACTATACAAACATGTATAAACAAAGTACAAAGTAAATCTTAAACAGAAATGAGCCCTAACAGTACTCCCCCTAAGATTTAACTTTGGACTTTCAAAAGATTTTCTGCTTTCAACTCTTGCTGTTCAACTTCAATCTCTCACCAATCTTCAGGTTCGTCTTTGACCTTTAGCAATGGCTTTCCTTTGTATTCTTCTTGTTCTTTCAAAGCTTCCTCAATACATGATTTGAACTTCTCAGCAATCTTTGCTTGTCTCGGCTTTGATTCATTTGTAAGAATGTCACAATCCTTCATTCTTCTCAGAGTATCCAAAGAAATACCTGCAAAGTCAATGTTAGCATAAAATTCGTACGGTTTCTTCCTTCCTTTGACTTTAACTTCCAAGGTACCCTTTGAAGTCACCCTCATATACTCGATCTCGGGCATATCAATCTTCACAAGGTTAGCATTAAGTAATGCCTTCCTTAATCTGATTTTCTCAGTAGCAGCCCCGATCACCTCTATCATAATCACAAATAATCTTCTATCTTCTTCAGCAACAGGATCTTTCAGCTTCTCCATCTTGTGGTTTCGAAGATAATCAATGTAGGATGGGTGTAACAACTTCAACTCAAAAGTGCTAAACAGTGTGATCATGTCTTGATCCCAATCATCCAGATTTCGAACCAACTTCAGCTCATAAGTCTCTTGATTGTAGAAAACTTTTAGAATGGGCTTAGTTGCTTGCGAACCATCAATCACCTTCAATCCCGGATCAGTCATCTTATCAAAATATTCATCAGAAAATTCTGCTAAGTACATATCCTGTAATATCAACTTCTTCTGCTTCTTTTTCTTTGTATCCAAATATATTTTATCTTCTTGCTGCCCTCGAAACTCTAAGTACTTTGGCATGCGCCTGGTCCCAGCATCCAAAAGCATAACACATTTATTACCACGCTCTGCTCGCTTGTGATTAATCAACCTCAACTTGTGTAATTCTTTCAGATCTTGAACCTGCAACTTGAAGATACTCGAATAGTAGTGATAGACATCACATAATCCATTAACCCTCTTGATTAGAAAAGCATCAAAAACCTCATCATATTTCCAAGCAATAATCTTCACATTTTTGGATTTTTCCGGCACGATCATTGAATCAAGCAATTCAGCAACTGACTGACCCTTACTCAGCAGTGATCTGACAATATCACCTGCTGTGGCAGACTTGTGCCATGATTCTCGTACTTCCATTGGAATGTTATAAGACTTCATCTCACTTGGAAACATGTCAATAAGCTCCTTCCTTTTCTTATGCGCATCAACGGGCAATGCCATCACCGGTATCTCTTTAGGTTCAAGCACTCTATATCTTTTGGTCAACTCATAATACTGTGGATTATTGTAATCCAAGAAAAACATACGGTTATGCATCTTCTCAGTCTTCATAAAGCTTACCACAATCTTTTTCAGCGATTCTCGCTTCAGTCTTTTCAGAGTCTTGTATGGATAATTCCTCGAACTTAGCCATTGGCGCATGCTTGTAGTTGACATCTCTTCCGGATTTTGATGATAAAGTTCTTCCGGGGGAAGATCATCAATGTTTAAACTTTCTTGGAGCGGCGTCCACTCACCCATTTCAACTACAAACTCCTTTTCATCAGCCACCACTTTATCTTGCGCATTCACACACTTTTCATATTCCTCGTTTATTTGACTGACTGTAAGTCCATTCAAATAAACAGGATTGTACTTCATCTTCTCCAAGTATGCAAATCGCTCATCAAGATCAACATGTATCTCATCATCAGGATTAGCTTCCGGTTCAGATTCAGTAAAGTCTACTTCATCCAAATCATCTAATGCTTCGATTGTGGGTGCATGTTCAGTTTGAACCGGCTCAAACTGAGATGCTTCTTCAATAACAGTTTCCTCCACAAGTTCAGCCACTTTAACCACCTCAGGCACTTCAGCTGCCAGTACAGACTCAGATTGAATCGGCTCAATCTGAACTGTTTCTTCAGTTCTAGCCTTCTTTGTTATTTCATCTTCTTTCATAATTTCCGGGACAGCATCCAGTTTACGTTTTCCCTCGGCTTTGTCAAGATTGACAAGATCAGCAGCTTCATCGGGAATAGGGACAGATTTTACAATTGGTTCTGTCACAGTCTTAGATCGTTGTGATCTAGTTTGATAAACTGTGACGTCCCTAGGAGTCTCAGACACTCCAACGTCCTCATCCGCAACAAATTCTTTATCAGACTCTGAACTTTCTGTCTCATTTTCTTTCATCCATTTTTCTAACACTTCATTTTCAGCACGTAAAGTGTTGCACTCTGCTTGCAACTCTTCATAATTGGCTTTCAGCTTTTCATGATCAGCATCTAATGCTTTAAATGTTTCCAAATTCTTCTGATGAATAGCCCAAAACTCCTCCAATCTCTTCTTCTTCCTTTCATTAGATGCTTTTAACAATGCATTCGCATCTAAAAGTTTGGCTATCATCCTTTCTAAGTGCAAAACTTTATCTTCTTCTTCATTCAGATTAACACTTGAACCAACTTTAGGTGAAGACTCCTTTGGTTGATCAACGTGTTCAGTCGCTTTGGAGGAAGTGGCAATTTCAGCTGGTTCAGGAGCAATAAATCCAGCATCAGTATCATCGACCATCTGTGCCACAGTCTCCACTTCAGCAACTACTTCTTGTGCAATTTGAACTATATCGATCTGTTCAGGCACATACACATCTTCAAGAACTTGCTGCTCCTCAACAATTATAGGCTCAATCACAGTTGTGGATCTTCGAGAACTGGAATAATGAACTGTGATATCCCTAGAAGCTTCCATAACAACATCTTCTACTGCTTTTACAACCTCAACATGTTCATTAACCTCAACATTTTCAGTCACAACTGGTTCAACAACCTCAACATCCATTTCTACATCTTCTTTTTCTGCTTCCTCAGACACTGATTCAGCACTTTCTTCTTGAACAACATCATCATTTCCATCATCACTATTACCATCACTTTCATTATCATCATCATCACTATCTTCATTCTCATCCTCATCATTATCTTCATCTTCTGGATAACGAGCAAGATACTCATCATCATCAAGTAGATTGTCAGGCAGCTCGTCAACAAGATCCAATGGATTTACAATTTCACCATGTGATATATGATGGTATACTGCTTCGATATCTTCATCATTGTTTGCTATATCTCTCATATAGTCAAACATTTCAACACTTTCAACACCTCCAATGCTCATTTTTCGATATGATAGTTCATTCATATCTTCAGTATATAATATTCCTCCTTCAAAGCCTTCTTCTCGAATAATTGGATGAGCAATATTGATCATTAGTTGCAAGAATCTTGGATACATAAGAAACTTGAACCTTTTTGCCTTTCACCAAATTGAACACAAAACCTTTCATGATCCACTTCGACATATTGAAGGGTCTGTTCTTAGCAATAGCAACAATAGGTGATGCAATGTCTGAAGGGAAATTGTCAAATCCAGCACTCCTCCTAGACATGCACTGCTGGATGACATAACACAACAGTTTCCACTTCTTTCCCAATCGAGCTCTAACAAACTGCTGCTTTGGAAATATGGGAGGATGACCCATATTGATAAAACTTGCCTGACACTCAGCAGTTGTTAACTCATCAGTAGCACCAATCTCGTCATCATCTATCCTCAAAGCAGTTCTGATAGACTCTTCAGATACAGTTAATTGTAACTGTCTGGTGATGTTTCCTCTTACCACAGTCACACCAGCTTCATCAGTCAATACCTCAGCAGTCCTCCAGAAACTTTTTATAAGTCTAGCATACACAATTGGCTTGGCACACATTGCATAGACATACTTTGTTCTTCTAATAAATCTGATCATGTCTCTGTATCCTTCTGTTTCTGGAATGGATTCGTCCAAACAAGCAACAAGATTGTGCTTGGGCTCAAACTTAAGATTCTCCATCTGTTTGACAAAGACAAGACATATGTGTTAGACTTTTCATTCATAAATAACAACATTTGCATAAGAATTTAAACATAAAGTTACAATGTAAAACCATCACATAATCATTTAATCACCTAAGTTAATCTAACAAATTGATATTCATCATTTTGTTCAACAAAACTTTTGATAATTAATGATCATACAATATTTTACACTCAACAGTTTAAACACTTAAACACAAATCTGAAATTTTGTAGGATGAACTTGAATAACATGTTTTAGTTCAATTTTAGCATCGATTTGTTACTCAATAACAGATGATTCATCAGTTTGATGTCAAAACTTAAGAACATTCAAAAGTTCATCAATGGCGGTTTGACAATAATATTAAAATTTCAGTTGATTCAGTTGATTTTAAGCAATTTGATACAAATTAATGGATGAAAATTGATGATCGGCAGTAATTACACCTAGTACAACACTCGATTTAAGTTTTAACACTCAAAATCAAAATGTCGATTCAATGTCCAGTTACTGTTCATCACAACATTTCGTTTTTACGATCAATCAGCAGGTTTATCAAGATCAAATCATGTTAAGTATACCTTATTCAATCAATATAACTTGTTACAAAACAATCGATTGAATATGATAAGAGTGATTTGAGGTACATGAGATTTGCTTGATAATGTTGGTGAAAAATGATAAGTGTTAGTGAAGAGGCGGGTATTTATATGACTTGTTCAACAGATTGAAAATTAGGTCAAACTTAATGGGACGGGTCAACAATTTGGGACGGGTAAACAATTTAGCCCAATAAGCCTGGACGGGTCATGCACTGTTGGGACGCGTCAAGTACTGTTGGGACGGGTCATGTACTTGGGACGAGTCACAACCTTGGGACGGGTCAACATAAAACATGTAAAACACTTGGACGGGTCAATCACTGTAGAGACGGGTAAAACACTGTAGGGACGGGTCAGAATTAGGAACAACTACACCTGTTTTGGTTTTACCCATCACCCGGCTGCATAGTAGTCTTCTAAACATCACCCGGCTTGCAATATAACTTCATGTTCATTACCCGGCTGCATAGTGATATTCTTTCATCACCCGGCTGTATAGAGACAACTTCTCTTCATCACCCGGCTTCACAGTTGTCATACTTACCTGGCTGCTTAGTGTTATTCACTTTACACGGCTCTATAGAATATTCATTCCATTACTCGGCTGTACAGTGTCAACACTTAATCACCCGGCTGTATAGTAACATACAACTTGTCACCCGGCATCATTTCTTCTTTTACCCGGCTACCTTCTCATTCAATCACCCGGCAGATATCGATCAAGACTACTTTACCCGGCTGAATAGTGACTTCATTACCCGGCTAAATAGTGACTTCTGATATCTTTACCCTGCAACATCACTTAGACGATTTTTCTCTTTTCTTCGCCTGTTGACTTTTTCAACTGCATTTATTGCACCTGCAAACATTCTCGACATATTAATTAGACAAGACATCCTTATTAGGGTTTGTCACATTAAATAATCAACAATATTAATTAGGGCAACAAATTTAATTCACATAAAATCCCTTTTTCATTTTCTTTGATTTTTCTTTCAAAAATGTTTTTGCACAACCAAAATTTCTATATCCCGAAGCAATTTTCAAAAATAAATCACAAGACTTTAGGTTTGTGTTTAACATATCCAATTCATTTGCTTTCCATACCACATAATCTTGTTCATTCAACACACTTATTTCAAAAATATTTTTGGCTTTTTGTAACTATTTTTCTTCTTCACTTATTCTCCCCCTAAACTTGAAATTTCTAGAAATTTTTAAGTTTATCAAGGATGTCGATGTGTCAATAAAGAATCCATATGCCTGCACACACAAAGCACACACATTAAAATAAAGACATATGCAATGCAATGAATCAAAATATCGTAGTGAGATCATACCACACATTATCTGAACATGTTTTGCAAGTTTTGAGAAGACATTTGACTTATGTTTGATTGAGTGATGATATGAAAACATACCAATTAGCTCGAATTGACACACTTACTTTTTCAGTATCATGATGAGATTAAGATTCGATTAATATGACTTATGTGACCCTCATGCATACATATGTCAACATATTTCCTCATCAAACACTACCTGAATGCATATTGCACAATAACCTGGTCACTTATAGTCATAAACAGTGTGGAATTTGGGTTCTATTGGGATTTGGTCCACTTTGGGACTTCTTTTGAATTCCTTTTTGGAATTTTTCATTTCCTATCGTTCCCCTTGGGAATCTTCTGAATTCCTTTTTGGAATTTGTTTGGTGACGGTCCACATTTGGGACTCTTTTTGTTCCAACTTTGGGAATCTTTTGCTGCACCTTTGTTAGGGTTATTTCCTGTTAAGATTTACTTTGTATTTTGTTATTGTTTATATGTTTGTATAGTTTAGGGTTTATTATGTATTTTCCTTAAACTTGCATTTTGTTTGATATAGGCATGTAGTGTGCGTGTGTTAGGAGAGCGACTTTTTACACTGTTAGAGAGAGAATTAACTGTGTGTAATATTGTTTCTCCTGCACTTTTGTACTACGAATTGCTTGATCATCAAATACAAAGAGAATTTATGAGTATGAATTGTGTTTGTGATTGAATCGTTTGTTTGTACTTGTTGTTCTGATCATTTGAGTAATATTATCGATCCAATTGAACCTATCAGAACTGTATCTCCAGAATTAATATCTTTCTCACTATCAGCTGCTTCAAATACTTCTGTTTCAGCTTCAGACATAGTCTCAATCTCAGCAACTTTCTCAATATCAGCCACAGCTACAGATTGAATCGGCTCAATCTGCACTGGTTTATCAATCTTCGCCCTTTTTGAATTTTCTTCATCACCAAATATCTCAGGAATGTCATCTATCTTTCTCTTTCCCTCAGCTTTGTCCATCTTGACAGTTTCAGCAGCAGCTTCATCGGGAATGATAATTGGTGATTCAACCAAAATTCCAACATTTGTAGTACCTCTAGCCCTTGTCAAATACACTTTAGGCACATTCGTTTCAGTCACTATGATTTCATCAGAAAAATCTTTGTCCGAAGATGAGCCAGCCTGCTTTGGTTTCATATCCTCCAACTCTTTTTCTAACATCTCTTTCTCGGCTTCCAAAGTATTGCACTCAGCTTTCAGTTCAGTGTAATCAAACTTCAAGTTCTCATGCTCCTCTTTGAGTTTATCATAATCATCTCTCAATTTCACATGTTCATCAACCAGCTTAACGTGATCTTCATCCAACTTCTTGAAAGTTTTCACATTCTGATTATGTATATCCTAGTATTCATCCAATCTTTTCCTTTTTCGTTCATTAGATGCCTTTAGCAAATCATTTGCTTTAAACAAATCTTCCACAATCTTTTCTAATTCAGCAATGCGTTTCTCTTTCTCATCCTCAACTTCATCAACACTTGATACAACATTTGGTGAAGACTCCAAATTTTGTCCAATGTTTCCAGCAATCTGTGGTAATGCGGTGGGAATATCAACCTCAATAGTATCAGCAACGCCAGCATCCACTTCATCTATCTGTGCAATAGATTCAGCTTCGGCCATTACTGACTGAGCAATCTCTAAAACATTAACCTCTTCAGGCTTCTCTACTGGTTTCGACTTCTTCTTTCGAACATATTTAACAGATACATCTCTTGGAATCTCCATAACAACTTCTTCAACCACAGAAGCAACCTCAGCAGGTTCTTCTACAATCATTGGTTCAATTAACTCAACATTCTCAGTCTCCATTGGTTCAACCTCCTCTGAATTAGATTCAGATTCAGTATCATCACCACCATCATCATTACCATCATCACCATCACTGCTATCATCACTGTCACCATTACCATCATCTTCTTCATCTTCTGGATGACGAGCAAAGTACTCGTCATCATCCAATAGATTGTCTGGCACCTCATCCACAAGGTCCAGTGGATTCACAATCTCACCGTGAGATATATGATAGTATACACCTTCTATATCTTCTTCATTGTTGACTATATCTCGCATATAGTCAAACAATCCAATGTCAGGCACATTCCCGATACTCATCTTTCGATAAGAGAGATCGTTCATGTCATCAGTATATAACATGCCTCCAGCATAACCTTCACTTCTGATAATGGGGTAGGCAATATTTATCATCAGTTGCAGAAACCTTGGATACATAAGAAATTTGAACCTCTTGCCCTTCACCAAGTTAAACACAAACCCATTCATTATCCACCTTGACATGTTGAATGATTTGTTTTCTGCAATAGCCACAATTGGTGATGCAATGTCTGAAGGAAAGTTATCAAACCCGGCACTCCTTCTAGACATGCATTGCTGCACAACATAACTCAGCAGCTTATACTTCTTCCCCAACTTAGCTCTGAAAAACTGTGACTTTGGAAACACAGGTGGATGTCCCATGTTCACAAAACACG
Organism: Tagetes erecta; assembly: GCA_030867185.1. Classification (NCBI taxonomy): domain Eukaryota; kingdom Viridiplantae; phylum Streptophyta; class Magnoliopsida; order Asterales; family Asteraceae; genus Tagetes; species Tagetes erecta. Next base: position 49,053,267 of record CM061491.1, on the reverse strand, counting down.
CTTTACACTCCTCCATGGTCAGCTCATCTAACATACCAACCTCATCCTCATCTATCCTCAGAGCCTGCCTAATAGCATCTTCTGAAACTGTAAGTACCCAATCTCTGGTTATGTTTCCTCTAACAACATTGACACCATTCTCTTCTCTTACAACTTCAGCTGTTCTCCAAAAGCTCTTGATCAGCCTTGCATATATGACCGGTTTGGCACATATAGCATATACATACTTGGTCCTCTTAATGAACTGAATCATATCTCTATAACCTTCTGTCTCAGGAAGTGATTCATCTAAACATGCCACCAAATTATGTTTAGGTTCAAATTTGAGATTCTCCATCTGTTAAAAACACAAACAAACACAAAACAAGGCAAATGTATTAGATTCTTCATCAAATATATCAAAAATTTAATAAGTGTTTAACTACAAGTTAGAAAGCAAAAACATTAACATAATCATTTTTAATCCTAGATTGTTCTAATAACCTGATTTTCATCATTTTAATCAAACAACATTGAATTTAAAAGATTATACTTCATGTTTAAACTTTTAACAGTTACTCACTTAGGCACAATTTTGACAAATTTATGATGACAAGGTTTAACATGTTTTGGTTCAGTTTTAACAAGTTAAATCACTTTTTGAACAGATGCTTCATCGTTTTGATGTTTAACTTTTAAAAGCTTCAAAGTTCAACAATGGCGATTTTTATCAGTTAAGAACATTTCACTTGATTCAGTCGATTTTAAGGTGTTTTAATGCAAATGAGTGATTGAATGATGATAATCGAGTGATTTTAACCCTAAAGCAACATTCGATTTCAGTTTTAACGCTCAAAATCAAAGTGTCGATTCAAGTTCAAAACACTGTTCATCATCGTTTTTCCTTTTAACAGTTGATTTGCAGGTCGATTTAGGTCAAAAACACTTAATCACTACCTTAATCAAACTATTAAACTTGTTATAGGGCAACAGATTGACTATGATAACAATGGCGATTTGAAGTTCAGAGTGTTTGGGTGAAAGCGAAAGTGTGTGAAATGATAAGTGTTGTGTGAAGAGGCGGTATTTGTATCGTCAAAAACAATTAGGTCAAACTTTAAGTGCCGGGTCAACAGAAGCAAAATAGGCCCAATAAACCTTGCCGGGTCAAGTACTGTAGTGACGGGTCATGTACTGTAGTTACGGGTCAAGTACATAAAACAAGTCACCAACATGTGAAATTCACTTGACGGGTCAAGCACTGTTCATACGGGTAAGTCACTGTAGTGACGGGTAAAGGTTAAGGAACAACTACACCTGATGGATTTTATTCATCACCCGGCAGAATAGTTGTTATCAAAACATCACCCGGCAACCTTATTCATCACCCGGCAACACAGTTGCTTTCCTTCTTCATCCGGCTTGCTTTCTTCTTTACACGGCAACCTTTGAAAACCTTCTTCACACGACATACACACTTCTTCATTACCCGGCAACATAGTATCATACCTTTACCCGGCAACAAAACTTCTTCATTACCCGGCTGTATAGTATATACTAGTCACCCGGCAAGATATTCATGACCTTCACCCGGCTGTATTTGACATGTTCATTGCCCGGCTGTACAGTGGTCATAATATCTTCACCATTTCTTCAATCACCCGGCAAGTATCAGACTTACAACATTGCCCGGCTGAACAGTTCTTTACCCGGCTGCACAGTTGTATCTGATATCTTTACCCGGCAATAACACTTAGGTGATTTCTTCAATTTTCCTCGTCTGTTGACTTTTTCAACGATCATTTATTGGACCTGCAACATTCTCCGACCTATTAATTAGACAAGATATCCTTAAAAAGAATGTTTGCCATATTAATTATCAAACAATATTAACATTGCAACAAAATTAATTCCAATTAAAATTCATTTTCCTTTTTCTTTTTCAAAAAGTTTTTGCACAACCAATTTTTCTATATCCCGAAGCATTTTCTTAAAAACAAATTACAAGACCTTGGGTTTGTTTTTAACACATTCAATACCTTTGCTTTTCATAACTTATAACCTTGTTCATTCAAAAACACACTTATTCAAAAAAGAAAATATTTTTGGATTTTTGTAGATATTTTTCTTCAATCTTATTCTCCCCCTAAACTTGAAATTTCTTGAAATTTTTAAGTTTATCAAGGATGTTGATGTATCAATAATGATTCCAAATGCCTGCACACACAAAGCACACAAATTAAAATAAAGACATATGCAATGCAATGAATCATAATATCGCAGTGAGATCATACCACACATTATCTGAACATGTTTTGCAGGTTTTGAATAGACATTTGACTTATGTTTGATTGAGTGATGATATGAAAACATACCAATTAGCTCGAGTTGACACACTTACTTTTTCAGTATCATGATGATATTTAAGGTTCGATTAGAATGACTTATGTGACCCACATGTATACATATGTCAACATATTTCCTTATCAAACACTACCTGAATGCATATTGCACAAAACCTGGTCACTTACAGTCATACACAGTGTGGAATCTGGGTTCTATTCGGATTTGGTCCACTTTGGGACTTCTTTTTAATTCCATCTTTGGGAATTTTTCTTTCCTATTGTTCCCCTTGGGAATCTTCTGAATTCCATTTTGGAATTTTTGTTTGGTGTTGGTCCACATTTGGGACTCTTTTTGTTCCATTTTGGAATCTTTTGCTGCACCTTGAAGCTCAAAAGAGACTTCGTGTGAGACTTCAGGTCTGTGGATACCACAACAAAGAAGCTCACGATGCGGTTCATCACACTGAGAAGACTACATCGTTACCCGATCATGCACAACTTAACATCACAAGCCATGTATCAAAAGATATATATCTAGACATGTATAACAATGGAACTTTAACACAAAGATCATTAAGTTTATGTTTGTCAACAATCAACTTACTTGTTCAGTCTAATTGTCTGAGCTGTCTAGCACATCAACTAACATTCATCAGTCTTTATTAAAAATGATGTATCAAATAATGTCTAGTGTAACTATCATTTCTCACTTTGTGCAACATAGATTCTTATGACATGATATTTTCTTTTCTTTTTGCTTTTATATTTTGTTTTTGCTTTTCTATTTTTCTTTTTCACACAAGCACACACAATGCAAAACATAAAGTAAAAGACAAAGGAATCAAAATATAACATCAACTTATTATATTTTTGGCTTTTATATTTTTAAGATTTTTGTTTTGTTTTTCGAAAGATAGAATCAATCATGATTGATTAATCCTATGGATTGAATTAAGAATTCAAACCGGCCTGACAAAAAAGATTTTGTGAAAAGATCAGCCAGTTGTTTGTCGGTATGAACCTTAATCAAAATTATTAAACCCTTCTCAGAGTTATCTCTTAAAAAATGATATCTAATTTCGATGTGTTTAGTTTTAGAATGTTGAACAGGATTAGCAGTTATAAACATAGCAGCAGTATTGTCTATGTAAATAGGAGTTTTCAAAAAATTAAACCCGTAGTCCAGCAACTGATTTTGTAACCATAAAACCTGAGAACATCCTGCAGATGCAGCGATGTACTCTGCTTCAGCTGTGGATACAGAAACATTGGTCTGCTTCTTGCATTGCCAAGAGACAAGCCTTGGACCCAAAAATTGACAGCCACCAGTTGTTGATTTCCTGTCAAGAGCACAGCCACCAAAATCACTGTCAGAATAGCTATATAGTTCAAAATTTCCTTCATAAGGATACCATAACCCAAGATTTGGTTTCCCTTTGAGATATCTGAATATACGCTTCACAGCAACAAGATGTGACTCTTTCGGATCTGACTGGTATCTGGCGCATACACACACAGCGTACATGATGTCTGGTCTTGATGCAGTAAGATACATCAGAGAACCGATCATTGATCTGTATAGTGTTTGATCAACTGCTTTGCCCTTTGGATCCGGTTGAATCTTGCAGTTCACATCAGAAGGAGTTCGAATTGTTTGACAATCTTGCATCTTGAATTTCTTCAACAACTTCTCAACGAACTTTGATTGATTGATGAAAATTCCGTCAGCTGATTGTTTCACTTGTAAACCAAGAAAGAAATTAATCTCCCCCATAGAACTCATCTGAAATCTGCTCTTCATAATTTCCTCGAATTCTTTGCACATTGACTCACTAGTTGATCCGAAGATAATATCGTCCACATAAACTTGAACGCACAATAAATCGTCATTATCCCTCTTCATAAACAAAGTTGGATCAATCTGACCTCTTGTAAATCCATTTTGTAGTAAATGCTTAGATAGTGTTTCATACCAGATTCTAGGAGCTTGATGTAGACCGTAAAGAGCTTTACTTAACTTGTATACCCGATGAGGATAGTCTGGATCTTCGAAACCCGGAGGTTGTCTAACATACACGTCATCCGTAATCGGCCCATACAAGAAAGCACCTTTAACGTCCATTTGGAATACTTTAAACTTCATGAAAGAAGCATATGCAAGAAAAACGCGTATGGCTTCAAGTCTTGCGACCGGAGCAAACACTTCTTCGTAATCAATGCCTTCTTCCTGAGTGTATCCCTGTGCAATCAATCTTGCTTTGTTTCTCACCACAATGCCACGTTCGTCTGGCTTGTTTTTGTACAACCATCTTGTACCTATTGCGTTCTCTCCTTCAGGTAAGTCAACAAGTTTCCAAACTTCCTGTTTGCGAAACTGAAGTAATTCCTCCTGCATTGCCTCAATCCAACTGTTATCTTTCAGCGCCTCTGAAATATTCTTTGGCACCACTTGAGATAGAAAACACGAGTAAAGACAGATATTTGCGTGCTCCGTCTGACTTCTTGTAGTTCTCTGATTCAACGGCCCGATAATCTGAGAGACAGGATGTTTCTTGTGAATTCGATGAACAGGAATATCACCTCCTTGCACTTGAGTCTCTAGATTAGAAGTATTCAGATTTGGTAGATCTTGTAGTATGGAAGAAGTATGCGGTGTGAAATTCGGGACTTGATCCGGTGAATTGATGAAGTAATCAAAAGATTCTGGAATAACTTCAGCATTCGGATCTGATGATGGTTGATTCTGAACAGATCCACCATCATTAGGAGATATCACATCTTCTTCATGATTGTTTGATTCTTGATCTTCATTCGAACCAGAAGGACCCGGAGCTTGACTAGATTTGACATGATCAGGATTGTGAAACGACATAAATGGATATTCAGAGTTGAGATTTCCATCTTCGTCATTATCAGAATCGTCACTAAAGCATCCTAAGTCGCCTGATTCCTTCCTTGCGTTTCCTGAAAAATCAAATAAGTTAGAATTGAAGGATTTCGATAATGAATCTAAATCAAATAACCATTCGGGACCATGAGCCACTAAAGGAAACGAATTTTCTAAAAACTTGACGTTGATAGTTTCAATAACAGTATTTGATTTGCTATTAAAAACTCGATAAGCTTTAGAAACAGACGAATATCCTAGGAAAAATCCATCGTCCGATTTTGACTCAAACTTCCCGAGATGTTCATTTAGATTTAGAATCGAAACCGGACAACCAAATGCTTTCAAGTAAGAAATATTTGGTTTCCTTCCAAACAACAACTCATAAGAAGTTTTCTTTTTATCATTCACTAATAATGTTCTATTTTGTACAAAACACGCAGTTGCAATGGCTTCGTCCCAAAAAGTGATAGGAATCTTGGCATCCGCAAGCATGGATCTTGCTGCTTCAATTAGTGTCCTGTTTTTCCGTTCCGCAACCCCATTCTGTTGAGGCGTTCTAGGCGCACTAAATTGTCTAGCAATCCCCTTTTCTGCACAAAATAAATCAACATTAGCATTCTTAAATTCCGTTCCATTATCACTTCTTAACACTTTAACTTTGCATTCCAATTGATTTTCAACTTTAATGATAAATTCTTTTAATAATTCAGCCGTTTCAGATTTTACATGCAGAAAATAAACCCATGAAAATCTCGTAAAGTCATCTATGATAACTAAACAATATGATTTTCTCCCGATGCTTTGAACATTGGTCGGTCCAAAAAGATCCATATGTAGCATCTGCAAGGGTTTTGAAATGGAGTTTTCGAGCTTGGACTTAAAAGACATCCGATGCTGTTTGCCTTTCAGACATGCAGAACAGAGATCAGTTGTGGAGAATTTCTTCGATGGGATTCCCACAGCGTGATTTCCGGTTACCAAACGGTTCATGTTTCTGAAATTTGAGTGGCCCAGCCGTCTATGCCATAGCTGACTCTCATCATTTGAAGCATGGGCAATGAGACAGGTTGTTTCGGTTTCGGCATCAATCTGCGACATATCCAATTTGTATACATCACGATCTCTAGGCGCTTTAACCACTACCCACTCATTGTCAATCTTGAAACCTGGTTTCAGAATATAACAGAAAGAATCATCAAAAAGAGTTGAATAAGATTTATCACAGATTTGAGATACACTAAGTAAGTTAAAGTTCAACTGTGCACAGTAGTTGACTTTATCAAAACTTATAATCCCATTCGAAACAGTTCCTTCGCCTGTGATTTTACCACCCGCATCACCTCCAAACGCTACGTGAGTACCATTCTTTTGCTTGAAGTCCTGAAGCAAGGCATGGTTGCCTGTCATGTGCCGGCTACACCCACTATCAACAAACCACGAGTTGATAGGTCTTCTTGGGTGTACCTGCATTTCAACAAAAGCATTCAGTTAGTTTGGTCAACCCAGGCCCACACGGTCTTGGGTTTTCCGAATCTATCTGCAATAGTAACTTGTTTGTATTGAACATTTTGAAAATTTGTTTCATTCAAAAGATTTTGATGCTGATAACTTCGCCCATTGGCGTTCAATGATTGCTTTCTTCTTAAAGCACTAAACCTCTCCTCTAGCTTAGGATCAAGGTTATTTTCAAACTTTTGATTTCTAACCATTAAAGCTCTTGGTTTAAAACTGTTATCCTGCACAGTTCTTGAAAAGTTAGAAACAGAATTGTTTCGATTAAAATTTCTCAAGACCGGAGAATGACTTTGACTCATATTTTGAAAACCATAAGAATTATTTCTTAGAAAGTTTGAATATGGAGTCATTTCTCTAGTCGAGTTTGATCGAAAGAAACAATCCTTTGTGTCATGGTTTCTCCTTTCACAAATATCACAAAATTTGTTAAAATAACATTCTTCTGAAGAATGATTTCTTTTATCACAGAACCTGCAGTACCTGTTAAAGAAACATTCAGCAGTTGCATGATTATATCTATCACAAATTTCACAATATTTCTTGCTAATTCTAAAGAGCCGATTGTTAACTTTTGATGTTGAACCAAAACGTGATTCGTTATCTTGGTTATTCGGTTTTAGATTAACGCTTCTTTGTGGAGACTTGGTTTGTGATTTTGATTGCATGGGACTTTGGTTCGATTTTAAACTGTTCTTTTTGGTCACCTTTTTATTTTCAATTCTCTTTTCATTGACAGCGGAAGACTTAGGACCTGAACCTGTTTTCAGACCAGAGTTAGATTTGATTGGAGAATTGATTGGTTTACCATAAGATCCATTTAAATCAAACGTTCCTGCAGACACAAACTTGATTTTCTTTTCTTTTGACACTTTCTTGACAGGTTTAACACTTTGATCTTTTGTGTTATTATTCGACTTTAAGACATTTTTGCCTTTTGACTGTTTCGTTTCAGATTGATTGTTCGTTGTTTTCGATTTCTGCTTCTTTGCAGTTGAAACTTCCACTTTCTTCACTTCTGGCTTTTTGACCAACTGAGCAGCAACTTGCGCCTTTTGTTCCTTCTTCCACTTGATGTATTCAGGATCATTGTATCCTGAAAATTCACCTTCTTCCTTCACCGGTGTTTCTGGTTCAGGATTAAGCTTTGGATACTCAACAAGTTGGATAAGAACAGGTTCCAGTTTGTTATCAGATTTGTTGCTTGCTTCATCATCAGCTTCAGTTGTCATTCCTTCTTCTTCTCTCAAACTTTCAATCAACACCTCAGATCCTTCAGACTCGGATTTACTTCTTTGAATTTCTTTAAATTTTCGTTCATTTTCAGGTGAATGATCAAATTCATTAAAGTTCTCCGGTAAGGTTTGAGTGATTGAATTTGGCATCGGCTCATGTGTAAAACCCAACCCGGTTTTGGTTTTGTTACCTCTTTCTTTGATGAGTTGTTTAACCATTGTTTTACAACTTTTAACTTTTGTTAATTCAACTTGAGTGACAGCATGTGCGACTTTTTCTTGTTCAAAGTTCTTTGTCATTTCTTCAAGTTGTTTGGTTATCAATTCCAGTTCCTTTAAGGTTTTGTTCCATGATTCTTTAAGTGACAAAATCTTCTCATCAGCAATTTTGTGATCAATTTTAAGTTGTTCATGAATTTTCTCATGTTTGCTTAATTTGTCACCGATTTTAAATGAATGAGTCCGATAATGTTCTACTTGTTGAATGCACTGTTCAGAACATAGCCTTTCCTTGACATCCAATGGCAATGGAACATAGTTAGGAGGGAGTTCAGGATTAACCTTTGGTTGCTCAGTGGAAGATGAAGACTCATTAGATGTTGCCATTAACGCAACTTCGGTTTCAGTCTCTTCAGTAGGATCTGCTTTTGCGCTCCAGTCATAATCTTCAGAATCTTCACTAACATCTTCAACCATTTTTCCATCCCCTTCTTCAGACCAGTCTTCTTCTTCAATTTCACACACCAGAGCCAGATTTGATGTAAGATCAGATGTAAACTGTTCTCCATAAGCGCTCCAGTCGTATCCGTCTTGTACACTTACAACTAACGCTTTAGTCTGGTCTTCTGGCTTCTTTTCATTTTCCTTCAATTCAGGCATAGGAAGACTTTGGTACGGTTTCTGAAAGAAATGCTGATTTCTGCCTTGATAACTTGTTGATTGTTGAGAACTTTGACCTTGACCTTGATTGCTTGAACTAGCTTGGTCATTGAAATTCTTTGGAGCTTTACATTCTCTTGAGAAATGACCGTACTGGTTACAGTTAAAGCATCTGGCTTTAGATTTGTCAAAACCAACTGTCTTGTTAGCATGAGGTTTGTAACTTCTGTTCACATATGCATGCTTTTGCGTACGATAAGCTACCATAACCATCTGCCAGTTAAGATCCATTTCCTCAACATCTACTGGATCCATTTCAAATAAGTCTTGAAGGACCACGTCCATTTGACTTAAATGACTTCCTTGGTACGCTTGAAAACTTGCCATAAAAGCAGTAAAGGCAGTTTTAGTTTCGTCATCTTGCAACAGAATATTCATGACGTCTTTCACCTTGGCTTGAACAGTTGAACTCTGATTTTCTGATTGACTTTGAACTTGCGCTTTTGGTGGAGATTGAGGTTGAGAATAAGTTGGTGAATTTGGAAAGTATGCTGAATCAGTAAAGAAACTTGCACCAACAAATAAGTCACCCTCATCTTCAAACTTTGTTACATCTTGTGCAAGAAAAGCGTTATCCACAGTATTGGCAGGATTTACCACATACTTATACTGAGTTTGTGAGCTTGATCTATCAGTATTTCTTGATCCTTCATCAATCTCAACTTCTTCAATTTTTCCAATAAGCAAATCAAGTTCCATTGGAAATTTCTCAGTATGTTTCAACAAGGTAACAGTTTGTTTCCATGATGATGGTAAGGCACATAATAATCGATCATTCAAATCTTGAAGTTCAGTCTTCACTCCGAGATTTGTCATCTCAGTAGTTAAGTGAACAAACCTGTTCATCATCTGGTGTACTGTCTCTCCATTAATGTGTTCAAACAACTCCAATTGTCTCTTTAGTTTCGACTTCTTCAAACTTCTCAATTGTTCTCCTCCTTCACATATCGACTTCAATGCTTTGAAGCATGTATAACCAGTCTGATATCCATCCAATCTTGACAAAACCTGAAGTGGCAACCCCTTGCACATTAAAGAATATGCTTTGCTATCATTCTTTACCTTCCTCAAATCTTCAGCTGACAAATTATCCTCTGGATAAGGTTCAGTAGAGTCTTTGGTGTAGGTACTTGCACTATCTGGTTGTGTCTGAGTTGGAATGTGAGGACCCTTCTCAATTGATTTCCACAAGTCATTGTCAATAGAACACAAGTGATGTCTCAACCTGATGGTCCAATTCTTGAAATCTGCACGATTCAAAAGTCTAGGAACACGGTTATCAGAATCATCATTAGGAGCCATTTTAACAATTTTTCAAAGAAAAATATTTTTGGTTTTTGTTAATTTTTGAAAAGAAGTGAATAAAATACTAAATTAAGACAAGAAATTAAAGACAAGATAAGAAACAAGTATTAAAAACAACAAAATTAAGTCACACGGCAACACAGTGAAAAATCCTTCTTCAACCGGCAAAACAGTGTATTTGTTCTTCACCCGGCAGAAATAAGTCTTCACACGGCTAAATAGTTACCCGGCTAAATAGTTGAAAAATACTTTGTTCTTCACCCGGATGAACAGTTACCCGGCAACAAGAAAAACTTCACACGGCAACAAGTCTTGACCCGGCAGAATCTTGACACGGCAAAAGTCTTTGCCCGGCTGAACAGTACTTGGTCACACGGCACTTTGTTAATTACCCGGCTACACAGTTGAGCTTACCCGGCTGTATTTTCTCTATCACCCGGCGTAACAATGTATTACCCGGCACAACAGTGTCTGATCCTGCTGAACAGTAGCAACTTTTCAAGTCAAATTCTTCACACGGCAAGCACAAAAACCTTTATACGGCAATACAGGACTTAATTTCTTCACAAAATCTAAGTCCAAGGAAAATATCTTAAGTCAAATATGTCACCCGGCAAGTTAATCTTCAACCAAACTCAACTGTTCATCATCTTCTTCATGAAGATTTTCTGGGTTTTGTCTGAAACTTGTCCAAATTGTCCAAAAATCACACACAAGCTGTGAAATCGTCCGATTATCAAACCCTTGTATCAATCAATCCAAAACATCTTCATTCTTCGATGAATTTTGAGCAAAAATTGATCGAACAATACTTTTTCTATTCTTCTTAATTCTTCAGATCTGATGATGATCTGATAGAATCTGCACAATCGCTGTGTATAGGAGTGATTATGATGATGAATCACAACTAAAAACACCAACAATTCATTCAGATCATGATATTTTGAGCAATATTGATGTGTTTTGCTTAGAAACAGCGAAGAACACGATACCGAATGCTCTGATACCAATTGATAGGTTCAATTGGATCGATAATATTACTCAAATGATCAGAACAACAAGTACAAACAAACGATTCAATCACAAACACAATTCATACTCATAAATTCTCTTTGTATTTGATGATCAAGCAATTCGTAGTACAAAAGTGCAGGAGAAACAATATTACACACAGTTAATTCTCTCTCTAACAGTGTAAAAAGTCGCTCTCCTAACACACGCACACTACATGCCTATATCAAACAAAATGCAAGTTTAAGGAAAATACATAATAAACCCTAAACTATACAAACATATAAACAATAACAAAATACAAAGTAAATCTTAACAGGAAATAACCCTAACAAGTTCAGTTTGAGCCGATTCAAGCTGAAGCTGTTGAAGTGGAAAGTGCGCCTGAAATCGTATCTGAAGTTGTTAGTCAATTTGAGCCGATTCAAACTGACGAAGCACCCATGATCGAAGCTTTAGATGATTTAGATATTGATTGGACTGAGTCTGAGGATGAAGCTGAGCCAGAGCCTATACAAAATACTGTTGAAGAAATGCCAGTTGATTTGGATAAGAGGTTTGCTTATTTAGAGAGAATGAAGTATAACTCTGTATTTCTGAATGGATTGACGGTAACTCAGATCAATGAAGAGTACGAGAAATGCCTGATTCATCAAGATAAAGCTGAAGCAGATAAGAAGGAGATTGTTACTGAGATGGGCGAATGGACTCCAATGCAGGAAAGTCTAAATATAGAAGATTTGCCACCAACTGAGTTATATCATCCAAATCCGGATGAAATGACTGCTTTTGAGATGCGAAGTTGGTTGAGTTCGAGGAACTATCCTTATAAGACTTTGCAGAGGCTGAAATCAGGATCATTGAGGAAGATAGTGGTTAGCTTCATGAAAACTGAGAAAATGTACAACAGGATGTTCTATTTGGATTATAACAATCCTCAGTACTTTGAACTGACGAAGAAATTTAAAGTACTTGGTCCTAAAGAGATTCCTGTGATGGCATTACCTGAAAATGCACACAAAAAGAGGCATGAACTAATGGATATGTTTCCTAGTGAAGTCAAATCTTATAACATTCCAATGGAGGTTCGTGAGACTTGGCATAAATCATCAACACCTGGAGATGTGGTTAGATCGTTGATGAGCAAAGGACAATCAATTGCTGAGTTGTTAGATTCTATGATTGTGCCTGAGAAGAACAAGAAAGTTAAAATAATTGCTTGGAAATATGATGAAGTCTTTGACGCGTTTATGATCAAGAGAATAAATGGTTTGTGTGACGTTTACCATTACTACTCGAGTATATTCAAGTTGGAGGTTCAGGACCTGAAAGAGTTGAACAAATTGAGGCTAATTAATCACACGCATGCTGAGCGTGGTGATAAATGCGTGATACTTCTTGATGCTGGTTTGAGTAGAACTGCAAAGTTTCTCGACTTTAGAGGTCAACAAGAAGACACTGCATATGTGCAAGCAAAGAAACAGAGAAAGAAGAAGAGATTAGTGGTGACTGAGGACATGTACTTAGAAGAGTTCTCGGACGAATATTTTGATAAAATCACAGATCCTGGATTGAAGGTGATAGATGGAAGTCAAATGACAAAGCCAATACTGAGAGTATTTTACAATCAGGAGACATTTGAACTAAAGCTTGTTCGAAACTTGGAGAATTGGGATGAAGACATGATTACGCTTTTCAGTACGTTTGAATTGAAGTTGTTGCATCCTTCATATATAGATTTTTTGAGAAGCTATCGAATGGAGAAGTGTAAAGATGCATTGGCTGAAGCTGATCGAAAGCTATTTGTGGTTATGATTGAAGTGATTGCTGCCGCTACTGAAAAGATTCGAGTAAGGAAAGCTATGCTCAATTCTAATCTCGTGATGGTTGACTTGCCGGAGATAGAATATATGAGGATATCCAGAAAAGGAACCTTGGAGGTGAAAGTCAAAGGCCAAGAGATGCCGTTTGAATTTTATGCTAATATCGATTTTGCAGGTTTGAATCTGGACTCACTTAGACGTATGAATACTCTGCCAATTCTGACGAATGAATCCAAATCTCAACAAGCCAAGCTCGCTGAAAAGTTCAAATCCTGCATTGAAGAAGCTTTGAAAGAAAAAGAAGAGTATAAAGGCCGAGAATTACTGGATGTGAAGGAAGAACCAGAAGAATGGTGAAGATTGATGCTGATAAACGAAGAAAAAGATTGAAGTTTTTTTTGAAGATCCAAAGATAAATCTTAGGGGGAGTACTGTTAGGGTTATTTCCTGTTAAGATTTACTTTGTATTTTGTTATTGTTTATATGTTTGTATAGTTTAGGGTTTATTATGTATTTTCCTTAAACTTGCATTTTGTTTGATATAGGCATGTAGTGTGCGTGTGTTAGGAGAGCGACTTTTTACACTGTTAGAGAGAGAATTAACTGTGTGTAATATTGTTTCTCCTGCACTTTTGTACTACGAATTGCTTGATCATCAAATACAAAGAGAATTTATGAGTATGAATTGTGTTTGTGATTGAATCGTTTGTTTGTACTTGTTGTTCTGATCATTTGAGTAATATTATCGATCCAATTGAACCTATCAACCTTGAAGCTCAAAAGAGACTTCATGTGAGACTTCAGGTCTGTGGATACCACAACAAAGAAGCTCACGATGCGGTTCATCACACTGAATAGACTGCATCGTTACCCGATTATGAACAATTATCATCACAAGCAATGCATCCAAAGATATATATTTCGACATGTATAGCAAAGGAACTTAACACAAAGATCATTAAGTTTAGATTTGTCAACAATGAACTTACTTTTTCAGTCTAATTGCCTGAGCTGTCTCGCACATCAATTAACATTCATCAGTCTTTATTTAAAAATGATGAAACAAATAATGTCTAGTGTAACTATCATTTCTCACTTTTTGCAATATAGATTCTTATGACCTGATATTTTCTTTTCTTTTTGCTTTTTATATTCTTTTTGTTTGCTTTTCTTTTTCAGGCACACACACAATGCAAAAACAATAAAATAAAAGTTAATAGGAATGAGTATTTGTCATCGACTTATAATATTTTTGATTTTTATATTTTCTGATTTTTGTTTGATTTTTCAAAAATTTAGAATTAATCATGGTTGATTAACCCTATGGATTGAATTAAAAATTCAAACTGTCCTGACAAGAAAGATTTTGTGAAAAGATCTTCCAGTTGTTTGTCGGTATGAACTTTAATCAAAATTATTAAACCTTTTTCAGAGTTGTCTTTGAGAAAGTGATATCATATTTCGATATGTTTGGTTTTTGAGTGTTGAACAGGATTGTCTATGTAAATAGGAGTTTTGAGAAAGTTAAACCCGTAGTCAAGCAATTGATTTTGTAGCCACAAAACTTGAGAACATCCTGCAGATGCAGCGATATACTCTACTTCAGCTGTGGATACAGAAACGTTGGTCTGCTTTTTGCATTGCCAAGAAACAAGACTAGGACCCAGAAATTGACATCCACCCGTAGTTGATTTCCTGTCAAGAGCACACCCACCAAAGTCACTATCAGAATAACTATATCATTCAAAATTGCCTTCATAAGGATACCATAACCCAAGATTCGGTTTTCCTTTAAGGTATCTGAAAATGCGTTTAACAGCAACCAGGTGCGACTCTTTCGGATCAGACTGATATCTGGCACACACACATACAGCATACATAATGTCTGGTCTTGATGCAGTAAGATACATCAGTGAACCAATCATTGATCTGTACAGTGTTTGATCAACGGATTTGCCTTTTGGATCCGGCTGTATCTTGCAATTCACATCAGATGGCGTTCGAATAGTCTGACAATCTTGCATCTTGAACTTTTTCAGCAACTTCTCAACAAACTTTGATTGGTTGATAAAAATCCTATCTGCTGACTGTTTCACTTGCAATCCGAGAAAGAAATTAATCTCCCCCATCGAACTCATCTGAAATCTTGATTTCATAATTTCTTCAAACTCTTTGCACATGGATGGAATTGTTGATCCAAAGATGATATCATCCACATACACTTGAACACATAAAAGATCTTCAATTTCCCGCTTCATAAATAAAGTTGGATCAATCTGACCTCTTGTAAAACCATGTTCCAGCAAATGTTTAGATAACGTCTCGTACCAAATCCGTGGGGCTTGATGTAGACCATATAAAGCTTTGCTCAATTTGTATACACGATGTGGATACTCAGGATCCTCAAAACCTGGAGGTTATCTGACGTACACATCATCGGTAATTGGTCCATACAGAAAAGCGCTTTTTACATCCATTTGAAACACTTTAAACTTCATGAAAGAGGCATAAGCTAGAAAAACGCGAAAAGCTTCAAGTCGAGCGACCGGAGCAAACACTTCTTCATAGTCAATACCTTCTTCTTGAGTGTAACCTTGTGCAATAAGTCTGGCTTTATTTCTGACCACAATGCCACGTTCGTCTGGCTTGTTCTTGTACAACCATCTTGTACCATTCACATTTTCTCCTTCAGGTAAGTCCACTAATTTCCAAACCTCTTGTTTGCGAAATTGAAGTAACTCCTCTTGCATGGCTTCAATCCAACTATTATCTTGTAACGCTTCTGAAATATTCTTCGGCACCACTTGAGAAAGAAAACATGAATAAAGACAAACGTTTGCATGTTCAGTCTGACTTCTCATAGTTCTCTGATTCAAAGGTCCAATAATCTGAGAGAGAGGATGATTCCTGTGAACTCGAAGAGTTGGAATTGAATCTCCTTGAACTTGCGTCTCCAGATTAGACTGATTCAGATTCTGTAGATCTTGTAGAATTGTAGAAACATGCGGAGTGAAATTAGGAACTTGTTCTGGTGAATTGATGAAGTAGTCGAATGATTCTGGAACATCTTCAACATTTGGATCTGATGATGGTTGATTTTGAACAGATCCACCATCATTAGGAGAATTATGCGGATTCACATCATCACCAAAATTGTTTGATTCTTGATCTTCTTGAGAACCAGATGGACCCGGAGCTTGATTGGACACACCATGATCAGGATTATGAAATGGACATGAACGGATACTCAGAATTGAGATTGCTATCATCGTCATTATCAGAATCATCACTGAAACATCCCAAGTCTCCTGATTCTTTTCTCGCTTTTCCTGAAAAATCAAACAAGTTAGAATTGAAAGATTTTGATAACGAATCTAAATCAAACAACCATTCGGGACCATGAGCCACTGACGGAAACGAATTTTCTAAAAACTTTACGTTAATAGTTTCAATAACAGTGTTTGTTTTTCTATTAAAAACCCGATAAGCTTTTGAAACAGAAGAGTAACCAAGAAAAAATCCATCATCAGATTTTGACTCAAATTTACCGAGATGGTCACTTAAATTTAGAATCGATACAGGACAACCAAATGCTTTCAAGTATGAAATATTCGGTTTTCTTCCAAAAAGTAACTCATAAGACGTTTTATGTTTATCCTAAACCAATAATGACCTGTTTTGTACAAAGCAAGCAGTAGCAATAGCTTCGTCCCAGAATGTGATAGGGATTTTGGCATCGGCGAGCATGGATCTTGCAGCTTCAATCAGTGTTCGATTTTTCCGTTCAGCCACACCGTTTTGTTGAGGCGTTCTTGGAGCACTAAATTGATGCGCAATTCCTTTTTCTGCACAAAACAAATCGACATTAGAATTTTTAAACTCGGTTCCATTATCACTTCTCAAGATCTTTACTTTATAATCCAATTGATTTTCAACTTTGATAATGAATTCTTTTAACAACTCAGCAGTTTCAGATTTAACATGCAAGAAATAAACCCAAGAAAATCTAGTAAAATCATCAATGATGACAAAACAATAAGACTTCTTTCCGATGCTTTGAACATTTGTTGGTCCGAAAAGATCCATATGTAGCATCTGTAAGGGTTTTGAAATGGAGTGTTCTGGCTTGGACTTAAAAGACATTCGGTGCTGTTTTCCTTTCAAACATGCTGGACAGAGATCAGTTGTTGAGAATTTCTTTGACGGTATTCCCACAGCATGATTTCCAGTCACTAGTCGGTTCATGTTTCTGAAGTTTGAATGGCCCAGCCGTCTATGCCAAAGCTGACTCTCATCATTTGAAGCATGCGCAATGAGACACGTGGTTTCGGTTTCAGCATCAATCTGCGACATATCAAGTTTGTATACATCACGATCTCTTGGAGCTTTAACCACCACCCATTCATTGTCAATCTTGAAACCTTGTTTGAGTATGTAACAAAAAGAATCATCAAACAATGTTGAATAAGATTTATCACAAATTTGAGATACACTTAGCAAATTAAAGTTCAACTGTGCACAGTAGTTGACTTTATCAAAGCTAATGACCCCATTTGACATGGTTCCTTCTCCAGTTATTTTACCACCAGCATCTCCTCCAAATGCAACGTGTGTACCATTCTTTAGCTTAAAATCTTGAAGCAAGGCATGATTGCCTGTCATATGCCGGCTACACCCACTATCAACAAACCATGAGTTGATAGGTCTTCGAGGGCTTACCTGCATTTCAACATTTACCTAGTTAGTTTGGTCAACTCAGTCCCACATGGTCTTGGGTTTTCCGAATCTCTCAGTAACAGTAACTTGTTGATAATGTAGATTTTGAAAATTTGTTTCATTTGAGAGATTTGGTTGAAAACTGTTTCGCTCAACGGCTTGATTCGATTGCTTTCTTCTTAAAGCAGTAAACCTTTCCTCTAACTTAGGATCAAGGTTATTTTCGAATTTCTGATTTCTCACCATCAAAGCTCTTGGCTTAAAACTGTTAACTTGCACATTTCTGGATGAAAATTCATTAAAACTAGAATTGTTTCGTTTGAAGTTTCTCAAATCAGGAGAATGACTTTGGTTAACTTTTTGAAAACCAAAAGATTGATTTCTTTGAAAATTTAGAAAAGGTGTCATTTCTCTCTTGATGAGTTTTTCCGAAAGAAACAATCTGCAGTATCATGATTTCTCCTTTCACAAATATCACAGAATTTGTTATAAAAGCATTCTTCTGAAGAATGATTTCTTTTGTCACAGTAATTGCAATACCTGTTAAAGAAACATTCAGCAGTAACATGGTTATAACTATCACAAATCTCACAATGCCTCTTGCTAATCCTAAAGAATCGATTATTAACTTTTGATGTTGAACCCACTCGTGATTCATTATCAGTTTTGTTCGGTTTTAAGTTAACTTGATTCTTTTGTGGAGATTTTGATTGTGACTTTGATTGTTTGTGATCAAGTTTAGATTGTTTTGGAACTATGTTCGATTTTGAAACATCTTGCTTAGTGACCTTCTTTGATTCAAATCTTTTATCATTGACATCGGAAGTCTTAGGACCTGAACTTGTTTTCAGACCAGAGTTAGATTTGATCTTAGAATTGAGTTGGTTACCATGAGATGAGTTCATATCAAACGTTCCTGCAGATACAAACTTGATTGTTTTAACTTTTGACACTTTCTTTTTCACAGGTTTGACATTGTCTGTTTTAACAGTTTGAGCTTTGATGTTGTCATTTGATGTTATGACACTTTTACCTTTTGACAGTTTTGTTTCAGATTGATTGGTTTTCTGCCCTTTTTCATTCAAAACTTCAGTCTTCTTCACTGCTTTCTTCTTGATCAGTTGATCAGCAATCTTCGCCTTCTGTTCATTCTTCCATTTGATGTATTCTGGATCATTGTATCCTGAAAATTCAGCTTCATCCTTCACCTTTTCTGCTGGTTTGGGATTCAGTTATGGATATTCAACAAGTTGAACCAGAATGGGATCAGATTTGTTGCTTGCTTCATCATCAGCTTCAACTGTCACAGCATCATCTTCTTTCAAGCTTTCTAGTAACACTTCAGATCCTTCGGATTCAGATTTACTTCTTTGAATTTCTTTGAATCTTTGTTCATTTTCAGGTGAATGATCAAAATTCATTGAAGTTTTCAGGTAAAGTTTTAGTGATTGAATTAGGCATTGGTTCATGAGTAAAACCCAATCCTAGTTTGTTTTTGTTACCTCTTTCACTTATAAGTTGTCTCACCATTGTTTTACAACTTTTTACCTTTGTTAATTCAACTTGTGTGACTGCATGAGCAACTTTTTCTTGTTCAAAATTCTTTGTCATTTCTTCAAGTTGTTTTGTCACTAGTTTCAATTCCTTTAAGGTTTTGTTCCATGATTCCTTAAGTGACAATATCTTCTCATCAGCAATTTTGTGATCAATTTTAAGTTGTTCGATCATGAATTTTTTCATGTTTGCTTAATTTGTCACCAATTTTAAACGGATGAGTTCGATAATGTTCCACTTGTTTTATGCATTGTTCAGAACATAACCTACCTTTAACATCACCAGGCAAAGGAACATAGTTAGGGGGTAGTTCGGTACTAATCTTTGGTTGCTCAACAGATCATGAAGACTCGTCAGATGTAGCCATAAGCGCAACTTCTGGTTCAGATTCTTCGACAGGATCTGATTTTGCACTCCAATCATAATCTTCAGAATCTTCACTCACAACTTTAATCAGTTGTTCATTACCTTCTTCAGACCAATCTTCTTCAATTTCACATACCAGTGCTAAACTTGATGTAAGATCAGATGTAAACTGTTCCGCATAAGCACTCCAGTCATATCCGTCTTTCACACTAACCACCAGTGCTTTAGTCTGATCTTCTGGTTTCTTTCCTTTGTCTTTCAGTTCTGGCATGGGAAGACTTTGATATGGTTTCTGCATGAAACGTTGATTCCTGTTTTGATAACTTGAAGACTGTTGCGAGTTCTGACTTTGACCTTGATTCTGTCCACTTGAACCAGCTTGATCATTGTAGTTCTGATTCTTAGGAGCCTTGCATTCCTTAGAAAAATGACCATAGCAGTTACAGTTGAAACATCTGGCCTTTGACTTGTCAAAACCAACTGTCTTGTTTGCATGTGGCTTGTAGCTACGGTTTACATATGCATGTTTCTGAGTTCGATATGCAACCATCACCATTTGCCAATTTAAATCCATTTCCTCAACGCCATCAGGATCCATTTCAAATAGATCTTGAAGCACAACATCCATCTGAGTCAAATGACTTCCTTGATATGCTTGAAAGCTTGCCATGAAAGCAGTAAATGCATTCTTTGTCTCATCATCTTGTAACAAGATGTTCATCACATCTTTTACTTTGGCTTGAACTGTAGAACTTTGAATTTCTGATTGAGTTTTCACATTCTGACTTTGAACTTGAGCTCTTGGTGGAGATTGAGGTTGAGAATATGTTGGTGAGTTTGGGATGTATGACGAATCAGTATAAAAGCTTGCACCAACAAATAAATCACCCTCATCATCAGTTTTAGCAACATCTTGTGCTAGAAAAGCATTCTCCACTGTGTTAGAAAGATTCACAACGAACTTGTACTGAGCATGTGAACCTGATCTGTCTGTATTTCTAGAACTTTCATCAATCTCAACTTCTT
The DNA here is from genome assembly GCA_030867185.1 of Tagetes erecta. Lineage (NCBI taxonomy): Eukaryota > Viridiplantae > Streptophyta > Magnoliopsida > Asterales > Asteraceae > Tagetes > Tagetes erecta. Next base: position 49,032,566 of record CM061491.1, on the reverse strand, counting down.
CTATCTTTGCAATGAGAAGATCTAAATCCATTGGAAACTTTTCTGTATGCTTCAGTAGAGTCACAGTCTGTTTCCATGAAGATGGAAGAGCACACAACAATCTATCATTAAGATCTTGAAGATCTGTCTTTGCACCAACATTTGTCATTTCAGTAGTTAGATGAATAAATCTATTCATCATCTGGTGCACAGATTCTCCAGAAATATGTTCAAATAATTCCAGTTGTCTCTTCAATTTTTGCTTCTTGAGACTTCTCAACTGTTCTCCTCCTTCACAGATTGATTTCAATGCTTTGAACAATGTGTAGCCAGTTTGATAAGCATCCAACCTTGACAATACTTGAAGTGGCAATCCCTTGCACATCAAAGAATAAGCCTTACTGTCATTCTTGACCTTTCGTAAGTCTTCTGCTGATAGATTATCTTCAGGATAAGGTTCAGTTGAATCTTTTGTGTAGGTACTTGCACTGTCAGGAGCAGTCTGAGTAGGAATGTGAGGACCTTTATCAATTAACTTCCATAGATCATTGTCAATAGAGCATAGATGATGCTTCAATCTGATTGTCCAGTTCTTGAAATCTGCACGATTAACCAATCTAGGAACACGGTTATCAGAATCATCATTAGGTGCCATTTTAAAAAATTTAAAGAAAATATTTTTGTGTTTTTGATGATTTTTGAAAAGAAGCAGTTAAAATACTAAAAATAAAGACAAGTAAATAATGACAAGATAAGATAACAAGGTTTGAAACAACTGAAAACAAGTCACACGACTGAACAGTGAAATTTTGTTCTTCACCCGGCTGAACAATAATTTTCCTTCTTCACCCGGCTGAGAATTTTCTTCACCCGTCTAAACAGTGACACGGTTCAACAGTTGTCAATCTTCAACACTTGCAATCTTTACCCGGCAGAACAGTTACCCAGCTGAACAATTACACGGCTGAACAGTAACACTTGACCCGGCTAGAAACTTGACACGGCTTGGAACTTGACACGGCAGAAAGGTTTACCCGGCTGAACAGTTGATCACACGGCAGAAAAATTGTTTACTTGGCTAAACAGTTATCAATCACCCGGCTGAAATGTTTATCACCCGGCTGAATAGTTGATCACCCGGCACAACAATTCTTTGATCCGGCTGAACAGTACAACCTTTTTCTCGCAAATTCGTTACCCGTCTAGACAAAAATCCTTTACACGGCTGCACAGTACCTAATTGTTCACAAATCTAAGTTCAAAGATTTTGTCTAAGTCAAATTTATCACCCGGCTAGTTAATCTTCAACCAGTTCATCCTGTTCATCATTTTGTTCAATCGATTTTTCAGAATTTTAATAAAACTTGTCCAAATTGTCCAAAATTCACACCCAATCAGTGAAATATACCGATTATCAATCTCCAATCTCAATCAATCGAAAACATGATCAAATTTTGATGAATTTGAGCAAAATTTTGATCGAACAGTAAACTTTAATTCCTTCTTAATTCCTCAGATCTGATGATAATCTGATAGAATTTGCACAATTGTTGTGAATTAGAAGTGATTGCGATGGTGAATCACAACTAAATACAACAACAGATCATTCAGATCATGATTTGAGCAATATTGATGTGTTTTTGCTTGATGAATAGCGACGAACACACACAATACCAACAGCTCTGATACCAATTGATAGGTTCAATTGGATCGATATTGCTGCAAATCAGAACAATCTAAGTACAAACACACGAATCAATCAACAACACAATTCATTACTAATAATTCTCTTGTATTGATGATCAAAGCATAAAAGTTGTAGTATAAATGTGTAGGAGAATGTAAGAACACACACACTAATTCTCTCTCTAGCGTGTAATTGTGATCTAGACTCTCTCTCTAACATTCTCTCACAACATGCTTTATGCATCAACACATTTAGGGAAAATACAAAATTAACCCTAAACTATACAAACATGTATAAACAAAGTACAAAGTAAATCTTAAACAGAAATGAGCCCTAACATGTCGGGTACAATGTCGGGTGTAATGTCGAGTACAATGTCCGAAGCAATGTCGTAGACAGTTTCAGGTATAGTGTCAAGCATAGTGTCGGGCACAATGTCGGACACAATGTCGGGCACAATGTCGAGCACAGTGTCGTGAGCTTTCGTTCAATCAGGATGCAAGCCAACCAAAACAACGATCAACTACAAAACAGTAGTGTCGCAAGCACACTAGTGTCGCAATATGAACACTAGTGTCGCAAGATGAACAAAAACACATTCTTGTCCAAGCAAAACACAAACCAATCACCACAGAAAACACCAATAAGATCCAAATGATGATCTGATGATTCCGATTGATTCACAATACAAAATAAATCAATTCCAATCCAAAATCATTCCATAATAACAACAAATAAGTTCCAATTTGATTGAAAATACTTTTGTCCAAAACCCTATGAATAATATCTCTAAATCACACCAAAATCACAGATCTATATGATGATGATAGATCTATTGATTTCGATTGATTCTAACACTAAAAGAAAGCAAATCTCAATCAAATTCCATAGCAATTCACACAAGATCAGATCCAGAATTGATGAAATATGAATATTATCTAAAAAACCCTCAAAAACCACAAATCATGAGCATAATGGCTCTGATACAATATTGTTGGTCCGTGAAATCAGTAATTCGTGCTATATATGATTTAGAACTAATCACAATCAATTGATACCACTAGATCTAGCATCAATTGGTTGAGATTTGTGACCAAAACTCACACAAACCATTATAACCCATTAACAAATGATTAATTAAGAAGATTAGTAGAAGAAGATGGATTAAACAATTGCAACAAAGATATAACAAATCTAAGTCCTTGCAAACAATCAATAAGGTTCGAACTCAGTATCAAATAGAGAATTGTATTCAATTAAGTTCCAAAGAGTTGTGTACAAAATGCCCTAACATAACTATATATACAGGTCATAGTGTCGCAGGCAGTGTCGCAGACACGACATTGCCTGATCGCTAAGCAAGGACAAGCTGCATGCGACACTATAGTGTCGCATGCAGTGTCGCAAAAACCTGCATAAAAAGCATTAAACAAAATCTAAACTAACTGTTACATTGCAAAAAAAATACGACTAAAACTATTACAAGCTAAACAAAAATACAAATAACAAGGTGAAGTACCACCCTACATGTGGTCAACAGTTAGCCTGTGTATAGAAACCACTGACCATCCCAAATTGTGCCACAGTCATTTCATGCATCCTCCTTCCCAGTGAGAATGAAACTGCATTCCATTGATCGAAGTTCCCATCTTTAAACTTTAAGGGGCAGTGGAATTCCAAGACTAACTCCTTATACTGCGGATCTCTCACACTTAAGATGATTCTCAATTTTGGACCCAACAACTGGATTACCCTTTGCCTTGAGCCTAGTCTCTCCACTAGATCCCAGTCAATTCCCCAAAATCTAATAGATCTGAACCCTGAAATTGTCTAATTTACCATATGGCTTGGTATCCATTTTGAACCTCAGTAGTGGATGCCTTCTTATGTCTTGAATTTTGTAATTTGGCACAATTTCTGGCCCCTCATAGTCAATTATTCCTTTTCTCCTTCTATTGAACGGTTCCTCATTCTCTAACATGATACCTCTGGGTTGCAGAATTGAGCCACGTCGCTTTCTTGACGATCCTTCACTTGACATTCTACAAACAAATCTGAAAAGCAAGCAACAGAGAAGAACAAGTTAGTTAAACAATTAAAATGCAAATACACTCGAGACTAGACTTATACCAACGTGCTTCCGAATAGAGACTGAGTACGGAAGAGCTCTAGCATAAGTTCACCAACAAAAAGGAAATACAAAAAAAAACTCATTTTAACTAGCTAAAAACTTAACATTTATGACTCTAAATGGTGATGATTCCTGCAAAAATTACTTGACAACAAAACAAACAAAACCACAAAAACTAAACGAAACCAAGTTAACAAACGGACAAAAACATGGAAATGAACAAAATTTATAAAAACTCTACACTTGAGCTAAATTCGTTCAAGTTTTTTGAAGCATACTCTAAGGTAGTGATTCGAGACGAGTTTCCTCCATCTCGGTTGATTCTAATGGTCCTCCTAGATAGTGTTTCAACCTATGGCTATTCACTTTCCACCTACTTCCGTCAGCGGGATTCTCTAACTCAATCGTTCCATAAGGGAACACCTTGCTCACCACAAAAGGTCCCATCCACATAGATTTCAACTTACTTGCAAACAACTCCAAACATGAATTATAAAGTAGGACCCTATCCTTCACTAAACGCCTTCTCACCTTTTAGCCTTTGGTCATGCAACATTTTTGTTTTCTCTTTAATGCCTAGTGACCTAGAATATGCGGCTTTCCTAAGTTTTTCTAACTCATGGTTTTGAAAGAACCGTTTCCTAGCTACTTCGATGAGATCTAAATTCACGGTTTTCATTCCAAAGCGCGCCGTGTTCTAATTCTACCGGGAGATGACACGCTTTACGATAGACATTCATGAACGGTGTGGTTCCCATGGGTGTCTTATAGGCGGTTCGAAATTCCCACAATGCATCATCTAGCTTATCAGACCAATCCTTTTAGCTCTTCCCATTGGTCTTTTCGAGGATCTTTTTTATTCCTCGGTTGGCATTCTCAACTTGACCATTCTTTCGGGGATGGTAAGCGGTGGAAACACGATGAGTGATACCATAGCGTGCCAATTCCCGTTCCATGACGGCATTGCAAAAATGAGTACCACTGTTACTAATTAACGCTCTATGAGTACCAAAAAGGGGGAAAAGCTTCTTCAAAAACTTCACAACTACTCGGAAGTCGTTGGTGGGTAAAGCTTGAGCCTCCACACCCTTAAACATAGTCAATGGCCACGAGTATGTACCTATTCCTGTTGGAATGCGGGAATGGTCCAATGAAGTCAATGCCCCAAAGATCAACGATTTCAAGAATTTGGATTGGGTTTTTGGGCATTTCATTCTTTGACGAGATGTTGCCTGTGCGTTGACATGCATCATAATTCCTAACAAATTCTAACGCATCCTTGATGATTGATGGCCAATAAAACCTAGAGTCATAAACCTTTTGGGCTGGGGCGCGGGGTCCATGGTTAACCCCCGTTAAACCTTCATGGACATGCCTAAGGATTCCTAAACCATCCTATCTAGTCACACACCTTCTAAGGATCCTATCTCCCCTTATCCTAAAGAGATACAGGTCATCCCAAACAAATCAATTCACATCTTGTAAGAACTTACTCTTTTGCTGAGTGGTCTTTCCTTTCAAAAGGACTCCATTAGCATTGTAGTTTGCTATATCAGTAAACCACGGCATACCTTGCTCCTCAGCATGAAAAAAATCGATTTATTTATGAGGGAACTTATCTCCAATCTCCTCTTCACGAATCTCTTCCCTTTCCGGATCATCCAACCGGGAGAGGTGATCAGCTGCCACGTTCTCTGCTCCTCTCTTATCTTTGATCTCAATATCAAATTCATAAAGCAAGAGAATCCACTATATGAGACGAGGCCTTACATCTTACTTTTGGAAGAGAAAACGCAAAGCTGAATGATCAGTGAATACGGTGGTATTTGAAAGCACGAGATAGGAACATAATATCAAACGTTTTGCTGGGCATCATTAAGCGTTTTGCTGCATAGTAAATTGGGTGGAAGTGCTTGTGCCGTCTCTACCACAAAACCGCTCCGATTGCGTAGTCATTTGCATCGCACATGAGCTCGAACGATAAACTCCAATCAGATGAAATGAGAATAGGAGCACTAACAAGCTAATCTTTCAAAAAACAAAGGCCTTTAGACACTCCTCATTAAAGACAAAAGGGGCGTTTTTTTCAAGGATTCAGGTCATTGGTCGGGTGATATTGGAAAAGTCCTTAATGAAACGCGTCTAAAACCCACATGAACTAAAAAACTACAAATGGCCTTGACATTGGTGGGTGGAGGAAGCCTACTATTAGTATCAATCTTAGCTGTATTGTAGGTCCTTGTAAATCACTTGGATCGATATTCCAGACGATATAAGCAACTCTAGACGCGCAGAATACGAATAGAGTTGCTACGAGAGATAACGCACGAACACATCAACGATAATAAGATCATCCAAACACAAGAGATACTACCAAATGTAACTTCGTATTACAATAACGCTAATGAAACTTGTGTTGGACGATTAACTAAAACTCTTAACACCCAACACTATATATAGGTAATGAGTCAACCGAACGACACTAAAATGTCGTGCTAGGTGTGGCACGACAGCTAGGTGTCGCCCTAGATGTCGGCTGATATCTAGGTGTCGCCCTAGGTGTCGTCTGACACCTAGTTCGCGACACTGAAACATCTTTCGTGACTCATCACCACACCGTACAATCAATGTTTGATAATAGCAACTATTACAAAGATAATCAAAACCAAAATAACTAGTCTATTACAAGTTGTTGTCATAAAATATTTAACTATCAAACTCCCCCTTGACACTAGCTTAGTAATCTATTGGTCTTCGATCATCCACGAACTAACTTCTCTATTGCTGCAGATACTGCAAACAACTTATTCCTAATGCATACTCGAACCACCTTATGAAACTTCAAAGCTTCCTCCTCGTAGTGTTTTTGAAACTTGATTTTCCATTTATATAATATGTGCAAATTCTTTTCTGACAAATTAATCAGATTCATTGGATCATAGACTCTAAGAAGTTCCCTAGATTCGCCTTGCATCACCGCCTTTGTAGTTGCTTCATCATAACACCAATACTACAAATCACCCAAAATATCTTGGTTATATTTGTGCATTGGTGCATGCCTCAAATCCTGAACCGGAGGTTAAACCAACTTCACCTTAGGGTTGTTTGTTTCTGGATCAATCCTCTTATACACAATCCTCTTAGCTCTCTTTGGCACAAGCCACCCAAAAAAAATTGTCCTACGTTCTTGTTGGTCCATCAGATCGAGATTTGAGTGCTATGATGATTAATAAACAACAAAACACACTAAGATTCAATGAAATATAGTTCAAATACTCTTGATACACAATAACAAAGATCAAATCAACACAAGCAGAGGTAATCAAGCTACAAAGATGATAATAATAAGCTCCTAGCACCTCAGCCGTCACACACACACAATTAGGGTTTGATAAACTTGCCAAAACTTGTATTGAAATGAGAAAACATTACAATATATAGTGCAGACATAGGTTCGCTGACAGCGAATCTGTCATGCCAACCTATCAGCTTCGCCGGCACAACACAGATTCGCCCAGCGGCTGATCTAAACAAAAGACTATACTAATCTAGACTACCGGGCGAATCTATAGATTCGCCTATAGGTTCGCTAGTACAAAATCAACTAAATACATAATAAAACAAAAGTAACACCGACATGCCGGTGAGTCCAACCTATACATGTACTATCAATACTCCCCCTAGGTTGGACCTCACCTGGGGAAGTCTTCAGGTTAAGCTCGGTCTTTTTCGGCTTCAAAGATTCTCAGCGTATTCTCCAGCCCTCGCTTCAATTCCAGCTAAAGGATTAGTAACGTCTTCCGATCCAGCTTCATCACTATCACTCAAATCCAAAAACGACTAGACAAATTGTGCATCGGTGACAACAGTATCAGGCAAATCAGCAACAATTGTCTCCTCCTGAATATTTTTAGTCTGCTCCTCACCGATCACATTTAATTGAACTTCAGCGGGCTTCTCAAACCTTTTCTCAATTGACTTATCTAACTGTTTAGATAGGTCATCCATATCCAGATTCAGATCATCAGTCTTTCTAAGCCTCTAATTAACCCTTCTCAATTCAGCATGCACACCTCGAGCTTTGTTGGCAACTTTCACAAATAAGTTGGCTTCAATTCTAGTATCATCTCCAGCCCCGTGCTTGATCTCATTCTCACACAAAACCTTCAGATCTTCATCACAGAAGGAGAAGATCTCCATAGGATCGAACAATCTGATTTCCGGTCGATCTTCACCTTTTAACCTGATTATCGCTTCACCAGTACTGTTATCGTAGAACCACTTCAAAAATTCACTCAATCTTTCGGGCTGGGTGTCGGGAACTCTGACTCGGCTCAAAATCTTTGGAGCAGTCAATTTCAGCACCATTTTTCCTTTCCACGACACCCAATGTTTATCTTTCTTCGACCTCAACCTCTTCGGCTTTTGGTATCCAAAATCTTTGAAGTTGTCTTCGGCAGCCCTTCGAAGAGCAACCTCAAATGCAGTGGCCCTTGCACTGTTTTCTTTGTTAAGAAGAGGGAGTTCAGCAAGTCTTCGTAGATCCCATCTCGGAAAAGTAGCAAAATGTTTTCAATTCTTGATGTAGCATATATCTCCCCCTCTTCTCTTGATCATGTATTCGTCAACCTCAGTATTGTATTTCCATGCAATGATTTGACGATCCATTTGCATGGTATTCGACTCATCCAAGTGTTGAAAGATAGGGACTTTAGGAGTAACTACATCATCTTTCTTGAACCATTCTGATTTATCCAAGTTTATGTGCTCATATAAGTATGTGACATCCCTATCTTCAACATTGTACATTTCAGGTTCATCATCTGGATCATCCTCCATATCTTCTTCACCTTCAGCATCTACCTTTGTACCAACAATAGCATCTACCTTTGTACCAACAATAACCTCTGGGCCAGTGAATGCATCAAAATCCAATCCCATATCTTCGTCAAATACATCTTCATCAATTTTCTGTTCTGTTTCAGCCTCAACCCCATAATGCATTAACAGATACTTTGCAGCATTCGTTAAGTTCATCAGTTCTTGCTCAGACATAGCGCGAAACGACCCTTCTTTCTCTTTCAGACTGTTTATTTCTTTGAATACCCGAACCAATAAACATTACTGGTCCTTTACCATTGATATAATGATAAATATACATAAATCCCATGTTAAGTTTGTTTACATTTTGTGTCGTTTCGGTTACGTTTATATATCAATTTTGGCACAACTAATGTTTTTTGTGTTTCATAGGTCCCATGTTGATAAATAACGAATAGATCGTGAAAAATCGAATCCGTAGGCAAAAACGGGGCGCGAAACGGAGTTACGAGCGAGCCGGAACGCGAAACCGAAGAAATGAGTTTAAATATACATAAATCCCATGTTAAGTTTGTTTTTATTTTGTGGCCACGCCATGCGACCACCATGGTCCTCCATGGCCGCGTGACGCGGCGTGGACAGTCTGTGGTGGCGTGGTAAGGGCTGCTACGCGTTTTTAACAGATTGTTTTCTCGTTTTTTTGGCCCGGTTCGCTATATAAACTCATCATAACTTAACCATAGCCTCCATGCAACTTTGGAGACGAATTTAGGGACGAAAAGGGGCTGGAAAAAGAGTTTTTGAAGGTCAAGAACATGAAATTAAAGGAACGGAAACACGTAGGATCGACGATTGCATCGCGGCTCTCTCGGGTTTCATTGTTCTTTTGTTTCTAATTCTTTTTATCATGTTTAACACTTTTAAACTTGCATTTATTTTTGTTGATATGATTGTTGGCTAAGCTTCATTAGACCACCTAGGCTAATGATAAACTAATGCTTATGTTTTGAATGTTTGGTGAATCGGCTTTGAACTATGGATTGTTTATGATTTAGTAAAGGTTTGGTTTTTATATAATTGATGCAATTGTGTATATTTTTATTGACTTGTTGATGATTATGAATTCCATGAGATCCTTGATGAGTGTCTATATCATAAAATAGGGTTTCGTTAGGTCAATTTACTGTGTGTTCTTTGACTAGTTTATGAATTGGATATATACTTTTCATAGGAATTGTAATTTAATACAAGTCGATATTAACGTGCATGCTAACCTAGTAACTGTGAGGTGATAGGTTAATTGGTAAGTCTAGGCTGTTGAATCTTTAGTTTGGATATCTGTGAGGATTCTAGATTAAGCTCGGTTTAATCAGTCTTGTTTACTAATATCAATTTGTGTTTCCAAACTACCTAGATTTCCGTACTGTGAGGTAGGTAATCATAATAGGTACTAATTCATAACTATTAGACGATTGTGAAAGAGTCAAATTAACTGGTTGGTTTAATAACTTGATAGAAAGCCATAAGTGTCTTCTCGAAAAGGGTCGAGGGTCTTATTCGTGTTTGAGTCAAGTAAATATATTACGATCCCAGTCCATAGTCAAATTGATAATTACCAAACTAATAACTTAGCATTAGTGAATTGGGTCTAGGTGGTTTATCTCTTCTCATCTGGTTTCTAATTCGTCTTTCGTTCTAGTTTCCATTTTTAGTAACTTTCCATTTTTATTAAGTTTCCAGTTTTAGTAACTTTCTATTTTTAGTATGTTACTATTTTTAGCAATAAAACCCCCCTTTTCAAATAATCTTTCTTTTAAGTCGTGTCTAGTCAGTCGAGTCTCTATTAGTTAATTTAGCGTAGTATATAGAGTTTGTGGGTCGACACCCGGACTTACTTAAGCTATATTGCATTCGACCGGTCCACTGCCGGTTGTGTATAAGTTAGTTAGTTTGTCTAGGTTTTATAAATATTAAAACTAGGTGTTTTTGTTTGTTTATTTTATATATATATTGCACACATCAACCATCCTGGCCATTCCTTTAATCACATCCCTTTTTTCCTTATCCCTCTTTTCTAACTCAGCATATTTACCTTTTAAAACCTCCAATTCAGTTTTGAGCTCAGTAACCGTTTCAGCAGCTGTCACCGGAACCTCATGTCTTTGCTTCATTCTCCTTTTCCGATTCACCAGATGCATAAGATTTTCTCTTTGTCTTTCTCACCCTTTCAGCATCTAACTTAACCCGCACTTCATCAATCTCCCTATTCAACGAGTATTCCTTTTTCTTAGCATATTGTTTTCTCTTCTTCAGTTTCTTTTGAACAACCTCAACATTCTCCCTCATTCTCTTTTTCTCAATCTCAATCAGTCTCTGAATGTGTACCCATCTGTCAACTGGGTACATATTTTCCTATAAATATGATATTCTCCCGACGCAGTTCGATCGTACAGATTTGCAGTCGCCGAAGATTCTCGAATGCATCTACCATATTTTCAGAGTTTCACCAACTACTGGCAGATCAGGCTTCTTGTCGTTAAGGATAATTTGCACAAACCGAGGATACAATAACCACTTATCCTTCTTTGCAGCGTGAATGTTCTCTATCATATAATTGAAGATTAGCTTGGCCATGTTTGCTTTCTGGCCGTTGCAGAAAAGCACCATCGCCCTGGTCCAATCTAGATTCAGATCGTCTGTGCCCCCTTTTCTGTGATCCAGACACATGATAAATACGTGGCAATATACCTTCATTCTTTGATCAAATAAGACTTAACGTCATGACCTTCAACCTTTGAACATATCCTCGATTGCTGTCCAGCAACATTCAATACGGCATTCCTCCAGAAATCACGAATGTGTAAATTGTACACAGTTGGTGAATGTGATATGGCGTAATGAATCTGAGACGATTTCAGCCATCTGATACAATCCTTGTACCCGGTGCCTTTTTCATGGTTCTCGTCCAGCAATGCGCACATATTATGCTTCTTTTCAAAAAATAATGTAGACATGATGCTTGAAACGGAAACGGAAGTTGATCAGAAACATAAATTTGAAACAGTTGATAGGTTCGTTGACAGTGTCAGATTCGCTGAGCAGGCGAACCTGAAATTTGGATAACAGAACCTATAGATTCGCCGGCATAAAAATCTGACACAAGGTCCCGGGCGAATGTATAGGTTCGCTAGAAACAGTCGGGCGAATATATGAGGATGCACGGGCGGCGTATCGGCATAGGTTCGCTCAATAGTTTTGAACTTTCGTTCAGATTCGCCAGATGAACACTAGGTTCGTTGGAACCCTAGAATTTGAAAAACGGGCAGAATCACTACCAGAAACCAATTACAACACACAATCATGCCATTAATCATAAGACGAACACAATAATTTTGTCAAACAATTAATCACAACACAGTTCAATCATCAACGAAGATTTAATGGGTTTGAATGGATTTGACGCGATTAAAACACGGTTAACAAACAAAATATGGATTAAGGTGAAAGCGTTTACATACCGAAATGAATTTAAACGGTTCAATTGATAATGAAAAGCGGTGAGTAGGATTCGAACTTGAAATCTCTTGAAAACGACCCAGCAACAGTTACAGCGAATGTATGAAATGGTTTTGCAGGTCAACATATATATACAGACATAGATTCGCTGGAAATGCAACAGGGCGAATCTCAGATTCGGTCGGAGCTAAAAAGTCAAGCGGCTTAAATCATTTCCGAGCGAACCTGTAGGTTCGCTGTTAGTTTCGCTGGCTTCAAAGTAAAAAATAAAAATATTTTTGGTTTTTCTTAAGATAGATATCCTTTAACAATCCATGAAAACGCCCCACAATTTCAACGTCCAAATACAAAAATTGAATGAAAAAGATAGACTAAAAAGAAAAGTAATAATAAAAAGGTAAAAAGAAGTAGAACAAAAATATAAATAGAAGAAGGATATATGTATATTTTCCTTGACGTTTTTCGAACAGAATCCGGAGAATCATAGATTGGCGGGATTGCAGATATGTTTGTCTATTTAAACCCATGTCTTAGCCCTTTCAACAAGAGATCTGTAGCTTCATTTATCATGTTTTGGTTTGATTGAAGAAGCTCAGGCAGCTCGGTCCCCACAGACATCTTGGTAAAAGAACTTGTCCTATCATCAAGGTTTATAGAGCAATATAATTGACTTTGCTTGAATTTCTTTGGATCAAATCTTGAATATTGATTAATTCATGAACCTCTTTTGACTTTCTGCAATTTTGCATTTTTTTGGAGTGGAGCTTTTCGACAATGATTCTTTTGAACACAATGCGACTTTATTGTTTGGGAAACTCAAATGGTTAGAGCTCCAGGTCTATACCGACGTATAATAGAGGAGATAAACATTTGAGCATGCTTGGTGAAACTTCAGGTCTATACCGACGTATAACAGAGAAGATTCACCTACTCCAGGTCATTGTTCACACAAAGTAGAGGAGTTAAGCACTTTGACTCAATACTTTATGAGGAGCTAACGAGTAACTCACTCAGAGGCTTTTCTGAAGAGCAGCTTTTTATTTTGTTTTGCTAACTAGAAACTTAATTCAGGGCTAGGGTGTGTGTGATTTGGGATATTTCAGGGAAATAAAGACAAAGATTTGACGCTCTCAACCCATTTTTGACAGGACTTGTAACTTTGTGCAGACCAATCATGTCAAGGAGATAATCCTCATTGCTGAGTTTTTGAACTTTATGTTTGGCTGCATAATCACAGTTTACTTCGTTTTCGGGCTGAGCCTATCTAACATATCCTAAACACAATACTTCTGACCTCCTTCAACGTCTCTTCAACATCAATATTAACGGGGATCTTGAAATAGCAAAATTTTGAAAAACTATGAGTAGTTAATCTTTAATATCTCCCCGAAAATTTCTATATGATAGCTATCTAATAAGAAATTTTTGCTTTTCAGATTTTCTTAATATATATACAAAAGAAAGAGAAGAAATAAAATAAAAACAATGTGAAACTAAAAAAGGGGCGAAGAAATATGTGACTCTCGGATTCTCAAGGAAGAAGAGAAAAACATATATACATGTTTACAGAGCCATTTTTCTTAGACAAAGGTTTTCAAAAATATATCAATCCCAGCATAGAGATCAGTTCATAAAAACGTGGTTTGTCAAATGTTTTTGTAAAAAGATCTACTTTTTGCTTTCTAGTTTCGATAGGAATGATATTAATGAACCCCTTTTCCTGTGCGTCACGAATGGCATGAATCCTTGTTTCAATGTGCTTGGTTCGTGTGTGATGAACGGGATTCTTGGCAATTCCAACAACAGCTTCATTGTCACAAAAGAGTGGTGTATGAAGGAAGTTGATGCCGTAATCCATCATCTGATGCTGAATCTAGAGCACTTGGCAGCAGCTTGAAGCAGCAATGTATTCTGCTTCTCTTGTGGACAAGGAGACTGTGTTTGCTTTTTGCTTTGCCAAGAAACAAGACATTCACCGAGATATTGACATCCACCAGTTACTGATTTTCTGTTTATCCTGCAACCTGCATGATCACTGTTAGAAAAAGCATGTAAATCAAAGTTCCCACCTTTTGGGTACCAAAGTCCCAAACGAGAGGAACCCTTAAGGTAACGAAAAATGCGTTTAACAGCTTTTTCATGCGATTCTTTAGGGTTGGCCTGGAAACGAGCACAGTAGCACACAACAAATGTAATATCTGGTCGGCTTGCAGTTAGATACATGAGAGATCCGATCATCGAGCGATACCGATGAGCATCCATAGGATTCCCATTATCATCAGAAGTTAGGCATGTTTGAGCAGTGAAGGGAATCAGTTCAGGCGAAGAATCGTCCATGCCAAAATTTGCAAGGATTTATTTGATGTACTTTTCTTGGTGGATAAGGATTCCATCAAACTCTCTACATAGCCCCTCATTTGTCGATCCGAAGATAATATCGTCCACACACACTTGATGTAACGCCCACCTTTCGGCAAGCACTACAGTTGACATTCATAAGCATAAAAACAACCATAATTTTAATAAAATCTAAAATGCAGCGGAATAGTTGTTTAAAACATCATTACATCATCATAATTGTCTTAAATACTTCTTTCCAAACGTTACAAAATGTAAATTTGATCTTAAAGGTATTTTCTTCAATGCCAGCCTTCAACAAGTCCCTAGCTCTCGCCAAGCAGCTCCCTAAGTCTTCAAACCTGCACATCAATTTAACATGCATACAAAAGTCAGCTACGCTGAGTGAGTTCTAGTTTTACAACATCTTTAGAACTTTCCATGTCATTCATGTAACACACGTAAATTGCATCCTCATATTGGACGTCACATTCGTATAACACACAACATAATATCTTTGTCTGTTAGTGAGTCATCATCGTGTCCTCTTTGGTCTTAAGAGGCCCATTCTATAGTTTTTAACTGGTTTTATGAGATCCCCAGTAGGATTCTTAGCTGGTTTTATGAGATCCCCAGTAGGATTCTTAGCTGGTTTTATGAGATCCCTAGTAGGATTCTTATCTGCCGTTAGGGCATACATTCGCTTATATATATACAAGTATTCAATCACTCGTTCTTACATCATCATCATACATCACATAATAAAGTCCAACAGTAAACATCTCGGTATGCATGTTAGCCTCAAAATTGTGTTTGAAACGGAAGTGAGGTCTAGAACTCACCTGATTCTTAAGTGATCTTTGCTTGTTTGGACTAGGTTAAGGTAGTGGTTTTGGTGCACAATCTGCATTTAAGTTATTATGAAAAATCGTCATTTCTTTATTAGTGTCGCAAGCAATGTCGCAAATAGTGTCGCAGGTTGTGTTGCAAGTAGTCTCGCATAGGCGAACCACAGTGTCGCATACTGCTTCAGCAGCACCTTCACTTGCAGTGTCGCAAGGCTCTTGCCCAACTTTCGTTGGGACTTAAACTATTGTCGCAAACACACCCGACACACGCCCAGAATTCAAGTCGTCCTAGTGTCGCAAGATGAACACTAGAGTCGCATTAAGAACACTAGTGTCGCAAAACGCTGTTACAGCTCGTTTTCAACCCCAAATCCTTGTTTTTCAACCAAATCTCAAACTTTTTACGTCCAAAACCTTGGTTTATCATTTATATATGACTAAATCTAAGATTTTTCCACGATTTTATCCATAAAAATGCAACCTTTATTGATTTCTTTGAAACTTTTGAAAAACTTAAAAACTCCATTAATGATCAGATTCGTTTTGTGTTATGAAAACGTGTTTTAGGGGATGATTTTACCTGGATTACCTTTTATTTAACACCTTTAAACTTCAAATCAACCCTTTGATTCACAAAAATTTTGGTTTTCTTCTTTCTTGCCTTAGTTTTCTTTCAAAGATTAGGGTTTGTGTGTGTGTGTGTGTTGTTGTGATGGTGAAGTGGGGGATGGTGGCTGGAAATGGTGATTAAATAGTAGGTTTCCATGTTTGGGGTAGGGTTTTAGGTGGGTTTTGGGCCTTAATTAGGCAATTAGGCTATTTTAGGTAAATCTCTTAGCTAATTAACTTACCATTTTGGGCCTAATTCATTCTTTCACCCTTAATGGCTCATAATTACATTATAACCTCTTCATTAATCCTTCCCTTTTCTAATTAGCAAGTAATTAGTCATTACGTTTTACATTCTCGTATACTTATAATCATTTTCTTGCTCCATCGTATAAATGGTAATCATCATATTTATCATTAACATGACATATATTGTAAACGTCATACATCATTTTAATCATAATCACTTAAATGCACATCCATATAAGCATAAGCACGTAAATAAGTCCTACCATAAAAATCGGGATGTTACACGAACAATCATCAGCTCTTCATTAACCTCCTTTTTGAACAATGTCATATCTATAGTCCCACGAGAGAAACCTTTGCTGAGCAGATACTATGTCAGAGTTTCGTACCAGATTCGTGGAGCTTGATGCAACCCATATAGGGATTTATCAAGCTTGTACACCTCTGAAGGAAAATCTGGATCCTCGAAACCCGGTGGTTGACATACGTAGATCTCCTCATCGATATCTCCATATAGAAATGCACATTTAACATCCATCTGATAGACTTTAAAGTCTTTGTTAGCAGCATGTGCAAGAAAAATTCTAATGGCTTTGAGACGAGCGACTGAGGCAAAAACTTCAGTGTAGTCAATCCCCTCCTCTTGAGCGAATCCTTGAACAACCAATCTGGCCTTTTTTCTGATAACAACACCGCGATCATCTGGCTTGTTTCGGAAGACCCACTTAGTGCCGATGGGGAACCTATTAGGAGGAAGATCAACAAGTTCCCAAACTTTTAGCTTCCTAAATTGTTGTAATTCCATTTGCATGGCATGAACCCAACTAGGATCTTCAAGTGCTTGTTTATAGTTTTTCGGAACGACTTGGGACAAGAAAGCAGCATAGAGACACTCATTTATCAATCCACTCTGACTCCGAGTCCTCATACCATCAGTAATTGATCCAATGATATAATCATGAGGATGATCTTTTAAGGTTTTGAAGTTTGTGTTAAGAAACATTTGGTTAGATTGTGATGAGGATGCTTGATTAGATGGTTGAGATGGAACGTTTGAAGTTGGAGGAATTGCAAAGGTAGGAGAGGTTGGGATGGAAGTTGATGAGGATGGAATATCTAATGGAGGAATGGAATCAGTTGGAGATGGTGGTGGTGTAGGAATGTCAAATGTGGTTGGAGGTAATTGACTGATAGAAGGTTGTGGTTGTGATGGTGGTTGAGATTGATGGTTAATAATTGTAACTGAAGTATGAAGAATGATGTCATCATTGTCAGAGTTAGGAAGATTAAATTATTTGAAAATAGTGGTGGAATCGTAAAACCATGCGGGTTCACAACCAATACTTGTAGAGTTTGACTCTTGCCAATCAACATAATAGGACTCTTGCACAATCCGCGTTCGCTTGTTGTACACACGATACGCTTTTTGTGTGTCAGAGTATCCCACAAAGAAACATTCATCAAAAACGGCACCAAACTTCGTTTTCTGATCTTGAGTATTCAAAAGAGTACAAGAGCATCCAAAGGGGCGCAGAAAATCGATAAATGGCTTAATCCCACGAAACAACTGATACAATGTCTTCATCTTGTCTTTGACAATCAGTACCCGATCGATTCAGGAAATAAGCTGCACAATTGACTGCTTCTGCCCAGAAGATAATAGGAAGCTTTGACTCTGTTTGTCCTGGTAATCAATGGATCCGTGCTATGATACTATAGATCTGATTATAATCAATTGATACCACTAGATATAGCAATCAATTGATTATAATTGATGATCAAACTCACACAAACCATGAAAACCCATTAAGAATGGTTTAATTAAGAAGGTTATTAGATGAAGATGGATTAGATAATTGCAACAAAGATATATCAGATTCAATTCCTTGCAAACACACAGAAAGATTCGAACTCAATATCAAATGTAAATTGTATTCCAATAAGTTCCAAAGAGTTGTCTACAAAATGCTCTAACAAAACTATTTATACAGGTCATAGTGTCGCAGGCAGTGTCGCAGGCAGTGTCGCAAACACGACACTGCCTGATCGCTAAGCATGGACAAGCTGCATGCGACACTATAGTGTCGCATGCAGTGTCGCAAAAACCTGCAACAAACATACTAAACAAAGGCTAATCTAACTATTACAACGGAAACGAAATAAGACTAAACTATTACAAGATAAACAAAAATACAAATAACAACAAGGTGAAGTACCACCTTACATGTGGTCAACAATACTCCCCCTAGGGAGGTACTTCACCTGTTGGGTCTCCTTCTTCAGCTCCAGCTTTTGCTGCCCCGAACATCTGCGTCAGTTCACGAACATCTTCATTCAGTTCTGCTTTCTTCTGTACCTTCTTAGCAAGCTCCCTTACCTCTGATCTAATCCCACGAGCCCTATTAGCCACTCGTTCAAACAAAGCGGCCTCTTTTCTTGTCTCAGCTCCGACTCCAATTCGGATAGGGTTTTCACATAAAATTTTAAGATCATCGTCAGAGAATCCGAATACTTCCATCGGGTCAAATAACCTCCATTCAGACCCATCCTTCACCCTAATCACCGCCTCCCCTGTCTGGTTATCGTAGAACCACTTCTTGAAATCCTGCAGTCTCGACGGGCTTGGGTCCGGCCCTCTCACCCTCAACATAGTCTTTATTGGTTTCATTTTTAGCACTATCTTCCCTTTGCCTGTAACCCAATCTAAATCCTTCTTTGAACGTTTGCGCTCCAGTTTGTTATACCCAAAACTCATAAAATTATCTTTCAACCCTGCCTGAATCTCTTCCTCCAACAGTTTTGCACGATCATTTTGATCTGCATTAATCAAAGGTAGAACCGCTAAACGCCTCAAATCCCACTTCGGAAAGGTTTTGAAGTGTTTGCGGTTACTAACATAGCTGATCCCACCCCCTCTTCTTTTAATCATAAACTTTTGAAGCTCCATACTGTATTTCCAGCTAAATATTTTATTATCCGTATCTTTGGGGGTGGGAGCATCCAAGTTCTGAAATAAAGGCGTGACGTATTTAGGTTCATCCACCTTCTTGAACCAATCTGATTTATCTAATTCAAATACGTCACCCTCTGTTCCGCTCCTCTGAGCCACATAAACCATTTCTTTTTCGTCAACTTCATAGAATTCGGGTTCTGAATCATAATCTATCAACTGCTCCTCCTCAACCTCTTCTTCCACTAGCTTCATCTCAGCATCCTTTCCTTTATCAGCCACGACTTCATCTCAGCATCCTTTTCTGCCTCTTTACCAGTTTCGCTTGCTCCTGCTCCACTAAAGCCAGCAAAATCTCTTCGACTCTTACTTATCTGCACCATCTCCTTCAAGGTAGGGTACTTCGCAATGTTCACCATCTGATTATTTTCTTCTTCAGTTTTAGTATTCCCAATCTTTACTCCTTTCTTAACCTCATTTAACTCCACAAGTAGTTTCTTGATAATAACTTGCTGATCCAGTACAATCTTCCTCAAATCCTCCATCTCTGATTCACGGTGCCTCTCCTTTTCCTCAGAGTTTATCAGTTTTGTCTTTATCATACTCAGCTCATTAGCGAGCGATGTATTCACCCCACGAATCACATCCTCGTCTAATCCCGCAAAAATCTTCTTTTCCGATTTCTTCGTAAACGTTTTCGGCACAGAATCAGTCACTTCAGGCACCTTCCCTTTTCCCTTTTTGATTCTGACATTAGTATCAGAATCAATTTATGCTTTATCGCCCGCCTTCCTTCTCTTCTTTCCCTTTGGTTTGAATATTTCTGCTTCGATCTCATCTAGTTCCTCTTCAAACGGAACATCCCTTTTACCGACAAACTTCTTTCTTTTCTTGATATCTTCCTTAATCTTCTCCCGACCTTTCATCTATATACATATTACGAAAAAGATATGTTATCTTTCCCGTAATATCGTGTCGGGGTGCGGAGAAGTCGACGAATATCCTAACATTCATCTTCGTCAGCATCAGAGGATCACCCAACTTCTTTAATCCCGGCTTCAACTCATCAATAAAGATCTGGATAAATCTCTGGTATAGCAACCATTTATCCTTCTTCTCGGCGGAGATATTTTCAATCATATAGTCAAATATCATTTGTGGGATATTTGCCTTATCTCCCCTGCACAGGGTCAGCATCGCCCTAGCCTATTCAAAATTCAAACCGTCAGTTCCACCCTTCCGATGGTCTAAGCAAACAATAATAACGTGAGTGATGAACCTCCATTCCTTCGACAAAAAGGTCTTCTTTTCTCCCGTCGCTCCAGATAGTTAGTACCTTCATATCCCATCTCCAGAAATCCTTCATGCACGTCCTCCAGACTCAGTAACATTGGAGACCCGATGTCACGTTCCATTCTCAACATTCGAGCAATGGAATTAACTGTAAGGATTATTTCCTCCCCCTTCACGTTCGCCCTGATCTCCGCCGGTTTTGCGTTGAGATTATATTGCCGACTCCCAGAAATCTCTGATATGCTGCTGATCAATGATCAAATCCTTCGTGACGGCATAGGGAGATAGGGGACGCCTTTAACCAGGATATAGTGTCACGAAATCCAACAGACTTTGGGTCCTTATCGTTGAGATAAGCGACCACGTTTGACCGCTTGTCGAACTTCATTGGCTGCCGGGGCTCAGGCTCCATATTAAAACCTGAAACACAAACCGGAAATTTGTTAGTTATTAAGAAACAAAGAAAAATAAAAAAAATAGAAAATAAAAAAAGAAAAAAAAATAATGCATAGTGTCGCATAGATGCAACACAGTAATGTCGCAACAGTGTCGCATGTTCATCGACATTGTAGTGTCGCAACAGCAAGACATGTGCATCGACACTACAATGTCGCAGCATCCCAGGCTTCCGACACTACCAACAAAGCATGGTCAGTATAACCTTGGTAGTGTCGCAAACTAAGGTTGAACTTTCGTTCTATGTCGCAGTAAGAAGACTAGTGTCGCATAGCGAGAAAAACTCCAACGGTCAAATACACCAAATCCATATCAGATCGAAACCAAAAACAAATATGAAGTGAACGAAGGTTCGAAACACATAGGAGAACAATTCTTACCGGTTGGAATCAGCGAAAAACACTCAAAAATGACGGATTGAAGTTAAGTGTGTGTTTTAGGGTTTAATGTCGAGTATTTTGAAAAATCAGAGATATGACCCATTTGACCCACATCAGATGAATATGAAACATAACGTAGTGTCGTATGCCCGACACTATAGAGTCAAAGAGAGTATAGTGTCGCGAACCGACACTATAGTGTCGCAAATATAAATAACTTACAAATTAATTTTAGAAAAAGAAAAAAAAAAGATCAAATCTATTTATATTACAAATATTTTAAAATAGAGTCAGCCAACCAGATGAGATAGATCCAAAATATTGACCCAGTTTAATTAATGAAAACTTTAAAAAGAGAAAAACAAATTGGTTATAACAGAATGAATCACGAGGAAATCAGAAATGAGCTACTAGCAATCATCCAGAGGAACAAAGACTTGCAAAGATTGTCAATATGTTTGTCCATTTAAACCCATGCCATGTTCCTTTCAACAAACAACCTGTGACGATCTTATCATGTTTTGGTTCGATTTGAAGAAGCTTGGGCAACTTGGTTTCCACAGACATTCAGCAAAGTAACTTGTTTTGACCTCAGGACATATTGAGTTTAGATGATTCAACAAGATTCTTGTAATTGTAAGGAACATAGACCCAGATCAAGTGATCAAGGAAAATGTATTTCAGGAGTGAAGTGGAGTGTAGGTTTGATATCAAGTAATTAACATGATGTATAAACATTTTTGAGCAATGCTTTTATAAGAGTTTTACAGAGGACCAGAGCTCCAGGTCTATACTGACGTATAACAGAGGAGATGATTATCTGTACGTGCTGATGAGAGCTTTAGGTCTATATTTACATATAACAGAGAAGATCATCACTCCAGGTCAATGCTTCCGCATAGCAGAGGTGATTAACACGAGAACAAAAAATTCTGAAGAGCTAACAAGAAGCGTCATTCAGGGTTGCGGCTAAGGGTGATTTGGGAAATAATCAAGCATGAAACAAATACTCTCAGTCCGTTTTTGTCAAAACTTATCACTTTGTGCAGGCCAAATGTCTGTGAAAATGCTCCTCATCACCGAGTTCTTTGTGAATTTTAGTTTGATCACAGAGTTGATGTCTAATAGTATTCGAGCTGAGCCTACTGACATATCAGTGCAAATCTCTTTCCTCCTTTTGACGACATCAACTCGTATCTGAATTCCTGCAAGAAAAAAACATATATAACATGAGATGAAGCGTAATTATGACATTTGTAGAATTTACTCCCCCAAAACTTTCAGTTTCGTAAAACTGAAATTTTTTTTTACTTCACAAATTTAAGGTCATTTTAGATCAATCATAGAAGAATGACCGAAATTATTAGAAAACATAAGTAAAAAAAGATTTTTTTTTATCAAAGAACGGATTAAAAGGAAATTAGACCAAGCATGTTGATTAATTCATAAAAAGGAGGTTTATCAGATGTTTTCGTGAACAGTTCAGCCTTTTGATTTTTGGTGTCGATCGATATGATATTGATAAACCCTTTTTCCTGTGCATCCCGGATGGCATGAATGCGAGTTTCGATGTGCTTTGTTCGGGTGTGATGAACCGGATTCTTGGTAATTCCAATGGCTGCCTCATTATCGCAAAAAATCGGAGTATGTAAGAAATTGATGCCATAATCAATCATCTGATGTTGTATCCACAAAACTTGACATCAACAACTGGAAGCAGCAGTGTGTTCAGCTTCGCCCGTAGATAGAGAAACGGTGGTCTGTTTCTTGCTCTGCCACGATACTAAACACTCCCCTAGATACTGATTTTCGATCGAGTTTGCAGCCGCCATAGTCGCTTTCAGTATATGCATAAAGATCAAAGCTCCCCCCTTTTGGATACCACAAGCCGAGACGCGGAGTTCCCTTTAGATAACGAAAGATACGCTTCACGGCTTTTTCATGTGACTCCTTTGGATTGGATTGATACCTCGAACAGTAACCAACAGCAAAAGCTATGTCTGGACGACTTGCAGTTAAGTACATT
Organism: Tagetes erecta; assembly: GCA_030867185.1. NCBI lineage: Eukaryota > Viridiplantae > Streptophyta > Magnoliopsida > Asterales > Asteraceae > Tagetes > Tagetes erecta. Next base: position 49,009,284 of record CM061491.1, on the reverse strand, counting down.
AATGATCCAATTATCAATCTGTAGTGGTGAGCATCAATGGACTTCCCGGATTCGTCAGGAGTGAGACACGTTTGTGCGGTGAATGGAGATAGTTCAGAAGAGCTGTCGTCCATCTTGTATTTTACCAAATTCTCCTGAATATATTTCTCCTGGTGAATATAAGAATGCCATCGGGTTTTTGTACGACCTGTAATCCAAGAAAGAAGCACATCTCGCCCATCATGCTCATCTCAAATCTTTCCTTCATTACTTCCTCAAATTCTCTGCACAAATCTTCATTTGACGAACCGAAGATGATATCATCGACATACACTTGCACTAAAAGAATATCGTCATTAATCACTTTCTTGAACAGTGTCATCAATCGTCCCTCTTGTAAATCCTTTGCTCAACAGGTATTGTGTTAGCGTTTCATACCAGATCCGAGGAGCTTGATGTAATCCGTACAGTGATTTGTCCAACTTGTAGACTTTGTCAGGGAAATCTGGATCCTCAAAACCTGGTGGTTGGCAAACATATATCTCTTCGTCGATATCCCCATATAAGAACGCGCACTTTACATTCATTTGATAAACTTTGAAGTTTTTGTGTGCGGCATGTGCAAGGAAGATTCGGATGGCTTTACATCTGGCAACCGGAGCAAAAACATCTGCATAATCGATGCCTTCCTGTTGTGCAAATCCTTGAACCACCAATCGAGATTTATTACGAACAACCACCCCTCTATCATCAGGTTTGTTTTTATATACCCACTTCGTCCCAATTGGGTATTTGTTTGGTGGAAGATCGACCAACTCCCAAACTTTGAGCTTTCTGAACTGTTGAAGTTCTAGCTGCATTGACTCTACCCAGCTTGGATCTTGTAATGCCATGTTAATATTTTTGGGAACAGTCTGAGACAGAAAGCAGGAGAACAAACACTTATTGATCAAACTTGATTGATGACGCGTGCGAACTCCATCTGAAATAGATCCAATGACTAAGTCATGGGGATGATCCAGTGACAATATTTGAAGGTGATGAAGTAGATGAATCATGAGGTATATCAGTAACAGAAGAAACCAGAGGATGAATAACAGGTGATGGTGGAGATGGTGATGATGGTATAGGGTCAGTAGTAATAACAACATCAGGTAATGATGACGGTTGTTGAGGGAATATTGGAGAAGATGGGAAAATGACGGGATCAGGTATGGGATCAGGGTGTATGGGAATGATCTCATCTTCTTCAAGAAACAGTGGTAAATTGAATGAATTAAACACAGTTGTGGCATCGTAAAACCATGAGGGTTCAGAGTCGGTATCAACCACATTCGATTCTTGCCAGTCAACATAGAATGATTCCTGAACAATCTTGGTACTCCTATTGTAAACACGATAAGCTTTCTGAGAAGAAGAATATCCAACGAAGAAGCATTCATCAGAAACAACACCAAATTTTGATGTTTGAGCCTGGGTGTTCAACAAAGTGCAGGAGCAGCCAAAAGGTCGAAAGAAATCGATCAAAGGTTTCCTTTTGTGAAACAGTTCATAAGATGTCTTCATTTTGTCCTTTACGATTAACACTCTATTCAACACATAAGAGGCACAGTTGACAGCTTCGGCCCAGAAGATGATTGGAAGTTTTGACTCTATCAACATAGTCCTTGCAGCTTCAATCAAAGTTCGATTCTTGCGCTCTGCCACTCCATTCTGCTGGGGTGTTCGTGCAGCACTGTATTGTCTTAAGATCCCTTTCTCTTCACAAAATGAGTCAAAAATGTGATTTTTGAACTTCGTTCCATTATCGCTCCTGATAGCCTTCACTTTCTTCCCACTGATGGTTTCAATCTTAAGTATCAAGTTCCTGAATGCTCCTACGGTCTCCCCTTTGTTTGCTAGAAAACTCACCCATGAGTACCTGGAAAAATCATCTGTCACAACCAAACAATAAGATTTTTTAGCAATGCTTTTGACGCTTATTGGTCCAAACCGATCAGCATGTAATAACTCAAGGGGACATGAAATAAGATTGATTTTTTTAGATTTGTGAGATTTCTTGTGTTGTTTCCCTTCAGCACATGCCATACATTTCTAAACAACTGAAAAATCTTTTACAGTCAAGCCACGAACTAGATTATGTTTAACAAGTTTATTAATATTATCAAAATTAACATGACTAAGTTTCCGGTGCCATAAAAATGCTTCTGAGGAAGAAGCTTTTGATAATAAGCATGTGACTGTGGAAGTTGACTCCTTAGAGTTAATGTCAAGCAAATATGTGTCATTCTTCCTTGGTGCACGCATCAAGATCATGTCGTCAAAAACAGAGAAATCCGGCTTCAGAAATAAGCATTCGGTGGATTTGAAAAGAACCGGAATATTCTTATCATAGATTTAGATACGCTCAACAGATTGAAGTGCAGTTTTGGAACATAGTTCACTTTCTCTAATGTCAACGAACCATTCCTTACCTCACCTTGACCAATCATATTTCCCCCTTTCTTATCTCCAGCAAACGCCACATACCCACCATTTATTTTACGGAAGTTAGTAAGCAAATCTTTCAAACCAGTCATATGTCGAGAACATCCACTATCTACATGCCACAGACTGTTTGGCTTCCTTGGATGTTCCTGACATAACAACACAAAAAAAAATCAATTAGAAACAGGGACCCATGCCTCAGAAGACTTGGGTTTAAACAAAGAAAAATTAGCATAGAAATGATTATTTACAAACCTATTGAATCGATTAGTTAAACTAGAATTATTTACACCCTTTTGAACGAGTTTCGGACAATTTTTAACAATGTGAGTGTCCTTACCGCATCGGAAACAACGTGATTTAAAACATTTCTTTCTAGAATTACCGTTGGGAACATGATCAATCACAATTTCTTCTTCACATTCAGACATGTTTGTGTCTGAATCACTAAAAGAAACATACGTTTCTTTTGTTTTTCCTTTTGATGTGCTAGCTTCATTACCTGTGTCTTTAACATGATTCATTTCAGAGTTGTTGTTTGTCTCAACGGGTTTGGTTATGCGGATTTGAGTAACGATCGGTATAGGAGTTGAGACAAACTTCTCAAAACAGTTTTTATTTGGCAAGACATCATTAATCTCAACAGGAGAAACATCATCATTAACAGCATTCAGAGCACACACATCATTGTCAGAGTTTAGTACAGACGATTTAAAGTTTAAACTACTTGAATCACTTAATACATCACTCAAACTACTATTATTGTCTAAAGTAGACTTCTTTGAATTTAAACTATAGCTTGAAACAGAGCATCCTAATCCTTTTGTAGCACCATATTTGTAATCCTCTCGAACCTCCTCACGATTAACTCCTTCTAAACCTGCAAATAGATTGTTAGTGTGTTCTGTAATTAAATCATTTGTGGGATGAGGTTTGGGTATGGGAGAATAACAATAAGCACTGGGTGGAGGATAAACATGAGGAAACTCATTATATCCTAAACCTGTTTTGATTCGAGCTCCTCTTTGCTTACAGTTTAGTTCCTCCCTTTTCATACCAGAAATGGTCCATCTATCAAGTTTAGTTTGAAGTTTACTGCTTTCAAATTCGGCAAGTTTAACGCGTTCATCAAGCAGGTTAATTTCAACATTCTTTTCAAGAAGTTTTCTATTTAGGTGATCTATTTCTTGTAAGGCTTCGTTAAGTTTTACATAATAGTTTGCCTCATTCTTTTTAAGATCTGAATTAATGGTATTCAGTTCAGCTTGATTAGTTAATAACAGCCGATTAGCCTTATTGATGTGTTGCAAAACACATGGATTTATAATATATATTTTACCACATTTTAATCTTATTTTATGTAAATATATTTGTTTTTTTAGTTATTTATTTTATTTTGTCTTGGTTTTAGGTAAGTTAGAACAAAGAAGCGGATTCGGGACGAATATGAGAAGAAAATGAAAGAAGTTTGAGCAAAAAACCGAGATCCGAGCAAAAAGTTGTAGTAAAATTCAAGATTTTGTGAAAGATAAAGGATCTGATGCACGATACACCCCTCATCACTTTCGAAGAGGGGTGCATCGACCTGCCAGCTCATCAAATTCTGCACCGCCATAACACGATACACCCCTCATCAGCTGTGTGAAGAGGGGCGCATCGACCACTGACGGAAAAAGACCTAAAATCTCACTATTTAAACAACATTTTTGGAGATTTTTAGGGGATCATCTCTTCACCCAAACACACAAAACGGCTGAATACAAGGGTTTTGAGGGTTTGTGAGCATATTTGAGCTTTGATTCAAGGATTTAGAGGCTAAACTTAGAGATTTGAAGCTTGATCTTTGGGTTTAGAAGATGGATCTTGAAGATTGAAGCTTGGATTGAAGGTTTTGCTGCTGTTGGGTGAAGAATCAAGGAAGAATTTGAAGATCTAGAGCTAATTTGGTGAAGATAAAGCATTGATTTGAAGATTGGAGGAGTTTTTGGTGGTTGGTGTATCTAAATTTCTCCTCTTTTGATCTTTGTTCATCTTCCATATATAATGTTGTTAGATCTAGTGATTATTATGTTTGATTTGATGATTGGGATGATGATTGGCTAGATTTAGTATGACTATTTAGGCATTATGGATAATTGATGATGATATGATGATTTTTGGTTGTTTATGATATGTTGGTTGGATGTTCTATTGAGAAAGTTGGTTTATGATGATCTTGTATGCAATTTGTGTGTTGACTTTATGATTCATGTTGAGATCTTGACTTGATTGTGGATAATATTATCTTGATTTGATAACTTGATAATAGATTTCACATTTTTGGTGGTTAGTCTACTAGATTTAATCATCATTTGAGTAGATCTAGGAATAGATACTCATAAGTTAAGATTGATTTGTGGATTTGAGCCAATGTGCTAGCCGGATTCGTTACCGGAAGGTGAGGATTTGTAGATTTCATCCTTTTGTTAGTTGGTTTAGGTTAAAATACTACGGAAGTAGGTTTTGCTTAATAAAAACTAGCAACTTGTGTTATCTAGTCTTGATTTATCATAAACCGATTGATCCCGTTGTTTTAGTTTACTGATTGAGTCAGTTTCTAGGATAAATGGACTTGTAAGCCGAGAGGTGAGCCAGTTTAGGATCCCTTAGACATCCGGGAGTGATTTATCAACATTCCTCACACCGTTAGCTTCACATATCTATTTTAGGACTTTCTAGCACCCACGAGACCTTAGTAGTAGGTACTGATGTGTTAGATTGTTTTGAGTAGATATATTCTCAGATCCGGTGCCGACATATCTAGAAAGCCGAGAGTTGTCATATTATCATCAGGATTCCCGCCTAAATAGTCATCATTCCATCCATAGTTCTCTTTTAGCTTATTTCCATCTTTAGTTTCCATTTAGTTAAGTTTTTACCCCTAGTTTATTTTAGATAATTTTCCTTAGTTTAATACTTATTCTTAGAGTAATTTTAGATAAATTGTCTCTTGATTGTTTAATTTAGTCTTTAAAATCTAAACTCAAGTCTTTTACAACGGTTAGAAGTCGATAGAGATCCAGTACTGAAGGACGCCAAACTCAAATCTTTGGGTACGATATCCGGACTTACTTAACTTGCTACATACGACCGGTACACTTGCCGATTGTGTGAACTTGTTGGGTTTTTCCTTTTTACAAATTTAAAACCTGATTTTCCGATCCGTACATCAATTTTTATACACAACATGGTTCGCATCAAGTTTTTGGCGCCGTTGCCGGGGATTTGAGTATTATTGGCGACTTTGAGAAAGATCCGAGTCGGGGGTCTAACCACTTTTTACTTGCTTTTTAGTTAATTATTTGTTTTTATTATGCTTAGTTTAGTTCTTTAGTTTAGTTTCCACTACTTGCTATTTGAAATCCCTAGTTTTAGTGCCTTTGCTTGTTATTTGTTCTTTTAGTTAGTTTAGTTAATTGTAGTTAATTTAGTTAGTTTAGTTAGTTAGTAGTTTTAGCTTAACTCGTCATTTTCTCGCTTCTTGATTTCTTCTTTTTAGTGGCATTTTTTTCTCTTCTTTATCTCTTCTTCTTAGTTTATGCGCCGCACCCGATCTTCCGGCCCACCCGAGTTTGTTTCTTTACCTAGCCCCGAACATCGTATCGACATTCCTGAGGAGCCCGAGTACGTTACTGAGACAGAGACCGACGATTCTGAGCATTCCAGATACACCGAGTACGCAAGCGGTTCTTATTCTGAGTCAGTTTCTTCCGAGTCAGTTTCTGTTCCCGATACCGTCATGGGTGATCAGCCACCTGTTCGTCGAGTCATTGCCGACTACGCCAGACCGACCGCGGCTGGTGCTAGATCTAGCGTTGCTTGTCCACCGATCCAGGCCAACAATTGGTCTATCCCACCTCAAATCATTTCAATGGTGACGAACACTGTTCAGTTTCACGGATTACCATCGGAGGATCCGAACTCTCATCTCTCACGCTTCGCGCGTATTTGTGACACCTTCCAAGTAAATGGTGTTACTGAGAACGCATGCAAGTTGCGTCTTTTTCCATTCTCCCTCACTGATCGAGCCCATAGTTGGCTAGAGTCCCTCCCCCCAGGTTCCATTACCACTTGGGATGACATGCAGGAGAAGTTCTTGAAAAAGTACTTCCCTCCTGCTAAGACTGCACGTTTGAGGTGCTTGATCGAATCTTTTCAGATGCGGCCGGACGAGACTTTTTATGAGACGTGGGAACGTTTCAAGGAGTTGTTGCATAACTGTCCCCACCATGGTATTGAGTCTTGGTCGTTAGTTGAGAAATTCTACAATGGTGTCACTCCTGCGATTAGGAACATCATAAACACCACAGCCGGTGGCAATCTGTTGACCACAAAGACTGTTGAGGAGTGCAATGATTTATTTGAGGATCTCGCCATGAGCAGTTTTGAGTACCCGGATACTCGAGCTCCAGTCACTTCCACACCGCGTGGAGTACATCAGGTTGATTCCAATACAGCTCTGTTAGCGCAGGTCGAGGCGTTGACAAAGATGGTGAAAGATTTACAGCAGAAGAAGGTGCAGACTTGTGAGATTTGTAGAGGTGCACATGATACTGTTGATTGTCCGATTGCCCCCACCGATGATGTTGAGCACGTTGATTACGCAGGGGGCAAGTCTATTGGTTCTTATGGTCAGGGTGATTATTCCAGTGGTCAGACGAGATTTCAGAATACTGCTTTTGGCAATTCTTACAATCCTAACTGGAAGAATCATCCTAGATTTAGTTGGAGAAATCAGAATCCACCGGGATTCCAGCAGCGGCCTCAGGGTTCGTATCAGGGTCAGGGTAGTAGTTCAGGAGGCGGATCGTATCAGTGTCAGGGTAGTAGTTCGAGTGGTGGTATGCAGGGAGAGAGAAAGAGTTCATTGGAAGAGATGATGGCGCAGCAGGCTCAAGCATTGACACAGTTTATGACGCAGCAGACCCAGCATCAACAAGAGTCGAACGCCAAGTTTAGAGAGTATGATACATTGATCCATAGTCAGGGTAATGCATTGAAGAACCTTGAAAGGACTATGGGTCAGATCGCGAGTTCTTTGACTGAGAGGCAGGCAGGTTCTCTTCCAGCTCACACGGAGAAGAACCCAAATGCACACCATCAGGCCAATGCGATTGTTACTAGGAGTGGTAGGACACTTGGTGAGGTTGAGAAACCAGTTCCGTATACTGATGATGAGGTTGATGAGGAGATAGAGATGGAGGCTCCTGCTGGTACGGTGCATTCTAGGCTCCGCCCAGCAAGTACAGCACAGCCAGCAGGACCTGAGATAGTTGAGACTGAGAAAGTGGTTGAGAGAGCTACTGAGGGACCAGTAGTGTCTAGGAGGAGGTATGAGCCATCGATTGATATTAGTAAACTTCCATATCCTGGTAGGGTGGCTCAGCACCGTTATGATGAGCAGTACGGGAAGTTCCTTGAGATCTTTAAACAACTCAAGGTGAACTTACCCTTTGTGGAAGCACTCCAGCATATGCCGAAATATGCTAAGTTCCTCAAGGATCTTCTGACAAATAAGAAGAAGTTAGAGCAAATCTCGAGAGTGACCTTGAGTGAGGAGTGCTCAGCAGCGGTTCAGAACAAGTTACCGCAGAAGATGACTGATCCAGGTAGTTTCACTATCCCTTGTTTTATTGGTAGCTTATCTGTTACCAATGCTCTTGCTGATCTAGGTGCTAGCATCAATTTGATGCCATACTCTGTTTATGCAAAGCTAGACCTAGGTGAGCTTCTTCCCACTCGCATGAGCATTCAATTGGCTGATCGATCAGTCAAATATCCACGGGGAATTGTGGAGAATATGTTGGTGAAAGTTGACAAGTTTGTCTTCCCCGTGGATTTCGTAATTCTAGATATGGATGAGGACGACCGCGTTCCATTGATTCTTGGTCGTCCATTCTTAGCTACCGCTGGAGCATTGATTGATGTTTCTGATGGTAAGCTCACTCTGAGAGTGGCTAATGAGACTGTGACATTTGATGTTGCTCGTTCCATGCGACACACCCATGAGCAGGATGATACATTATACTTTATGGATACGCTCTGGTCACAGGTTTCAGGCACTATCAAGAGTTTGGTGACATCTGATCACACTGATACTCAGATCTTGGTTAGGGAGAACCAGGAAATAGAGATGACCGCTTATTCCCATGAGCGTGATCTGCGAGTTCTGGATAGTAAGCCTCCCCAAGAGGCTGATGTATGTGAGGTGATTGTTCGTGATGATTCGGCTGAAAAGCCATCTGTAGAGATTCCTCCTTCTTTAGAGCTTAAGGATTTACCTTCTCATCTTGAGTATGCATTCTTGGGTGAGGGATCTCAATTGCCTGTCATTATTTCTTCTGATTTGACAGAGGGTGAGAAGATGAGGTTGATCAGTGTGCTAAAGGCTCACAAGCAGGCGATTGCCTGGAAGTTGATGGATATCAAGGGCATAAGCCCTTCCTTCTGTACTCACAGTATCTTGATGGAGGAGGATTACAAAACTGTGAGGCAACCTCAGAGACGACTGAATCCTAATATGCAGGAGGTTGTGAAGAAGGAGGTGATAAAGTTGTTGGATGCCGGACTCATCTATCCTATTTCTGATTCTAAATGGGTGAGTCCCGTTCAGGTTGTCCCTAAAAAGGGAGGGATGACAGTGGTTCAGAACGAGAGGAATGAGTTAATTCCTACTCGTACAGTTACCGGATGGCGAGTTTGCATTGATTATCGCAAACTTAATGATGCAACTCGTAAGGACCACTTTCCGTTGCCCTTTATTGATCAGATGCTGGAGCGTTTATCTGGGAAACAGTTCTACTGTTTTCTTGATGGTTTCTCAGGTTATTTCCAGATCCCCATTGCACCGGAGGATCAGGAAAAGACCACGTTTTACATGTCCTTATGGCACATTTGCATACCGACGCATGCCTTTTGGACTATGTAACGCTCCAGCTACTTTTCAGCGATGTATGGTCGCCATCTTTCATGATATGATCGAGGACTCCATGGAGGTTTTCATGGATGATTTTTCTGCATTTGGGAGTTCCTTTGATTCATGTCTTTCAAATCTGGAGCGTATGTTAGCTCGTTGTGAGGAGACGAGCCTGATGCTTAACTGGGAGAAATGTCATTTTATGGTTCGTGAAGGTATTGTGTTAGGGCACAAGGTCTCGGAGGCAGGGCTCGAGGTTGATAAAGCCAAGATTGAGACTATTAGCAAGCTTCCACCTCCCACATCTGTGAGATCTATTCGGAGTTTCCTTGGACATGCGGGTTTCTACCGCCGTTTCATTAAGGATTTCTCCAAGATTTCCCGTCCGATGACTAGACTACTCGAAAAGGATGTGCCTTTCGAGTTTGATGCTGGTTGTTTGAATGCATTTAAGCTCCTGAAGGAGAAGCTTGTGAATGCACCGATCATGGTAGCTCCCGATTGGAGTTTACCATTTGAGATCATGTGTGATGCGAGCGATTATGCTATTGGAGCGGTCTTGGGTCAGCGTAGGGACAAACATTTCCATCCTATTTATTACGCGAGCAAGACGCTCAATGATGCTCAGGAGAATTACACAACCACAGAGAAGGAGTTGCTTGCGGTGGTCTTCGCGTTTGATAAATTCCGATCTTATTTAGTTCTTTCGAAGACCATCGTTTACACTGATCATGCAGCCCTTCGCTTTTTGTTTAGCAAGCAGGATGCGAAACCAAGACTTATTCGTTGGATTCTGTTGCTACAAGAGTTTGACATTGAAATACGTGACAAGAAAGGAGCTGAGAATGTCGCGGCTGATCATCTATCTCGACTTGAGGATCCGGAGCATGAGGAGATACGTATTGATTTGATTGATGATCAGTTTCCACATGAGATGTTGATGGTGTTGAGCACACAGGAGCAGGGTTTACCATGGTTTGCTGATCTGGCAAACTATCTATCACACGGATATCTGGTTCAGGGTTTGACGCATCAGCAAAAGAAGAAACTTTTTGCTGATGTGAAGCATTATATATGGGATGATCCTTATCTATTTAGGATTGGCGCTGATCAGATAGTCCGTAGGTGTGTTTTTGGAGATGAGGCGAGGTCAGTATTGAAACACTGCCATGAGGGACCCACTGGTGGTCATCATGGTGTGAGTGTGACTGCAAGAAAAGTATTTGATGCAGGCTTTTATTGGCCTTCCATTTATCATGATGCTCGGGAGATGATTAGAGCATGTGATGCTTGCCAGAGGGTTGGCAATATCTCATCTCGTGATGAGATGCCCCAGACCGTTAGCCAGGTGGTTGAAGTTTTTGACATATGGGGTATTGATTTCATGGGCCCGTTCACGAATTCACATGGGAACAAGTACATCCTGGTGGCCGTTGACTATGTTTCAAAGTGGGTTGAGGCTCAAGCCTTACCCACTAATGATGCTAGGGTTGTAGTTAGATTTTTGAGGAGGTTGTTTGCACGTTTTGGTGTCCCCAAAGCAATTATCAGTGATAGAGGTACTCACTTCTGCAACGCGCAGATGGATCGAGCGTTGCAGAGATATGGGGTGACCCATCGTCTTGCTACAGCTTATCACCCACAGACGAGTGGGCAAGTGGAAGTGAGTAACCGGGGCATCAAGCGTATTCTGGAGAAAACGGTCGGAGCCAACCGAAAGGATTGGTCCGACAAGTTAGATGACGCTCTCTGGGCTTTCCGTACAGCTTATCGGACACCGACTGGTTCTACACCGTTTCGGTTGATTTACGGGAAAGCGTGTCATCTACCTGTTGAGTTAGAGCATCGTGCATCTTGGGCTTTACAGACGGTGAACCTAGACACATCGAGTGCTAGAGATCACCGATTCCATCAGATACACGAATTAGAGGAGTTGAGGGATCACGCGTACGCACATTCATATGATTATAAAATGAAGACAAAGGCGCGTCATGATCGACACTTGAAAGGTACAAAAACCTTCAAGTGTGGGGATCAAGTTCTTTTATTCAACTCCCGGATGAGATTGTTTCCCGGGAAGTTGAAATCTCGGTGGTCCGGTCCGTTTACTGTTCGAGAGGTTTTTCCATACGGGACTGTTGAGATTGAGGATGACGAGAGAGCATGGAAAGTGAACGGTCATAGGTTAAAGTTGTACGTGAGAGGTACGCGTGTCGAGGGTCGAGGGGAGGTCTTGCGCCTCGATTTGATTGATGCGTGAGTGTTTGAGAGGTACTACCATTGTACATAGTAGTATTTTTATTTTTATTATTTTATTTTATTTTAAATCTAACCACTCCCGTACTCAATCTCCATTCGGGAGTGGTTCGGTTTTCTTTAGTTAGTTTTATTTAAAAACAAAAAAACAAAACAAAACAAAAACAAAAAAAAATCAAAAAAAAAAAATGAAAGATAATTAGGTTCATGTAAATATTAGCTAGTGTTTTTAAGTTTTAGGTTTCAATATCTTTCTTTTTATTAGTTTTAATTTGAATCTTAGTTAAGGAATCGAGCATGTTTATTAAATGATGTGGTGAAGAGTGCACGTCACATTATTCATAGACGGTTCGTTAGGCTCGCACATGATTGTTCGTTTTAAAGTGCTCATTTTTAAAGTTAATTGTGTTGTTTAATAGTTTTGAAATGTTAATAAAATGAATTTGAAATATTGATGGGCCAGCTGGGTTTTCATTTTCAACAGAACCACCATTTCACCCCTCTTCCCCAACCTCACACCACCATACCCATCACCATCGACCACCATCTCCATTACCACACCAGTCACTATCTCGCCGCCACCACCACCACTGCGCTGCACATCCCTGCCCACAACCCATTGCTGCTGCTTCGCACCACCACAGCCGCGCACCACCATCTCCTCCACCATCACCGCACCCGCCACTAACCGCCGCACCCACCAGTCACCATCTCACACCACCACCTGTCGCTGCTCCATTCACTGTCATCTCCACCATTTACATCACCTTGACCTGCAACAACACTCACAATCACTCCACCATTTCTGTTACAGCAGCCACATCCACCACCACTGCTGCTCTACCACCACCGCACCTATCACTACCACTCGTCTCCATCTCCGCCCCCTCTTAACCACCACCGCACGTCTCTCATACCACCATCTCCATTACCAGACCCTGCACCAGCATCCACACCCACCTAAATCCGCTTCTACTTCACCATTCAACACCATACAGGTTTAAGTTCTTTTATTTGTGTTAATTAGTGTCTGAATTACAGTAGTTTAGACATAGATTTTAGCTAATTAGGTTTAATTTTAGGTTTAATTGCAGTAAATTACAGTAGTTTAAAATTAGGGTTCTTGAGTTTGAAATTTGGGGGTTTTATGAATCTGATTGTTTTGAATCAAATTGGTTGTTTTTTATAATCAGGTTAATGCTTTTTTGAAGTTAAATTGATTAATTTTTGTCTAATTTGATGGTTGGTGATGAAATTAGTGATTTTCGCTTGTATATATGTTTAGTTTATATGCTAATTAGGATCTATTTTAGTTACATTTGCTATTTTGATCGTTTTCTTTTTAGAGTTCATATTTTGGTGGAATTGGGGATTTTGGCTAGTCTGATATTAATGGTTAAATGATAGACCGGACCACCCTCGTACTCAATCTCCATTCGAGGGTGGTCGGGTATGGTATATTGCACAAACAAAGCCCTCATGTCCAATTTTCTTTAAAAAATTATAAAAATACAAAAATATTTTTGTACATTTTTTTAGGTTAACTTTGTTAAGTTAGTTAGTTAATTAGTTATTTAAATTTAGTTTATTAAGCAATTTTAATAGTTTTCGCTAAGTTGCATTAGTATAATTGTTTATCATGGTGTTTTAAAGGTCAAAATCGAACCACGCCCGTACTCAATCTCCATTCGGAAGTGGTTCGATTAAATTTGATATGCCATCGAGATGTAAATATTTTTCCTTTGAACTTTTTCTCAAAAAAAAAAAAAAAAAAAAACATTTGAAAAACACAAAAATAGAATAAGATGGCATATCTTGCTTGTTTTTGTTTTCGTATTTAACGATGTTTTTACAGAGTATGGCAGATCAAGGAGCTATGATTGCCCCTACGCGCAAGCGAAGTCGAGTAGGGGAAAATAGGCAGCAAGAGCCACCGTTACCGACAGGACCTCTGCATGAAAGTGAACTTCTTCAGTTTACAGAGGGTAGTGACCAATATATCAGATTGGCGGCATTGCGGAGACATGAGATATATGGGATGCGTACTATTGATTGGGGGTTGATGCAGGAGTTTGGTGTTGTTGAGAGATTAGAGGAATTGTTTGATGATGATTGGAGGAAAGTGATTGATGTGCCATCACAACAGTATCAAGAGTTTGTTTACGAATTCTTTTCCACTTTTAGGTTTGACAAGAAAGCTGAGTTGGATACGAAGAAGGCGGTTCGATTCACATTAGGAGGTTTGAAGATTAGTTGGTCTATTCGCGAGTTTGCATGGAGATCGGGGTTATATACGAAATCAGCAACTCAACAAGTAGCGTTTACTGAGAGTGTTAGGTGTATTTCTGAGCCGGATGCTGTGGGGGTTACATTGAGGAACTTAATGGAGTTTTGGCCGACTATTGGTGAGGATGACTATAAACCGGGTATTGCGTCTACAAAGATCCGTGACCCAGTTATTCGTTATGTTCACAGAGTAATTGGAGGAACGATCTTGGGGAGATTTAATGGGACTGATAAGGTTAATGAGCTCGATTTGCTTATCTTGTATTGTATGATGACCCATACTCGTGTCAACTTGGCTGTTCTTCTTCTGACTTATCTTGCTCGAGATAGGAAGAAAGCCGGGAAGTTGTGTGGTGGAGCGTATGTGACGATGTTGGCAGAGGCGTTGGGGGTATTTATACCATATCAGAGAGAGGAGTTGACTTCTATTAGTCCTACAGTGTTTATATCTTTTGATATTTAAATCAGATGAATCTTGTTGAGACGGTTAAGGGTTCTAGGAGGTTTAGAGCCCCGAAGGAGAAAGGGATGATACTTGCTGCTGAGCAAATTGGCCGACAAACGCCTCGTGCTAGGCGTGCCAAATGCAGGGGTATTGTTGTTTCTGAGGAGCCGACTACTCAACAAGCGGTTACCTTGCAGATGATTCATGAGGAGCAGATGAGACAGAGAGGTTTGTTAGAGTTGGCATTGAGGGAGAGAGGAGTTCGGATACCACCTCATCTACAGTATCCCGTGACATAGTTTGAGGATCCGCACACATCGTGATGATTAGCAGGATTCTGAACCTCTCAGTTTGTGGTCCATTTCTGATCCCTACATTATCCTATGTTTTTGGTTTCATGCTACTTATTCGATATGGTTGTACATCTTTTATGTCACTTATATTATGGGATATTTGTATGGGTTTATGGTTTGGGTATGGTTGTATATACTCTATCTTTGTAGTATAGTCTTTTCTTTTGCATTGCGTATTTCTGATGTTATTTTGTTTGACTGTGGTTGGATGATTCTCTACGACACGTGCGAGAATTGGACTCATATTATATATATTATTCTCGAGAGATCTTTCTACACGAGTCTTCTCTTTCTTTGTTCTTACGCCCCCGTGGGCCCGTACATACCAGGGGAGTATCTGCTATCTTTTTATTTTTATTTCTTTCGTTTCTATCTTGGTTTCACACATTGGGGACAATGTGTGTTTCAAGTGTGGGGATGGATTTTATAGTTAGATTTTTATGTTATTTTTTTCTATCAAACCACTTCCGTACTCAATCTCCATTCGGGAGTGGTTTGGTTCACTTTTTCTTAAAAAAAAAAAACAAAAATAGAATAAAATTCTTTTAAAAGACTTGTCCTGTTTTTGTCATCTTTTACACAAAAGACGCGTCTCATTCAATGTAAATCGCTGACAAAAGGTGGGTCGGTTTGAATTTGCGGGTTCTTGACTTTTAATATATAATATAACTAAATAAAACGAGAAAAGTCTTCCTAGCTAGCCTTTTAAATAAAAAATAAAATCTTTGGATGCCTAAGATAGTGGAGTGAACCAGATAGTTAAAAATTATACAATGCTTGCATCATTATCCCATACCCCTTGTCTTTTGAGGATTTGAGCCTGATTATTGAGCTTTACCTGATTATATTATGCTCATTATTCTTTTGTTGAGAGTTTGACCATTATTGTAGTTGCAATTATAGAACTTGTATGCTTTGATGCATTTTGAGACCTTAGACTTGAAATTAAAACAAGAATATGATTGAGGCATTTAGGATTCACCTATTCCGACCTGGTTATACCTGCACATTTTATTTATTTCCCCTAGTTACCCCGTCTGAGCCTTAGCCTTTTTATTTGTTTGACCCATTTAGCCATTTTCTTTCGTATATATTTTACCCTTTTTGCTTTGGCCCAAGTGTTTGAAAATCCGGCTAAGTTAGTGTTTAAACAAAGCTTTTTATTGTTTTAAGTAGTTTGAAATTTCGAGAAGTTTTTAGAAGTTTGTATATAGTCAGAAAGTATGAATAAATATTTATGAAAAAAAAAGGAAAAAAGAAAAAAAAAGAAAAAAAAAAGAAAAAAAAAAGAGAGATGTTGAGAAAAAATGAGAAAAGAAAAAAAAGGGTAAGAAAATTAACCCTAAGTTGATAGTATATTAGGTTTGGGATCCAAGTTTGATCCAAGTTTTGGTTTTGGTTACAAGTTAGTTGTTTTGATTGTTTAAATATTGACAAAGCCGGGTTTTTAGCACTTTTCGTTTGTTTTCCTTTGTTTATCCTACCCCTAGCCCTTGCCACGTTACAACCCGAATAAAGACCTCTTGATTCTTGTTTATTTCTTGTCAAAAGGTGGAGATATGATTGGCATACAAGCTTATATTTATATTGCACTACTTTAATCGGCATTGAGAGTTCACTCCCAAATTTCATATCTAGCCCGAGCGGTTGAGTGAGTGTGAGGGGTGCAAGTATGTATAGTTTGATACTTGAAGGTGAACAAAGCTTGATTGGGTAGACTTTGGTTTTAAAATTGCTTCATCATGCTAGTTGGGTTATAAATCTTTGATCGTTATAATAAACATAATAATTAAGTTAGGGATCCCGCGGTTCGGACTTGATTTTACTCGATGGAAGCGTTTTTGTTTGGGAAATTGCGTTGGATGTGTTGTATATATTTGTTTTGCTTAGGGACAAGCAAAATGTTAAGTGTGGGGATATTTGATGTGTTGCAAAACACATGGATTTATAATATATATTTTACCACATTTTAATCTTATTTTACGTAAATATATTTGTTTTTTTAGTTATTTATTTTATTTTGTCTTGGTTTTAGGTAAATTAGAACAAAGAAGCGGATTCGGGACGAATATGAGAAGAAAATGAAAGAAGTTTGAGCAAAAAACCGAGATCCGAGCAAAAAGTTGTAGTAAAATTCAAGATTTTGTGAAAGATAAAGGATCTGATGCACGATACACCCCTCATCACTTTCGAAGAGGGGTGCATCGACCTGCCAGCTCATCAAATTCTACACCGCCATAACACGATACACCCCTCATCAGCTGTGTGAAGAGGGGCGCATCGACCACTGACGGAAAAAGACCTAAAATCTCACTATTTAAACAACATTTTTGGAGATTTTTAGGGGATCATCTCTTCACCCAAACACACAAAACGGCTGAATACAAGGGTTTTGAGGGTTTGTGAGCATATTTGAGCTTTGATTCAAGGATTTAGAGGCTAAACTTAGAGATTTGAAGCTTGATCTTTGGGTTTAGAAGATGGATCTTGAAGATTGAAGCTTGGATTGAAGGTTTTGCTGCTGTTGGGTGAAGAATCAAGGAAGAATTTGAAGATCTAGAGCTAATTTGGTGAAGATAAAGCATTGATTTGAAGATTGGAGGAGTTTTTGGTGGTTGGTGTATCTAAATTTCTCCTCTTTTGATCTTTGTTCATCTTCCATATATAATGTTGTTAGATCTAGTGATTATTATGTTTGATTTGATGATTGGGATGATGATTGGCTAGATTTAGTATGACTATTTAGGCATTATGGATAATTGATGATGATATGATGATTTTTGGTTGTTTATGATATGCTGGTTGGATGTTCTATTGAGAAAGTTGGTTTATAATGATCTTGTATGCAATTTGTGTGTTGACTTTATGATTCATGTTGAGATCTTGACTTGATTGTGGATAATATTATCTTGATTTGATAACTTGATAATAGATTTCACATTTTTGGTGGTTAGTCTACTAGATTTAATCATCATTTGAGTAGATCTAGGAATAGATACTCATAAGTTAAGATTGATTTGTGGATTTGAGCCAATGTGCTAGCCGGATTCGTTACCGGAAGGTGAGGATTTGTAGATTTCATCCTTTTGTTAGTTGGTTTAGGTTAAAATACTACGGAAGTAGGTTTTGCTTAATAAAAACTAGCAACTTGTGTTATCTAGTCTTGATTTATCATAAACCGATTGATCCCGTTGTTTTAGTTTACTGATTGAGTCAGTTTCTAGGATAAATGGACTTGTAAGCCGAGAGGTGAGCTAGTTTAGGATCCCTTAGACATCCGGGAGTGATTTATCAACATTCCTCACACCGTTAGCTTCACATATCTATTTTAGGACTTTCTAGCACCCACGAGACCTTAGTAGTAGGTACTGATGTGTTAGATTGTTTTGAGTAGATATATTCTCAGATCCGGTGCCGACATATCTAGAAAGCCGAGAGTTGTCATATTATCATCAGGATTCCCGCCTAAATAGTCATCATTCCATCCATAGTTCTCTTTTAGCTTATTTCCATCTTTAGTTTCCATTTAGTTAAGTTTTTACCCCTAGTTTATTTTAGATAATTTTCCTTAGTTTAAATCTTATTCTTAGAGTAATTTTAGATAAATTGTCTCTTGATTGTTTAATTTAGTCTTTAAAATCTAAACTCAAGTCTTTTACAACGGTTAGAAGTCGATAGAGATCCAGTACTGAAGGACGCCAAACTCAAATCTTTGGGTACGATATCCGGACTTACTTAACTTGCTACATACGACCGGTACACTTGCCGATTGTGTGAACTTGTTGGGTTTTTCCTTTTTACAAATTTAAAACCTGATTTTCCGATCCGTACATCAATTTTTATACACAACATGGTTCGCATCACTTATATACACCAAAAAGTCTAACCCAACATGCCCATGAACACATGTCTTGGATTACCTCATAAGGAAGGCCCATGATAATCTTCTCGGTGGCCAAAGCCTTTTCACAGTTGTAGACAGGTGTATTTTTCTTCCTTTCTTCCTCCTTTTCATCTTCAGTCTCCTTCCTTTCTTTCTCAGCTTTCACAATTTCTTCATTTTTGCTTTCTTTAGTTGCCTGATTGATAATTTTCTCAGATTTCCTTCCAACATTCAGTATAGTCTCAGCAACAAGAGCATGATTAATTTCTTCCTGAACTTCTGCAATCTCAGCACTCCAGTCAAAGTTCGTCAGCAAGGCAGTTTCTCTTGTGTTACTAGTGTTTCCTCTTTCGACAACAACAACATTTCTTGTGTTAGGAGATGGTGGTTCAAACACAATTGGTGATGGGCAATCTCTCTTGAAATGTCCGAGTTGTTTACAATTGAAACATCGGAGTTAAGATTTGTCGAACCCAACCTTTGCATTCTGATTACCGAAGTTTCTTTTCCCAGTTCTCTCCATTAAACGTCTTGCCCTGACAGTCAACATAGCCATTTGCCATTGTATATCTGCTTCTTCTAGATCGTCTGGGTCAACTTGCAACATATCCTCCATTGTAATGCCTTTTCTCTTGACATCTCTCGCAATTAAGGCTTCATAGCTGCTTACAAACATTCCAAACAGGGCCATCATATCATTAGGGACTTGAGATGTAACTGGTTCCTTTCCAATATTCTTTTGTTCCGATGAACCACCTCCTGAGATATATGAGAAACCAGAGTTGTTTATTAAGTGTTCAGATGTGGATGACAGTAATGCAGCGTTCTGAGTTTGTATTGGGGGATAGACAGCCTGATTGTACTATCTCCTCTAGATATCAAGCTCAAAAGACTTCAGTTTGTTAATAACATCCATGAGCTTATATTCAGTAAACATCTTTTCTTGCTTCAACAATCTTACCTGCAAACTCCATTCAGGAGGGAGGGAGTCCAACAATTTTGTCACTTGTTCCACTGTGGTCAATTGCTCATATTTCTTCAAATTGCTAGTGACAGTTAGGAAACGGTTTGTGAGATAAGTGATTTTCTCATTTCTAAGACCCATGAAAGAATTAAACTCTTTTTGTGCCTGAATTCCCTTTTCTTTCTGTAGATCAATGTTCCCATCATAGAACTCACAAAGAGCATCGTACAAATCCTTGGCAGTTTTCTGATCTCCAAAACGATTGTATATCTCTGAACTCAAACACAGTGCTAGTGCACCAAATGCCTTGTTATCACGATCAACAAGTTTTCTGTCATGTTCATTGAATGTTTCAGGATTTGTGTTTCTGACAGTTGCTTGTCCTACAGTTGTAACAGGAACATGAGGACCTTTTACGATAGAATCCCACTGAGTATGATTAGTATATAAGTAAAATGCCTTTAATCTTCTCTTCCAATCCTCAAAGTTATCTCCATTGATCAGTTTCGGTGGTCTATTCGGTGATCCACTTTCCAAGTCAGCAAGGGTAAAAGACATTGATATTTTGATAAACAAACAGCAGTGTCGCAGGAACTATAATGTCATAAAAGGGCTAGTGTCGCAAACAAGTTAGTGTCGCAGACAGGCACACACTTTGAACTTTCGTTCAGGATAATGTCGGGTGTAGTTTCGAGAGCAATGTCAGGCACAATGTTGGGGCAGTGTCGTGCACAATGTCGAGCACAATGTCGTGCACAGTGTCAAGCACAATGTCGTGGACAATGTCGTGAACTTTCGTTCACTTAGGAAGCCGGCCACACAATGATCAAACAACACGATTTCGGTAATGTCGCAGACACCCTAGTGTCGCAAGATGAACACCACAGTGTCACAAGATGAATTTGATCAAAATATTTTTCACCAAAAATGACCAAAAATTTTCACAGAAAATCTAATACAACTACAATTGCAAATCAGATGATTCTGATTGTTTCTAATGGTAAAATAGATCAATCCAAATCCAGAAATCAATCCATAACATCAACAAATGAGATCCAATTGATTGAAAATGCAATTTGCTTAAGAACTAATAAAAATCACTAAAATCACCACTAGATCTCATATCTATATGAGTTTGATAGATCTGATGATTTAGATCAATTCTTACACTAAAATCACACGAAATTCAATCCAGATCCATACCAATTCACACCAAGTCAGATCCAAATTTTTGAGAAAAAGTGAAAATGAACTAAAACCCTAAAAAAACATAGATCATGAGCACAAAGGCTCTGATACCATATTGTTGGTCCTGGTAATCAATGGATCCGTGCTATGATACTTTAGATCTGATTATAATCCATTGATACCACTAGATCTAGCAATCAATTGATTATAATTGATGATCAAACTCACACAAACCATGAAAACCCATTAAGAATGGTTTAATTAAAAAGGTTATTAGATGAAGATAGATTAGATAATTGCAATAAAGATATATCAAATTCAATTCCTTGCAAACACACAGAGAGATTCGAACTCAATATCACATGTAAATTGTATTCCAATAAGTTCCAAAGAGTTGTCTACAAAATGCTCTAACAAAACTATATATACAGGTCATAGTGTCGCAGGCAGTGTCGCAAACACGACATTGCCTGAACATTAAGCATGGACAAGCTGCATGCGACACTATAGTGTCGCATGCAGTGTCGCAAAAACCTGCAACAAACATACTAAACAAAGGCTAATCTAACTATTACAACGGAAACGAAATAAGACTAAACTATTACAAGATAAACAAAAATACAAATAACAACAAGGTGAAGTACCACCCTACATGTGGTCAACAGACTCAATCAGCATAGTTCTAGCGGCTTCCACAAGAGTTCGATTTTTCCTTTCAGCAAGACCATTTTGTTGTGGCGTTCGTGCAGCGCTGAACTGTCTGAGAATACCCCTTTGTTCACAGAATGAATTGAAGATATGGTTTCTGAATTCAGTTCCATTGTCGCTTCTGATGGCTTGAACCTTCTACTTTCCAAGAACTTCAATCACGGGAATCAACTTCATTAATTCTTCAGTAGTCTCACTCTTATTTGCCAGGAATCTCACCCATGTGTATCTTGAGTAATCGTCTGTGACAACCAAATAATAAGATTTCTTAGCAATAGATTTGACACTTATTGGACCAAATAAGTCAGTATGTAACAATTCGAGGGGTTGTGAGATAGAATTTTCAATTTTTTAGTTTATGTGGCTTCTTGTGCTGCTTTCCTTTAGCACAAGCCATGCATTTCTCTACCACAGAAAAGTCTTTAAGTGGTAGACCCTTGACCAAATTGTTCTTAACCAACTTATTTAGTATTTTGAAATTAATATGTCCTAAACGTCTATGCCATTGGAAAGATTCAAAGGATGAAGCTTTAGATTGAAGACAGGTCACGGTGGAAGTTGATTCTTTTGATCCCATATTCAGCATATATGTATCATTTCGTCTTGGAGCTCGCATGATCACCAATTCTTCAGGAATAGTAAACTCTGGCTTCAAGAACAGACATTCATTTGGAAGGAACAACACAGGAATATTCTTATCACAGATCTGTGATACACTAAGAAGATTGAATGCCAATTCAAGAACATAGTTAACATCTTCTAAGGTTAGTGAACCATTCGAGACTTCTCCTTGACAAATAATCTTTCCACCCTTCTTATCTTCCGCAAAAGCAACATATCCACCATTAATAAACCGATAGTTTGTCAGCAGGTCCTTCAACCCAGTCATATGTCTGGAACATCCACTATCAATGTGCCAATGACTATTTACAACGGCGCCGGAATGTTCCTGACATATTTCAAATAGGAATTAGAATTTTGAAATTGGGACCGAAGCCTTAGTGTACTTAGGTCTCTGAACTGAAGAAGATTTACAGAAAAAAATATTTACAAACGTATTCAATCTTCTTCCCAAAGATTTCTGCCCTGAACTATTTGCAACTAACTTAGGACATTGCTTGACAGTAGATCATCACTGTAAGTCATAAAGCTCTTTTGATTTACCTGCTGTGACTTTTACCTTTTTAGATTCTGATTTAGGTTTATCGATATGATTCATGGATGAGAAAGATGATTCCTTGTCTTTAGGTTTTGAAATTCTTACATGTATGAAAGATGGAATTTGATGAGAAAAGAATTTTTGCAAACAGTTTGTTTTGATTTGACTTTCAGACACATGACATGAAAGTTCATCTTTGTCATTCACACAAACATCTTCAATCACATCATCATTCAAAAGATCATTGTTCGAAGTAGAGCATCCTAAATTACTATTACAGATAATATTGTTTGATTGTAACACATGACTAGAAACAAAACTAATTAAGCTACTTTCTTCAACAGACTTCTTTTAATCAGAATTAAGACAATTAGAACTGCTAGAACAACCAAGGCCACTACTCCCACCATAAGCATAATCCTCTCGAACCTCTTTAAGATTTACTCCACTTAAACCTGCAATAGAGCTGTTAGTATCATTCTATATAATCTCTTGTATCAACTCATTCGAAGAGTGAGGAATGGGTGTAGGAGAATAACAGAAAGTACTAGGTGGTGGGTACACTTGTGCATCATTTTTATAACCCAAACCGGTCTTAATTCTAGCCCCCAGTTGTTTCTTGCAGAGATCCTCCTTTTTCATGCTTGAAATTGTCCATTGTTCCAGTTTATTTTTGACTTTTCTTGTCTCAAACTCAGCAAGAGTGACTTGCTCAGTCAAATAGTTTATTTGACAGTTCTTTTCCAAAAGAGATCTTTTCAAATGTTCGTTTTCTTTTAAAGCTTCTCTTAATTTAACAAAAAATTTTGATTCATTCTCTTTAAGCTCTTTGTTAATTTTCTTTAATTCGTTTTCATTTGACATTAATAATTTATTAGCTTTATATATACCAATCAAACGAATCTTGCATGCAGATGAACACATATCTTCTATAACTTCATAAGGAAGACCAATTACCAGTTTTTCAGCAGCAAGGGCACGATCACACTGGCAATGAGGAGTGTTCCTCTTGTACTCATCCACAATTTCATGCTTGGCCTTTTCGATCATAGCTTCCATGTTCAACTTTGATTCTTCAGCATTCTTCACCTCATCAACAGCAGTGACAAAAACCTTCTTTTCTTTATCGACAGCAGCTTCACACACTAACCCAGAATGAATCACCTGTTCTTGACCCAGATGTCCTTGAACAATAACACCTGTTTGATCCTCAATTGTAGCAGCAGCTTCCTGATATTTACCATCTTGACCCTCTTCAACCATTACAACTTTCACTTCAGCAACCTCATCAGAATTTTCACCATCTTCACCATAAAACTCTTTAAAAGGATCAAAGCAATCAATATAGTTGTCATCGAGAGCAGGCTCCTCAATGATCTCAGCAATTAACGCATGATTGATTTCTTCCTTTGCTTCTTCAATCTCAGCGCTCTAATCAAAGTTGGTGAGTAGTGCAGTTTCTTTCCTTGGTTTAACTTCCTCAGCTCTTTCTTGAATTGGAACAGTTCTTGAATTTCCAGAATTAACAGGTTCAGTGACAATTGGTAAAGGACATTCTCTCTTAAAGTGTCCCAATTGCTTGCAGTTGTAACACCCCAACTTCCCTTTATCATACCCAAGTTTGTTGTTCTGACCCTGATTCCCAAAATTTCTTCGACCTGTTCTTTCAATAAATCTACGAAGAGTGAGCATTACCGTTTGCCATTGAATGTCAGTTTTTTCAAGATCATCAGGATCCACCTGATACATAACTTCAACTGTCATTCCTTTTCCTTTCAATTCTCCTGCAACCAGAGCTTCATAACTATGAACAAACATCCCAAACAAAGCCATTGTGTCAGATGGAATCTGAGTAGTGACAGATGCATTTAAGCCTGAACCAACACTTGTAGATGCACTATCAGATTTAACAGAACCAAAGCTTGATGATCCTCTAGATGCAGCACCATTAATATGTGAGTTTGCAGCGGATGTAATTAGTGCAGCATTCTGAGGAGGGACATTTGGAAGCATCATGGACTGATTGTATTCTCTCCTCTTCACATCAAGATCAAATGACTTTAGCTTGTTTATCACGTCCATCAGTTTAAAGTCATGAAAGTTCGCTCTTGCTTTAACATTTTGATCTGAAGACTCCACTAAGGGGGAAGTGAATCTAAAAGCTTTGTAACTTGCTCATGATTTCCTAGTTTCTCGTCATACTTTTTCAGATTGCTTGATACAGATAGAAAACGGTTGGTTATATCAGTCAGACTTTCTTGCTTATACCCCACAAATGAATTAAACTCTTTCTCAACTTGAGCTTTTCTGTCCAACTTTAGATCCTCATTACCATCATAGAACTCACACAAAGCATCATACAAACTTTTTGCAGTTGTGTGTTCAGCAAACCTGTTGTAAATGTCTTGATGTAAACAGAGTATCAAAGCTCCAAGGGCCTTTTTATCACGATCAAGTAACTTGATATCACCCTCAGTCTATGTACTTGGATCATTGTTTGGTAAAGTAACAGTTCCTTCAACCTTCTTTGGCATGTGAGGGCCATTAACAATCGACTCCCATTGATTATAATCAGTATAGTAGAAAACCCCTTCAAACACCGCTTCCAATCCTCGAAATTTTCACCATTTACAAGCCTCGGTGGCCTGTTTGGTTGAACACTCTCCAGATCATTCATGTTTATGGTTGATGTGGTCATGATTTCAAACAAATATTAGATTCGCTGATGACAGATTTGCCCAACAGATTCGCTGATGACAGATTCGCCTAACAGATTCGCTCGGTAATATAACAGATTCGCTGGACAATGAGCACATGTTTGCTGAACAGATTCGCCCGACAGAACAAACTTTTGTGCTTCAAATAATAGATTCAGCGCAACTTCGCTTGCGCACATAATCAAACAGCTGAACTTTCGTTCAAAAACTTAACAGATTCGCTAATCAGAAAAGGATATTTCCAAATCACAAAAATTCTATAGATTCGCTGGATGATCCATAGGTTCACTGGATGAATGTCTAAGTTCGCTGACTTACGGGAAAAACTTTCTCAGTCCAAAATCAACCAAAACAGCCTCAAAACACAATCAATTGAAGTTTCGTTTGTTTCAAAAGCTTCCCAGTACCAAATATGACAAACCCAAAGCAAATTCCAACACAAAAACACAATAAACAGTCCCGAAATGAATCAAACAGTGTTTTGACACAAAAACCACAAAAACTTCACAAAAATCTCAATGATCAAACAATCAAGAGCACTAAGGCTCTGCTACCATATTGTTGGTCCATCAGATCGAGATTTCAGTGCTCTGATGATTAATAAACAACAAAACACACTAAGATTCAATGAAATATAGTTCAAATACTCTTGATACACAATAACAAAGATCAAATCAACACAAGCAGAGGTAATCAAGCTACAAATATGATAATAATAAGCTCCTAGCACCTCAGCCGTCACACACACACAATTAGGGTTTGATAAACTTGCCAAAACTTGTATTGAAATGAGAAAACATTACAATATATAGTGCAGACATAGGTTCGCTGACAGATTCGCTGACAGCGAATCTGTCATGCCAACCTATCAGCTTCGCCGGCACAACACAGATTCGCCTGGCGGCTGATCTAAACAAAAGACTATACTAATCTAGACTTTTGGGCGAATCCATAGATTCGCCTATAGGTTCGCTAGTACAAAATCAACTAAATACATAATAAACAAAAGTAACACTGACATGCCGGTGAGTCCAACCTATACATGTACTATCAGTTCTCTTCTGATGTAATCCTCCATCAATGATGCTCTTCCGTTTCTAGATTTGTTTATAAGAGGAAGATGTGACAATTCCTTTACTCACACAATGGTACACTAGTGATGTCATTGCACATGTGAGTAAAATATTGCACTCAATTCGACCTTTTTATAGCAATACAAGAGATCTCATCATCAAACATCCATCATACTATTTTTCTCTCTAAGGCTTGATTACCTTCATACTTGTCTCTAACCACTAGAGGCCGGTTTTCCCTTTTCCCAGACTGAATCACCCACTCTTGTGCCATAAAATCAGATAAAATAACACCGTCTTCTTTAACATATGAAGGTTTAACTGACTAACCTTCATCTGTAACATGCATTGATTCATCCATTACTTCTTCTTCTCCAATTTTCTCTTCTAACTCAATTACTCCATCCAAATTTAAATCTTTTAACCGGTCCGAATCATCTAAATCTTTATCACCGAGATCCCAGCTATCAGGTTCACCAAACTTATCTGTAAACAAACCTAGATCATCCAATAAGTGAAAATAATTTGCATCTTCTAAACCCTATACCATTTCACTTTCCACCTTGATATTCAACACTTAAAAAAAATGAAGTGAACTATTATGTGAAACTTAGTGAAGCTCTGCAGGAAATAGATAACTTAATAAGAAAACTCTTAAAAAGAAACATTGAGGTCAACATGTTGGATGAACGTGTTAAACTAGCTGAGTTTGAAAGTATTAAGCTTTAGACAAAGTTACGCAGTTGGACCATCTCTGGCATGAAACGAAATGAGTTGAGTTGTAGGCAACGAGGAGCTAGAATTAAAACTGGAATAGGTTCTGAAGAGCTTCCTTATGTCTATCCTCCACCTAGTACTTATCGTTATTCTCCTATACCAAAACCTCATCCAACTAATAATTTAATTGAAGAAAATAGTGACAGTTTGTTTGCAGGTTTAGAAGGTGTTAATCATAAGGAAGTGCGGGAAGAGTATGGCTATGGTGGAACGTCTGGTCTTGGATGCTCTATTTCTAGTTCTAGTTTAAATTCCAAGAATTCTGTTTTAGACAATGCTAGTAGTAGTGATAACATTTCTAATGATTCGAATAGTTTGAATATTAAATCGTCTGTACTAAACAATGATTGTGATTCGTTTGGTTTGAATGGTGTTAATGTTGATTGTGTTTCTTCTGTTAAAGTTGATACTCTGTTACCTCATAAAAATTATTTTGAGAAGTTTGTCTCAGCACCAATACCCACTTTTGTTCCTATTCGTATATCCAAACCCACTGAGACAAACTGTTCAAAGTCAAATTATATTCAGGTTACAGGTGATCATTCAGGTTCTTCAAAAGGTAAGTCCAAAAAATGAACGTTCCATTCAGTGACTCTCTGACTCAAACATGTCAGAGTGTGATGAAGATATTTGCATGGATACTATTCCCATAGAAAAAACAGAAAGAAATGTTTGAAATCACATTGTTTTAGATGTGGTAAAGATACTCATATGGTTAAGAATTTCCCTGAACTTGTTCCCAATAGTGTAAATATCTATAGCTTAAAGATACTCATGGGTTCCTGTTGCTAACTAATTTTTTTTTGTTTTTCTCTTTGGAACGTTTGAGAAGGCCTATCAACAGTGTCTGGCATATTGATAGCGGATGTTCCAGGCACATGACGAGATTAAAGGATCTCTTAACTAATTTCAGGATTATTAATGGAGGTTATGTGGCTTTTGCTGGGGATAATAAGGGAGGAAAGATGATAGGTCAAGTAGATGTATCTAATGGATCTCTAACTCTCGAAAAAGTCAATTATGTTCCTGAATTGCACTTTAACTTGTTAAGAGTCTCTCAGATTTGTGATAAAAATATTTAGTTCTTTTAAAATTTGATGAATGCTTATTTCTGAAGACAGAATTCTCCATACCTAATGAGTTCATTGTTATACGAGCACCCAGAAGGAACGACACATATCTGCTCGACATGAATTCAACAGATTCTACATCTACCGAAACATGTCTCTTGTCCAAAGCATCTTCCTCCGAATTATTTCTCTGGCATCAGAAACTTGGCCACGTTAATTTTAGCAATATAAATAAGTTAGTTAAACACAATCTTGTTCGTGGCTTACGACTGAAAGATTTTTTTGTTGCAGAGAAGTGTATGGCATGTGCAAATGGGAAGCAGCACAAGAAATCTCATAAACTTAAAGTTTTAGATTCAATTTCTAACCCTCTTGAACTATTGCCTGTCGATCTTTTTGGTCCAATTAGCATTAAGAGTATTGCTAAGAAATCTTATTGTCTTGTTCAAACAGATGATTTCTCTCTATACTCATGGGTTAGTTTTCTTGCACACAAGGGAGAGACGGCTGATGTTGTCCAAAAATTGATTCTGAAGATCGAAACAATCAGTAATAAGAAATTGAAGGCCATTCGGAGCGACAATGGAACTGAATTCAGAATTCATATTTTTGATTCATTTTGTGAAGAAAGAGGTATTTTGAGACAATTCAACGCTGCAAGGACCTCGTAGCAAAACGGTGTGGCGGAACGTAAAAATCGTACTCTGACCGAAGCAACCAGAACAACGTTGATTGAAGCAAAAGTTCCTATTATTTTCTGGGCTGAAGCTGTGAATTGTGCTTCCTATATGCTAAACCGTGTGTTGATTGTCAAGGAAAAGATGAAAACACCCTATGAATTGTTTCCCAAACAAAACCATTGATCGATTTCTTTCAACCCTTCGGATGTTCTTGCACTCTATTGTATACCCAAGCTCAAACTTCCGAATTTGGTGCTGTTTCCGATGAATGCTATTTTGTAGGATATTCGTCTTCTCAAAAAGCATATCGGGTCTACAACAAACGAATGAGAATTGTGCAAGAGTCCTTTTATGTAGATTGGCAAGAATCAAATGCTCCTAACACTGGATCTCACCCTGCGTGGTTCTATGATGCTACAACTGTTTTCAATCCATTCAACTTACCTTCCTTTATTGAAGATAAAGATGCTGCTCTTGTACCTGCTGAAGTTTCGTATGAACCTTTCATTCTTCCACCAGTTCAAGATGTTGTGCAACCATCGATGCAGCTTGTTCATGCTTCTGTTGAAGCTCCTACTATCATATCTAATCCTTCTCCATCCTCGTCTGAATTTGTTTCTATTTTATCTTCTTGAAACAATTATGTTCTTCATGCATTCACTTTGTTAGAACATATAGATTAGCATTTTTGTTTATCTTTGTATTCGTCTTTTGTATATAGTCTAGAGACTTTTTATGTAATTGTTTCTAGCTAGTTGTATTGGTCTATAAATAAAATTTTGTATCTCTTTAGAAGTGAGCTTTTTTCCTTCACTATTGTAACTGCTATTTTGATCAATACAAAGAGAAGTTACGAGTATTTGCATTTTGTGTTGAATTGAATCATTGTTGTGTTTTGTGAAATTGTCTTGTTTGGATCATAATGTTTGCTGTAGATTGTAAATCTAAATCCTGCTCTATCAATTGGTATCAGAGCTGTTGGCTAAGATTGAACTGTGTTCATCGCAACGACCACTGTTTGATAAAAAATCTGCATCAGATTGACGGTTTTGATCAGATCCATTGAATCGAAGCTATGTTACATCAACATAAACACAGATCGAAGTTCAATTGAGAAAACATTCAAGCAAAAGTAAGAAATCACCAGATATAAGAGGTTTTAGTGTTCATAAGCTATCGAACTGAAAATCTCTTCATCTATAACCATTATGATGAGAATTGGTGAAAATTGTGATTGATGATCATTGATCTAATCATTGTTCAGCTATTCAGAAGAACTTTCATAAAAAACAATGTCAAAATCATGAAATGAGAAATCGAAATGGCTATGAATCTTCCGTTTTGGATATGAGAATTTGTGAAAAATTCAGAAACTTTGTCTAATTGCTCATCTGTTTGAAAATTGTTCTTCCGTTTGAGAACCCTTCATCCGTTTCAGTAATGTTCATGCGTTTCAGTCTGGACATAGTGAAAATTTGTGTTTCATACGTGTACTGTCCGTCCGTTTGACCACTATTCATCTTTCCGTCTTACAACTTTCTGTCTATGTCACTATGTATCAAGTTTCTGTCCGTTTCATAGTTTTACTCTATTCCAGTTCACTAAGAATTTTTCTAAGTGTTTTGTCCATTTCATACTATTTCAATTTCATCCGTTTTGAAAAATATTCTAAGTTTCTGTATTCACGTACTTTGTTTATCTATCAAAAATCAAAAACACCAAAAATATTTGTTTCATGCATACATCACGGCACTTCATGATTCTAAGAATAGTGTACCTAAGTTGAAGAATCGATCAAATTTCAAGAAATGGACAATTCGATTAAAGATTCATTTGAATTAAATAGATTCCGACCTATGGAAATCTATAGAAAAAGGTCCATTCATTCCTACTCAATTAGTTGGTCCAGATACTAATGGTGTTGCATACACTAAAGAGAAAAAAACACCATATCGAGAAGATGATTTAGAAGGAGAAGACTTGAAGAAAGTAAAGAATGATATTAAAGCTTATTCACTCATGTGCAAAGGGTTACCTCTTCAAGTGTTAACCCGTCTTGATGTTCACCAGAATCTACTATCTGCAAAATTAACCCCCTCCCCCTTCCACTTTCTCATTCATGAAGCAAACACCAAAAAAAGTCATGTGCTTTGACAACAAACCATTGGGACATGTCTTCATAAATAAAACCAATCAGTTGATGTGTGCTCGGTGTAGATAAATCATTTGATCAAATAAAAACTAATAAGCCATTTTGATACAAAAAGTAAGTTCATGAAGGACCTTACCTTACATTTTCCAGCATTTTAGTCCCAATATAACATACAAAAAGTAAGTTCTTGAACGACCTTACATGTTGCTAGGCTGGATTGTTGTTCACTCTTGGCTCTTATACATACCTGCAACAGCAAAGTAAACATTATAAAAAAAATTGCTAATAATGGGCAAAACAGGTTGGGCAGTTCAACTGAGTGGTTGACCCAATACAAAACTCTTCTCTTTTTCTTTAAATTTGTTAATAATGCTAATTTGTATTCAAGGAAACTACTAAATGATCATTCAATTGTCATAAGAAAACTATTGCCTGATATATAGATTCACCGGAATCTACTATCTGCTTATTCTTTCAATAGCCTTTGATGTTCACAAAAGGGATTGAAGAATGCAGATTGCTTGTTGAAAGACAGAGTTTTGACAGCATCATCTTAGGGGAGTATTGTTGGGTCCTCTTGAAGATAATGCATACCAAAACTTTAGGTTTCTCTCTATGCTCGTCACATGAAGATTTAAACTGATATGTCGGATTTGTAAAGTATCATCTTAGGGGGAGTATTGTTGGAACAAATTAAAGATGTCACTTTACAAATATAAGCGAGTGAAGATATCGAGCGTCCTCACGAGCAAGCACGGGTGAAGACGTTCATTAATTGTATTCGACGTTATAATATTTGTGTAATCGTTTGTGCTTAAATTCACATGTTTAGTTTAAATGTAAGGTGAATGGTATGGACTATAAATACCATCATCTAGGTCATTTGTTAGTAACCGTTGCCTACATTTCTATTCCATATCATATTGTAACCTTCTCTAGATCTAATACATCGTCTAACAATTTTTATGAACTTTGCATGGATCTTCATGAGCATTCAAGCATCAATATATGATCAGTGAGATTCCGCATCACTAATTGTAAACAACATCCGTAACAATCTCAGATCTAGATCTAAGATCATGTTCGTTTTTGTCCTATCATTGTCAAAGAAAAGTTGCTTCTAAGTCTAAATACAATCTTCCAACGTAAAAGCAAGATAAAGATATAAAAACGTAAATCCTATAAATGTTACGAGATAGCATAGTTGAGTTAGTTAGTTAAATTAAATAATTAATTAAGTTTGTGCCAAAGCTGCCAAATTTCAAACTCATTTTAAAAGTTTTTGACTCAACTAAAATCAAACCCAGTCCTCGTCAAATTAAATGATTAACTAATTAAAGTGTAAATTTGTTAAAAACCCAGCCTCCTCGTCAACCCTCCGGTTTTATCGGCAGCCCCGCCAGCGTGTTTTCTGGCCAATTCTAATTTTTCCGGCGAGCTTCATGTTACGCATATTTTTGTCACTTTTAACAGCATTTAATCTATAGAAAATGATCATACGCTAGTTTCGAACTCAAAACCAAGTTCAAATCGCTGTTTAATAGCTCAAATCCATGCTTTTATGCAATTCTAAAACCGAAATAAAGAACCCAAAACCTCAATCGATTCAAAACGTAACAAACCAATAAATTGAGTTAATGAAAATAATCATATCGTTGTTTAGAATCTATTAGCAGCAATTAATCGGACATTAATTGACAAATTAACACCCAATTAACCATTCATTGCACGAAATCAAACCTATAACGTTCTACTACTTTCTATTCACCAAAATACAATTAAATTGACCCACACCCTCTCTAATGCACGCTCTTGCTCCCTGCAATCTCAATTTCAAACAAAATTCATCAAAAATCTGTAAGTGATTCTCGCTTTGTCTGTTCTTGTTCTTCATCAATTCATCATCAAATCGTTAATGTGATGTAAAATTGATTTAGAGCTTTCATTTTTCCATCTTGAGGAGTGTTTCTGCAAAAGGAATTGCATTTTAACGATCTATAGGTGCTACTTTGATTTTCAACCCGTCACCCTTTCATCTTCATGTTCAATTGATCCAATCCAACAATTATCAAGTAAGTGATTCTATAAAATCTCAATTATCATGTCATGATCAAAAGCCATATGTTTAATTTCTATATCATGATCGAATTCGTGTTCCAAATCCCGATTTAGTGTTCTAGGGCTTGTATGGGAATTGGGGATTTTATGTAATAATATGTTAAAACCATTTCTCTTCCAAATTAGAACACTAAGATGACTTGGTCTACTGGTTTGGTGGATGTTGTATAGACCATAAGGTCCCTAGTTCGAGACCAGGGACAAACAATCTTTTTTATATTTTTGTTTAAAAAATCTATTAATCAATGTATATATCTAATTTAAACCTAATACTAATACCATGTTATATATTTCATAAAAATACAAAAATCTTATAAAATATATTCAAAACATGATTTTAAACAAATTTGTTAATACTTTTAAAATGCATTCTATTATTTATAAAACATATACAAAATTATATAAATAATAGGTTGTACAAATGGGACTTTTATGAACTTTTGTACTTTTTACAAATTATGGTAAAAATTATAAATTGTTTCTAAAATATATAAAGTGCTCTTTGACATTTTTTGAAGTATCGTTAAAGTATATTATTTAAAATGATATCATTTATCAAAAATGCTATTTTTATTTTCCATTGTAACGATTAAATAAAATCATATATTTTCAAGTCGTTTACCGAAAACCCTTAATCCCCAATCCGAAACCCTAGAATCCAAATTTCCTCAAGTTTTCTATTTGTTCTATTCCAGTTTTCTATACTATGTGGGTGGTAAGTTAGGATTCTCATTACTTAGGTAATTCTAGTATTTGGGAAATCCTCGATTCCATTAAAGTGATTGCTATATTATTTCAGACTCGTATTTGAGGTGAGTAAACTCACTCCCCTTTTTACTTTTACGTTTTGGGGCTGAAATATGTGTTTTGTTTTCTATTTACTATTTTCTAAAAGAGATCATACAAATATGTTAGTCTTGACCCACGACAAGATGCAAACTTATGTGGTAGTTTAAAGTAGTTTATTGCTTGGTAATCCCACCGGTACAATGTTAGCGCTAATTGTTTGATAGCTTGCGCAGCATAACTCGTTGATCTTGGATTTCCATACTATTATTATCAAATTGTGTTTACTCACTAGCTTGTGTAGCTAACTTTATTTTTTTCACATATTTCAGGTGGTGCTTGATTATGAGTTTTTACAATTTGCCAAGACATAGGATGCGTTGGACATAGTTTAATAACAAAGACCTCTTTGTATTTACTGTTTTTTTCTATCACTTTTGTCATTTTCTATTTATGATTATGTTCCAAAATTATGATAACAGTTATTAGACTTTAATAATTTGATGTCATGTGTTTTGTTTACTAACGATATCCATTTCTATGACAACCTGGTGTTTCCGCCATCGGGTGGAGTGTCACATGCTGCTCCTCTTACGGTATTATCCCAATGTTTGGTTGTTTTTTCCATAGTGGTATCCATTTTGTTTATTGTTTAACTTTTCTTTGCAAACATATATTTAAGGTGTTCTATAGAAGACAGGTGGCAGACATATCCTTGTTTAATTTTAAAATATTCATTTATGCTTCTATCCATCTTCGGTGCATCTCTGTATATTAACTGTTTGATTGTGCTTGATTAAGGTGTGCTCCATTTGAAATTTCCGTTGGTGATAATTTTCGAAGTGTCAACAAATCTCTAGGAGTAGTAGCATAATGCACAAATTGGTGAGCATTCTGCACTCAAAATAAAATAATTTTTTGAAATTTTCCATTTAGGAACAAAAGGCTGGTTTTGCATTTCTAGTTGCAATCCACATAGATGCAAAAAATTTAACGGATTTAGGGTGATCTTTTTGCTTCCTTAGTT
This sequence comes from Tagetes erecta, assembly GCA_030867185.1. Classification (NCBI taxonomy): domain Eukaryota; kingdom Viridiplantae; phylum Streptophyta; class Magnoliopsida; order Asterales; family Asteraceae; genus Tagetes; species Tagetes erecta. Next base: position 48,974,221 of record CM061491.1, on the reverse strand, counting down.
TCCTAATCGGTATGAATTTTTGGGGCTTAGCATTAGATTTTAGAGGTTGGGAAGTGTTAGGATGAAAAGAGGTAATTTTAGCTCTTATGGTGTTAGTGGATATTCTTTAGGTGGCATGATTTGGTGTTGTTAGAATAGGTATTTGGGGGTGATGAAGGGTTGAAGGATTGAAATGAGGGTAAGGTTTAGGGTGATGGAGTATGTCCGAGTGATTTTCCGTTTTCTGCTTGAGAAGGATGGATCGATGTGGTGGCTTTGATGGGTGTGTTATTCAAGAAGGTAATAGGAACATGAGTGCAAAGAGTTAGTTGTTGCAGTAGCCTTCAAGAAGTTGATTCACAATTTATATCTTCTCCTTGTAAATGACTTGACAAATTATCTAAGCTTGTAGAACGGATAGGAATCGATGAAGTGTTTTATTTGGACCTTCGGTATTATTCTTTTTTAATTTCTTTTTCCGAGTATGTTCTGCGGTGGATTTTATTTCTTTTGAGTTAGGGGTCATTAAGAATTATGACCGGTGGTATGGGTTTGGTGTAAATAGGATTTGTAGGGACTTGTGAACTTCCTTTCTCCAGTGGTACTTGCATACGGTCGAATGGATTGAAAAGCACTTTTTCTACGCAAAAATCCATATCTAACCTTTCAAATGTCAATTCACTGAAATCTTCCATTTGTAATATGTCACTCAACTCTACATCCGCAAAAATCATAGTCATAGCTTTATTTTTTTCATCTTTAAAACGTGGTAAAACATAATAGTTAGTAGTAAAAATTGAAGAAATCAAAATGTGCTGCGGATAATTTTGCACCGGGTGAACACTGGTTTTTATCTTGGTAAGCTTCCTAGATTAGGTGTTCTAGAGATTCTACATCATTTAAAGGTGGTGCATCAGCGGGTCTCATCTCATATCTGAAGGAATGCATCAGTCATCTATATAAAAGAAATTGTCTTTCTAATTCTTTAATTCGGTAAACACTTTTGAAAAGCATGGTTCCTTATTCGATGGATGAAGTTCAAACGTGTACAAATTGCCTGCCTTAGTTATGTGAAGTTTTTTTTTTTTCTGAAAGACAGTAAATCTGGCACTTTTTCTATTTGTAACTTGCATATGCCAACGTTCGGATTTAAGAACCAAATCTGAACTCGTTTGGGTAATCATTTAACGTTTATGGTACACTGAAAGAATAAAACTTTTATATAATTCATAAAGTTTTATAAAACCTATGGATGGTCGTGGGAAGAAGTGGTGCTATGGAAAGGCGATTGATGTCTCATAGGCAAATCCAGAACTTCACATAACTGTGTATTTACTTTCCCTTTTTTTTATCATTCATAGACAAGTATTTGTTCAAGTGGTGGCTTATTGTTGCAAACCATACAATTGAAGGTTTAAACCATTGAAAAGCGGTGTAAGGCATTCACATCACTTTATTTCAATAATATGATGTAAGGAATAGAGACACTCCCATGGATGATTGTGAATGAACGAAGCCATTTAGTTAAGGTTTAAGCCATTCATCATATTGCATTATTAATAAACGACCAATTCTTTGTCTGCATCGTTTTTTTGTGAATTTCTCTTCCAATAATGGCTATTATTAATAAACTAGGTTTTCAAGATGTATCTATTTGTGAAGATTCAAAAAACCAAGATGTTGAGCCCATAGAGTTTGAGCAGAGTGTTGCTCAGGTTATGAGCTGTTTTTTTGTAAAGATTATTATGTTTGTATAATTATAGCCTTTTATCATTTATTTTATTGTTTTTATAGCTAATTTATATTAATTTACTGCAGGCTTTATTCGATTTGGAGAACACACACCAAAGACTAACTGTTACTTGCTGCAAAGCCTTTTTTAAGAAAAGAATATGTATCCTCTAATGCACCCAAGAATGAACCTGAAATGATAGCTTCAGAAGATTTGGTATTTTCGAACTGTTGAACATGTTAAGTTATTTTAAGATCTTTGTTATTACATATATGATACATATTCTTCTTAAATTTATGGTTTTTTTTTATTTATGATGTTACAAGATTGTTATGGTCATAGTACTTTCCTCTTATTGCCGCATTATGTTTTTATATAAAGTTTATGTTAGTAACCTAGTTCTTTACTAAATGTAGTTATGACCCATTGAGTCATTCTTGTAAATATTTAATTATTACCCATTTAGTAATTTTAACACCATTAAAAAAGGATGTCGTGAAATGTGACATCTGCCCCAAACCCGAATCCGAACTCCCGACTCAAACCCGAGAATTATATATATTTTTTTCTCTTGTATTTAATTTCTAAAATGTAACGTTGCATCATTAATGAAACGAATTCCATGTTATTTCCCGTCTTTAATTAATCGATCGACTTACGTCATGAAACGTCTAAGTATACTAAATAAATATATAAATCTCAAAAATATATAGATTGTATTTTATAAACGGGATTTTATAAAAATTATTAAAGGTAATTGCTTTTAAGGCTAAATATAACCTTACAACGTCAAAAACGAACCAATGAAACGAAAACGTCATTTCTATAAACATTACAAAGTTATTCGGTTAAGTTAGTTAGTTAATATAATTTGTAAATTAACTTTGGGTCAAAAATGTCAATTCTGAAACTTAATAAAGTTAAAAACATGAAACATAAAACAATATAAACAGCAAGGGTATATTATGTAAAATTAAAGTTTACCCAAACCACCCTCCCCCATTCCCGTGAATCCGGTAACTCCTGCCGGCGACTTTTTCCGGCCAAACAGTGTTTCCGGCGAGCATCTAAAACCGGTTTTAAACCAATTAAAATGTACCAAAATACTCCTAAGTAAGATTCGAACCTTTTACCATGTTCTAAACACTGTGCAATCGACCCATTTCACCTCATAATCGATTTCAAAACCGTCACTTAACACCCACTTTATCATTTCGACTAATAACGTACAAAATCAGTAATTTGTTGCATCAAAACGTTCATCTTATCAATTAAGAGCCGTTGGTATCATCTAATTCCATTAAACACAACGAATTAAACAACCATTAATCCAATTAAACCCGTTTTCAACCTTAAAGCTATTCGACTATCTCCGGTGCACTAAAACGCGATTCAATCGACATTATTCATCCCCATTTCACGAATTTGCTCCTTGCCATATCAATTTCTATCAAAATCATCAAAATCTCAGCCTTTGATTCACAAACCCGTCGCCTCTGTTCTTCACTTCATCGACTCAATTCCTCACCAATCAAGTAAGTTCTTTACATTAAAATGATCCTTATTATGCAAGGATCAAAAGCCCTAAGATTGCTTGTTGGATTGTTATTAGATTCGGGATCAATTTGATGGTTCTTTGTTCTAGGGTTTTAAAATGAAATTGGAGTTTTTGATTTAAACATGTTAAAAGAATTTTGTTTCAAACTTTTAACAAAAACAAATCATAGCGCGGCTGGTTAATATGTCTGGATACAACATAAAGGCTCTGGGTTCGAACCAGGGTCTGATAATATTTTTTTTAATCCTTTTCTACTTAATATTTTAAAATACTAACCCAAAACTAATACTACACTATATATAATCTATAAAAAATGTCTAAATCTAGCAAATGTATTAAAAACCATGATTTCACATGGGTTTAGTTTTATAAAACTTAACTAATACAAATATATTTTAAAACATAAAACAATATATTACGAGTAATGGTTTATTAATAATGAACCTTATATGGATTTTCATACTTTAAAATTTGTGATGAATGTTTTAAAGTATTTTTAGGTAATTTATATATTTCCTTGACATCGAATATCTATTGTTAAAAATATATATATATTTTGAATTGCTATTATAAATAATGACGATATGATTAAATAGTTTTATATACATATATATGGTTTGAATTGCAAATAATTATTGTTAGAAGAGTTATTATCTAGCACGACGTTACGATTAAATCAATTATATATTTTCGAGTCGTTTTACCGAAAACTCTAAACCCCCAAAATCCGAAACCCTAGAAACTCAATAGTCCTAGCTTTCTATTGTTTCTATTCCATTTTTCTATATTATATGTTTTCTAAGTTAGGATTCTCAATACTTAGGTAGTTTTGGTATTTGGGAAGTCGTCGGTTCTATCTAAGTGTGCTATTCTATTTCAGACTCGTATTTGAGGTGAGTAAACTCACTCCCCTTTTTACTTTTACGTTTTGGGGCTGAAATACGTGCTACGTTTACTACATACTATTTTTCTCAAAAAGAGATCATACAAATATGTTAATCTAGTTCGCGGCTTGATGCAATCTTACGTGGGAGTTTAAAGTAGTTTATTGCTTTGTAATCCCACCGGTACAATGTTAGCGCTAATGGTTTGACAAACCCACCTGCCTGGACAACATCGATAGGTGATTTAACCCGGCCATTCTATTCTATGTTTACTATGGTTGCTATGCTATGACGGTTGTTACTATACTATGATGCTAGTTGCTATGCCATGTCCCTAAGTTGCTAATTGATTTCTAATAACTTACAAACGAGACGGATATTTGACGGTTGGTAAAAAGTTATCAGTAAATCAAATACATGAGTTGGTTCCTCATGAAAAATGGCAAAATCAAGAAGTGTGGATTCTATGTGGTTGTGTTCTATTCTATTCTAGGGGTCATGGTCGAGTAATATTACGAAATGACTATACATGTAAGCTTGCGCAACATATCTTGTTGATCTCGGATTTCAATACTAGTATTATCAAATTGTGTTTTTACTCACTAGCTTGTGTAGCTAACTGTGTATTTTTCACATATTTCAGGTGATGCGTGATTATGAGATTTTACTTTTGCCAAGACATAGGATGCTTTGGACTTAGTTAATAAAAACGACTTCATTGCCATTACTGTTACGTTTATGACTTTTGTCGTTTTACTATTTATGAATCATGTTCCAAACTTATAAGTACAATTATTAGTCATTAATAAAATGATGCCATGAGCTTTGGTTACAAATGATATCCATTCCAATGACAGCTCGGTGTTTCCGCCGCCGGGCGGGGTGTCACAGTTTGGTATCAGAGCCATGGTTATAGAGAACTAGGATAGGGTATTAGAAACACACCAACCTAGACTATAACCTAAGAGTCCTTAGTGCAAATAGTTTTGTGCTTAGAAAACTCTTCTAGAACTTATTTCCTTATTCCTTTTTATGAACCTTTTTATGCCTTTTTCTTTATCTTATTTCTTATCCGATTTCGCGAAGGAGCTACAAGAGACTCGTCTGTATGATTAGAATCTTTCTCTTTGTGGAATCTCGTCATCGCCTTAAGTAAGTATGAAACGTGGGAACGTGTGCAATCTGGAAGGGGGAACGCTTGTATCACGGACATCCTGTCTAAGGCAAAGCATTTCGTATAAATCTCTTTAATAGATCTGTATGCTTACCTGGGGATGTACAAGATGAGTGTGACCCTATAGGCTAAAGCAAGCATTCTCGAACACGTTAAAAACGAACTTAACACTTTGATAAGTCTTAAGTGTCCAAAACCAAGAAACATTCCTAAGCCTTCAAATTCTATTTATTTATGGATTCTATGATTATCATTTTTTATGATTTTAAGTTATTTCAATGAGTTTCTATATTATTTCAAATGTTATTCCAAGTTTGCTTATTTACATTTCAATGATTTCCAAGTGATTTCTATGTTATGGGTTCGAAAACAATTCTATGAAATTCAAAGCACAATTATCATTTTCTATTCAATCTAAAATTCCATTACAACTTATGTTATCAAAAATTTTCTTATGTCTTGTTCAATTCTTTTTCTATCTTATCCTGTAGAATGGCAACAAGACGTTAACGACTCGCTAATACCACTACGACCCCAAATGTTCTAAATCAAAACTAAGACATTTGACTAACCTCAATCAAATTATCAAAACTTCAAAACAAATACCAAATCTAAGGTTCTAATCTCAATTCAATTATCGAATCCCAAATTAAAGACTTAATTCATGATTCCTGAAATCTCGTAACAGATTTACTGTTTTGACATGTCAACGCATTCGTTTGATTTACGAATCGAACGTTTACCCCCGAAGTATCTCAACCTGTTTATCAATACTCAAATATTGTCTAAGGTAATCATCAAAATCATAAGATTCTAATCCAACTTCTAACCCCCTACTAAATGATGCTATATTGCTATTTATAAATTTGTTTCCTAAAACATAACATGAATTCACTACACAACTATTCTTAAGCCCATGTAACTAATACATTTCACAAATGAAATTCCGTACATCTTGTTTCTATAAACTCATTCAAACCGAACGTGTCTTACGTATAAACTTTTACTTAAAACATCATGTTTTAATTGCGGTTTTGTAAAACTACCAACCAATAGTTAAATCTATTAAAAGTGATTCCCCTAATTTTTCCAAATAAAAAAAACTATATATATATTTTAAAAAAAAAACCTTCCGGTTTTAGTATTTGAAAAACATATGAAATATATACATTTCATGATAAATGATTTCTTTAAGTAGGTATTGATTATTTTAAATGTTTGTTAAATATTTACATAACATTTCCATGTTTTCTCAAATATGATACAAACAGTTGCAACAAACGTAATGATTCATGCTTTTTAATATCGAATATTAAAAACTTAGACTGTGTCATTTATTTATTTTCAAATCAACCCCTCTATTTATAGTAAATATTTAAAACTTTAATTTTTTCTAAACTCATCTAACTATTTGGTTTTTTCTTTTTAAACCGCATTATAGAAAAAATAACATCACCTCATATAACCTTGTTTACTTCTATAACCAATACACTTGGTTTACCTAAAGTTTTTGCTATATGAACTCCAACGTCGTAAGAATGATACCTATTAAGAAAACGGAGTGATTTATTCATTTGAACTATAAATTGGAGTATTCTCATCATGAACTAACACTTATGAACTTAGCGATACTATGAACCTTTGATATCTACATCTCACACATAAAGTTGCTTTAAAAAAAAAAAAAAAAACTAAAGTTGCTACAATTTTTGGTACTCGAATTTGAGTAGCTATAGTCAACAAAACTATTTACAAGAGCAATGACCATCTATAAACTCAATCCTCTTGAATCACCAATTTGCGTATCAATATCATTTTGATTTAGAAACTTCCATGTACATCTGACTCGTACGTGACCGAATGAACTGTGTGGTCCATGCAAAAACTAAAGTAATTACGGGTGCACACGGAATTATGAAAGTTGGTGTATGGAAACCACATAAAGTTTTGTCACGTGTTTGAAAGCAATGGTTTGCACATATTTCCATTTGTCATTATCATCATCCAGTGCCTCAGCTGGTGTATTCTAATTCAACCACTCGAGATTAACGTATTCTTGCTTAAATCAGAAACACTAAATAACGTATGTACAGTTATAATGGAAAACTAAATAATCGCATCTTTTTGCTTCATCTTCTTCTACTTCGGTTTGAGAAAATTTCGGGACGAAATTTCTATAAGGAGGGGAGACTGTGACATCTGCCCCAAACCCGAATCCGAACTCCCGACTCAAACCCGAGAATTATATATATTTTATTTCTCTTGTATTTAATTTCTAAAATGTAACGTTGCATCATTAATGAAACGAATTCCATGTTATTTCCCGTCTTTAATTAATCGATCGACTTACGTCATGAAACGTCTAAGTATACTAAATAAATATAAAAATCTCAAAAATATATAGATTGTATTTTATAAACGGGATTTTATAAAAATTATTAAAGGTAATTGCTTTTAAGGCTAAATATAACCTTACAACGTCAAAAACGAACCAATGAAACGAAAACGTCATTTCTATAAACATTACAAAGTTATTCGGTTAAGTTAGTTAGTTAATATAATTTATAAATTAACTTTGGGTCAAAAATGTCAATTCTGAAACTTAATAAAGTTAAAAACATGAAACATAAAACAATATAAACAGAAAGGGTATATTATGTAAAATTAAAGTTTACCCAAACCACCCTCCCCCATTCCCGTGAATCCGGTAATTCCTGCCGGCGAATTTTTCCTGTCAAACAGTGTTTTCCGGCGAGCATCTAAAACCGGTTTTAAACCATTTTAAACCAATTAAAATGTACCAAAATACTCCTAAGTAAGATTCGAACCTTTTACCATGTTCTAAACACTGTGCAATCGACCCATTTCACCTCATAATCGATTTCAAAACCGTCACTTAACACCCACTTTATCATTACGTACAAAATCAGTAATTTGTTGCATCAAAACGTTCATCTTATCAATTAAGAGCCGTTGGTATCATCTAATTCCATTAAACACAACGAATTAAACAACCATTAATCCAATTAAACCCGTTTTCAACCTTAAACCTATTCGACTATCTTCGGTGCACTAAAATGCAATTCAATCGACATTATTCATCCCCATTTCACGAATTTGCTCCCTGCCATATCAATTTCTATCAAAATCATCAAAATCTCAGCCTTTGATTCACAAACCCGTCGCCTCTGTTATTCACTTCATCGACACATTTCCTCACCAATCAAGTAAGTTCTTTACATTAAAATGATCCTTAGTATGCAAGGATCAAAAGCCCTAAGATTGCTTGTTGGATTGTTATTAGATTCGGGATCAATTTGATGGTTCTTTGTTCTAGGGTCTTAAAATGAAATTGGAGTTTTTGATTTAAACATGTTAAAAGAATTTTGTTTCAAACTTTTAACAACAACAGATCATAGCGCGGCTGGTTAATATGTCTTGTTACAACATAAAGGCTTTGGGTTCGAACCAGGGTCTGATAATATTTTTTTTAATCCTTTTCTACTTAATATTTTAAATTACTAACCCAAAACTAATACTACACTATATATAATCTATAAAAAATGTCTAAATCTAGCAAATGTATTAAAAACCATGATTTCACATGGGTTAGTTTTATAAAACTTAACTAATACAAATATATTTTAATACATAAAAAAATATATTACGAGTAATGGTTTATTAATAATGAACCTTATATGGATTTTCATACTTTAAAATTTGTGATGAATGTTTTAAAGTATTTTTAGGTAATTTATATATTTCCTTGACATCGAATATCTATTGTTAAAAATATATATATTTTGAATTGGTATTATAAATAATGATGATACGATTAAATAGTTTTATATACATATATATAGTTTGAATTGCAAATAATTATTGTTAGAAAAGTTATTATCTAGCACGACGTTACGATTAAATCAATTATATATTTTCGAGTCGTTTTACCGAAAACTCTAAACCCCCAAAATCCGAAACCCTAGAAACTCAATCGTCCTAGCTTTCTATTGTTTCTATTCCATTTTTCTATATTATATGTTTTCTAAGTTAGGATTCTCAATACTTAGGTAGTTTTGGTATTTGGGAAGTCCTCGGTTCTATCTAAGTGTGCTATTCTATTTCAGACTCGTATTTGAGGTGAGTAAACTCACTCCCCTTTTTACTTTTACGTTTTGGGGCTGAAATACGTGCTACGTTTACTACATACTATTTTTCTAAAAAAGAGATCATACAAATATGTTAATCTAGTTCGCGGCTTAATGCAATCTTACGTGGTAGTTTAAAGTAGTTTATTGCTTTGTAATCCCACCGGTACAATGTTAGCGCTAATGGTTTGACAAACCCACCTGCCTGGACAACATCGATAGGTGATTTAACCCGGCCATTCTATTCTATGTTTACTATGGTTGCTATGCTATGACGGTTGTTGCTATACTATGATGCCAGTTGCTATGCCATGTCCCTAAGTTGCTAATTGATTTCTGATAACTTACAAACGAGACGGATAATTGACGGTTGGTAAAAAGTTATCAGTAAATCAAATACATGAGTTGGTTCCTCATGAAAAATGGCAAAATCAAGAAGTGTGGATTCTATGTGGTTGTGTTCTATTCTATTCTAGGGGTCATGGTCGAGTAATATTACGAAATGACTATACATGTAAGCTTGCGCAACATATCTTGTTGATCTCGTATTTCAATACTAGTATTATCAAATTGTGTTTTTACTCACTAGCTTGTGTAGCTAACTGTGTATTTTTCACATATTTCAGGTGATGCGTGATTATGAGATTTTACTTTTGCCAAGACATAGGATGCTTTGGACTTAGTTAATAAAAACGACTTCATTGCCATTACTGTTACGTTTATGACTTTTGTCGTTTTACTATTTATGAATCATGTTCCAAACTTATAAGTACAATTATTAGTCATTAATAAAATGATGCCATGAGCTTTGGTTACAAATGATATCCATTCCAATGACAGCCCGGTGTTTCCGCCGCCAGGCGGGGTGTCACATGAAAGGTACATCAAATATATTTAATGAGGCACTATCCATTTCTATATCTCTAAGATATTCTATATACATATATATAGAGAGCAATGGTGTCTTAATAATCATATTTTCCGTGTATCTTTAATCATGGCCATCAAAAAAACGTCATACAAGGAAAACAAAATTAATATACGAGGAAACCATACATAAGTAAACGGTTGAGCGTGTATACCAGCATCTTGCCCTGTCAAATGATTCAATGAGTACTTCATAAAACACAATAATAACTTTGTAAATCCCTAATTCATACAATACACATATGTATATACCCTTACAAATACGAGCGCAGAAGCAAGTTTCGAACCCCAAACCCATTATTATTCGAGATTTTAGCAGCTACCCTCACATGAAACCCATTTCCGAAGCCATCGGAAATTTTGAAATCAAAATCAGCATACGCATTTATAAAATTCAAATTAATATAATCTAAACAACTCCTTAGTCCTTGTAAAACCTAATCATCGAGTTAGTTTAACCATAATCCCGAAGTTTCAGTAGATTTATGCCTCTAGAAGCCGTAATCAACTCGAACTCGTTTTACATTTTTAACATCACATTTAATCTTATATGTACCATGGACGACACTTATACACATTCACCAAATCTTCCTAAATCTTCAATTCATCTCAATACAGACATAAATGCACAACGAATCATCGTCTTCTTCATTGTTGTGCTATTACTTGAACACCACTTCTGGGTTACTGTTAACAGCAATTATGTTGGGGTTTTTAACCATATATCATCATCAGTTGTTTTTTAATCATCAATTGTATCGCATCAGCTTTCTTGGATCATCAATTTAATCTCGTTCTTTTATGGTTTCCTTTTCTTTTATTCTTCATCATTTTATAATCAATTAAGGTAATCAAACACACCTCTCTACTCATGATCGTACGCTGAGTTTCATAGTTATACTTGATTTCAATTACAGATTGGATTTAATGTTCAGTTTTGGTAATTATGATTTTAGGGTTTATCTAAGAATTGGGTTTAAGGAAATAATACTTTACAAAGACTTTTGTTTCTAATTATATCGACAAAACTTGCTTTGGTCTGATGGTTTAAAGTTGTTGGCTTGAATCAGAAGGCCCAGGGTTCTAGGCCCTAGACGTGTGTCTTTATTTTTTAGGTTCCATGATTTAAACAAATTCATATTTTAAGTAACATTAAATTTCTAAATAATTTATGGAATGATCTATAAGTTATGCTATGTGGGATATAAAAATTAATGAATATACGATTATTTTTTATAAAAATATAAACTTAAATAAACTAATTTACTTATGGATTATTGCATTTAATAATCTCGAGATTTATGATTTAATCATGTTTTATTTTTATTTACATGAGACTAGGATAAGGGTACTACTTAAAGGATTTATTTTTGTAAATAATTTTTTATAAATAATCATTTAGTAATCATATCGACCATGTCGTTTAACGAACTATTGATTTTCACTATTTCGTAAAGAGTTAAACTTTATATAGAAATTAATCAGTATATTACTTATTACTCTATTATTATTACATTATCATTTTTACCATTTAATCTACTTAAACCCATATTCCGATTAGAACCCTAGATTCGTAGATCATTGTAGTTGTTATTCTAACGTAGGATAATATCCTTTAGGTGATCCTTAAGAAGTTTCTTGGTGGTTTTATTCAAGTATTATTTCATTTTGTTTGCATTGAATCAGTTATCAAGTGAGTATTTCATAGCCCATTTTCTTGTTTTATTTTGGGGTGATTTCATGTGAACATATTTATTAGATTTCAGTTATTCATTTTATTCATGTTAACAAAAAATCAATTCATGTTATGTCTTTACTTGGAAATTATGTGTTCATAGCCTAATAGCAATTTTTATGCAAGTGTAATCGTTAATTTATTGAAACCGACACTTACTAATGATATATCTATTGGCTTAAGGACCCACACCCCCTAATTCTTGGGTGATTAATGTTAGGGCTCGAATTCTGACTATCGAGGATGCAGTATCCTTAGTATCCTTGGCGTTTAAAGGATTTAGGATCCTTGATGCTTATAATAGTCGAATAAGTAACTATTTTCCTCTACGTGTTTTATATGTTTAAATACATGTAACGTTCTCAAGACTCAGTCCTGCACTAAACTCAGTCAAAATGGTTGTGGAACAAGCGAATAACGTGGTCAAGTCCATCAACGGCTTTATGCTTATTTTTAGGAAGATATTTCGATGAGTTCAAACTATAAATGAGGCTATGGATTACCTCACAACACACGTGATTTTTACACACTTCTTCTTCATCTCTCGACTGATTACTTCAGCTCACACACAAACATTGTATTATCGGGCGTAGTTCTCGAGTGGTAATCCATTTTTTTCATTAATACAGTGGTGATAGACGATTGTCATCACCCGAGGTTTTATGTCGACGATCCTTTAAAAGATCAAGGGCTTTTCCTCGTATAAATCCTTGTGTTCTTCTTACTATTTTTCGGTTTGTTCATCATTATTATTAAAACACACAACCGCACTTAACTAATTTGGTTTATCAATTTTTTGACCAAAACAATTTGGCGCCCACCGTGGGGCAATTACTGTTTTAACCATCATTCTTATCAATTAATTCATCTCTATTATTCATTCAATACATCCCTATTCATTTTATGTATTTCAATGGCTTCACAATCAAAATCTGTTTCATCAAACATGCCATCTCTATTGTCTTCCATTCCAATGTCTAGTTCATGTTTGAGGTTGGTGAAGATCAAGGATGTTACCAATAAGAAGCCAGCTACAGTATTTCAAGGATCAAAACCTCCTGCTACACCCTCTACGATAACTTCTAATAGTGATATTTCTATGTTGTTTTTGCAGATGAAAGCCTATATGAAGCAGCATAACATAACCAATCAAAGGATCCTTAGAGAAATCGAAGATATCAAGAAGATCAAGAAGCATGTGGAAGAAGCCAGTCCCTACATGCCCAGAACGCTTGATTTCAACACTCCGGGGTCCTTACCGTAACAAACTCTGGGTTGCATGACTCAACCTCCATCTACGACGTTTCAGCAAGCATCCTCAATCCAGAATAAACAAGGATCCTTCAATCAACTAGGATGCTCAATCTTCCTAGGATCCTTCCGTCAGCCAGGATCCTTCCATCAAGCAGGATTCTCAACACAATATCCACCGGGTCCTCCCCCCATTCAAAATCAAGGATCCTGTCTTTAGAATCAAGGATCCTCAAGCATGCAGTGGTCAAGGGTTACTGATATTCATGATGGCGATATTAGTCTCATGCAGACCAACTCTACTACTGCACCATCTATCTCAACTGAGATGCCACGTTTAGAATATTATAATGGGGCAGGATATTCTCAATGGGAAGTTATCATTTCAATAATCAATCCTTAAACACTAACTTTGGCTCGATGCAGGATACAAGTACCAACACATCAATGGCTAGAGAGTTACAAAAACTTAAGGATATGATATCCAGCGTCCCAAGAGTAGTTAGACCAATTCCTGAAATTCCCATGGGAAGTCCTAGAATTTCAAGATTTGCTCCACCAATATATGATGTTGAGATTCCAAAACGCTTTCAGACTCCAAATATGAAGCTATATGATGGATCATCTGATCCCGAGGAGCATGTGGCCCAATATAGGGAAATGATGGAAATCAATCCTATTCCAGAAAAGCTGAAAGAAGCCTGTTTGTGCAAGGGTTTTGGATCCACACTCACTGGCTCGGCTCTAAAATCCCTGCTAAGTCTTCCTCCTTACACTATCACTTAATTTTCTCACTTGATTAATCTTTTTAATACTCAATTCTCTTGTAGTCTAACTTTTGAAAGACTAACCAATGATTTATATAGGATTACACAATCTAACCCTGAGTCACTTAGAGAATATGTGACTAAATTTGGCATGAAAGTCTTAGAGATCCCCAACCGTGATATGGCTGCGGTTGTTCAAGCCTTTAAAATGGGATTGAAAAAAGACTTCCCTTTCTGTGGTGATCTTGTAATGACTCCATGCACGAATCTAGATGAAGTGAGAACCTGAGCCTTAAGATTCATAAGGCTAAAAGATGACAAAAAAATCCAAGACATGATATGCTCAACCATAAAATAGGAGCATCAGGATAAAAAGCAAGGATCATTGTTCAAGAATAACAGGACCAAGTCATACTCTAAGCATGAAATCCAAAATGTTCATGCAGTGGATCATGACGAGGATGAAGAAGAATATCCTAAAATTTCTGAATATTGCTTTTCTGTTGATATTGGTGATGTGTTGCTTGCCATGCATGATTTAGGTGATAAAGCAAGGTGGCCATGAAAAACTGATATAGTAGTTGGTTACAAGGAAAGTCCAAGTGGTGTGCCTACCATGAAGATTTTGGCCACATCACTGATGAATGCATAGCCTTGAGAAGAGAGATAGGTTATCTTCTTAGCAAATGCCACTTCAAAGAACTATTTGGTAGAAAGAAGCAAAGCGTCCAGGATCCAGAAAAAGCTGCTCAACCACCTCCTGATGCTCGAGTGAACAACTTCATCTCTGGAGGATCTGATAATTGTGATGTCATACTCAGTTGCAAAGAGGAACGCGAAATAATGCACACTAGAATGTGGTGAAAGACCAGTTTCAACATTCACTACAACCAGCCAGAAGTAAATCTCATTTTATGAAGAGGATCGAGCTCATATTTAGGATCCTCACCATGACAGCCTGGTCATTACATTATTTGTTGCTAACCACTATGTTCGTAGGATCCTTATAGATGGAGGAAGCTCTGTCAATATCATACAATACAATGTCCTCAAAAAGATGAACATTCCAGAATCGGAAATAGTACCAAGATCCTCAGTTCTAGTAGGATTCAGTGGTGAAACAAAGAATACCTAGGGGGACATTAAACTACCAATTTACATCAAGGGAGTAAATACTATGCAGAAGTTTTTTGTTATTGACTGTCTATCTTGTTGCAATATTATTCTTGGCAGGCCATGGATACACAAAAGGAAGGCAATCCCCTCAACATATCACCAATGCATGAAATTTCCATCTCTTTGGGGAATAGAAAAAATCAATAGTGGTTAATAAGAGGCGAAAGATTGCTACACATCTTCCATGAAACCATCGTCCAAGTCAACATCATTATAGCAATTACAGAAACTTCCTAAAGAAGTTGAAAGATCTGAGAGTAAGATGTAAAAGAAGTATTGCGTGAACCTGAGGATCCAGAATCCAAGATATTCATAGGATCCAGAATCTAGACGGAGATAGAACAGGATCTTATATCCTTCCTCAATCGAAGAAAATTCACGTTTTCCTAGAAACATGAAGATATGACAAGTATTTCTAAAGATATTATTACTAAAAAATTGGGTGTTGATCCTTCTTATAGGCCCATACATCAAAAAAGAAGGAAGTTTGCACCCGAAAGAAACGTAATCATCTAGGAACAAGTGGACAGACTCTTGAGGGCAGGTATGATTAGAGAGGTAAAGTATCCAAAATGGTTAGCAAATGTGGTTGTTGTTCAAAAGAACAATGGAAAGTGGAGGGTATGTGTTGTTTTTACTGATTTAAACAAGGCATGTCCCAAGGATCCTTTCCTATTACCACACATTGACTCCATGGTGGATGCTACGGCAGGACATGAGCTGTTGACTTTTATGGATGCCTCGTTTGGATTCCAACTAATCTAGATAGAACCATCTGATCAAGAAGATACAACATTCATGACTCCTACCGGTATATATTGCTATATTGCTATGCCTTTTGGACTAAGAAATGCATGTGCAACCTATCAAAGGCTGGTTAATTTGATGTTCGAAGATTAGCTTGGCGATACAATGGAAGTATATATAGTCGACATGGTGGTCAAATCAAAAAGAAAAGAAGACCACTTCAAGGATCTTGAGACAGCTTTCAATATCCTGGACAAATACAACATGAAGCTCAATCCTTTCAAGTGCCACTTTGGTGTAAAAGCTGAAAACTTTCTGGGATGTGTAGTCACAAAGAGAGGAATAGAAGCCAGTCTAGAGCAGATCAAGGCTATTATCAACCTAAAGTCACCCAGAAATGTGAAAGATGTCCAAAGGTTAACTGGATGAATTGCAGCTTTGAACAGATTTATATCCAGATCCTCAAAGAAGTGCAAGAATTTCTATGACATCCTCAGAAAAAACAAGAAGTTCGAGTGGACGCACAAACATGAAGCTGCGCTTAAAGCTCTAAAGGATTATATATCCTCAGCGCCAGCATTAATGAAGCCAATCAAGGGAGAATTCTTGATCCTATGTCTAGTTGTTTCAGGTAATGTAGTAAGTGCAGTCCTGGTTAAGGATCATGATGGTCAGCAACATCCGGTCTATTATGTAAGTAAATGTCTTCTTGATGCTGAAGCAAGGTATTCTCATCTCGAAAAATTAATTATTGCTTTAATCATGGCTTCTACTAAATTACGACATTATTTTGAAACTCATCCAATTATTGTAAAAACTAACTATTCTATTAAGAATGTCCTTAGAAAACCATAATTGTCAGGTAGTATGGTCAATTGGGTTGTAAAGCTGAGTACATATGACACAAAGTACGAGCCAAGAAATGCAATTAAGTCGCAAGCTCTAGCGGACTTTTTGGCAGCTTTTACTAGTGACTTGCAAGAACAAGCAGACTTTGAGGTTTAACAATTAGAAGAGACCAAGGATCATTGGATACTTTACACTAATGAAGCATCAAATGTTAGAGGAACAGGTCTTGGCATACTATTAAAATTGTCACAGTGAGACATTATACCACATTCAATAGCTTGTGAATTCCAAGTTACCAATAATGAAACAGAATATAAAGCCTTAATAGCAAGATTACAACTAGCCAAACAAATAGGGATCTGGTATCTTCAAGTATATGTTGATTCTTTAATGATAACTAACCATTTTAATGGCTCCTATTTAGTTAAGGGTGAAAAACTAATTAAATATCTTGAAATAGTTAAATTTCTTACAGAATATTTCGATTCTTTTAGTATAGTACAGGTACCAAGAGAGGAAAATGCAGGGGCAAATGCTCTAGCAAATTTAGCATCATCATTGAAGATTCTAGGAGACCTGAAAATTCCAATAATTCATATCCTTCATCCATCTATCGACGAACAAACGATAATGAATATAGACTCTGAAAACCAACTGATGGATCCGTTATCCTCTCAATTACCTCAAGGATCCTGGATCCAACTAATCAGGAAATATATTGAACTTGGAGAAATTCCAAAAGGAGAAAATTCTAAATCCTTCAAAATCAAGGTATCTCCATTTACTATATTTAATAACATATTATATAGGAAGTATCTTGCAGGTCTATATCTAAGATGCATCGAGGAACCTGAAATCCAAGAAGTTCTAAAAGATTTCCACAAAGGAGATTGTCGGAACCACACTGGTGGTAGATCACTATTTTCAAGGATCTTTAGAATAGGATATTTCTGGCCCACAATGAAAAAGGATGCTATGAACTACTCAAGGAAATGCGATGCTTGTCAAAGACTTAGCAACATCCTTCATCAACCTGCAGAACCCTTGTATCCTATTATATCATCATGGCCATTCATGAAATGGGGCATGGACATAGTGGACAAGCTTCCAAAAGCACCAGGAGGGAAAATATTCATGCTTGAAATGACAGATTACTTTTCTAAATGTATAGAAGCAGAATCCTTTGCTCAAGTCAAAGAAAGAGAGGTAATATCTTTCATTAAAAGAAATATTATCACTAGATTTGGAATCCCTTCAGAAACTGTATGTGACAATGGTCAAGCAGAATCTAGCAACAAAATTATCATCAACAACCTGAAAAAGAAGTTAGGGCTAAGAAAGGGAAATGGGCTAAAGAATTACCTTATGTCTTATGGGCCGACAGAACGAATGCTATAGGCCAAACACCATTTTCATTAGTATATTGAACAGAAGCTGTTATTACAACAGAAATGGTGGTTCCTACAGCCGGAACAAGCATCTGTGATCCTCAACAAAATGAAGAATCCCTATCCAGGACCTAGAAACTGTTGTTGAACTAAGAGACTTAGTGAAAATCAGAATGGCTGCTTATCAACAAAGGGTGGCTGGAGCATATAATAAAAACATAAGAATAAGAAGATTCCAAGAAGGCGATATGATACTAAGGAAAGCTTTTCAGAATTCAACCAATCCAGCCGATGGTAAATTGGCACCAAAATGGGAAGACCCGTACTTAATTGAAGCCGAAGATAGAAAGGGAGCATATAGATTGCTAACAATGGAAGGAATTGCACTACCTAGAGCCTAGAATGCAATACATTTGAAAAAAATACTTCATCTAATAAGGATCCAGTACCCTCCATGGATTGAGAATCCTAAATTTGGTATCATCTTATTCTTTCAATTATTTTTACCTTATTAAGCCTTTTTCATAAGCAAGGATGTTAATGCATTTAACATCCAATTTCATTAGATTTCAAAGTTTTGCAGAAAGCCAAGTTGCTTATGTAGAAATTATAGAGATTGGTCATCTCTCTCCTAAGTTTAAGGTATCCTATACCTTCTAATGTTTAAAAGGTTTTCACCTTTTCTAAGATCCCTAGTTGTGTACGTTATCCACGCATGATTCAAGGCAATAGAACCAGTGCACTATATATGGCTGACAATTTCATTGTTGTTGGTCATATGTTGGATCTTTAAGTTTATGGTAGACGTATCATACCTCCGTCATTCTAAGGTTTCTAACGTTTTCATGTTAGCTAAGGTTTTGTCATTATTCAATGTCACTTATGTTTGGGTAAGACCTAGGACGAGCATAAATCCCCGTCTGGGCCCCAGTTATCTATCGGGCCTAGTTGCCAGTTATCTATTGGGCCTTATCGCCATTTTATCTATCTAAATTGCAGGATATATTTGATGCATTATATTGACACCCGAAGACCCAACTATTTACAAGGATCCAAGATCCTAAACGAATGAATGACATATTTCATGCAAACATTCCAAAAGTCAAATCCTAACTAAGATCTTCTGGTATGACACCTATTCATTTGTTTACATTTCAAACATATTATCTTCAAATAAAAGAAAACCATTTTCTAAACTTGATCTATTATATAAAACAACATGACAAACATGAAACCAAACGATTAGATTCATATACTAATACCACCAAAATTTGACCTACATTTCACCAGCAAAAATGTAGACCATCTACCCGGGTCAAGTCCTATGTATGTTGATAGGTTCAATTGGATCGTTAATATCACTCACAATGATCAGAATAATTTGCACAACAAACAGTTCAATCACAAACACAATTCATACTAATAATTCTCTTTGTATATTGATGATCAAAGCAAATTTGTAGTACAAGTGCAGGAGAAATAAATCACACACAGTTAACTCTCTCTCTAACGTGTAATAGTGATCTAGCCTCTCCCCTCACACTCTCTCACTACATGCTTTAAAGCAACAAATACAAGTTTAAGGAATATAACAAAATAGACCCTAAACTATACACAAACATATAAACAAAATACAAAGTAAATCTTAATCTAGGAAATAGCCCTAACAGTACTCCCCCTAAGATTTATCTTTGAATCTTCAGCAAAATCTTCAACTCTTTTTCATCTTTGTTCAGCATCAATCTCTTTTACCAATCTTCTGGTTCGTCTTTGATATTCAGCATCTCTTTTCCTTTAAACTCTTCTTGTTCTTTTAGTGCTTCTTCAATGCAAGACTTGAATTTCTCTGCAATCTTGGCTTGTCTTGGCTTTGACTCGTTGGTAAGAATTGGGCAGGCATTCATGCGTCTCAATGAATCCAGATTCAAACCTGCAAAGTCAATGTTAGCATAAAATTCAAACGGCATCTCCTGTCCTTTGACTTGCACTTCTAAAGTACCCTTTGCACTAATCCTCATAAATTCTATCTCTGGTATGTCAACCCTCACGAGATTAGAATTAAGCAGTGCCTTCCTCACTCTAATTTTCTCAGATGCAGCAGCTATCACCTCTATCATCACCACGAACAATTTTCTATCAGCTTCAGCAAGTTTATCTTTACATTTCTCCATTCTATAACTTCTCAGAAAATCTATGTAGGATGGATGTAGCAGCTTCAGCTCAAAGGTACTGAACAAAGTAATCATATCTTTGTCCCAATCTTCCAAGTTTCTAACAAGCTTCAACTCAAACGTTTCTTGATTATAGAAAACTCTAAGTATAGGCTTCGTCATTTGCGAACCATCTATCACTTTCAGTCCTGGATTGGTCACCTTATCAAAATACTCATCCGAAAATTCTTCCAAATACATATCTTCACTGACAACCAATCTCTTCTTCTTTCTTTCTTTCTTCGCTTGAACATAGGCAGTATCTTCTTGTTGTCCTCTGAAATCAAGATACTTCGGTGGTCTGGCTATCCCGGCATCTAACAGCATTGCACACTTATCACCACGCTCAGCATGCGTGTGATTTATCAGCCTGAGTTTGTGCAGCTCTTTCAAGTCTTGAACTTCCAGTTTGAAAATGCTCGAGTAATAATGGTATACGTCACATAAACCATTAACTCTTTTTATCATAAAAGCATCAAACACTTCATCGTATTTCCATGCTATAATCTTTACCTTCTTATTCTTTTTTGGCACAATCATTGAATCAAGCAGTTCAGCAATTGACTGACCCTTGCTCAGCAGTGATCTCACCACGTCACCTGCTGTGGCTGATTTATGCCATGATTCACGCACGTCCATCGGTATGTTATAAGACTTGACTTCACTAGGAAACATGTCAATTAACTCGTGCCTTTTCTTGTGAGTATTTTCAGGTAAAGCCATCACCGGTATCTCCTTCGGTCCAAGAATTTTGTATCTTTTTGTCAGCTCATAGTATTGAGGGTTGTTGTAATCCAAATAAAACATACGATTGTACATTTTTTCGGTCTTCATGAAACTAACAACAATCTTCCTCAATGACTCAGATTTCAATCTCTTCAGAGTCTTGTACGAATAATTTCTCGAGCTCAACCAATCTCGCATATTTGTGCTGGACATCTCTTCAGGGTTTTGATGATACAGTTCAGTTGGAGGCAAATCTTCTATATTCAAACTTTCTTGCAGTGGAGTCCATTCACCCATTTCAATGACAAACTCTTTTTCATCTGCAGCAGCTTTGTCTTGGGCAATCATACACTTTTCATACTCTTCATTTATCTGGCTCACAGTCAAACCATTCAGAAACACAGCATTATACTTCATCTTTTCAAGATAAGCAAATCTTTATTCTAAATCATCTGGTATCTCATGATCAACATTAGTTTCTAGCTCAGCTTCTGGTTCAGACTCAGTAAAATCTATGTCATCCAAATCATCTAAAGCTTCAATCATAGGTGCATTGTCAGTTTGAACCGGCTCAAACTGACTTACATCTTCTGGTACAGTTTCAGGCATATCAACAGCTTCAGATTGAATCGGCTCAATCTAAACTGTTTCTTCAGAACCAACTTCCTTCTCACTATCTGTGACCTCAAATACTTCAGTTTCAGCTACAGATTCAGATTGAATTGGCTCAACCTGAACTGATTTAGCAATTTCAGCTTCAGTCACATTCTCATCAACATCCTTAGCTATCTCAGTCATTTCAACTACAGCTACAGATTGAATCGGCTCAATCTGCACTGTCTCATCAATCCTTGCCTTTTTCGAACTGCCTTCATCACCCATTATTTCTGGAACTGCATCTAGCTTCCTTTTTCCCTCAGCTTTGTCATAAGTGACAGTTTCATCAACAGCTTCATCGGGAACGATGATTGGAGATTCCACCCTTATGCCAACATTTGTAGTACCTCGTGCTCTGGTCAGATAAACTTTTGGTACTTGATTTGCTTCAGTTATTTTAACCACTTCATCTGAAAAATCTTTATCAGATGATGAACCAGCTTACTTCGGTTTCGTTTCCTCCAGCCATTTCTCCAACATCTCTTTCTCATCCTCCAAAGTATTACATTCAGCTTTCAGCTCTTTGTAATCATACTTCAGATTATCATGCTCCTCTTTCAATCTATCATATTTATCCTTCAAGTCATCATGTTCAATCTTCAGTTTAAGGTGATCGGCATCCAACTCTTTGAAAGTTTTCAAGTTTTGATTATGAATATTCCAAAATTCTTCAAACCTTTTCTTCTTTCTTTCATTCGAAGACTTCAACAGTTCATTTGCCTCAACCAATTTTTGTACCATCTCTTCTAACTCAACAATCCTTTTCTTATCTTCATTCTCATCAACAATTGACACAACTTTTGGTGAAGACTCCAAAACTTGTTCAATATTTTCTGCAGCAGGGGATGATGTGGTGGGTATTTCAACAGGGATAGGATCAGTAACGCCAGCATCAGCTTCTTCAATTATCTGTGCAATAGTTTCAGCCTCGGCCATTACCTCCTGAGCAATCTGAACTACATCTATCAGTTCAGGCTCAACCCACACTTTCTCAACAGCCTTTGGTTCCTCTACTAACTTAGACTCTATCATTGGTTTCGATTTTCGTCTTCTAACATACTGAACAGTAGTAGCCTTTGGACCTTCAGCAACTACTTCTTCTTCAACAGAAGCAACCTCAACAGGTTCTTCTATCACACTTTGTTCAATAACTCCAACATTCTCTGTCTCTAAGTCCATTGGTTCAGCTGTTTCAATAATTTCTGCCTCCTCTGAATCAGATTCAGCATCATCACCACCATCATCATTACCATCATCTCCACTATCATCATTATCATCATCCTCAGGTTCATTCTCTTCATCTCCTGCATGACGAGCATCATACTCATCATCATCAAGCAGATTATCAGGCACCTCATCAGTAAGGTCCTGTGGATTCACAATCTCACCATGAGAAATGTGATGATATACAACTTCAACATCTTCTTCATTATTTGCTATATCTCTCATATAGTC
This sequence comes from Tagetes erecta, assembly GCA_030867185.1. Classification (NCBI taxonomy): domain Eukaryota; kingdom Viridiplantae; phylum Streptophyta; class Magnoliopsida; order Asterales; family Asteraceae; genus Tagetes; species Tagetes erecta. Next base: position 48,950,858 of record CM061491.1, on the reverse strand, counting down.
AAATAAGTCCACACTAGGCACATTTCCGATACTCATCTTTCTGTAAGATAGATCGTTCATGTCCTCTGTGTATAATATTCCTCCAGAATAACCTTCAGTTCTGATGATAGGATAGGCAACATTAATCATCAGTTGTAAGAATCTCGGGTGCATGAGAAACTTAAACCTCTTGCCCTTTACCAAGTTAAATACAAATCCATTCATGATCCATCTTGACATATAGAATGGTTTATTCTCAGCTATGGCAACAATCGGAGATGCTATATCTGATGGGAAATTGTCAAAGCCTGCACTTCTCCTTGACATGCACTGTTGGACAACACAGCATAACAACTTAAACTTCTTTCCCAACTTTGCCCTATAGAATTGTGACTTTGGAAATACAGGTGGATGACCCATATTAACAAAACACGATTGACACTCAGCCATAGTCAATTCATCATTCATTCCCACTTCATCTTCATCAATCCTTAAGGCATTTCTGATTGCTTCTTCAGAAACTGTCAATACCATATCTCCAGAAATATTTCCTCTAACAACAGCAACACCATTATCATCTCTGATCACTTCTGCTGTTCTCCAAAAGCTCTTTATCAATCTTGCATATATGACCGGTTTGGCACACATAGCATACACATACTTTGTCCTCTTTATAAACTTGATCATATCTCTGTAACCATCAGTTTCAGGGACAGATTCATCCAAACATGCCACCAAATTGTGTTTGGGCTCAAACTTCAAATTCTCCATCTGTCAAAACAAACACAGAACATAAACAAAACACATGTGTTAGATTTTTCATTAATAAACTTCAAATTTTCATAAGTGTTTTGAATAACAGTTAACATGTAAAACATTCACATAATCATTTTTAAATCCTAAATTGTTCTAATAATCTGATTTTCATCATTTTGATCAAACAACTTTGAATTTTTAGTGATTATACAATATTTATCAATTTTAACAGTTTAACACTTAAGACTACAAATTTGAGAGTTATAAGATGAAGTTGTTTAACATGTTTTAGTTCAGTTTTAACATGGATTTGTCACTTTCAGCACACATTTCATCATTTTGAAGTTTAACATTTAAGAGCTTTCAAAGTTCATCAATGGCGATTTTAACTGTTATGACAATTTTGATTGATTCAGTTGGTTTTAACGTGTTTTGGTGCAAATGAGTGATTGATTGTTGATGATCGACAGGTTTTATACTTAAAACAACATTCGATTTAGGTTTTAACACACACAATCAAAGTGTCGATTCAATGGTCAAAACACTGTTCATCATCGTTTTTCATTTTATCGGTCGATTTGCAGGTTTATCAAGAACAAATCACAAGGACAATACCTTATTCAGTCGATTACACTTGTTACAGAACAATGAATGAATATGATAATCAAAACGATTTAGGTACGGGGGATTTGCTTGAAAGTGAAAGTGAAAAATGATAAGTGTTTGTGAAGAGGCGGGTTTTTATATCGTTAAAAATTAGGTCAAACATGAGGTGCCGGGTCAACAAAATGGGACGGGCAAGCTTAAAAAGCCCAATAAGCCTTGCCGGGTCAAGCACTGTTGATCCGTGTCATACACTGTTGTGACGGGTCAAGTACATGAAACAAGTCACAAATATGTGAAAAACACTTGACGGGTCAACCACTGTAGAGACGGGTAAGTCACTGTAGTGACGGGTAAAAGTTAGGAACAACTACACCTGATGGGTTTTATTCATCACCCGGCAGACTAGTAGTCTTCAAAACATCACCCGGCAACCTTTCTTCATCACCCGGCAACACAGTTGCTTTTCTTTCATCCGGCTTGCTATCTTCATCACCCGGCAACATAGTTGCTTTCATTATCACCCGGCATGCTTTCTTCTTCACACGGCAACATAGTTGTCTTCTATATCACCCGGCATGCTTTCTTCTTCATTACCCGGCAACACAGTGTTATACTCTTACACGGCAAGAAGATTTCTCTTTTACCCGGCTGTATAGTGAACACTTGTCACCCGGCAGATATCTATGACCTTCACCCGGCTATATTTGACATGATCATTGCCCGGCTGTACAGTGGTCATAATATCTTCACCCGACTTCACTTCTTTTTCTCAATCACCCGGCTCATCAAACTCACAACTTTTACCCGGCTGAACAGTGTGTTCATTACCCGGCAAAATAGTGATCTGATATTCTTTGCCCGGCTACAACACTTGGACGATTTTCTTCACTTTTTCTCGTCTGTTGACTTTTTTCAACGGCATTTATTGCACCTGCAAACATTCTCGACACATTAATTAGACAAGATATCCTTAAAAAGAATTTGTCACATTAATTATCAACAACATTTCTAGGGCAACAAATTTAACACAATTTAAATTCATTTTTCTTTTTCTTTTTTTTTTTAAAAAAACATTTTGCACAACCAAAATTTCTATATCCCGAAGCAATTTCAGAAAAACACATTACAAGACCTTGGGTTTGTTTTTAACACATCCAATACTTTTGCTTTTCATACCACATAGTCTTGTTCATTCAAAACACACTTATTCACAATATTTTTGGATTTTTTTTTTAGATATTTTTCTTCTTCAATTTATTCTCCCCCTAAACTTGAAATTTCTTGAAATTTTTAAGTTTAACAAGGATGTCGATGTGTCAATAATGATTCCATATGCCTGCACACACAAAGCACACAAATTAAATTAAAGACATATGCAATGCAATGAATCAAAATATCGCAGTGAGATCATACCACACATTATCTGAACATGTTTTGCAAGTTTTGAATAGACATTTGACTTATGTTTGATTGAGTGATGATATGAAAACATACCAATTAGCTCGAGTTGACACACTTACTTTTTCAGTATCATGATGATATTTAAGGTTCGATTAGAATGACTTATGTGACCCACATGTATACATATGTTAACATATTTCCTTATCAATCACTACCTGAATGCATATTGCACAACAACCTGGTCACTTACAGTCATACACAGTGTGGAATCTGGGTTCTATTCGGATTTGGTCCACTTTGGGACTTCTTTTTAATTCCCTCTTTGGGAATTTTTCTTTCCTATTGTTCCCCTTGGGAATCTTCTGAATTCCATTTTGGAATTTGATTGGTGACGGTCCACATTTGGGACTCTTTTTGTTCCATTTTGGAATCTTTTGCTGCATCTTGAAGCTCAAAAGAGACTTCGTGTGAGACTTCAGGTCTGTGGGTACCACAACAAAGAAGCTCACGATGCGGTTCATCACACTGAATAGACTGCATCGTTACCCGATTATGAACAACTATCATCACAAGCAATGTATCAAAAGATATATATCTAGACATGTATAACAATGGAACTTAACACAAAGATCATTAAGTTTATGTTTGTCAACAATCAACTTACTTGTTCAGTCTAATTGCCTGAGCTGTCTAGCACATCAATTAACATTCATCAGTCTTTATTTAAAAATGATGTAACAAATAATGTCTAGTGTAACTATCATTTCTCACTTTGTGCAATATAGATTCTTATGACATGATATTTTCTTTTCTTTTTGCTTTTATATTTTGTTTTTGTTTTTCTATTTTCTTTTTCATGCACACACACAATGCAAAACATAAAAAAAAAACAAAGGAATCAAAATATGACATCAACTTATTATATTTTTGGCTTTTATAGTTTTCGGATTTTTGTTTTGTTTTTGAAAAATAGAATCAATCATGATTGATTAATCCTATGGATTGAACTAAGAATTCAAACCGGCCTGACAAAAAAGATTTTGTGAAAAGATCTGCCAGTTGTTTGTCGGTATGAACCTTAATCAAAATTATTAAACCCTTTTCAGAGTTGTCTCTTAAAAAATGATATCGAATTTCGATATGTTTGGTTTTTGAGTGTTGAACAGGATTAGCAGTAATGAACATAGCAGCAGTATTGTCTATGTAAATAGGAGTTTTTAGAAAGTTAAACCCGTAGTCAAGCAACTGATTTTGTAACCATAAAACTTGAGAACATCCTGCAGATGCAGCGATATACTCTGCTTCAGCTGTGGATACAGAAACATTGGTATGCTTCTTGCATTGCCAAGATACAAGCCTAGGACCCAGAAATTGACATCCGCCAGTTGTCGATTTCCTGTCAAGAGCACAACCACCAAAATCACTGTCAGAATAACTATATAATTCAAAATTTCCTTCATAAGGATACCATAACCCAAGATTTGGTTTCCCTTTAAGATATCTGAATATACGCTTCACAGCAACAAGGTGCTACTCTTTCGGATCAGACTGATATCTGGCGCATACACAAACAGCGTACATGATGTCTGGTCTTGATGCAGTAAGATACATCAGAGAACCGATCATTGATCTGTATAGTGTTTGATCAACTGCTTTGCCCTTTGGATCCGGTTGAATCTTGCAGTTCACATCAGATGGAGTTCGAATTGCCTGACAATCTTGCATCTTGAACTTCTTCAACAACTTCTCAACAAATTTTGATTGATTGATGAAAATTCCGTCAGCAGACTGTTTCACTTGTAATCCAAGAAAGAAATTAATCTCCCCCATAGAACTCATCTGGAATCTAGACTTCATGATTTCTTCAAATTCTTTGCACATTGACGCACTGGTCGATCCGAAGATAATATCGTCCACATAAACTTGAACACACAATAAATCGTCATTCTCCCTCTTCATAAACAAAGTTGGATCAATCTGACCTCTTGTAAATCCATGTTCTAGTAAATGCTTGGATAATGTCTCATACCAGATTCTTGGAGCTTGGTGTAGACCATAAAGAGCTTTACTCAACTTGTATACACGATGAGGATAGTCAGGATCTTCAAAACCCGGAGGTTGTCTGACATATACGTCATCTGTAATAGGTCCATACAGAAAAGCGCTTTTAACGTCCATCTGGAATACTTTAAACTTCATGAAGGAAGCATATGCAAGAAAAACGCGTATGGCTTCAAGTCTTGCGACCGGAGCGAACACTTCTTCATAATCAATGCCTTCTTCCTGAGTATATCCCTGTGCAATGAGTCTCGCTTTGTTTCTCACAACAATACCACGTTCTTCTGGCTTGTTTTTGTACAACCATCTTGTACCTATCGCATTCTCTCCTTCAGGTAAGTCCACTAACTTCCATACTTCTTGTTTGCGAAACTGAAGTAATTCCTCTTGCATGGCTTCACTCCAACTGTTATCTTGCAACGCCTCTGAAATGTTCTTTGGCACCACTTGACATAGAAAACACGAATAAAGACAAACATTTGCTTGCTCAGTCTGACTTCTTGTAGTTCTCTGATTCAATGGCCCAATAATCTGAGAGACTGGATGTTTCTTGTGAATTCGATGAATTGGTATGTCACCTCCTTGCACTTGACTCTCCAGATTAGAAGTATTCAGATTTGGTAGATCTTGTAGAATGGAAGAAGTATGCGGAGTGAAATTCGGGACTTGATCCGGTGAATTGATGAAGTAATCAAATGATTCTGGAACAACTTCAACATTCGGATCGGATGATGGTTGATTCTGAACAGATCCACCATCATTAGGAGAAACTTGCGGGTTCACATCTTCTTCAAGATTGTTTGATTCTTGATCTTCTTGAGAACCAGAAGGACCCGGAGCTTGACTGGATTTGACATGATCAGGATTGTGAAAAGACATAAATGGATATTCAGAACTGAGATTTCCATCATCGTCATTATCAGAATCGTCACTAAAGCATCCCAAGTCGCCTGATTCTTTGTTTGTTTTTCCTGAAAAATCAAATAAGTTAGAATTGAAAGATTTCGATAACGAATCTAAATCAAATAACCATTCGGGACCATGAGCCACTAACGGAAACGAATTTTCTAAAAACTTGATGTTAATAGTTTCAATAACAGTATTTGTTTTGCTATTAAAAACCCGATAAGCTTTAGAAACAGACGAATATCCTAGGAAAAATCCATCGTCAGATTTTGACTCAAACTTCCCGAGATGATCACGCAAATTTAAAATCGATACAGGACAACCAAATGCTTTTAAGTAAGAAATATTTGGTTTTCTTCCAAATAACAACTCATAAGAAGTTTTCTGTTTATCTTGAACCAATAATGTTCTATTTTGTACAAAACACGCAGTAGCAATAGCTTCGTCCCAAAAAGTGATAGGGATTTGGGCATCTGCGAGCATGGATCTTGCTGCTTCAATCAGTGTCCGGTTTTTCCGTTCCGCAACCCCATTTTGTTGAGGTGTTCTTGGCGCACTAAATTGTCTAGCAATTCCTTTTTCTGCACAAAATACATCAACATTAGTGTTCTTAAATTCAGTTCCATTATCACTTCGTAAGATTTTAACTTTGCATTCCAATTGATTTTCAACTTTGATGATAAATTCTTTTAATAATTCAGCTGTTTCAGATTTATCATGCAAAAAATAAACCCAATAAAATCTAGTGAAATCGTCAATAATGACAAAACAGTAAGACTTCTTTCCGATGCTTTGCACATTTGTTGGTCCGAAAAGATCCATATGTAGCATCTGCAAGGGTTTTGAAATGGAGTTTTCTTGCTTGGACTTAAAAGACATCCTATGCTGTTTTCCCTTCAAACACGCTGGACAGAGATCAGTTGTGGAGAATTTCTTTGACGGTATTCCCACAGCATGATTTCCAGTAACCAGACGGTTCATATTTCTGAAATTTGAATGGCCCAGCCGTCTATGCCAAAGCTGACTCTCATCATTTGAAGCATGTGCAATGAGACAGGTTGTTTCGGTTTCAGCGTCAATCTGCGACATATCAAGTTTGTATACATCACGATCTCTTGGAGCTTTAACCACTACCCACTCATTGTCAATCTTGAAACCTGGTTTAAGAATATAACAGAAAGAATCATCAAAAAGAGTTGAATAAGATTTATCACAGATTTGAGATACACTTAGTAAATTAAAGTTCAACTGTGCACAGTAGTTGACTTTATCAAAACTAATGATCCCATTCGAAACAGTTCCTTCTCCTGTGATTTTACCACCCGCATCACCTCCAAATGCAACGTGTGTACCATTTTTCAGCTTGAAATCCTGAAGCAAGGCATAGTTGCATGTCATGTGCCGGCTACACCCACAATCAACGAACCATGAGTTGATAGGTCTTCTTGGGCGTACCTGCATTTTAACAATCACTTAGTTAGTTTGGTCAACCCAGGCCCACACGGTCTTGGGTTTTCCGAATCTATCTGCAATAGTAACTTGTTGATATTGAACATTTTGAAAATTTGTTTCATTTAAGAGATTTTGATGCTGAAAACTGTTGTTTCGCCCATTGGCGTGCATTGATTGCTTTCTTCTCAAAGCACTAAACCTTTCCTCTAACTTAGGATCAAGGTTATTTTCAAACTTTTGATTTCTAACCATCAAAGCTCTTGGCTTAAAACTGTTAACCTGCACATTTCTTGATGAAAAGTTAGAAACAGAATTGTTTCGATTGAAATTTCTCAAAACCGGAGAATGACTTTGATTCATATTTTGAGAACCAAATGATTTATTTCTTTTAAAATCTGAAAACGGAGTCATTTCTCTTGTTGAGTTTGATCGAAAGAAACAATCCTTTGTGTCATGGTTTCTCCTCTCACAAATTTCACAAAATTTGTTATAAAAACATTCTTCTGAAGAATGGTTTCTTTTGTCACAAAAACTGCAGTACCTGTTAAAGAAACATTCAGCAGTTGCATGATTATATCTATCACAAACCTCACAATATTTCTTGCTAATCCTAAAGAGCCGATTGTTAACTCTTGATGTTGAACCAAATCGTGATTCATTATCATGGTTGTTCGGTTTTAGATTAACATTCTTCTTTGGAGACTTTGTTTGTGATTTTGATTGCATGGAACTTTGGTTCGATTTTAAACTGTTCTGTTTGGTTACCTTTTTAGATTCAATTCTCTTATCATTGACAACGGAAGACTTAGGACCTGAACCTTTTTTCAGACCAGAGTTAGATTTGATTGGAGAATTGTTTGGTTTACCATAAGATCCGTTCAAATCAAACGTTCCTGCAGACACAAACTTGATTTTCTTACCTTTTGACACTTTCTTGACAGGTTTAACTTTGTCAGTTTTAACACTTTGAACTTTGGTGTTATCATTTGATTTTAAGACACTTTTGCCTTTTGCCTGTTTCGTTTCAGATTGATTGGTTATTACTTTCGATTTCCGCTTCTTTGCAATTGAAACTTCAGCCTTCTTCACTTCTTGCTTCTTGATCAACTGATCAGCAACTTGCGCCTTTTGTTCTTTCTTCCACTTGATGTATTCAGGATCATTGTATCCTGAAAACTCACCTTCATCCTTCACTGTATTTGGCTTCGGATTCAGTTCCAGATACTCAACAAGTTGAATCAGAACAGGCTTTGATTTGTTGCTAGCTTCATCATCAGCTTCAGTTGACACATCATCTTCTTCTTCCAAACTTTCCATCAGCACTTCAGGACCTTCAGACTCGGATTTACTTCTTTGAATTTCTTTGAATTTTCTTTCATTTTCAGGTGAATGATCAAATTCATTAAAGTTTTCCGGTAAGGTTTGTGTGATTGAATTTGGCATTGGTTCATGAGTAAAACCCAACCTGGTTTTGGTTTTGTTACCTCTTTTACTCATAAGTTGTTTAACCATGTTCTTACAACTTTTAACTTTTGTTAGTTCAACTTGCGTGACAGCATGAGCAACTTTTTCTTGTTCAAAGTTCTTTGTCATTTCTTCAAGTTGTTTTGTTACCAGTTCCAGTTCTTTTAAAGTCTTGTTCCATGATTCTTTAAGTGACAAAATCTTCTCATCAGAAATTTTATGATCAATTTTAAGTTGTTCATGAAGTTTTTCATGTTTACTTAATTTATCACCAATTTTAAATGAATGAGTTCGATAATGTTCTACTTGTTGAATGCATTGTTCAGAACACAACCTTTCTTTCACATCAACAGGTAATGGAACATAGTTAGGGGGTAAGTCATTACTAAACTTTGGTTGTTCGGTAGAAGATGAAGACTCACTGGATGTAGCCATTAGCGCAATTTCAGACTCAGATTCTTCAACAAGATCAGACTTTGCACTCCAGTCATATTCTTCAGAATCTTCACTCACATCTTCAATCATTTTTCCATCCCCTTCTTCAGACCAGTCTTCTTCGATTTCACACACCAGTGCCAAACTTGACGTAAGATCAGAAGTGAATTGTTCTGCATATGCACTCCAGTCATAACCGTCTTTTACACTCACTACCAGTGCCTTTGTTTGATCTTCTGGTTTCTTTCCTTCATCCTTCAATTCCGGCATGGGAAGACTTTGGTATGGTTTCTGAAAGTAACGTTGATTTCTTTGTTGATAGCTTGAAGACTGTTGTGAGCTTTGACCTTGACCTTGATTGCTTGAACTTGCTTGGTCGTTGAAATTCTGATTCTTAGGAGCTTTGCATTCCCTTGAAAAATGACCATACTGGTTACAATTGAAACATCTGGCCTTTGATTTGTCAAAACCAACAGTTTTGTTTGCATGAGGCTTGTAGCTTCGGTTAACATATGCATGCTTCTGCGTTCTATATGCAACCATTACCATTTGCCAGTTTAAATCCATCTCCTCAACGTCAACTGGATCCATCTCAAATAAATCTTGAAGGACAACGTCCATTTGACTTAAGTGACTTCCTTGATATGCCTGGAAACTTGCCATAAAAGCTGTGAAAGCAGTTTTTGTTTCGTCATCTTGCAACAGAATGTTCATAACATCTTTCACCTTGGCTTGAACATTTGAACTTTGACTGTCTACTTGATTCTTCAGATTCTGACTTTGAACTTGAGCTCTTGGTGGAGATTGAGGTTGAGAATAAGTTGGTGAACTTGGAAAGTATGATGAATCAGTGTAAAAACTTGCACCAACAAATAAATCATCCTCTTCTTCAAACTTCATTGCATCTTGTGCAAGAAAAGCATTCTCCACAGTATTGGCAGGATTTACCACATACTTATATTGAGTTTGTGAGCTTGATCTATCAGTATTTCTTGATCCTTCGTCAATCTCAACTTCTTCAATCTTTCCAATAAGCAGATCTAATTCCATTGGAAATTTTTCAGTATGCTTCAAAAGAGTAACAGTTTGCTTCCATGATGATGGTAAAGCACATAACAATCGATCATTCAAGTCTTGAAGTTCAGTCTTAACTCCGAGGTTTGACATCTCAGTAGTTAAGTGAACAAACCTGTTCATCATCTGGTGCACTGTTTCTCCATTAATATGCTCGAACAACTCCAATTGCCTTTTTAACTTTGATTTCTTCAAACTTCTCAATTGTTCTCCTCCTTCACATATCGACTTAAGTGCCTTGAAACATGTATAACCAGTCTGATATGCATCCAATCTCGACAGAACTTGTAGTGGCAGTCCCTTGCACATTAAAGAATAAGCTTTGCTATCATTCTTCACTTTCCTCAAATCTTCTGCTGATAGATTATCCTCTGGATAAGGTTCAGTAGAGTCTTTGGTGTAGGTACTTGCACTATCTGGAGCAGTCTGAGTTGGAATATGAGGACCTTTTTCAATGGACTTCCATAAATCATTGTCAATGGAGCATAAGTGATGTCTCAGTCTGATTGTCCAATTCTTGAAATCTGCACGATTAACAAGTCTAGGAACACGGTTATCAGAATCATCATTAGGAGCCATTTTAACAATTTTTTAAAGAAAATATTTTTGGTTTTTGTTAATTTTTGAAAAGAAATAGTTAAACTATAAAACTAAAGACAAATAGGTAAAGACAAGATAAGAAAACAAGAATTGAAACAACTAAAAATGAGTCACACGGCTAAACAGTGAAAATCCTTCTTCACCCGGCTAAACAGTAGCTTTGTTCTTCACCCGGCAGAGAAAAAATCTTTACACGGCAAAACAGTTACACGGCTCAACAGTTGTAAATCTTGAGTTCTTGACCCGGCTGAACAGTTACCCGGCTGAACAGTTGCACGGCAACAAGAAATAACTTCACACAACAGATAACTTGACCCGGCTTGAATCTTGACACGGCAAAAAGGTTTACCCGGCTGAACAGTTGTCGATCACTCGGCAATGTTGTTTACCCGGCTACACAGTCTTTGATCACCCGACAGAAATTTTCTTAATCACCCGGCGTAACAGTGTATCACCCGGCACAACAGTGTTTGATCTGGCTGAACAGTAACACTTTTCCTCGTCAAATTCTTTACCCGTCTAGCACAAAATCCTTTACACGGCTGCACAGGACCTAATTGTTCTTCAATCTAAGTCCAAAGGAATTTGTCTAAGTCAAAATTAATCACCCGGCAAGTTAATCTTCAACCAAGTTCATACTGTTCATCATTTTCTCCATGAGAATTTTCTGGGTTTTGTCAAAAACTTGTCCAATTCGTTCAAAATTCACACAGAAGCTGTGAAATGGTCCGATTATCAATCCCTAATCTCAATCAATCCAAAACATGATCAAATTTGAGCAAAATTCGATTGAACAGTAAATTTTTTCTTTCTTCTTAATTCCTCAGATCTGATGATAATCTGATGGAATTTGCACAATCGTTGTGAATTAGAAGTGATTGCGATGATAAATCACAACTAAAAACAGCAACAATTCATTCAGATCATGATATTTGAGCAATATTGATGTGTTTTGCTTGATGAATAGCGAAGAACACAGTACCAACAGCTCTGATACCAATTGATAGGTTCAATTGGATCGTTAATATCACTCACAATGATCAGAATAATTTGCACAACAAACAGTTCAATCACAAACACAATTCATACTAATAATTCTCTTTGTATATTGATGATCAAAGCAAATTTGTAGTACAAGTGCAGGAGAAATAAATCACACACAGTTAACTCTCTCTCTAACGTGTAATAGTGATCTAGCCTCTCCCCTCACACTCTCTCACTACATGCTTTAAAGCAACAAATACAAGTTTAAGGAATATAACAAATTAGACCCTAAACTATACACAAACATATAAACAAAATACAAAGTAAATCTTAATCTAGGAAATAGCCCTAACATATGTTAAGTGTTTAGCATGCAGGAAATTAAAGGAAGGATACCAAAGGCTTCATCCCCCCAAAAAGAGGATCCATCCACCTTTGGTATCCTCCAGATTGTCTTCAGGATCATGGATCCTTAACCCTAATACCTATTGTTTAGAAATTACAACCAAATCAAACAAGTTTTTAAAGTTTCACAAATAAAAAGTGGGCTCAGGCTTGTATCACACCTTCATCGCCCACTGTGGCTTCACCACCTGCCTTTACCTCCAACTCCTTACATTTGCCCTTGCCTACCACATCCTCCTTCTCTACCCCTAGCTCTTCAGCATCCTCGTCTTCACCTAGGTCCATCAGTGTTTGCTCCCATTTGGCCACATTCCAAACCGATTTGTCAAACTCATGATCTCTAGCTTTATTAGCCATCTTAATCCTAGCCTGAAGAACTGCCTTTGCAGCCAAAATCTTAGCTTAATGGGTGGCAGCTTGAACCTCTTCATGTAGCCTATTCTGAGCACCCTACAAATCCTCCCTAATACCTTCTTTTCCTTCATTAGACGAGCGATAACCTTATCTTTGGAAGTTGTGGCAGTCATGAGTTCAGAAAGAGTCTCCTTCTATTTTTGGAAATTCTTATTCTAGGATGCTTTCAGCAGTACAAGGCCCTAAATACATGTTAACAATAAGAACATTCGTCATTCTATTCTAATCACTCGCAAAGTATTTTTCCTATTTTAGGATTAAGGATACTTACATCAGTGATCGTCTTATGAAAGTGCCTCTTGGTATTTTCAAAATCATCTTCAGACTCGGGAGTCTTCTTTCTTTTGTGAGAAACACTTTTGGAGCACATAGTAACCGCTCTGGGAACAGGAGGAGTTGGGACATTCTCTTTCTCTTTTCTGGCAAAGTGAGAGTACAACATGCAATCAACATCATTAATGGTAAACATAGGTGTCTTGGGAGAAGATTTTTGAGAACCTACAACATGAGATAGTCAAATATGTATTATCATCTTAAGAATATACTATTAAACAATCTATACAACTTACTTGACATGGTGAAAGAGTAGGAGTAGGACACTTCGTCTGATGTTTCTTTGTTCTTAAAGCTTCGAACGCTTGAATCTAGGGCAAGAAAGGCTTGAGTTCTGAGATCAACAGTCAGTACTTGGCACAATTTTGAAAATTTGGTAACTACAAACAAATCATACTGATTAGAAATAAAACATACATCAGGAAATAAAGCAAGTTAAAGAATCCTATTTCCTACCATTCAAAGCCCATGTGGTAGGTAGATCCACACCACTAGGAATCGAATTTCTTCGAACATAGAAGAACTGATATCTCCAGAGAGGTTCATTTTGAGTTGTTTTTAAGATAGGAAAGACATGATGAGGTTTTGACTTCAACACAAATCGGCTAGACCCATGAGTAACCAAGTTATACAAGAACAAAAGCTTAGCCACTAAAAACGGTATATTACTTTTTGCTAATGATATCTTAAATGGTAAATAAGGTTCGTCATATCATAGGCATTGCCTGGGTATAGCTGAAACCAGTCATCGCAAAGAAATCACTCAGAAATTATGGAAATGGGTACATATAACAGATTTGGAATGGAAAGGCAGGGAAACAAATCCACTCGATGGAAACAGAATCACTTAGAACTGAAGGGTCAAAAGGATGAAACACTGTTTTCGGGGGAAATTGACTAGCAAGAACATTGATTTAAGAATCACTAAACTTACAAGTTTCTTTTATAGGATCTTTTAAAATTCCTTGAGAGTGAAGTGTTTCAGAATCAGTTGAATAGCCAGTATCAAACGAATAAGGCCCTGATTCGTTACTTATATTCGACTGACTGAAAAGAGATTGACCCGACCAACGGAGAAGGAAGAAAGAATTGTTACCTAACAGAAAGCTCTCGATGATGTTGAATGATCCGATGGATTTTTTCTTTTTGCCTTGCAGCAGAAATGAAGAGGATTTCAAAAATGTGATTGTTGAAGAAGAAGGGCGATTATCTTTAAAACCCTAAGGAAACGAAACGGTTGTATCGTGATGATTGTGCACGTCCCATCTGCAGTTAATCCTGATTTAAATAATCGAGAAAAATATGCCACTTGTTTCACTTAACCACCATATTTGGTGGAAATTGTTAGGGCTCGAATTCTGGCTATCGAGTGTTCAGTATCCTTAGTATGCTGGATCCAGTATCCTTGGCGTTTAAAGGATTTAGGATCCTTGATGCTTATTATAGTCGAATAACTAACTATTGTCTTCTACGTGTTTTATATGTTTCAAATACAGGTAACGTTCTCAAGACTCAGTCCTCCACTAAATTCGGTCAAGATGGTTGTGGAACAAGCTAAGAACGTGGTCAAGCCCATCAACGGCTTTATGCTTATTTTTAGGAAGATATTTCGATGAGTTCAAAATATAAATGAGGATATGGCTTACCTCACATGATAGGTTCGAGATGAAGCATGCTTGGATCTAGATCTGAGATTGTTTGGGGATGTTGTTTGTAATCAGTGATGCGGAATCTCACTAATCACGTATTGATGCTTGAATGTTCATGAAGATCAATGCAAGGTATGATGAAGATGATGATAATATGAATAGGTTCTTGTATTAGATCACTTGAAGGTTACAATCGATAGTGAATATAATGCAGGCAACTCTTTTACACAAATGACCTAGGTGATGGTATTTATAGTCCATATCATTCACCTTACATTTAACCTAAACGTGTGCAATTAAGCACAAACCGATTACAAAAATATTCTAAGACACATACAAATAATGAATGTCTTCAGTCGTGCTTGCTCGTGATGATGCTCGATATCTTCACTTGCTTATATTTGGAAAGTGACATCTTCAAATAGACCCAACAGTACTCCCCCTAAGATGACACTTTACAAATACGACATATTAGCTTAAATCTTCATCTGACGAGCATAGAGAGCAACTTAAATTTTTGGTATGCATTATCTTCAAGATTACCCAACAATACTCCCCCTAAGATGATGTAGTCAAACATATGTCTTTCAACAAGCAATCTGCATTCTTCTCTCCCTTTTGTGTAACATCAAAGGTTATCGAAAGAATAAGCAGATAGTAGATTCCGGTGAATCTATATATCAAGAACGGGATCTTCCTCAATGGTTGAAGTAGAATGCGAAGACTTATTTGACTTAGAATTTTCCCCCTTAACTTTTGCTTTAGAGGTTAACGGGATCTGTGTATGAGATATTAAGAGGGGGATTCTTAACACTCAGCAATCTGACTTGGAGATCTTTGGACTTGAATCAGGCTTGAACGTGAACATCTTCTTCAATTGAAACTGTTCCTACAACTGAAACTGTTCCTGCAACTCAAAGAAAAACATTAAAACTCAGGCAATAATGTGCATTTATCATCAATGTAAAGATTAAGTTCTGAATCGGATGAGATATTGCTTAATGAACAACTCCTACATTAATAACACATGTTAAATTGCCAGAAAAAAAAAGAAAAATATAAAATGACAATCTTTTTGTTCTTTTTGAATTTTTCAATGTTTTTGATATTTTTTAATACTCTCTTTACATACATGAATCTTTAACTGCAATGAGATCATACCAGACTAATGTCTTCACACAAAATAAAAGAAAGTTTTGAATAGACATAGACAATTTCTCAAAGTGGATGACGGGCATTTAACTTCAAACAAACTTACTTTTTCAAACACTTGGTGATTTTTATCATGTTTTGGTTCGATTAAGTATGACAAGTATGCGACCCACATTCAGAAACACTGTAAGCTCTACCCTCATCAAAACATACAAGTACGCACTTTAACAATTTTAATACCTCGTCATTTACAATATAATCAATGTGGAATGGGTTTTTCTATCTTATTGGATTTGGCCCACTTTGGGACTCGTTTGGAATTCCTTTTTAGAATTATTTTTTGCCTGCGTTTCCTTTGAGAATCTTCTGAAATTCTATTTTGGAATTTATTTGGTTATGGTCCACTTTGGGACTCTTTTCTGTTCCACATTAGGAATCTTTTGCTGCACCTTGAAGCTCAAAAGAGACTTCATGTGACAATTCAGGTCTGTGGTCACCACAACAAAGAAGCTCACAAATGCGGTTCATCCCACTAGTTATATTGCATCATTATCTGGTGTCTATAAGTGACATTACAAGCAGTATATCAGAAAAGCGAATACTATACAAATGTTATAAGATTGATCTTAACACAACTTGCATAAAAGTATTTAGTTTATCACCATAGAGTCCACTTTTCAGATTTACAGTTTTAGGTCAGTCTTTATTGTGCATTTTGAAATCATATGTAAAAGACAATGACCAAGTGTACTATCATTTCTCATGTACGTACAAGTAGATTCAATATATTTTTGGATTTTTCTGATTTTATCATGTTTTTTTTAATTATAATTTCTCCCCTAAAGTTTTAAGTTTCTTCGAAAATTAAAAGTTTAATGAAAAGAAAATGACAGTTGTGTTATCAATGCATGAAGAGTGCATGTAATATACTAAATCTAAACAAACGAAATGAAACATCGGTTGTTTCTTGCACTACCAACATTGTTTGATTTTTGGTTCAAAAACGTTTTAAAAGTTCCTTCAATGATTCCTTTTTGTTTCCAACTCCAATTGTCGTCAGCTGCATCGAAAACATCATGTACAAGATTCGGTATCTTGTCATGATAAGGGATCAGTCACGGTCTTCTTTTCTTTATTTGACGGGCCTCCATAACTGTCTCTACCACGCTAACAAATCAATTAGAGGGTGAAATCCAAGCCATTACAGTCTTGGATTGTCCAGAATCATCAATATAGGTAATTTCTTGATAAATTGCATCTTCTGGTAGACCATCGGTTGATGAAGCATGTTGCTCATCTTGATTCTTAACAGGTTTTTTCCTCCACAACTTTTTTGTGTAGGACCAAAGGAATGCTTTGGTTTAGACACATGTCTAGAATTATTCATGGAAGATCAGTCATAGTCATTTCTAAACCTATTTTTCAAAAATTAGTTTTGTTGACTATTTTGCTTATGCAAAAATGGATTTGTTTGATTTTGTTTTCTTACAAATCTTGGTTTCCATGAATCACTTGAATGATTACCATTAAAGAATTTAAAATAAAAAACATACCTGGCAGAATTTGCAGATGATGATTTTCTTTGGACATACCTTCTTGGCTTCATCCTTAAGCTTTTATTGTAGAAGTAATCTGGAGTGTTGTGATTAATCATGTCACAAATAGAGCAATACTTGTTGTAGTAACATTCTATTTTGTCATGGTTGTACATCTGACAGTTGGTGCAGTACTTGTTGTAGCAGCATTCTGATGTCATATGATTGTACATCTCACGTATCTCGTAGTACCTTGGATGAGCTTTGAAGGGAGACTTCTTTCTTTTCATTTGAGAAGCCTTTGCAGTTGAAGTTCTTTGTTTCTGAGAAGCTTTGCCATTTGAGTCTTGTTGTTTTTGAGGAGCTCTGACCTCTGAATCTTGTTGAAGCTTGATTGAAGAAGCTGGAGTCTTGAACATGTTGGCTTTTGAACCATTAGGAAAGACACCTTGACTGTAGATACAATCTGAAATATGATGAGTTTCAGAGTCACAAATTAAACAGTAGATGTCACTGTTTGAATCACTCGGGGATTCAGAATCTTGAGACTTTGGAGTAGAAGGAGGCTGTGGTGTAGAATCTGATGAAGCGACCTTTGTCTTGTTCTTCTTGGCTTTGCTCTTCTCTCTTCTAACCTTCTTCTTCTTCTTCTTCTTCTTTGACTGAACCTCTTGTGTCTTTTCTTCTTGAGAAGATAGCGATCCAACATTTCCGGCTGGCACTAATCTCTCATTTTCTTGTTCGGAAGACTTTGCTTGTTCAACTTCTTCTGTGATGTTCACAAGATCATATTGTGATCGGTTCAGTTTGTCAGTCAGCTCCATGAGTTGTACATTCAGATTATGCTTTTCGGTAAGCATTGAATCAACATTCCATGTAAGAGATTTGAATCTGTCTTCACACAGTTTGTGATCCTCTTGAAGACTTGTGAATTTCTCTTGTTCTTCTTGAAGTTTGGTTTTCAGACTGTTGTTTTCTGAATTAACCAACTCAGATAGTTTCTTCAACGTTGTAATCTCTTCTTGCAAATCTTTGATCACACTGGATGAGTGTGCATTTGATTTTTCAGCTTCATTCTTAACATTTGTAACTTCTCCTTCACTTTTCTTGAGTGACTCTTCGAGAGATGTGATTCTATGATCAGATATTTTGTGTTGTTCTTTTAGATTCTTGTTCTTGGTTTCTTCCTTTTTGAGTTTATCCCAAATCCTTAAACAGTATCTACTATAGTGTTCATTGTTGGAAGCATTCTGTTGTGCAGAGCTTTTCTTTTACTTTGATTGGCATTTCAACATATGAACTCGGAACATCTTTCTCGGTTTCTTTTTCAGACATCAATTTCTACATTTCTGATTTTAATTGAGTAGCTGTCTCATCTTGCTTTGCAATGGTTTCTGACAAGTTGCTAATTTCGATGTCTTTCTAGTTAAGCTCCATTTTGGAAACAAAATCATTCTCTTCACTCCAATCATACTCTTCTTCATCTTCATTATCATCAGATTTTGATTGAGATACGAGAACATGTTCATGAAAGTCTCTTCTCTTTTGATCACATGCTTTGGCTACTTGAAGATATGTTGTTTCAAACATGTGATTGAATTCTGTAATAAATTCATTGATATCTTCTCTTTTATTTTCTTCTTGGATCACAGGTAGCATGAACGATGACATTTTTCTTGATTTTTCAAAGTCATTTTGATGATTGTTCTAGGAAATCATATTGGCTAGAAATGACAATGTTTTTTTCCTATTACTGTTTGGATGGGTCAATCATTGTCGGGAAGTGTCAAACACTGTTTGGATAGGTCAAGCACTGTTTAGACGGGTCAAGCATTGTTTGGATGGTTCAAGCACTGTTTGGAAGTGTCAAACACTTTTTGGACGGGTCAAGCACTGTTTGGACGGGTCAAGTACTGTTTGGACGGGTCAAGCACTGTTTGGTCGTGTCAGACACTATTGAGATGTGCCAACACATTTGAGACATGTCAAATTAGTCGTTTCAGCACTTAGGAAAATTTCCTTCAATCAGACACTCAAATCTTGCTTTTCTATTCAGACTATGATTAGTTTCTAGGCAAATATCAATCAAACCTTCAAATCTTCATATCAGATTGACTTTTCAAAGTCAAAATTGTGATGAACACAAGATCAATTCTTCAATTTTTGTTGTTTTTGGTAAATTCAACACTTGTATTAGCTGAGGAATGATTTTTTTCAACACTCCTTCAAAGCTTTTCTACCTTGAATCAGGCTAAAATTCTCTTGAATCTGGATTTTTTATGCTAAACACAACTAGTGGGTTTTGGCAAAAATGACAAAATATGGATTGAAGTCAACAAATCTAAATGATTTGATCATGAACGAGGCGTAAGATTATGATTTCTAACATATCTTAATCATCAATTTCTCAAAATCATCAACAAATTCCAGATCTCCAATTTGAGCAGTGAAGAACACGAACATGAACAAAATCTTAAATAACTCAGTCAAATCTTCACCAATTGATCTCAAACTTTGCAGGTCTTTACACAAATATGAATCAAAGCTAATGGTAGCTAAAATTCCATCAATAACAACAACAATCAGAGATCACCCGAAAGCTATGATACCAATTGATAGGTTCGAGATGAACCGAGCTTGGATCTAGATCTGAGATTGTTTGGGAATGTTGTTTGTAATCAGTGATACGAAATCTCACTAATCACGTATTGATGCTTGAATGTTCATGAAGATCAATGCAAGGTATGGTGAAGATGATGATAATATGAATAGGTTCTTGTATTAGATCACTTGAAGGTTACAAAGGATAGTGAATAGAATGCAGACAACTCTATTACACAAATGACCTATGTGATGGTATTTATAGTCTATACCATTCACCTTACATTTAACCTAAATGTGTGCAATTAAGCACAAGCCGATTACACAAATATTCTAAGACAAATACAAATAATGAACGTCTTCACCCGTGCTTGCTCGTGATGATGCTCGATATCTTCACTCGCTAATATTTGGAATGTGGCATCTTCAAATAGACCCAACATCATAACACACGTGATTTTTACACACTTCTTCTTCTTCTTCTTCTCTCGACTGGTTACTTCTGCTCACACACAAATATTGTAATAGCGGCCATAGTTCTCGACTTATAATCCATTTTTATCATTAATATAGTGGTGATAGACGATTATCATCACCCGAGGTTTTTATTCCGGCGATCCTTTAAAAGATCAAGGGCTTTTCCTTGTACAAATCCTTGTGTTCTTCTTACTATTTTACGGTTTGTTCCCATTATTATTAAAACACACAACCTCACTTAACTAATTTGGTTTATCAATTTTTGACCTAAACATTATAACTGAGATATCATTTGGACCCTTTTCATTAATAGCTTATTCTGTGTGATTATGTGGTTGCATTCAGTCAATGTTTGATTATGTGTTGCTATCTTGTATGTACATGTTTGCATTTATAAGTTTTGACATAACGATATGAATTGAATTTTTATCATTTAATCTATATGTACTTCAAACCTTTGTTTGCTCACCAACTAATCATTTAGCTTTTCATATGATTTCAGAAAAAGCAAAATAGGAGACTTTGGTTGCCTAACAAATAGTGACTTGGACCTAGTCAATTTAAAAATTGACGTAGACTATTTATTATTTTGTTGGATTATTTGCTTTGGTTTTATTTGGATAATTTTAAATTGGATTTAAATAATATTGAAACTATTTGAGTACCATGAGCTATGAACAAGCACTCACATTCGTCCGTGTCGAGGTTTCCGCCATTGGTCGGGATGTGGCGCTATGGCCCTACAAGTTATCTCGAAGTGCATTATTTTGGCTAGAGTAAATTACATTTTTTGGCCTTTATAATAAGCTAAATTACGGATCGTAGCCTTTATTTTAAATTTTTGCACTGGTTGGCCTTTATATAAATTTTCCTCACGGTTTTAGGCCTTTAAGTTAACAAAAGTTAAGTTTTTTGCCGTTAAATCAAGGGTATTTTAGTCATTTTATTATAAAGGACAAAACGAGTTTTAACATGGGCCATTTCTGTCAATATTCAAACTCTCTTTAATTGCTTTCAGTTAAAATGCAAAACATATAAAATTGAGGGCTTGAAATGTAAATAAAAAAAAACGCATCTTCTTCCTATCCTTCATCTTCCTCCATAACCACCACTATCACTACCACCACCACTACTACCACCACATTTGTCATTATATTTCCATCTCTATTACTCATTTAATCTCCTTCAAAATCAACCTCCTCTCCACTCGTTCCCCATACTCACCACACCATACCCAAAACCATGGAACCACCACCACCATCTCTCGACGATCTCTCCGACGACCTCCAAAGCATCAGCTTCAATTCCACCACAACCACCACCACCGACATCAACCGCAGCACAAGTTCCAATTCCGACACCAACTGGACAATCTCCAAACCACAAACCCCTTCCTACGACCCTCTATGGACCGCCATTCATCTCTCTGGCAACAACCTCTCCTTCACCAACATCCAATTCCTCCACCGCCTTGGCTCCGGCGACATCGGATCTGTATACCTCGCCACACTCAATATAAATTGAATTGAATTGAACAACAAGCCATTGTTGAATATAAATTGATTGTTTTCTATTTAATTTCCTTAACTCACGCAAGCAATATTGACAGTGACAACGGCGGCGCCGGTGGTGGCGGTGGCATTGGATCTGGATCTGGGTTTGGTTCTCTTCTTTCTCTTTGAGCTTGGTATTGTTTTTGCTGCAATTGATTTTGCTGCAATTGTTTTTGGAATTGTTTTTGCTGCAATTGATTGTTTTTCATTGGATCTGGATCTAGGTTTTTATTTTATTTACATTTTCAGCCCCTCAAGTTTGTATGTTTATCATTTTCTATTTTAATCAATTAAAAAGAGTTTTAATATTGACAGAAATGGCCCATGTTAAAACTCTTTTTGTCCTTTATAATAAAATGACCAAAATACCCTTGATTTAACGCCAAAACTTAACTTTCGTTAACTTAAAGGCCCAAAACCGTGAGAAAAATTTATATAAAGGCCAACCAGTGCAAAAATTTAAAATAAAGGCCACGATCCGTAATTTGGTTTATTATAAAGGACAAAAAATATAATTTACTCTTTTGGCTATCTATAAGGGTGAACATTACGATATATGTACCCCACAGTGTAACAACACTCTCATCAAAAAACGGGTAAAAGATATTCTCCATGTTGGTGGTCTTGATCAAATCGGTAGACAAGGGAATCTTATTTGGGGGAAATGAATATACAGGTGTCTTCGCTAAACGCAATGTCAGGTGAAGATCAGTCTGGATATCATGATCTTTTACTAATTTGTTTAGTTTTGAATGTTTCAAAACCGAAAAACACTAAAGCATATTAGATTTGTCATTCTTAATTAATTAACACAAACACTTTGATATGATATATATGAAACAAAAGAAAAGTTGATTTTTTCTAGGGTTAAGGTTTATATACCTTCGTAATTAGGCATACTGTAAATCTTGGATTGGTGTTGCAGAATTGTCTTTTTGTTGATAGAGATCTTTTGATTTCTACACTCAATTGAAATCTTGATGCACACGTTCGTAGAAAATAAGAACAGACTTTGGGTTATCGTCTCCTTTTTTTATCATTGTGCTACCATGCATTCATATTAAAAGTTTTTTACATAGAAATAGAAGGTAAACGGGCAACAAGCTGCGCCGCTAATCCTTTCTAGATAGCAAAACCAAGTCATTTAAACGCTACATTCGTAAACCTCGGGGTCATAACAAAGCTATGCATAACCCGTTGGACTCGATTTAGTACCTCCACGATCTCAGGTGCAAGAAAACCAAAGGTATCAAATGCAAATGGAACGAATACATGTTAGTTATCACTGCATGCTTTCTCGTCTCCTTTGGTTGTGGAAGTAACAGGTTGGATTTTGAAATATGATGAAGTTGAAGTGCTATGTTGGACGCAAAGGGGAGGGGTATTTATATAGGTTTTGATTTGTTAAAATGATGTAATGAATGGTATGTATTGTTGTCTTTGATAAGTAATCGTTACAATCTGTATATATTTCTATTTATCAATACAAATAGATTTAGAGGACTTATGAGGTGTGGTACTTTATGAATCGATAGGCCTATGGGCAAGGATATAAAAGGAAAAGTCAAAGGAAGATGACACGTGAAAGACAAAAAGTAATAAAATGCATACACTTTAGAATGTAATGGACCATGTGAAAAACTAGTATAAATAAAATGTACCGGACCATATACAATACCTTCTTACACCTTCAAAAATACATGGTTATTAAAATCTCTTTTTCATACTCCTCTTGTTTCATGTCTTTTCCTTTATGATAATTGCACTAACATTTAATCGGTATTTGTTCTAACACCTTTCGTCATTGTACAATGGAATGATATGATTTTTGTTTTGATGTAGTTAAAATAATATCACGTACAACTTTCAATAAGTAATTATATACATATATAATTATAGGGGTGAGATCCATTGAAAACAACATTATATTTAAAAACACTAAAAACCAAAGAGTTTTATCGTTAGCATTATCATAATTAAATAAAAAATTAATAAGAGATCATTAGTCATTAAGGGTAGAAAAGGAATGTAATATCTTTTAATTTTGAAAGCAAAATTAAATTCCTACTTTCACTCTCTTCTTTTCTCTCTCCTAATTTACGGTTTTTTTTAATTGTCCAACAATTTCATTTTTGTCATTTTCAACTTCATCATTATTTTAAAGAAGAAACTAATAATAAAAAAAATATAGAAGATGAGTTATAAAACTTGAAACTTAAATCGTTTGATTACGTATACATAACTGATGTAGTACGTATACTTTATACTTAACCTATGTTGTATGCATACGTAACTGCAATGTTACGTATACGTATAGGTAGAATTACGTATACGTATTTGTAGTGTTTCTCATAGTGATAGTGTTCATCATGTACAAAACTAAATGCTTTGATAATTAGTGGCTTTTCACTTGCATTTGCTTCCATTGTAACCTGATTTCATGATATTAATAAATATATATATATTTCTTTTATTTTACATATGTACACAACCAAAAGTTTTTTTAAATAGTTAGACATTTGTGTAAGTGTAATGAAAAATTTTGATGTACGAAACTCAAGTTACGTACATATATATGGTTAAGAACGAAGTTATATTTATTTCATCCAATATGATATGTAAATATATCCAATGATGAGGTCGATGCATGCTTGAATTGGAGGTTAACAATATGCAAAAAAGAAAAGACGTAGGATTATAAATATGTACATAATGTGCATATGTATAGCGTTGCAGATACATATATCCATATGTATTTCAGTTTCATCCATATTTGTTTATACTAACTTAAATAAGGAGTTCATATTAAAGCATAGAAAACTAATATTTCGGTTATAATATTACATACAAAGATTCATGATATTAGGTTACAACCAATGATGTAACATGTGTCAAATATACGTAATAGTAGTGTTATACATATACGTTACGTTGTTCTTACGTATACGTAAAACTGTTGTTACGTATACGTAGGAGCAGTTTTACTTATACATAAGAGCAATGTTGGTCTTGTTCTTTGTGTTTGTCGCGTTCGAAACCGTAATTTTTTTTCGTAATCATCATCATCATCATCGTCATTTTTAACTTCATCATGTCATCATCATTTTTAACTTCATCGTCATTTCAACAATATTAAGGATTGCTTACGTATACGTGACATCAATGCTACGTATACGTGACAACATTAATTGACTTGTTCATAATGTTATACTCCTTTCGATCAAGCATTCAAACAATCTTATACTCCTTTCAAGCAATTTAAGTCTTTAACCTCATTTACTATAACCACTCATGTGATTTGATGAAAATAACAACTTTGAAGAACACTTATGTCAACTGCTATATCTACTAGTAGTTCCTAACAGCTCTTTGGTAAAATTCTCATAACCTCATCCATGTATTGAATATCTTAAGAAAACAAACTCATATTCTTAATTCAAAAGCAAACGTATGCCATTGTTTTCATCGCCACCTTCAAATGCATTGGATCCCTCATAGTATTCGTCTTTGATTACTTTACTAACCACTGTGTTTATCTCCGTCGAGTGATAGAGGATTCGAAAAACAAACCCGATAGTATCGGCGATGATTATGTTGTTCATCGGAAAGGGTGGTGGGTGTGTGTTAAGAATTCAGTTTGGCGATGGTTGTGATTAGAAAGGATTCTAATGCATGGTGGCGTTCGGATGGGTCGAGTGGTAGTATTCACCGGCAAGAAGGAAAAGAACTCCGATGGTTGTCACTATGATGTTGCTTAAAAAACTTTATGACTGTTTACTAGTTTTAAAAAAGAACCTACACATGATTTCCTATATTTCAGGAATTAGTTTTCAAAATATGTTATTCCTATTATACCCTTTTTAATTTATAAAAATAAAATTAATAGATATATAGGTTCATTTGGTTTTTAGTGTTTTCAATTATAAATCATGTTTTCATTTGAACCTAACTCTATAATTATATATAGTTATATATAAAAGATTACATCGATCGATTTATCGATCTCACAGGACCTAAATCAACACAGCTCCGTTCAAACAAAAAAATAATTACAGCTTGAAGACTACAACGTGGATAATATGACATGTATATTATAATTATAACTATAAATAATAAACCAAAATAATATCATATATTAATAACTCAGATTCATCACGTGGATCTTTAATTCTTTTTAGCAGAAGCTGCTGCAGCCGATGCCTTGTTGTCCGTTTGTGCAGTTCCATTTGCCTGCACGTTATTTCATTTCATAACATTTTTTTAATCTAGATGATCATATATATTCCTAAAAGGGAAGATCGGTGCTTTGCACCGGCCTCTCCCGTCGCACCACGTCGCGTTTTAACTTTTTCCTACTTTAACGTATTAACGGTTTTAATCTCTGATTTTTAATGCATTGACGGTTTTAGTCCCCGACTTTTACTAATTGTCATTTGAGCTCCGGATGAGTTTTTGACTTTGATCTCTTACTCCACTTTGACGCATAGTACTACTTTTACTAATTGTCATTTTAGCCCCTGATAAGTTTTCAACTTTGCTCTCTTACTCTACTTTGACATGTAGTACGACTTTAATATTGTTATTGTATTGACCTCTAACTTTTGATATTTCATCGTTTTTTAACATGTGACACATTACGTTTTTGTGTCGTGACGTACGGGGCATGAGACTTTTTTTGTCAACACATATGACGAAGTCAAATACGCAAGACCCGACAGCGTGACCTGACCGCTGCAACACACGGCCTGGTCTTAAATCTAGTTATAGTTAAAAATGAAGTGATATATATCCAACTCAAGTATACGCTTATATTTTTTTTAAAAGAAAAAACAGCTTATCGCGAAAGTATCTATATGATTCGTGTGGCTCGTTTTAACCCAAACCATTTTGACCCATTACTCAATTTGTTAACTGTGTTATTAAATATGATAAATGAGTCATACCGGAGGGGGTCTTTGGATAGATTGTGACATGACTATTTGTAGAATATCAAAAGCCCTTGTTTGAGCATAGGCTATAACTCTTTGGAGGTAAAGAGATGCAGAATCCCCAGCCCGGGTTTTGAATTCGGATAAAGTACGATCAATCTCAGGTTCATGCTTTGAGATGTATGGTTTCAAAAAGGTCTCGTAAATATATTTTGTGCCCTGAAATAATCCAGCCAAAATATTGTGAAAAGAAAAAAAGAATATAGTTTAGTTGAGAAACTAATGTTTTAAGAACCAGACCCAGCCAGGCCGACACGCTTAACTGGTCGGTCTGGTCTGGAACACTGGTGGGAACATGGGTGTTTTCAGGTTCTCTGAATCAACTGGTTTATTAATTTGTGTTATGGTCATAATTAGCTTGTAACCTAATCCAAGGAACTGAAGGTTCCTCTTTTTACTGATCAATCAGTCTGGTCCGGTTTCAAAACACTATTATGAGAAAGAGAAACACTCACCTGTGTTTTAGGGTACCACAAGTATACGCAAATTGCTAGTTTTGTTTCACTATACATTGGGAGCCTTCAAAAGACAAAAAAATGCGAAGTTATGAGTAGATTATGGATAATGAGTAACTGCATACATAAAAGGAAGTAAACTTGACTTGATTTTAGTTTTGTTTTAAAGATTTTTATGACAAATCTCAGACCAAAGTTTGATTTTAACGCTTTTGGTTAGCATTTATATGTCCTTACCATGAAATCAAAGCATCACCGAACGGATCCCAAACGGTCATTGCAGCAATTATTATCCTGTAAATATTACAATAAGCTTGTAAATGACTTGTCTATTGAAATAGGAGACATGTATGAAAACCATACCAGTATTGACACCAAAAGCGAAGTTGTTCCACATCTGGTTTATTTTTCTCTATAGATTTGAAGCATTCATAAGCCGGATATGCATATGCAAGCAAAAGTCTGTACACATTAGGTAACATAGGTCATATATGTAGTTAAAGCCCTTAAGTGTTATTTAGTGATAATCAAGTTTTATACAAGATTTATGATAAAATGAGTACGATTTTGCTACATATATATACTTTCATGCCTATTCTTTACTAAATGTAGTTGAAGACCCATTTTGAGTCATTCTTGTAAATATTTAATTATTTACTATTAAGTAATCTTAACACAAGTAAAAACGGATGTTGTAAAAGGTACATCAAATATATTTATCGAGGCACTATTCATTTATATCTCTAAGATATTCTATATACATATATAGAGAGAAATGGTGTCTCAATAATCATATTTTACGCGTATCTTTAATCATAGCCATCAAAAAAGCGTCGAAAAAGGAAAACAAAATGAATATACAACGAAACCATACATAAGTAAACGGTTGAGCGTGTATCCTAGCATCTTGCCCTGTCACGAATGATTCAATGATTAGTTCATAAAACACAATAATAACTTTCTAAATCTCTAATTCATAGAACATATATATGTAATTATGTATATATATACACTTACAAACACTAGTACACAATTGAGACGTGAAACATAAAACGAAGAACATACAGATAAATATAGAATTTAAAAAGGAGATAGTAATTCGCAAAATGAGACGTGAAATCACCTAAATCATGGTTTTTTCAGACGCGCTTAAACTTTTAACCATCGTTTGGCTATCACTATATAATATATTTATTTACATTCTCAATTCGATTACGGTTCTGGTAAAAAATTATATATATATAACTCTCAACAATCATACGTTAAACTTCAATAGCAAATGCACCTATTATGTGCATACAATATATCCTCCAAAACTTATAATACATAATGAATAAGGTTAAATAATTTACCGATGAAGTAATGTGAAATAAATATGTGAATGAGGAAGAAGGCGGTGAAACGCCGCCGTGAAGCAACGGCAAATTAACCGCTGCGACGGTGACGGAGGAGAGAGAGAAGTTATCCGAGTCGTTAGGGAAAATAATTCTCTCTCTTTATTACTTAATGTTTTTTTTATTTTTCACATCAAATAAGTATTTATAGGACTCCAAAATAGCTTTAGTTAATCAAATAACCACATATTATCCTCCATCCAAATTGCAAGCGTTTCCATAAACATGGACGGTTGTAAATTCTCATCTTTCACATGTAAGGGTCAAACAGTCCAAACACATAAACATGAGTAGAATTTCTATTATAATAAAAGAGTATTTTGGTCGTCATATGGTGTTTTCTTAATCATTTTTTTTTGTTAAAATCTCGTCTAAAAGAAAATTACACATTGCCACACGCACGGATTATGAAATGGATATCCATGTCCCATTTTCCTTTGAGTAAATTACATTTTGGTCCTTTATACTAAGTCAAATTACGATTCCTAATATTTATTTAAATTTTTTGCACTAGTTGACTTTTATAAAGAATTTTGTAATGCTTTTTGGGCTTTTGGCTAACGGCCGTCCAATTCCTCCGTTAAATCCCTTCTTGTGCAATGCACACGAGGGCATTACGGTCATTTTACCATTAAAGGACTATTATTGTAAAATTATTATTATTATTATTATTATTCCACAATTTATTCCAACCACCAGTCCACCACCATCACACCACCACAAACACCCTCATTAGCACCACTATAAAGGTTAATACCACCACCACCACCACCACCCTTCCCTATTTAACATCATCATCAATCACCACCATCTCCGGTGACCACCAACCATCGTCATCTCCGATCATCATCATCATCATCATCTCCGGCGACCAAAGAAGAAGCAGATAACTTGGTGTTGTAGGTATTTATAGATTTCCCCAAAAATCTCAGCAGATAAACCATCGAAAGAACTGACGATTGAACTCATGTTATGTTATATTAGTTTAAGTGGACGAATTTGTGTGAAGATTGATATGGGTAAAGGGTTTACAAAGTGGGAAGAACAAGTTAAATGATCCTTGCAGGTTCCAATGGTTTACAAAAACTTGTTCGGGAGTCGGAACGGAGTGGTTGAACAATACCGGAAACGAAATGTGTCAACCCGTAATTTCAGGTGAACACCGTTAACATCCTCTCGTTAAACTTCGTTAAGTTCTTTAGAAGTTTGGGGGTTGTTTTGTAATTTATTAAACTATTTTCTAAACTTTAAAACCAAATTAAATAACCTCTAAATGTTAAAGGGCCAAAAGTGTAACTTTTAGATAACCACCCGCCCCAACATCTTCGTTTTTTTTTCTTCTTCGGTCGACGGCAGTAGACACAACACACACAACATCGACAATCATCTTTCCATCTCTAATCATCTTCATCATCTTTTCCGAACCTTTGTGCAGCAGCATGTTGTATCATCATCGCGAATCATCGTCATCTTCATTATCCGACAACCGCGAAGAGCAGCAGACGTAGCCCCCATCTAATCTGATCATCTTGTTCGTTTCCGTCGGCAACAATCCTCGAACCCGACGTCACTGCGTTTTCAGTTCCGACTCTAGTACCGATCATCTTTTCCGTTAGTTTCCGGTGAGTTTCGGCGACCCGTAATCGTGTTTACGTATAAATACTAAACTGTAGGTGTGGTATAATTATGTGCATGTGTTCGTCATATGTAACTGTACGATTTTCATATGTATGTTTATAAGTTACAGCAACAGTTGTAGTTGAAACATTAAGATGTGTGTGTGTGCGTGTGATCTATTATATGTATGGGTGTGTGCGTATGAATTATTGTATATATATATATATATATGTATGTACGACATGTGAAATGGTATGTGATGATTTGTAGGTTTGCGTAATTGTATGTATGTATGTGCTGCGGTTGTACTATTCATGTATGTAGGTAGAGATATTGTAATGATATGTATGGATCGATGTGTAAGCATGTGAAAAATGTATGTATATGAAGAGCGGGCATATGGTGTTTAAAACAAGTAGCCAACATTATGGAGGTATATATTTAGATGTAGCAATTGTATGCATCGACTAGTTGTATTTTCATGAAGGTATACATGTGCGAAAGCAGAAACAGTTTGCATGATACGTATACATATGTAGGTAATAGTGACATAATAAATATGTTAAAAATTGTGCAATGTGTATGCATATGTTCTTGTATCTATGTCTATGTATATGTAAGGTATGTAAATAGATAGTAAAGGGTGCGAATGTATGTTCTTTTACGTATATGTAACAGCCATGGATACATATATATGTAAGGGTGATGTTGTGATGTGTGTAAGCGTGTAGTTAAATGACGATTGAAAAGTAAAAAAAAAATGTGAAAGTATATGCAATTGATGAAGTTGTTGATTTATGCGATGATGATGTGTGTTAGGTTTGAATTAATGCTAAGATGCATGAATCCCGTTGTCTAGAAATTAGATAAACGCGAGTATTAAATTATAATATGTAGCATACGTGTACTCTTGTATGGTGTGTTATTCTTATTATAAGTATCCAAACCGAACACGTGAAACTGTAGCGGATCTTAAATGTGTATTAATTTTATGAATAAATATATATTATTGTAGTTAATAAATGGTGGGTAAATCATTTAAGCAGGTCGTAGGGCGAGTTAAGTTCTATGTTGCATTTTTGCTGTATATTGCTGTGCGCTTCAAAGGTGAGTTCACTAAACCGCACTTTTACTATTTTACCCTTCTATGGGTTGAACACGGACGATTACTTTTACGGATTTACAGATTTTGTATGTCGCATGTCTGGATTAGAGCAACTTTTATTTTGTTAATGAAAGACCTCATGGATACCTAGTTAACCGTTAGTATTTATGAAATAGCGGGGAAATTTTGAGTAGTAATACTGGGTTTGACAAACCCCACCCGGGCTAGTCGCGCTAGCACGACAGAAGGACCTGTCGAACGGGTGTTGAATGACCTAACATACATACAGTACATCCTGATGGGATGTACGAACAGGCAAAATGCACTTAATGTGTACATACGTCAGCTTCGGTCAGATACATACGCCTCTAAGGACATGTGCTGTAGACTAGCTACCTACAATGACATATATACTTAATTTATATTTCTGCTTGCAACTGAACTACTTGATTTCATACTTACTTTGTGAACTCACCAACCGTCGTGTTGACACTTGTTAGCCTTTCACTTTTACAGGTCATTGAGGTTCAACACACTTAGGACATGGCATGGAGTCACTACTTTGCATTTAAACACTTTCTTGCATTTAAAAACTATGTTTGGTTTTAACAAATATTTAAACTATGTTTCTTATGTTGGGCGCGTGTTTGCGCATTTAGTTCCATTTAGTAATTTTGACATTACAATTCGATTACGCTTCCGCAAACTTTTAAACGTTAACTCTGTATTCTCATTTAATGAGACACGTATATTTTAAATTCATATAGTGTCGTTTGGTGTAACTAATGACTGAGATCCTGGTTTGTCACATACTTAACGGTAAAACTCCGTTAGTGGATTTTGGGGGTGTGACACGAAACACATACCTTTAGTCGATATAATGGATGTACGGTGAAATCCTAGGAAGACAAACATGATCAGGATTTGTTGAGTTGGAATCGATGCTGGATTTGATGTGTTTGAGATATTGTATATCTTTCAAATGTGTAACAGAGTAGGTATGAAAACACAGGTTTGTTAAAATGATGATGAAAATGGTGATGAAATTACTCTAACACTATGATGATGGCACTACTTGCAAGCTTACTCCTAGTACCTGTGGCAGTTTTACTATAGCACCAGCCCCGGAACTTCAGATGATGATGATCATGGTGGCCAAATCCAGCAATCATGATATAAACATTTGTGTTTCGATGCAATAAATATTTGACATTTCAAGATAATTCATAACACTTTTGCTTAAATGATGAACTTTTTAAAGAGTTTAGATTCAAAAATCATGATCTGTTACTGAGAATTCGTTGGTGGGATCTATGGCAGCGTATGAAACAGAGGATAAGTTAGAAGTGATGAAGAAATGAGTAATTAATTGATTTATTGATGATAATTTGGGTGGGTTTAGATGATTGGTAATGATGGTGGTGTGGTTGTTGTGGAGGGAGGGTGGTGATTTGTGAAGGGATTGTTGTTGATTTGGTGTGATAGTATTTAGGGGTGATGATGAAGATGATGGTGGTGTGGTAGTTGTTAATTGTATGCTTGGCAAATAATATAATAATAATTATAATAATATTATAAGATTGGTCCTTTAAGTATAAAATGACTAAAATACCGTCATGTGCATTGCACATGAGGGGATTTAACTGAAAAACTTAACGACAGATAGATTAATGGCTCAAAAGTGTTACAAAATTCTTTTTAAAGGCAACCAGTGCAAAGAAAAATTAAATAAATGCCAGGAATTGTAATTTGGCTTTATTAAGGCCCAAACATGTAATTTACTCTTTTCGCTTTTAACTTTAACTATTTTGAAGTTAAAATTATATATTTTAACTTTATATAAAAGTCACAAGATGTAACACCCCGATTTTTATGGTAGAACATTTTTACGTGCTTATGCTTATATGGATGTGCATTTAAGTGATTATGATTAAAATGATGTATGACGCTTATGATATATGCTATGTTTATGATAAATGTGATGATTATAAATGTACGAGAATGTAAAATTTAATGACTAATTACTTGGTAATTACAAAATGGAAGGTTTAAGAAAGAGGTTATGGTGTAATTATGGGCCATTAAGGGTAAAAGAATGAATTAGGCCCAAAATGGTAAGTGATTAGTTAAAAGACTTTCCTAAAATAGCATAATTGCCTAATTAAGGCCCAAAGCCCACCTAAAACCCTACCCAATATGGAAGTCCCCCCTATTTAAACAACATTTCCAGCCATGCGAAAGTCCCAACGAAAGTTGGGCATGAGCCATGCGAAACTGCATGAGACACTAGCGTGACACTAGCTGTGACACTAGAGAAAAATAACTATTTTTCATAATAAATTAAATGCATATCGTGCACCAATACCACTACCTTAACCTTGACCGAACAAGCAAGATCACCTAAGAACCAGGTGAGTTCTAGACCTCACTTCCGTTTCAAACACAATTTTGTGGCTAACATGCATACCGAGATGTTTTCCTGGACTGTTGGACTTTTTATGTGAAGTATGATGATGATGTAAGAACGAGTAACTGAATACTTGTATATATATATATATATATATATATATATATATATATATATATATATATATATATATATATATATATATATATATATATATATATATATATATATATATATATATATATATATATATAAACGAATGTATGCCTTAACGGAAGACAAGAATCCTACTGGGGATCTTATAAAACCAGACAAGAATCCTACTAGGGATCTTATAAAACCAGACAAGAATCCTACTGGGGATCTTATAAAACTAGACAAGAATCCTACTGGGGATCTTATAAAACCAGACAAGAATCCTACTCGGGATCTCATAAAACCAGCTAAGAATCCTACTAGGGATCTCATAAAACCAGCTAAGAATCCTACTAGGGATCTCATAAAACCAGTTAAGAACCACATAATGGGTCTCTTATGACCAAAGAGGACACTATGATGACTTAACTAACAGACAAATATATTAGTCTACGTATTATACGAATGTGACGTCCAATATGATAATTCTATTTACGTGTATTACATGAATGATATGAAAAATTTCTAAAGATGTTTTAAAACTAGAACTCACTCAGCGTAGCTGACTTTTGTATGCATGTTAGATTGATGTGCAGGTTAGGAGGTTTAGGGAGTTGCTTGGCGAGGGCTCGAGACTTGTTGAAGACTGGCATAGAAGAAAAATACTTTTGGAAAGTTGATTTATATGTTTGTAATGCTTTAAGTAGTTTCTAAGACAAATTTAAGGGTAATGTAATGATGTTTGAAGAATTATTCCGCTGCTTTTAAAATTTTATTTAATATATGGTTGTTTTTATGCTTATGAATGCCAACTATGGTGCCTATCGAAAGACGGGCGTTACAAGTTGGTATCAGAGCCAAAGTTTAAGAGAAAATGGGTAAAATGTTTTTAAAGAAAAGCCTAATACTTAAACTGAAAATGGGACCAAAGTAAGAATGCCAGTCTGCTAGCTCCACGCCAAGAGGTAAAGAACGAACAACAACAAGCTATATACGATATGTTTATGCAATCGAAAACGAAAGAAGTCATGAATCGTGTATAGATGAGGTGCATGAATATAATAGGACAGTAATTGAAATGCCTGTAGAAAGTCTTGTGACATAAACAGGTATTAGGAAAGTAGAGGAATAGGTTTAGTGCCTATACATGTTATGTGCTCTATACGTGTTTAAATGCTCTTGAGTGCTTTATGTGAACTAGACTAGGTTTGAATACTGACGGGACTCAGGAGGGGTATGTTTAGAACGTGAGCAGTAAAGTAAGTAGTTAATAACAACTGGCCACTGTCATTAGAAACTTACAGTACTTATCACGTCCTGAATTACTCTGACCGATGAACGTGAGTGTTTGAATCTTATAGGAAGTAAGAAATGGCACCCAAGAGAATAACTAGAAGCTCTGCCAAAGCTACTAATGCTAAAGCAACAAAGTCCCTGAAGCGAAGCGTGGGAGAAAGCCCACAAAGAAGAATGTTGAGACCAATCCCGAAGTCGAGGCTGAAGTTACACCAACCCTCGAGCTTGAACAGAATTTGAAGGATGCTGTTGCACATGAAGTGCATAAGGTCTTGACTAATGTTATGCCTTCGGTTCTGAAAGAAATGATGAAAGAAATAAAGAAGGTTGAAGAGAAGAAGCCCGACAAGAAAAGTGTTGAGGATGATGAAGAGGAAGAGGAGTCTGAGAAGGTAGAGAGGGAGATCGAGTCGTCTGATGACTCAGATTTTGAGATTGAAGGGAAAGGGTGCAATTACGGTGCCTTTCAAAGGTGCAAGCCCCATACTTTTGATGGGAAAAAGGGTTCCGCTGCCACCCTTGAGTGGCTAACTGAAATGGAGGCTGTGATTGATATCAGTGAATGTAGGACTGATCAGGCTGTGAAATTTGCTGCACACTCGTTTACTGGGGCTGCGATTTACTGGTGGACTACTGTGAAACAGTCCAAGGGAAGGAAGGCGATTAGGGAGATAGTGTGGGAGGATCTGAAGAAACTGATGATTAAGAGGTTTTGCCCGCAGTATGAGGTTGATCGAGTGGAGAGGGAATTCTTGAATCTGACTGCAAGAAGTATGAGCCACCTTGAGTACACTACAAAGTTCAATGAGATGGCACAGCTGGTGCCTTATTTGGTTGAAACTAAGCAGAGGAGGATTAAGTGTTATGTCCAAGGGCTGCCACCTAGGGTGCGCACGCACGTGAATGCCCACAGACCGGGTACTTTTGAGTCGGTCATGGATTTAGCTGGGATTGTTTATGACAACGTGGCTGCTGAGGAGGTGGTGGAGGTAAAAACGAAGCATTGGGATAATTCTCGAAATCAGTCGGGAAAAAGGTTTAGGAATGATGGAAGGGGGTATGACAACAAAAGGCAAAGGTTGAGGCGAATCAGGCAGTAGTTCGTGACCAGAATGGTGGGAGAGACTGTGGAAAATGTGGCAAACCCCACTCGGGTGAGTGCAGGATGGAGTCAGGACTGTGTTACAAGTGTGGAAAGCCGGGCCATCGAGCCTTTGAATGTAAGGCGACTGTCAAATGCAGCCGATGTGGGAAGCAGGGTCACATAAGTAAGGATTGTCGTGTGAACCTTGGGGACAACAAGCGGGAGGATAAATTGAAGGCTACTGCTAGGGCTTTTACTATGACCAGGAAAGAGGCAAGGAAAGAGCCAGAGGTCGTTTCAGGTACGTTTCTCGCCAACAACATTTGTGCATCTGTGTTATTTGATTTTGACGCTAGAAGGAGTTTTGTATCTGCTTTATTTTAGACGGCCTTAAAAGTTCGCTATAGAAAAGTAGAACGGTCTTTTGATGTAGAAACAACCGAGGGTAAATTCATTAGGGTCGATCAAATGATAGAAGGTTGCACCATTACTCTTTTAGGGCGTAGTTTCCCTACAGATTTATGCATTATGACCTTGGGTAGTTTCGACGTGATATTGGGGATGGATTGGTTGTCCAAGTTTGATGCCAACATAGGTTGTCGTGAGAGATTGGTTCGTTTGAAAGCTCCCGATAGAAGCCCCGTAACTGTGTATGGCGACCAGGAAAGTAAAATTCCACATGTAATCTCGATGATGAAAGCAAACCGACTAATCCAACAGGGCTGCAATTCGTTTCTAGCATATGTTAAGGATGTAGAGCTGGAACCGAAACAGTTGTCAGATGTGCCGATAGTTTGCAATTTCCCGGATGTATTTCCCGAAGATTTGCCCGGAACACCACCCGACAGAGAGATTGAATTTCAGATTGACCTAGTGCCGGGAGCACAGCCAGTGGCAAAAGCACCATATCGTTTAGCCCCAAGTGAAATGAAGGAATTGATGACGCAACTGAAGGAGTTGCTAGACAAAGGCTTTATCCGACCAAGCACTTCTCCCTGGGGAGCACCAGTGTTGTTTGTTAAAAAGAAAGATGGAAGCATGAGAATGTGTATCGACTATAGGGAATTAAACAAGTTGACTGTGAAGAATCGTTACCCTTTGCCCAGGATAGATGACTTATTCGATCAGCCGCAAGGTGCAAGTTGGTTTTCAAATATAGACCTTCGTTCCGGTTATCATCAGTTGAAGATTAGACAGCAAGATATACCGAAGACAACATTCCGCACGAGATACAGACATTATGAGTTCTTGGTCATGTCCTTCGGACTGACTAACGCGCCAGCCGCGTTTATGGATTTGATGATTCGCGTATGTAGACCAATGATGGATAGGTCCGTGATCATCTGCAGGGTGCAAGTTGGTTTTCAAAGATAGACCTTCGTTCCGGTTATCATCAGTTGTAGATTAGACAGCAAGATATACCGAAGACAGCATTCCGCACGAGATACGGACATTATGAGTTCTTGGTCATGTCCTTCGGACTGACTAACGCGCCAGCCGCATTTATGGATTTGATGAATCGCGTATGTAGACCAATGTTGGATAGGTCCGTGATTGTATTCATCGACGACATTTTAATTTACTATAAGAATGAAGGCGATCATGCGTGCCATTTGAAGGAAGTATTAGAGATGCTGCATAAGGAGAAATTGTATGCTAAATCTCAAAGTGTGCCTTTTGGTTACGAGAAGTTCGGTTTTTGGGTCATGTCATAAACCACGAGGGAATCATGGTCGACCCATCAAAGATTGAGGCAGTTATGAAGTGGGAAATTCCTAATACGCCATCCGAAATCCGTAGTTTCTTGGGTTTGGCAGGTTATTATAGAAGGTTCATCCAAGATTTCTTAAGGATAGCCTCCCCGCTAACGAAGTTGATAAGAAAGAAGGTAGTATTTGATTGGGGAAAAGATCAGCAAGAAGCATTTAATAAGTTGAGAAAAAGGTTAACCGAAGCCCCCGTACTAACGTTACCTGAAGAGAATGATGATCTTGTGGTATATTCCGATGCATCGCGACAAGGCTTAGGATGCGTGCTTATGCAGCGAGGAAAAGTAATTGCCTACGCATCGAGGCAGTTGAAGGAAAATGAGGTGAACTACCCGACTTATGATCTTTAGCTCGTGGCAGTTGTTTTCGCATTGAAGATATGGAGACGCTATTTGTATGGAACGAAGTGTACACTGTACACCGCTCATAAGAGTTTGAAGTATTTCTTTGAACAGAAAGATATAAATATGAGACAGAGAAGGTGGTTGGAGTTGATCAAGGATTACGACTGTGAGATTCATTATCATCCAGGAATGGCCAACATGGTGGCCGATGCCTTGAGTAGAAAGGAAAAACATGAACCGATTCGGGTTAGAGCTTGCCAGCTGATTATTACACCCGGAGTCATGGAAGAGATCAGGAGGGCTCAAATAGCGGCCCTAAAGGAGGATCAGATTAAGACAGAAAGAATGGTTGGAAAGGAGATAGAACTGACCGAAAACACTTATGGTGTGAGGACGATATACGGTAGAGTTTGGGTACCTCGATTCGGGGAGATACGGAAAGCTATACTTGATGAAGCACATAAGTCCCGATACTCGATCCATCCAGGAGGGACAAAAATGTACCAGGATTTGAAAAGGGATTACTGGTGGCCTGGTATGAAAAGAGAGGTAGAAGCGTATGTAAGTAAGTGCCTGACATGCCTTCACGTCAAGGCGGAACATCAAAAACCTTATGGTAAGATTCAGCCGTTGGAAATACCCGAGTGGAAGTGGGAGCACATCACCATGGATTTTATTACGAAATTACCACGAACTCCTAAGGGGTATGATGCTATATGGGTGGTTGTGGACAAGTTGAAAAAGAGTGCTCACTTCCTACCAATAAAAGAGGCAATAAGTTCAGAGAAATTAGCCGAGATATTTATCAAAGAGGTTGTGGTAAGGCATGAAATGCCGGTGTCCATTGTGTCCGACAAGGACACTTGATTTACGTCAAAATTTTGGAAGAAATTTCACGAAGAGATGGGAGCGAAGCTCCATATTACTTCAGCTTACCACCCACAGACCGACGGACAATCGGAAAGAACGATTCAGACGCTGGAAGATATGCTCAGAGCCTGCGTGCTCGAATTTGGTGGTAGTTGGGACAGTCACCTGCCTTTGGCGGAATTCTCCTACAATAACAGTTATCATGCTAGTATAAAAATGCCGCCGTATGAAATGTTGTATGGGAGGAGATGTAGGACTCCCATCTGTTGGGGCGAGATTGGCCAGAGAGAACTCGGAAGTTTGGAAATAGTCGAGGCCACAACGGAGAAGTTAGAAAGGATCAAGGAGTGTATGAAGGCGGCTAAAGACAGACAAAAGTCTTATGCCGATAGAAGAAGGAAGGACATTGTGTTCCAAGTGGGGGATAGAGTGATGCTGAAAGTGTCCCCATAGAAGGGAATAATTTGATTCAGAAAAAGAGGAAAGTTAAGCCCTAGGTATATCGGGCCATTTAGAATTGTTGCACGAGTGGGAGATGTTGCTTATCGATTGGATCTCCCTGAAGAGTTGAGTGGGATTTACCCCACCTTTCATGTGTCGCATTTGCGTAAATGTTTAGCCGATGAAAGTATGGCAGTGCCGTATGATGATCTGGAATTGATGAACGACTGAACTACGTAGAGCAGCCCGTAGCCATATTAGATGAAAAGGAAAAACGATTACGGAATAAGACTGTAAAGCAGGTAAAAGTTCAATGGAGGCATAGGAAGGTTCAGATGTTATGTGGGAGTTAGAGAGCGAAATGAGAAAGAATTACCTCGCGTTATTTTCATGATTAGAAGGTTTCGGGGACGAAACCTATATAAGGAGGGGAGACTTGTAACACCCCGTTTTTTATGGTAGAACATTTTTACGTGCTTACGCTTATATGGATGTGCATTTAAGTGATTATGATTAAAATGATGTATGACGCTTATGATATATGCTATGTTTATGATAAATGTGATGATTATAAATGTACGAGAATGTAAATTGTAATGACTAATTACTAGG
Source organism: Tagetes erecta (assembly GCA_030867185.1). Taxonomy (NCBI): domain Eukaryota; kingdom Viridiplantae; phylum Streptophyta; class Magnoliopsida; order Asterales; family Asteraceae; genus Tagetes; species Tagetes erecta. The sequence goes on along the minus strand of CM061491.1, from coordinate 48,910,507 downwards.
TAATTAGAAAATGGAAGGTTTAAGAAAGAGGTTATGATGTAATTATGGGCCATTAAGGGTAAAAGAATGAATTAGGCCCAAAATGGTAAGTGGATTAGTTAAAAGACTTTCCTAAAATAGCCTAATTGCCTAATTAAGGCCCAAAGCCCACCTAAAACCCTACCCAATATGGAAATCCCCCCTATTTAAACAACATTTCCAGCCACCATCCACACTCACCTTCTTCACAACGCACACTCAAACCCTAATCTCCATTTTTGAAGAAAACTAAGACTAGAAGGTAGAAAAACCAAGATTTTTGTAAATCCAAGTGTTGATCTGAAGTAAAAGGTGTTAAACAACAGGTAATCAAGGTAAAATCATTCCCTAAAACATGTTTTCGTAACACAAAACGAATCTGGCCATTAATGGAGTTTTTAAGGTTTTCAAAGGTTTAAAAAAAAAATCAATAAAGGTTGTATTTTTATGTTTAAAATCATGGAAAAAGCTTAGATTTGGTCATATAAATGATAAAACAAGGTTTTGGACGTAAAAAGTTTGGATTTTGGGCGAAAAATAAAGATTTTGGGCAAAAACCGAGCTGAAACCCCGTTTTGCGAAACTGTTGTTCATCTTGCCACACTATAGTGTCAAATATGTGACACTGTAGTGTCACCTATGTGACACTGTAGTTTCACCTATGCGACACTGTAGTGTCTCATGTGTCTGAAATCTGAAGTTGTGTGTCTGAGTGTGCATAAGTCCCAACAAAAGTTGGGCATGAGCCATGCGAAACTGCATGAGACACTAGCTGCGACACTAGCTGTGACACTAGAGAAAAATAACTATTTTCCACAATAAATTAAATGCAGATCGTGCACCAATACCACTACCTTAACCTTGACCGAACAAGCAAGATCACCTAAGAACCAGGTGAGTTGTAGACCTCACTTCCTTTCAAATACAATTTTGAGGCTAACATGCATACCGAGATGTTTTCCTGGACTGTTGGACTTTTTATGTGAAGTATGATGATGATGTAAGAACGAGTAACTGAATACTTGTATATATATATAATATATATGTATATATATAAACGAATGTATGCTTTAACGGAAGACAAGAATCCTACTGGGGATCTTATAAAACCAGACAAGAATCCTACTAGGGATCTTATAAAACCAGACAAGAATCCTACTGGGGATCTTATAAAACCAGACAAGAATTCTACTGGGGATCTTATAAAACCAGACAAGAATCCTACTGGGGATCTCATAAAACCAGCTAAGAATCCTACTGGGGATCTCATAAAACCAGCTAAGAATCCTACTGGGGATCTCATAAAACCTGTTAAGAACCTCAGAATGGGTCTCTTATGACCAAAGAGGACACTATGATGACTTAACTAACAGACAAAGATATTATGCTACGTATTATACGAATGTGACGTCCAATATGATAATGCTATTTACGTGTATTACATGAATGATATTGAAAGTTTCTAAAGATGTTTTAAAACTAGAACTCACTCAGCGTAGCTGACTTTTGTATGCATGTTAGGAGGTTTAGGGAGCTGCTTGGCGAGGGCTAGAGACTTGTTGAAGACTGACATTGAAGAAAAATACTTTTGGAAAGTTGATTTATATGTTTGTAATGCTTTAAGTAGTTTCTAAGACACATTTAAGGGTAATGTAATTATGTTTGAATAATTATTCCGCTGCTTTTAAAATTTTATTTATTATATGGTTGTTTTTATGCTTATGAATGCCAACTGTGGTGCCTGTCGAAAGACGAACGTTACACAAGAAGTCGCATATCTTTTTAATTTTAAATTTCTAAAACTTAAATTTAGATTAATATTTTCGTTGTTACTATTCCATCCGCATAACACGCGGGTGATAATCTAGTATTTTAATAGTAGACGAGAGAGAAGAAGTTAAGAACTCATTTTTCTTGCCGAAGAAAAAGTATAACTATGATAAAATGACTCTTAGGAGCTGTTTGTTTTTTTAGAAAATGTGTTCGTAGGCTATTATGTTTGCGCCGCTCAGACTACATGCAGATATTGACATCTACAGACTGTTAGTTTTTTCGAAGACATTTCAGTAAAAAACGTCTGCGCGAGCTTTTCTTGGTGGAGACTTGGACCAACTACTTCTAAGATCTTATAAGTTCTAAAGAGAGTTAAACACCATCACCTAGTACAGTGACGAATCCAAAAAATTTTATTAGTGGGTTCACTCTTTTTAGATGTTCCAATTTTAATGAAGATGGGCATAAAAAATTCGGGTCGGTTCAACGGTTTGGATCGAGTTACTGGGTTAGTTTCAACACATAATAACAATGTCATATAATAAGTTAGTATTACACTTTGGAAATTGGAATGGTATGAGAAGAGTATCATGATTTAGAGCCTTAAATGTTAAAAATCCATTAAAAAAAGAATTCTTATAAAATGCTTGTGACACTCCACCCTGAACGAGAATAAAAAAGACTTAAAAAAAAGGGAGAGTTTGTAGGTCCATAATGATCGTGATTTCAGTGCTATAATGACTTGTTTAACAACAAACACACTTGACTTGAACAAACAAAGTGTATTATAACAACAAACCCAATAATGAGATTAAAACACACAACCGGAGGTATATAAACTACAAAGATAAGTAAAGTATGCTCCTAGCACCTCAGGTGAACAATTACACGACACAATCAGTTGGATAAGAGTTTTTGTCAAAGTTGTGCAAAAGTTGTATTATCTTGAAGATAAGGTTACAATATATATCAGACTTAGTTTCGCTGATAGATTCGCTGTAGCGAATCTATCTAGCGAACCACATAGGTTCGCTGGGCACATACAGGTTCGCCCAGTCGACACCTAATCAAGAACTTAACTGAGCTACGGGCGAATCTATAGATTCGCCCGTAGGTTCGCTAGAACTAATACAAACAAAAGTCATACAAATTACATACAAAATATATAACACCGACAAGCCGGTGAGTCCAACCTATACATGTGATTATCAATACTCCCCCTAGGTTGAACCTCACCTGGGGAAGTCTTCTGTTTAAGCTCCGTCTCTGTTGGCTTCAAATATATTCAACGTATGCTCCTGCCCTATCTTCAATTCCGGCCAACGGATTTGTAACATCTTCTGATCCGGCCTCATCTTCACTAAAAACCAGCATCGACTCTACGAACTCAGCTTCGGCGACCTCAGTATCAGGCACATCCAGATCAATCGTTTCCGCCTGAATTTCTGCAGTATGCTCCTCGCCAGTTACGTCCAAATCTACAACCTCCACTGGTTTCTCGAACCTCTTCTCAATCGTTTGATCCAGCTGTCTAGATAAATCATCCATATCCAATTGCTGATCATCAGTCATTCTCAGCCTTTCGTTCACCGACCTCAGTTCAGCACGAATTCCTGGGGCTTTGTTTGCGACCTTCACAAAAAGGTTCGCTTCGATCCTTGTGTCATCTCCAGCCCCGTGCTTAATCCGGTTCTCACATAAAACTCTCAGATCCTCGTCACAAAAAGAGAAAACCTCCATTGGGTCAAACAAGCGAATCTCTGGACGGTCTTCCCCTTTTAATCTGATAACAGCTTCACCCGTACTGTTATCATAAAACCATTTGAGGAAATCATTCAGTCTCGGTGGCTGTGTATCCGGAACCCTGACCCTTGTCATAACCTTCGGTGCTTCAATCTTCAAAACAATCTTTCCCTTCCACGATACCCAATGCCTATCCTTTTTCTGCCTCATCCTCCTCGGCTTCTGGTACCCAAAATCCACAAAGTTTGTCTTTGCAGCCTCCCTGACTGTTACCTCGAACGCACAAGCCCTGCCACTATCTTCTTTACCCAGCAAAGGGAGTTCTGCCAACCTCCGCAAATCCCACCGAGGCAAGGTGGCGAAATGCTTCCTATTTTTGATATAAGAAATGTCACCTCCTCTTCGCTTGATCCTATATGCGTCAATCAAAGTGTTGTACTTCCAAGCAATAATCTGTCTGTCCATCTGTTTGGTGTTGGGTTCATCCAGATGTTGAAAGATAGGGACTTCGGGAACAACAGCAACATCTTTCTTGAACCATTCAGATTTGTCAAGATCGATGTGCTCAAACTGATAACTCAACCCTTTCTCCTCAACCTTATACATCTCCGGCTCATCCTCTAAATCCTCCTCACTATCAGCATTTACGTCGACCTCTGGTTCATCTATCAAACTGAAGTTCACGCTAGATCCACCAACCACTTCAGCCCCTTCAAAAACATCCAAATCAATACCCATTTCCTCGTCAAATGGCTCCTCAACAGCTTTGCCTTTTCCTTTGTCTTGATCTCCAAATACAACATCCATTAACGGATACCTTGCAGCATCCGTTAAGGATTTCAATTCAGCTTCAGACATAGCAGGTTCAGTCCCCTCCTTTTCCTTCAGGCTGTTCAACTCCTTGAATATTCTAACCATCAGACACTGTTGATCCTTCATCATCCTCCCCATTTCATATATGACTGTTGACTTTTCGGCATCCTGAGTCTCCAATTCTTCATACTTACTTCTCAGTTCCCCCAATTCCGCCTTTAAGCTGCCAATCTCAACTTTCAGTTCACTAACAGATTCAGCAGATGTACCCCCAGTATCGTGCCTTGCCTTCTTTGATGCTTCAGTTGGTGTATCAGATTTCCTTTTTGTTCGCTTTTCCCTACCAGCATCTATTTCAGCCTGAATCTCATCTATATCCCGATCCAATGAATAATCCTTTTCCTTGGCATACGGCTTCCTTTTTCTCACCCTTTTCTCAACCACCTCAACATTCTCACTGCCCCTTTTCCTCTCAGTCTCCATCAATCTCTGAATTTGTACCCATCGATCAGCCGGGTACATGTTCTCCCAAAAAACGAGGTCCTACCGACACAATCAGATCTAACAGACTTACAATCCCCAAAAATCCTGGAATGCATCTCCCATATCTTCAGCACTTCACAAACTACCGGCAGATTTGGCAATTTATCATTCAGAATCATCTGAATGAATCTGGGGTACATCAACCATTTCGCAGCTTTAGTTGCATGAATGTTCTCTAGAATGTAATTGTAGATGAGCTTTGCAAGATTGGCCTTTTGTCCCCGACAAAACAGCATCATTGCCCGAGCCCAGTCTAAGTTCAAACCATCTGTGCCCCTTTTCCTATGATCCAAGCACATTATGAATACGTGTGCAATATACCTCCACTCTTGGATCAGATAGGACTTCACAAACTCCATCTTTTTCTCACCAGGCATCGGACCCTCATAACCCGCAGTCCGAAATGCCCCATATACCTCTTCAGCAGTCATACTCACCTCCTCACCCACATCCTCTTCTAACCTCAAGATTCTAGCCAAATCGGCTTCAGTAAACTCCAGATCGAAACCGCTAACCTTGGCACATATACGAGATGGCTGTGTGGACACATTCATCACTGCAGTTCTCCAGAAATCTCGAACATGCAGCTCGTATATGGTCGGTGAATGAGAAATGGCGTGATGTATGTGAGATGACTTCAGCCATTTGATACAATCTCTATAGCCACCGGCTTTTTCGTGATTCTCGTCAAGCAGAGCACACATATTGTGCTTTCTTTCGAAGAATACTGTCGACATTGTGCCTGAAAAATAAACGGAGATTGATCAGAAACGAAGATTTTGAAAAACAGTTAATAGATTCGCTGGAAATTAGGTTCGCCTAAAGAGCGAACCTGAGATTTGGCATCAGAACCTATAGATTCGCTGACATGAAAAGTCAGTCATTTGGTCGAACGAATGTATAGGTTCGCTAGAAACAGTCGGGCGAATCTATGTTGATGCGCGGGCAGCATAACGACATAGGTTCGCTCGAAGTTTTGAACTTTCGTTCAGATTCGCCAGACGAACACATAGGTTCGCTGGAAACCCTAGTTTTTGAAAAACGGCCAGAATCACAGACAATACATCATTAACAAGCAAATAAGGCAACAATCAAGTAATATAAACATCAAACGAGGATTTATGAAGTAAATTCCTAACAACAAACACCAAATCAGTCATTTAATTTACACACAATCACAGATCGACAGATTTAAGGGTTTAACAGTGCGATTAAGGTTTTAAAACAAAGATTAAGATGGAGGCGATGACATACCAGACCAAATTACAGATGTTTAAGTGTGAAAAACCGGTTGAATGTGAGAATCGAACGCACGTCAGTTAGTATTTTTGAAAAACCCAGCTACTGTGGTGACAGCGAAATTGTGAAATATTTCGCTGTCACAACATATATATACATACATAGGTTCGCTGGCAGACACACTAGCGAACTTTAGATTCGCCAGAAGACCAAAAGTCAGGTAAACCACGGCGGCGAAACAAAGAGGTTCCTGGCGAACCTGAGGTTCTGGCGAACCTGTAGGTTCGCTAGCAGGTTCGCTAGCACACAAAAATTAAAATATTTTTGGTTTTTCTCAATTTTAAATTCTTTGTAAATCCACGAAACCGTCCCACGATTTCAACGCTCCAAAAATAAACATATAATCCTAAAAATACTAATAATAACAAGATAGAAGTTAGAAAAAAAATAAAATAAAGACAGGAATTTTAAACGCAAAGAAGGATATATATATTTTTCATGATGTTTTGAGCAGAATCCGGAGAATCATCGATTGGCGGGATTGCAGATATGTTTGTCCATTTAAACCCATGCCTTAGTCCTTTCAACAAGAGATCAGCAGCTTCTTTTATCATGTTTTTGGTTTGATTGAAGAAGCTCAGACAACTCGGTCCCCACAAACATCTAGGTAAAAAGAACAAGTTCTGTCATCCGGGTATATCTGAGCAATACGATTGACTTTGCTTGAATTTCGATGATCAAATTTTGAATATTGATCGATGCATTAGCTTCTTTTGACACTTGCGCAATTTTTGCATCTTTTCTTTGTAAGTGGAGCTTGTCAGCAATTGATTCTTTTGAACACAATGCGACTTATTATTTGGGAAACTCAAATAGTTCAGAGCTCCAGGTCTATACCGACGTATAACAGAGGAGATAAACATTTGAGCATGCTCGGTGAATCTTCAGGTCAATACTTCCGTATAGCAGAGAAGATTCACCAACTCCAGGTCAATACTTCCGTATAGCAGAGGAGTTAAGCACTTTGACTCAATACGTTCTGAGGAGTTAACAAGTAACTCACTCAGAGGCTTTTCCAAAGAGCATCACTAGCAGCTTTTTGCAAACTAGAAACTCGATTCGGGGATAGGGCGAGGGTGATTTGGGATATTTAGGGAAATCAAGGCAAAGATTTGACGCTCTCAACCCATTTTTGACAGAACCCTTATCTTTGTGCAATCCAATCATGTCAAGGGGATGATCCTTGTTGCCGAGATCTTGAGCGTTATGTTTGGCTGCACAATCGTTGTTTACTTTGTTTTCGGGCTGAGCCTATCTGACATATCCCAAACACAATGCTTCTGACCTCCTTCAACGTTTCTTCAACATCAATCAAAATGGAGATCCTGAAATAGCAAAATTTGAAAAACTATAAATAGTTAATCTTTAATATCTCCCCCAAAATTTTTATATTATAGCTATCTAATAATAAAATTTTTGTTTTACATATTTTCTTAATATATATATATACAGAGTGAAAGAGAAAATAAAAAGGAAATAAAATAAAATAAAGGAGCGAAGAATGAGTGACCCACTGAATTTTCAAAGAAGAAAATGAAAAAAAAAATTATTTACATATTTACAGATTGATTCTCACAGAAAAGGTTTTCAAAAAGATATAAGTCCCAGCATAGAGATCAGTTCATAAAAACGTGGTTTGTCAAAAGTTTTTGTGAAAAGATCAGCTTTTTGCTTTCGAGTTTCAATAGGAATAATATCAATGAACCCCTTTTCCTGTGCATCTCTGATGGCATGAATTCTTGTTTCAATGTGCTTGGTGCGAGTGTGATGAATAGGATTCTTGGCAATTCCAACATCAGCTTCATTATCACAAAAGAGTGGCGTATGAAGAAAGTTGATGCCATAATCCATCATCTGATGTTGAATCCAGAGCACTTGGCAACAGCAACTTGAAGCAGCAATGTATTCTGCTTCTCCTGTGGACAGAGAGACGGTTGTTTGCTTCTTGCTTTGCCAGGAAACAAGACATTCTCCAAGGTATTGACATCCGCCAGTGACTGATTTTCTGTTAATCCTGCAACCAGCATGATCACTATCAGAAAAAGCATGTAAATCAAAGTTCCCACCTTTTGGGTACCAAAGTCCCAAACGAGAGGAACCCTTAAGGTAACGAAAAATGCGTTTAACAGTTTTCTCATGTGATTCGTTTGGATTGGCTTGGAAACGAGCACAGTAACACACAGCAAATGTAATGTCCGGTCGGCTTGCAGTCAGATACATGAGAGATCCGATCATCGAGCGATACCGATGAGCATCCACAGGATTCCCATTATCATCGGAAGTAAGGCATGTTTGAGCGGTGAAAGGAATCAATTCAGGAGAAGAATCATCCATGCCAAACTTCGTGAGGATCTCTTTGATATATTTCTCTTGGTGGATAAGAATTCCATCAGGCTTTTGTTCCACTTGCAGCCCCAAGAAGAAACACATCTCCCCCATTATCGTCATTTCAAAGCGATCCATCATCACTTTTTCAAATTCTCTACACAGCCCTTCATTAGTCGAACCGAAAATGATATCATCAACATACACTTGAACGATCAGCAGCTCCCCATTCACCTCCTTCTTGAACAATGTCATATCTATAGTCCCACGAGAGAAACCTTTGCTTAGAAGATACTGTGTCAGAGTTTCGTACCAGATACGTGGAGCTTGATGCAACCCATATAAGGATTTATCAAGCTTGTACACCTTTGAAGGGAAATCGGGATCCTCGAAACCCGGTGGTTGACATACGTAGATCTCCTCATCGATATCTCCATATAGAAATGCACATTTCACATCCATCTGATAAACTTTAAAGTTTTTGTTCGCAGCATGAGCAAGAAAGATTCTGATGGCTTCAAGGCGAGCGACTGGAGCAAAAACTTCAGTGTAGTCAATCCCCTCCTCTTGAGCAAATCCTTGAACAACCAGTCTCGCCTTGTTTCTGATTACAACACCGCGATCATCTGGCTTGTTTCGGAACACCCATTTAGTGCCGATTGGACACTTATTAGGAGGAAGATCAACCAGTTCCCAAACTTTAAGCTTCCTGAATTGCTGCAGTTCCATTTGCATGGCATCCACCCAACTAGGATCTTCAAGTGCTTGTTTATAATTCTTCGGAACAACTTGAGACAGAAAGGCAGCATAGAGACATTCATTAATCAAACCACTCTGACTCCGAGTTCGCACACCATCAGTAATTGATCCTATGATATAATCATGAGGATGGTTTTTCAAGGTTTTGAAGTCAGTGTTGAGGAGCAAAGGATTGGTTTCGGTTGAGGGTGTTTGATTAGATGGTTGTAAAGGTGTATGTGATGTTGGAGGAATTGTATTAGTGGTAGATGATTGATTGGTAGTGGATGAGGATGGAATATCTGATGGAGAAGTTGGAACAGTTTGAGGTGGTGGAGGTGGTGGAGGTGGTGGAATGTCAAATGAAGTGGGAGGTAGTTGTGTAGTTGAAGGTTGTGGTTGTGATTGTGTAGGTGGATGGTTGAAAATAGAAACTGATGTGTGTGGAATGATGTCGTCATCGTCAGAGTCAGGAAGATTAAATGATTTGAAAATAGTGGTGGAATCATAAAACCATGTCGGTTCACTGCCAATACTTGTTGTGTTTGACTCTTGCCAGTCAACATAGTAGGACTCTTGCACAATTCGCGTTCGCTTGTTGTAAACACGATACGCCTTTTGTGTGTTCGAGTATCCTAGAAAGAAGCATTCATCCGAAACAGCACCAAACTTCATCTTCTGATCTTGAGTATTCAAAAGAGTACAAGAACAACCAAAGGGGTGCAGAAAATCAATCAACGGCTTAATCCCTCGAAACAGCTGGTATGATGTCTTCATCTTTTCTTTGACGATCAGTACCCTGTTCAGAACATAAGCTGCACAATTAACTGCCTCCGCCCAGAAAATAATTGGAAGCTTTGACTCAATCAGCATAGTTCTAGCAGCCTCCACAAGAGTTCGATTCTTCCTTTCAGCAACACCATTTTGTTGTGGTGTTCGTGCGGCGCTAAACTGTCTGAGAATACCCCGTTGTTCACAGAAAGAGTTGAAGATATGGTTTCTGAATTCTGTTCCGTTATCGCTTCTGATGGCTTGAACCTTTCTCTTTCCAAGAACCTCAATTTGAGGGATCAGCTTCATCAACTCTTCGGCAGTCTCACTCTTGTATGCCATGAATCTCACCCAGGTGTACCTAGAGTAATCATCTGTGACAACCAAGCAATAAGATTTCTTAGCAATAGATTTGACACTTATTGGACCAAATAAATCAGTATGTAACAATTCGAGGGGTTCTGAGATGGTATTTGTAATTTTAAGTTTATGTGGCTTTTTGTGCTGTTTTCCTTTAGCACAAGCCATGCATTTCTCAACCACTGAAAAATCTTTGAGTGCTAAACCCCTAACCAAATTGTTCTTAACCAATTTATTCAGAATTTTAAAATTAATGTGCCCTAAACGTCTATGCCACTGAAACGATTCAAAAGCTGAAGCTTTAGATAGGAGACAGGTCACGGTGGAATTTGATTCCTTTGATCCCATATTCAGCATATATGTATCATTTCGTCTCGGAGCACGCATGATCACCAACTCTTCAGGAATAGAAAACTCTGGCTTCAAGAACAAGCATTCATTTGGGAGAAACATCACTGGGATATTCTTATCACAGATTTGTGATACACTTAGAAGATAGAATGCCAGTTCAGGAACATAGTTGACGTCTTCCAAAGTAAGTGAACCATTTGAGACTTTTCCTTGACCAATCATCTTTCCACCTTTCTTGTCTCCCGCAAAAGAAACATATCCGCCATTGATGATCCGATAGTTAGTCAGTAGGTCCTTCAACCCTGTCATATGTCTGGAACATCCGCTGTCAATATGCCAATGACTATTTACAACGGCATTTGAATGTTCCTGACATTTATTAAAAAAAATGAAAAAGTTAGACCTTCGAAATTGGCACCCAAGCCTTTGTGTACTTGGGTGGTTGAGCAGATGAAGATTTACAAAAGAAATTATTTACAAATGTGTTTAATTTTTTTCCAAAAGATTTTTGCTTTGAACTGTTTTGGATTAACTTAGGGCATTGCTTAACAGTATGACCGGTATTTCCACATTTAAAGCAATTAGACTTCAAACCCACTTTGAAAACTCTATTAGCAGGAATTTTATCCATTTCAATTTCCTCATCACATTCAGACAGTTGAGAATTGCAGTCACTGTAAGAGTCATAAGGTTCTTTTGACTTACCTGTTGTGACTTTTACTTTTTCAGGTTCAGATTTAGGTTTTGAAATTCTCACTGGTGTGAAAGATGGAATTTGCTGGGTGAAGAATTTTTTAAAACAGTTTGTTTTGGTTTGACTTTCAGAGACATGACCTGAAAGTTTGTCTTTGTTATTCTCACACGCATTTTCAATCAAAACATCATTCAACATATTAGGTTTTGAAGTAGTGCACCCTAAATTACTATTAAACATGGAATTGTCTGAATATAACACATTACTACAAACAGAATTAATTAAATTAATGTCTTCAAAAGACTTCTTGGAATCAGAACTAGAGCAATCACTACTGCTAGAACAACCGAGCCCAGTACCCCCACCATAGGCGTAATACTCTCTAACCTCTTTAAGATTTACTCCACTTAAACCTGCAATGGAACTGTTAGTATCATTCTGTATAATCTCTTGTATCAACTCATTTGAGGGATGAGGAATAGGTGTTGGAGAGTAACAGAAGGTACTAGGTGGAGGATATGCATATGTTTCATTGTTACTAAGACCCAAACCTGTCTTAACTCTGGCCCCCCTTTGTTTCTTGCAGAGTTCCTCCCTTTTCATACTGGATATTGTCCACTGCTGTAGTTTATTTTTGAGTTTTCTTGTTTCAAATTCAGCAAGAGTGACTTGCTCAGTTAAGTAGTTTATTTCACAATTCTTTTCCAAAAGAGTTCTTTTTAAATGTTCATTTTCTTTCAAAGCTTCTCTTAATTTGACAAAATACTTTGACTCATTCAATTTAAGCTCTTTGTAGTTCTCTTTAATTCGTTTTCGTTTGACATTAACAATTTGTTAGCTTTGTATATGCCAATTAAACGGATTTTGCAAGCAGATGAACACATATCTTCAATAACATCATAAGGAAGACCAATTACCAGTTTTTCGGCAGCAAGAGCACGATCACACTGCAGTAGGGAGTGTTCCTTTTGAATTCATCAACAGCATCAAGCCTCGCCTTCTCAATCATTGCTTCCAAGTTAAGCTTTGACTCCTCTTCATTCTTCACTTCATTTACAGCAGCTTCACAAATCAATCCTGAGTGATTCAGATGCCCTTGAACAATAGCATCTGATTGATCTTTATCAACATTCTCCACTTTCTCTTCCTCATCTTTACCATAAAATTCTTTGAAAGGATCAAAGCAATTTATATAGTTGTCATCAATCTCAACAATCTCAGCAACGAGAGCATGATTAATTTCCTCCTTGGTTTCTTCAATTTCTGCACTCCAATCAAAGTTGGTGAGCAGTGCAGTTTCATTCTTTGACTTTGCTTTCTCAAGCCTTTCTTGATTTGGAACAGATCTTGGATTTCCAGAGTTTACTGGTTCAGTAACAATTGGTAAATGACATTCCCTTTTGAAGTGACCCAATTGTTTGCAGTTATAACATCTCAGCTTTCCCTTGTCATACCCCAGCTTGCTATTCTGTCCCTGATTTCCAAAGTTTCTTCTACCGGTTCTTTCCATAAATCGTCTGGCACGAAGAGTAAGCATGGCCATCTGCCATTGGATGTCGGTTTCTTCCAGATCATCAGGATCCACCTGATACATATCTTCAACAGTCATTCCCTTTCCCTTCAACTCACTAGCAACAAGAGCTTCATAGCTATGAACAAACATTCCAAATAAAGCCATAGTGTCAGATGGAATCTGAGTGGTGACAGATGCATTTGAGCTTGAACCAACATTTGTAGATGCACCAACAGATTTAGCAGACACATGACTTGATGATCCTCCAGGTGCAGCACTGTAGATATAAGAGTTTGCAGCGGATGAAATAAGTGGAGCATTCTGAGAAGGAATATTTGGAACCATCATAGACTGATTATATTCTCTTCTCTTCACATCAAGATCGAATGACTTCAGCTTGTTTATAACATCCATCAGCTTGTAGTCATGAAAGTTTCTTTCTTGTTTCAACAGCTTGATTTGAAGACTCCACTGAGGGGGAAGAGAATCTAACAGTTTTGTGACTTGTTCATGATTGCCCAGCTTATCATCATACTTCTTCAGATTACTTGATACAGATAGAAATCGATTTGTAATATCAGTCAGGTTCTCTTGCGAATACCCCACGAAAGAGTTAAACTCTTTTTCAGCTTGAGCTTTTCTATCCAGTTTCAAATCCTCATTACCATCATAGAATTCACACAATGCATCATACAAGCTTTTTGCAGTTGTGTGTTCAGCAAACCTGTTGAAGATATCCTGATGCAAACAAAGTATCAATGCCCCGAGTGCCTTTTTGTCACGATCAAGTAACTTGGTATCTGCTTCAGTAAAAGTACTTGGATCTGTGTTTATAGAAGTGACAGTTCCTTCAACTGTCTTTGGCACGTGCGGACCATTTACAATTGATTCCCATTGGTTATAGTCCGTGTAGTAGAAAAAGGCTTTCATACATCTTTTCCAGTCTTCAAAGTTTTCACCACTAACAAGCCTCGGTGGCCTGTTAGGTTGAACACTATCCAGATCATTCATATTCAGTGTTGATGTAGCCATAATTTTGAACAGATTATAGATTCGCTGAAGACAAATAGATTCGCTAGCTAGATTCGCTCAAAGAACACAGCAGATTCGCTGGTAGATTCACTGAAGACAGATTCGCTAGACAAACAAAACAGATTCGCTGACCAGCAAGCACAGTTTCGCTCGCCTGATTTTGGCAGCAGTTGCGCTTGCACAATGAGCCAAACAATTGAACTTTCGTTCGATAAAATGTCAGATTCGCTAGCCACAACACAAACCAACAGAACACAAAAATTTGAATTAGGTTCGCTGGATGAACACCTAGATTCGCTGGAAGAACAGATAGGTTCGCTGGGTTACGAACAAACCAGTAACAGTACGAAAACAACCCGGACAGCTTCAAAACTTGACCATTTGTAGACACGTTTGTTTTAAAAGCTTCCTATGACTAAATATGACAATACTTGAGCAAAATACAACACCAAAACACCAAAACACCAAAACAAGTCCTGAACAGAATCAAATAGTGTTTTGACACAAAAACCCCAAAATCAAGACAAAAATCACTGGAATCAAACAATCAAGAGCACTAAGGCTCTGATACCATATTGTAGGTCCATAAAGATCGTGATTTCAGTGCTATAATGACTTGTTTAATAACAAACACACTTGACTTGAACAAACAAAGTGTATTATAACAACAAACCCAATAATGAGATTAAAACACATAACCGGAGGTATATAAACTACAAAGGTAAGTAAAGTATGCTCCTAGCACCTCAGGTGAACAATTACACGACACAATCAGTTGGATAAGAGTTTTTGTCAAAGTTATGCAAAAGTTGTATTATCTTGAAGATAAGGTTACAATATATATCAAACTTAGGTTCGCTGATAGATTCGCTGTAGCGAATCTATCTAGCGAACCACATAGGTTCGCTGGGCACATACAGGTTCGCCCAGTCGACACCTAATCAAGAACTTAACTGAGCTACGGGCGAATCTATAGATTCGCCCGTAGGTTCGCTAGAACTAATACAAACAAAAATCATACAAATTACATACAAAATATATAACACCGACAAGCCGGTGAGTCCAACCTATACATGTGACTATCAGAGTTATTCTACGCGATACACGCAAGGGAAGGCTTGCCCTGCGCGTATCGCCTAGCACAAGAATATCAGGTACGCGAAAACAGGGGCAGCTGCATTTTCCGTCAAAACCACCTCCCCTACTCGATACGCGCAGGTGGAGGCATGTCCTGCGTGTATTGCGTAGGACATGAATACGTGCTATAAAAGGAGGCCGACCCCCTCTCATTCTTGCACCTCCACCTCTCTCTAGAAAATCCGGCAAAAAATCTCTAGTGAAGTCCCGACGAGCTTTTAGAGAAGAACGAAAGCATTCGGAAGCTCAGTTCAAGTGCGGGATTGCTCACGAAACGCCTACGGGATATCCTGTGTGTTCGGAAAGACTCGTTTCTAGTTTCCTTCGAGCTACTTACTATTTTTATATACACCCAAGATACTAAAACTAGACCCGTCATAATACTGAACGGTGCCCTCCCTCGTACGTGTGAGCTCAGATCTGTTGGACAAGATAGAGTGCTGTCGAAGTGCTTTCCCTGAAAGACTCCCAGATCTAGACCCTACTCTGTCCAACTCACTAGGTAACGTCAAGACTTCTTATTTACTTAAGATTTATATATGGCTTAAGTCATGTAATGTTACTAGTATTATGATGTGTTTTAGTAAAACCCAAATGAATGATAGAACCTCATAAAAGGCACGAGGATTTAATAAGGTGGCTTTTCAAAATAAATTGAAGATATAAGAAAAACCCTGACTTAGACGCTAAAAGCACACTGAGTAAGATAACTATGCCAAGGACTAAAGTCATTGCCTAGAGTCATATAGTATGACTAATGTAATGTACATTGGTAGAAAGATACCGATGGAAATATCCCAAGAGGAATAAGTCCGGACGACACGAATCAGTTACAGGGTTACCGTGACTAGCCACTAGCTCGTGACATTTAGGCTACATCGAAAGGTAAGTCTAACTGCCACACTTTTACATGTTTTATGATTTCGGGGCTGTATCCGAGCTTGCATGAAAAGTATGAAATGATTTACTTTAAATGTTTTGAATATATGTGGTTATAAGTAGATCGCGCCTGGTGATCCAACGCATCTAAACTCCAGGTTCGTCCGGTTGTGATGTGAGTTGGTCCGCGGTAATAAGCTTCTTGACGAGTCATCCCGATTATCCGGGATGGCGGCTACATGCCACAGGGCAAGTCATTAAGGCAGGGATTCTGGGGTAGATCCATTGAGTGCTACCGGCCCCACCTCGGGATGTATATGAGTCTAGTTGGATTCAATTAGGTAGATTGATTGCTCGTAATAGGAAAGGTACTACCCAATCTAGGCACCATGATAATGTGACCAAGAGGGGTCATAAGGGTACGTTGGTTATCCCAGTATGCGACATATACGTTAACAGACTCTAACGAGATTAGCAACCATCAGATATGTCGTTAGAGGAGAGTTGGCCTGTAGATAACTTATCACCACACATATATGAATGAATGATGTTTAAATATTTTATATGTCTTACGTCACTGGTTACGACTCACCAACACATAGTTCTTAATGTCTTTTAGCTCGTGATGCAGGTGAAAGGAATGTCCGTGGACGTTAGCTAGATGGGCATAGCTAGAGACAGATGAATGATGATTCTTCATATTGGAGAAGGACCTAAGTTGAAGACACCTGGGAATAGTGTCTTTAGAAATAGTAGTATTGGTGTAACACACTCATATCGAGTGTTAGACGATTGTAATTAATTAAGACACTAATGAAAGTTTCAATTTGGGTCTATGAATGTGGTCTTTTATTTTAACCTTCCGCTGTATTTCATTTATGATTGGCTGATACTATGCAACGGGTCAGGCCCTAGGAGTCGGGGTCTGACAATGCTTGTATCTAATAGAACTTTATTACTTGAATTCATTCCTAATTATCTATATAGGTCCACTTCAAAAACTTCTTTGGTTTCACTCCAAAGTTATATATACAATTTCTGTTAAAATTTTGAGACGCGGTGGGTTCCTGTGAACCCGCTCCTAAACTATTGAATCTGTCCATGACCTAGTACCACCACCCACTGTCCACCACCACCGTCCACCACCATCACCCACCATTGTCCACCACCATCACCCACCGTCCACCACCACCAGCCACTAGCCACCACCACCAGTTTATTTCAATAGACTGTAGAAGTTAAAAACAAATAGTATTCTTCTTTGAGACTGCAGAGGTTTGGTCCACCTCTTCTTTTACAGATATCTACAAATGTGGACCGCAAATATTTTCCTACAAAATAAACAAACAACACCTTATTGTCTCATATGTTAGAGGAGAAGGACATATATAAAAGGGGCATTTACATATATTCCATTTATAAGATCATTTATTACATATTTAGTCACTCCTTAAATTCAATTACATATTGCCCCTTCCTAAACCACATATATTACATATTTACCCATTTTCTTAAGATAACTTTTTGAATTACTATTTTACCCTGACTGATCTTGACAAATGTATTGCTATAGTTACCAATTTTATGTCGTTATCGACTTTTATGATGTTCATTGACTACTTTACATGCGATCGTTTGGAAAAATTCATAACCGAACAACACAAAGAATGTGACTTTTGATTCTCAATGTGGGTTTGTTCTTATGGTTTGTGTAAAAGAAAGGGTAATAGGTAATTTAATATTCCAAAGGGAATGTGTAATTAAACTTTAGGCTTTGGTAAATATGTAATTGATAGGCTTAGGAAGGGGAAATATGTAAAAATTCTAAAGAAAATGGGTAAATATGTAATATATGTTGTTTAGGAATGTGAAATATGTAATTGAATTGAAGGAGTGGATAAATATGTAATAAATGATTTTATGTAGAGGATATATGTAAATAGGGGATATATTTAAATGTCTCTATGTAAAAACAGAAATTACAATAAAGGAATACAAGAAACATAAATTTACAAGTTTATACATCTAAAATATAATGAAGTAAATGAAGTTATCTAATATCCTCCCTCAATCAAAATAGTGGTGGACCTAAGCATAACGAGAAGCAGAAAAACTCGAATTGAGGGCGCGAATGACTCTTGGTAAATATGTTTGTCACCTGGAGCTTGGTTGGAATAAAGTTGGTGTGTAACTTGTAACATCTGCCCTAAACCCAAACCCGAATGTCTGACTCGAACCCGAAAATTATCTATCGTTTTATTGAATTCATATATATTTTTCTCTAAGACGTAACGGATCATTATTAATATAAATAAATATGTCGGGATTCTATGTTCTATCATCTTTAATAAAGCGATCGAGTTATTATCTAATGTTTACTAAATTAAATACTAAAAACAATTATTAAAGCTTCAAAGTATATATATATATATATATATATAATGGTTTATTTTTATAAAAGTGAGTTTATGAAGACTATTAAATATAAGAACTTTTAAAGTATCAAAATGACCATTTAACGTCAACCGCGATATAAACATTCAAAACGTCAATTATATATTCGTTACGATTTAACGAGGTTAAGTTAGTTGTCAAAATAGAGATTTAATTAACTTTGAGTTGAATGTGTCAAGTTTGAAAACTTAAATTAAAAGTTATAAGTTAAAAACAATAACTAACCAGAACTTAAGGGTCTAGAATTGTAAAATATAAAAACCAACCCCCCATTCCAGTTGGACCCGTATTTCCGGCGGTCACAACTTCCGGCAACATGGCCGGAATCCGGCATAATCTCCGGCAACACCAAAAATTCACGAGTTAGATGTTTTAAATTCAATTAAATTATGGTAAAATGTATCTTAGTGATTTTCGAGTCTATTGTAACCTGTTAAACATCATTTACTCGACCCATTTACTCGAGATTATTGATTCAAAACAGTAAGTTATAAAACCCATTTACTCAGTAGGAGAATTAACGCGTAATCAAACAAATTGAGTAAACCAAAACGTCCCAGTAGTGAATTCGAGTGTGGTAACACATTCAATTAAACTTTAATTGATGATAATGCCATCGTTTGATCCAATTGAATCAATCGCAAAAATTGAACTCTAGCACACAATTGTAACAGAAATTTCAGAACGAGTCGTTGCGCAAAACGCTCCCTCTGCATCTCTCTCAATATCTGCTCAAAAAAATTCATGTTAGTTTGATAACCACATGTAGGGTGGTACTTCACCTTGTCGTTATTTGAATTTTGTTTAGTTTGTAATAGATTAGTCGTATTTTGGTTTTCATTGTAATAGTTTATTGTTAGTTTTGTTTATGCTTAGTTATGCGACACTGCATGCGACACTATAGTGTCGCATGCAGCCTGTCTTAGTCTAGCGAGCAGGCAGTGTCGTCTTTGCGACACTGCCTGCGACACTAGCTGTTGTATAAATAGTTGTTAAGGGCTATTTTGTACACAACTCTTTGGAACTTTATTGAATACAATTACACATTGATCTTGAGTTCGAATCTGGTTATTTACAAGGAATTGTCTCTGTTATATCTTTGTTGTATCAATCTAATCCATCTTCATCTAATTACCTTCTTAATTAATCATTTTTATTGGGTTATAATGGTTTGTTTGAGTTTTGGTCATTAATCACAATCAATTGTTGCTAGATCTAGTGGTATCAATTGCTTGTGATCAGATCTAAATCATCATAGCACGGATCTAACGATTATCTGGACCAACAATATGGTATCAGAGCCATTGTGCTCATGATTTGTGGTTTTGAGGGTTTTTAGATATATTTCACTTTTCATCAATTCTGGATCTGATCTGTTGATAATTAGTATGGAATTGGATTGAGAATTGTGTGTTTTTGGTATTGGAATCAATCTAAATCTTCAGAACTATCATCATCATATAGATCTGAGATCTAGGTGTGATTTTGAGATATTTTTCATAAGTTTTGTACAAAAAGCTTTTTCAATCAAATTGGACTTTAATTGTTGTTGTTATGGATTGAATTTGGCTTGGGATTGACCTATTTTTCATTGTGAATCAATCGGAATCATCAGATCATCAATTGGATCTGATTTGTATTTTCTGTGGAGATTTTTGTGTTTTTTTGTGTAGAAGGGGTTTTCTCAGATTCATCTTGCGACACTATTGTTCATATTGCGACATTAGTGTTTTGCGACACTACACTGGTATTGTAGATTGATCAAGTTTTGTGGCTTGCTTGCGAACTTACTTGAACGAAAGTTCATTCTTGGGCATTATCTTGTGAAAGTAGTGCTTGTGTTTCGGTCCCGACACTATTCTCGACACTGCTTGTTGCCTGTTACCTCGACATTACACCCGACATTACCCTGAACGAAAGTTCAAAGTGTTTTTTGCGACAGTGGTTGCATAATTACTTGTGACACTATTTTGCGACACTGACAAGTTTGCGACACTAGTAATTTTCTGCGACACTATCTACGAAACTGTGACCAAAATCTAAAATTTAAATCTTACAATGTCATCTTCACTTACCCTTGCTGATCTGGAAAACGTTGCAACATTTGGTCCACTGAAACTAATAGAAGATGATAACTTTGATGTTTGGAAGAAGAGACTAAAGGACTTTTATTTGAATATGGATCATACCAAGTGGGATTCGATTGTAATGGGTCCGCATATACCAATTACCATCATGGGAGATATTACAATTCGAAATACCGACCCAAACTCATACACCGATAGAGATAAAAGGTTGATAGATCGTGATAGCAGAGCCTTTGATGCTTTGAGTTTGTGCTTAACAAGGGAAAGTCGCAGAAAATTCGCTGAACACAAGAATGCTAAAACCTTGTATGCCACTTTGTGTAAATTTAATGATGAGTGTGAAAAACAGGATATGGACAAAGGCATGCTTGCTGAGAAGGAGTTTACCACTTTTGTTAGTCATAAAAGGGAGAAATTGTCGGATCTGATCAATCGCTTTCTGAATGTGACTGAAAATCTGAAGAAATATGATCCCAATCTCACCAACTATGAACAGATACATCGACTTCTGAACTCTCTTCCAATTGAGTGGGGTACTTATGTTAACACTTTGAAGAAAGAAAAAGGATTCTCGGATTGCAAACTCATGGATATAATTGACAAGCTGAAAAGTTATGAGCTAGAAATGAAAAAGAAAGAGTTTTTCGAGGAAGTACTACCACAACAAACCAACACTTTAAACGTTGATTTAATCTCATATGTCTCAAGCATATTCAATTACAAAACCGAACTGAATGAAAAGCTCAAGATGATAGCATCTGATTCTGAATCAATTGTTGGAACCTCGGAAAATATTGAAGAAAATTGTGGGGTACTGACATCTGAGAATGAAAGAGAATCTGACTGTGACATACCTAATGAAGATAAAACATAGGAAGATAAGGAAGAACAAAATGATGCCGGAAAAGAAGAAATGTTGGAAGACAGGGAAGAGAAACATAAAGGAGATACAAGAGTGTGCAACTGTGAGAAGGCGTTAGCAGCCGAAAGGATCATCATGGATCTACCCTATGAGACCGTTCAGGATTTGTGTTCCCTTGCGTGCAAACAATGATTATTTGGAGTTTATAAAGCAAACATATTGATTTTGGACAACCAAAGAGAAATTGTTGCCATGAATAATGAACTTAAGCAAAATGAAGTCTGTTATTCTGTAAAACTTAATGAAGCCTTTGCTGAAGTGGAATTGTTGAAGAGAAATCTATATGAGAGGAATCTAGAGATAAATATTTTAAATGAAAGGCTTCTATTAGCTCAATATGAATCCACGAAGCTACAAAGCAAACTTGATAAGTGGACGGTGTCTCAAATGAAACTAAATGATCTTCTTGCCAAACAAAGAGGAGCTAGGATAAAAGATGGGGTCGGATACAACTGTGAAGTTCAAACAGTTTTTCCGCCACCATCGACTTTGTGTTACTCTCCTTTGCCCAAACCACATCCAAAGAATGACTTGTTTGAACAAAATACTAGAGTGGAGGGAGTCAGTATTTCAGAGGTAAGGGATGATGCGAATCTTCAATCGGTATTGGATATAACAAAACACTTTATGGTAATCAAGACGATGAATGTCATGCTTCCGCTACGCCGAAATCCATACCTACAACTTTCACTAATCTGCATGAAAAGTTCAAAACTGGTGAGATTCCGATATTCGAGCCAATCAACAGGGAAAGAGAAGATGCTTAAAGTTCGTCCACATCACATCAATCAAGTTAGGACAGTCAAGGTTCACAAGGAACAGGAGCTATTTCTGAAACATATACAAGTTCCGAAGAAGAACCAGAGAAAAAGAGAGGCACAGACGACTCAAAGACTAAGATTTCATCTACAACCGTCAACGTTCAAAAGTTTTAAAAATTTGAACCAAAAAGGAGAATTCCGGTTCCATATCCCGATCATTCTTTCAAATCACCAAAATGGAAATGTTCATCTCAGTCTGGCATTCCTCAAAATATCAAAAGAACTGAGAAAAGGCACAACAATCGACAAAAATCCAAGACAAGGTCCTTAAAGCCCCATCACAGTAAATCAACTGCTCACTCAAGAGTATCAACAGGCAAATCCAAGGAATCATATGTCTTTTACAGCGATTCTGACTCTCACATGTCTAGCTGTGATGAAGAAATCTATATAGATCATGTGCCTACTTCAAGATCAAAAGGACTGGTTTAAAATCACATTGTTTCAGATGTGGTAAAACAGATCATATGGCAAAACAGTGTCCTGATCTTGGTCGAATTAAACAGTTTGTAAATAATCATTTTAACACTAATTCTTTCTTTCAAAAGCCTAGGTTCGTTAAGGCTTGGGTTCCTGTTTCTAACTGATTTTCTTTTGTCTGTTACAGTTCATTCGGGAAGGCCCATCAATCTTTCCTCGGCAGATTGGTTGCTGATGTTCTGTACATTTGTTTTTGCTTTCTTTATTTATTAAAAAAGGGGGGGGGGAGAAATGTGAAGGGAAAATCTGTTTGACTTACTTATCTTTTCTAATAATGTCGGCCATCCTTTTGCGTATGATCTTAAAAAATCTTAAATTTGTGAAAAATTTCTGATGATCACATGTAGGGTGGTACTTCACCATGTCGTTATTTGTATTTTGTTTACTTGTAATAGATTAGTCGTATTTGTATTTCGTTGTAATAGTTAGGTTAGTTTACTTTTATTGCTTGTTTTGTGCTTGTCTTTGCGACACTGCCTGCGACACTAGATGCTATATAAATAGTTTGTTAGGGCTATTTTGTACACAACTCTTTGGAACTTATTGAATACTATTACGCCTTTGATTGAGACTTCGAATCTGATTGTTGATTGCAAGGAATTGACTGATTTATATCATTGTTGCATCTAATTCATTCTACTTCATCTAATTACCTTCTTGATCTATCATTTTTTATTGGGTTATAATGGTTTGTGTGAGTTTTGGTCATTAATCACAATCAATTGTTACTAGATCTAGTGGTATCAATTGATTGTGATCTGATCACGGATTATTGATTTACTGGACCAACAATATGGTATCAGAGCCATTATGCTCATGATTTAAGGTTTTTGAGGGTTTTAGACAATATTCACTTTTCATCAATTCTGGATCTGATCTGTTGAGAATTAGTATGGAATTGGATTGAGAATTGTGTGATTTTAGTTTTAGAATCATTCTAAATCTTCAGATCTATCATCATCATATAGATCTGAGATTTTGGAGTGACTTTGGTGTATTTTCATAAGTTTTGGACAAAAAGCATTTTCAATCAAATTAGACCTTAATTGTTGTTGTTATGGATTGAATTTGGATTGGGATTGTTCCATTTGATATTGTGAAGCTATCGAAATCATCAGATCATCATTTGGATCTGATTTGTGTTTTCTGCTAAGATTTTGGTGTTTTCCGTGTAGAAGGGGTTTTCTCAGATTCATCTTGCGACACTACCATTTTACAGTTATTGATTAGATTGTGTGGTTGGTCTGCGACATTGCTTGAATGAAAGTTCATTTTTGTGTAATTAATGATGCGAAACTATTTGCTTGATTATGTTTGACTCGTATTCAACATTGTCCTCGACATTGTTCCCGACACTACACTCGACACTACTGTCGACATTATTTGGTTGCTTGCTTCTCGACATTACCTCCGACATTACTCTTGAACGAAAGTTCATAGTGCTTTTTGCGATAGTGTCTGCGACTCTGACTGCGAAACTAGTCTGCGACACTAGCATTCTTGCGACACTAATCTTTCTGCGACACTATAGAATCTGCGACACTAAGGTCTGAACAAAATGTCAATGTCTTTTACCCTTGCTGACTTGGAGAGTGGATCACCGAATAGACCACCTAAACTGATCAATGGAGATAACTTTGAGGACTGGAAAAGAAGGTTAAAGGCATTTTATCTATACACCGATCACACTCAATGGGATTCAATTGAAAAAGGGCCACATCTCCCTGTTACAACCGTTGGTGACGCAACTGTTAGGAACACAAATCCCGATACTTACAATGAAAGAGATAAAAAGCTGATAGATCGTGACAACAAAGCTTTTGGTGCCTTAATTCTGTGTCTGAGCTCTGAGATTCACAATCGTTTTGGAGAACATAAAAATGCTAAGGATTTGTACGATGCTTTATGTGAGTTCTATGACAGGAATGCTGATCTTTAGAAAGATAAGGGGGTTCAAGCGCAAAAAGAGTTCAATTCTTTTATAGGGCTTAGAAATGAGAAAATTTCAGATCTCACAAACCGTTTCCTGACTGTGACTAGTAACTTAAAGAAATATGATGATGAGTTGACTATTGTGGAACAAGTGACAAAGTTACTAGATTCACTCCCTCCCGAATGGAGTTTGCAGTTCAGAATGTTAAAGCAGGAACGGAGATTTACTGATACAAGCTCATGGATGTGTTCAACAAACTGAAGTCGTTTGAGCTCGACATCAAAAGGAGAGAGTACAATCAAGCTGTGTATCCTCCAATGCAAACCCAGAATGCTGCATTACTCTCATCCACATCTGAAACATCAATGAACAATTATGGATTCTCGTATACCTCAGGAAACGTTCAATCTGAAAGAAAGAATGTCAGAAAGGATCAAGCTGCACCTCAGGTTCCAAATGATATGATGGCTTTGTTTGGAATGTTTGTAAATAGCTATGAAGCTTTGATTGCTGGAGATATCAAGGGAAAAGGAATTACAATGGAGGATATGTTGCAAGTTGACCCTGATGACCTCGAGGAAGCTGATATTCAATGGCAAATGGCAATGCTGACTGTTAGGGCCATACGTTTCATGGAAAGAACGGGAAAAAGAAACTTCGGAAATCTGAATTCAAAGGTTGGATTTGACAAATCTAAGCGCAGATGTTTCAATTGCAAACAGCTAGGACACTTCAAGAGAGATTGTCCATCCCCAACTGTCTTTGAACCACCGTCTCCCAACACAAGAACTGTTGCTGTTATTGAGAGGGAAAACAACAGCAACACAAGAAGTGCTGATGTTTCAAGAGAAACTGCTTTATTGACAAATTTTGATTGGAGTGGTGAGATCGCTGAAGTTCAAGAAGAAATTAATCATGCTCTTGTTGCTGAAACCATACTGAATGCTGAGAATGATTCTGAGAAAGCTACAAGTGAGGCAGCTGAAGAGATCAAAAAGGAAGAAGTTGTGAAGGTTGAGAGAAAAAGCAGAGAGATTGAAGATGAAAAGGAAGAGGAAAGGAAGAAAAATATACCAGCATGTAACTGTGAGAAGGCACTTGCAACGGAGAAGATCATCATGGGTCTTCCCTATGAGGTAATACAGGATATGTGCTCTTCCGCGTGTCGGGTCCGTCTCTTTGGTATATACAAAGCTAATCGATTGTTATTAACAAATCAGGTTGAACTAAATACTATTAACTTGGATCTTAAAAAGAACGAAGTGAACTATTATGTGAAACTTAACGAAGCTTTACAAGAAATAGATCACTTAAATAGAAAACTTCTTGAAAAGAATGTTGAGGTTAATTTTCTTGATGAACGTGTTAAACTTGCTGAATTTGAAAGCAGTAAACTTCAAACTAAACTTGATAGATGGACCATTGCCGGAATGAAAAGAGAAGAATTAAATTCTAGGAAAAGAGGAGCTCGAATCAAATCTGGTTTAGGATATAATGAGATTCCTCATGTTTATCCTCCACCCAGTACCTTTTGTTATTCTCCCACACCCAAACCTCACCCCTCTAATTATTTAATTGCAGAACACACTAACAATTTATTTGCAGGTTTAGAAGGAGTTGATCGTCAGGAGGTACGGGAGGATTATGGATATGGTGCTTCAACTGGATTAGGATGCTCTGTTTCAAGTTTTAGTTTAAATTCAAAGAATTCTACTTTAGACAATAGTAGTAGTTTAGATTATTTGTTAAATGATTCGAGTAGTTTAAACTCTAAACCGTCTGTATTAAATGTTGACAATGATGTGTGTGCTTTGAATGATGTTCACGATGATCATGTTTTGTTTGTTGAATCTAATGAGTGTTGTCAAATAAGAACTGTTTCGAGAAGTTTGTCTCAACACCCATACCAACTTTTATTCCAATTCGTATAACCAAACCCGTTGAGACAAACAACTCAAGGACAAATCATGTTAAAGATACAGGTAATGAAGCTAGCACATCAAAAGGTAAAACAAAAGAATGTATGTTTCTTTTAGTGATTCAGACACAAACATGTCTGAATGTGATGAAGAGATTGTGATTGATTCGATTTCTACTAGTAATCTTGGAAAGAAATGTTTAAATCACATTGTTCCGCTGCGGTAAGGACACTCACATTGTTAAAAATTGTCCGGAACTTATCCGAAAGAACGTAAATAATTTTAGTTTAACTAATAGATTCAATAGATTTGTAAATAACATTTTTATGCTAATTTTTCATTGTTTAAACCCAAGTCTTCTAAGGCATGGGTTCCGGTTTCTAATTAATTTTTCCTTTTGTTCATGACAGGAACGTCCAAGGAAGCCGAATAGTCTGTGGCATGTAGATACTGGATGTTCTCGTCAAATGACTGGTTTGAAAGATCTGCTTACTAATTTCCATATAATAAATGGTGGGTATGTGGCTTTTGATGGAGATAAGAAAGGAGGGAAAATGATTGGTCAAGGGGAGGTATCTAATGGAACATTTGCTGGTCAAGGGGAAGGTAAACTATGTCCCAGAACTGCACTTCAATTTGCTGAGCGTTTCTCAAATCTGCGATAAGAATATTCCGGTTCTCTTTAAATCTAATGAATGCTTGTTTCTAAAGCCGGATTTCTCTGTTCCTGAAGATTTGATTGAATGCGCGCACCAAGGAAGAATTACACTTATTTGCTTGACATGAACACGAAGGAGTCAACCTCTACTGGCACAGGAAACTTGGTCATGTTAATTTTGATAATATTAATAAACTTGTTAAACATAATCTTGTTCGTGGTTTGCCTATAAAAGATTTTTCTGTGGTTAAACATAAGGGGAAGCAACACAAAAAGTCTCACAAATCTAAAACGATAAATTCAATTTCTTGTCCCCTTGAACTATTACATGCAGATTTGTTTGGGCCAATTAGTGTCAAAAGCATAGCTAAGAAATCTTATTTTTTGGTTGTTATAGATGATTTTTCAAGATGTTATTGGGTAAGCTTTTTGGCTAACAATGGGGAGACCGCAGGAGCTTTCAAGAGCCTTATACTGAAGATTGAAACTATTAGCGAGAAGAAGGTGAAAGCAATTCGGAGCGATAATGGAACTGGGTTCAGAAATCATATTTTTGACTCATTTTGTGAAGAAAATGGGATATTGAGACAGTACAGTGCAGCAAGGACACCTCAGCAGAATGGAGTGGCAGAACGCAAAAACAGAACTTTAGTGGAAGCGACAAGGACTTTGTTGATCGAGTTAAAACTTCCAATTATTTCTGGGCCGAAGCTGTTAATTGTGCGTCATATGTGCTTAATAGGTGTTGATCGTGAAAGCCAAAATAAAAACATCTTATGAACTATTTCACAAAACAAAACCATTGATTGACTTCTTTCGACCTTTTGGTTGTTCTTGCACCTTGTTGAATACTCAAGCTCAAACGTCAAAATTCGGAGCTGTTTCTGATGAATGTTTCTTTGTTGGCTATTCCTCTTCTCAGAAAGCTTATCGGGTTTACAATAGACGTACCAAAATGTTCAAGAATCTTTCTATGTCGATTGGTGATATGTATAGGAATATACATATTTATTCAACACATTTAACCCGAATTTGGTTATTAATTGGTTGTAATTTCAATAGTTTAAGTACTAAATTGTGGTTTTTGTGATTTTACAGCCAAGACAAACCACCGAAGAAAAGAACGGAGAAAAGACGCATTTTCATGAGAAATCGATGAGAAACAGGTCAGAGCACGACCGTGCAAGGACCAAGCACGGTCGTGCCCGTGTTTTCCACACGGGTGCACAGGCTGTGCACAAGGACGTGCTCGTGATCTCGACCTGCGCACGCCCGTGCGCCAGCCAAGCACGCCCGTGCTCACATCGTCTCCGAGATCGTCACAAGCTCGTGCCGCGCATTTCATGGTCGTGCCCGTGATTTTAGCACAAGCACGACCGTGCTTAATCTAAGCACGGTCGTGCACCTGCTACCTCGAGACGGGAATCGAGATTTTGCTGAAAATGGAAACTGCGAAATGCCTGGGCGAAAAAGAAAACACTGTAGCTACCAGCATGACCTGGAGCACGACCGTACACCAGGAAGTGCACATCTGCTGTTTGCTATAAAAAGCCTTGTTTTCATTCATTACGGGTTGTTGAGTTTTTAGAGCAAAATTACACTAAGATTCATTGATTTTGAGTGTTTTTGGACCCATTGGAAGCCATTGGAAGCCATAGAAGACTCAATGATCATCAACCAACCATCTTTCCTTCTCCTTGCTTGTTTTCGGTTTGAACGTTTAGTTAGTTTAATCATGCTTTTAGCTAGTTTAATCATGTTTCTTGTAGTTTTTGTAAGCCTTATGGGCTAAACACTCATGTTATCTAGATTAGGATGATACTTATGCCTTGATGATGAATGAAACTTGAATATTTTGGTGATGTTTTATGTGAAGATCAATGATGAAGTTATGGTAATATTTCAATGATGTTGTATGCTTGTCCAATTTTATTGTCATATGATGTTGATGAATGTTAGGAATTTGACATGTTGAAAAACCCATCTTCTTGATATTTGTTTGTAAATCTTATAAATGAATTTTGTAGGATTTTTCGCCATGATATTAGAAATGATGATTGGAATGTTAGTTGACATGAAATTAGACAAGTGTGCTTTCTTTCACAAGATATTTGAAAAGATGATTGTGAAGTTGTAATTTCTTAAACATGTTAGATGTGTAGGTTTGGAATTGTGGCCACAATATCTAGATTTGTATGACTTAAGTTTGAGAATTAAATGTTGGAATATTTCATAATTTTGTCTACTTTACGTAATTATTGGTGATTAGGATGTGATTATCGTTCTAGTTTTCCTTTAATTATGAAACTAGGACATTTTAGCGGATGACTAGTTTACCTTTAGTTCTTGACATAAAAGACATCAATTGGGCTTAATTGTATGATTTTAGGTGATTAGGATGTGTTTATCGTTCTAGTTTTCCAAAGAATCATTTTAGTTAGATATCCTTAATCGGAGTCTAGTTATTCCTATAAGAAAATTGACTTCACCATTAATAGTTTTCATCATCAAGGTTAAGTGGATTCTTAGTCTAGATAATATTTTAATTCCATAGTTTTATTCCTCTAGTTAATATTCTCTTAGTTTAATATTTTCATTGTATGCTAGTTTAAGAAAAACCCAAATTCACTCTTTAATCGGACAAACATTAACAAACGTTTAGTATCGAGAGCTACCGTGTCCACGGATTGATATCCGGTTCTTACCATTTTTACTATATTACTAGCCGATAGGTACACTTGCCTTTCTGTGTGTGATTTAGTATTTTTAGGTGAAAACCCTTTTAAAACTAAATTTGTGTGAAAAAATTTTTATTAAATATATTTATACTTTCACGCACATCAAGTTTTTGGCGCCGTTGCCGGGGACACGGTGATTTCGAGAACGATTCGAGTTAGTGATTTGACCATTGTTGATACCTTGTGTGTATTTTTCTCTCGACTTGATTTTTTATTTTATTTTTATTTTTATTTGTAGGAATAGTTTCTTCGTCGTCTTTTATTTTATTGTCAATCGTTTATGTCCATAACTCCGGTCGCCGATATCGTCGAACCATCTTCAGAACCGGAGCGAAATTTACATCGAAGGCTGCAGGTGCGGTCCCGCCTCGTAGCCGCTGCAATCGAGGACGACACGTTAGAAGACAACACATCTGGTGAGGAGGAAGAACAAATGGCAGAACCCGACGATCAAAGAACAATCGCCGATTTCGGCAAACCATCACTCAATGATCTGGCCTGGAGTATCGAGAGGCCTACTATCGAAGCGAAAAATTTTGAAATGAAATCCAGTACCATTCAAATGGTCCTACACATGTGTCAGTTCGACGGTAAGGATCACGAGGATCCTAACGCCCATCTCAATAGCTTTCTTGAAATTTGCGCTACTTTCAAAATCAATGGCGCTTCTGATGATGCTATCCGGCTTAGGCTGTTTCAGTTTTCCTTACGGGACCGAGCCCAAGCCTGGTTGGTTTCACTTCCCTCCGGATCCATTACTTCTTGGACTCAGATGGCCGAGAAGTTTCTGGAGAAGTATTTTCCTGCTGAGAAAACCTCAAAGCTTAGGGCTAGACTTCACGCGTTTGAGCAGGATGATGGCGAGTCCATTCACAATGCATGGGAACGATTCAAGGACCTTGCTCGAAAGGTCCCACACCACGGTTTAGAATTATGGAAATTTTGCGACACGTTTTACAATGCTTTAGAACCGCAGAGTCAGCAGCTTCTCGACATGCACGCGAATGGGGACTTCGGCAAAAAGAGACCGCAAGAAGCATATGATATGCTCGAAAGGGTAGCCGCGAAGAGCTATTCTAGTCATGCGCCGCGATCTAGGACATCTCGTCATGGAGTTCACCAAGTTGACTCCTACACCGCTTTGACTGCTCAGATGGAGGCTCTTTCCACAAAATTTGATCAAATGCAGGCAAACCGTGTTCAGACCTGCTGTGAGTTATGCGGGGGGCCGCATCCAGGTAGTGATTGTCAGATGGGGGAAATGATGCACAAGCAGGTTGATTTCATGGGTAACCAGACTCGTCCCAAGAACAATCCCTACAGCAATACTTATAATCCTGGGTGGAGAAATCACCCAAATTTTGGTTGGAGGTCTGGTTCCCTAAACCAGCAACCACCCGGATTCAATCAGCGTCCCCCATTTCAGTAGACTCAAACTCAATCCTTCCAGTCCCGTCCTCCACAAGCCTCACTCCATAATCAGGGACCCAATAGTAGCTCACAACCCCAACCAGAAGGGAAAGCTACTATGGAGGACATGATGGCTAGACTGTTAGCCAATTCTGAGAAACAAAATCGATATACTGAAGATCGATTCCTGAAAAATGAACTGAACTGAGAAATCAGAAAGCTTCTTTGCAAAACATTGAAAACCAGGTCGGGCAAATTGCTAAACTTCTTTCTGAGAGACCTCAGGGTGGCCTTCCAGGCAACATTGAGACGAATCCAAAAGGTCATGTCAAAGCCATCATGACAAGAAGTGGCAAGACCACTGAGCCTGTTCCATCACCTTCTTCACAGCCGGTTGTTGAAGAAGAAGAGACTGAGTCTCCGGATGAGGTGCAACTGAGGCGAAGCCCAACAAGTACAGCATGGTCCAAGGAGCCAGTCAAACCATACATTCCTCCCATTCCATATCTGGGCAGACTTAAAAAGCAGAAAATGGAGGAGCATTATGGAAAATTCCTCGAGCTTTTTAAGCAACTTCACATCAATTTACCATTCGTTGAAGCGCTTGCTCAAATGCCCAAGTATGCTAAATTCTTGAAAGACCTCCTCACAAACAAAAAGAAGCTCGAGGAGCTATCACATGTTACTTTGAATGAGGAGTGTTCAGCTATTCTCCAAAACAAACTACCAAAGAAGATGAATGATCCTGGGAGTTTCACTATCCCTTGTTTGATTGGTAGTTTGTCTGTCAGCAATGCTTTGGCTGACCTAGGTGCTAGCATAAACCTAATGCCATACGCGGTTTTTGCTAAGCTTGACCTAGGAGAACCAAAACCAACACGTATGAGTATCCAGCTTGCTGATCGATCAGTGAAATACCCGCGAGGTATAGTTGAGAATATGCTGGTGAAAATTGACAGATTTGTATTCCCAATCGACTTTGTTATTCTTGATATGGATGAAGATAAGAATGTACCCCTTATCTTAGGTCGCCCATTTCTAGCCACGGCTAGAGCCTTGATTGATATTTGCACAGGCAGACTTACTCTTCGGGTTGATGATGAAGAGGTGACTTTTGATGTTGGGAGATCTATGCAGCATCCACAAAGTCAGGATGACTCACTGTATTTCATTGACACTATTGACACATGTGTGAGTAATCAGTTACATGACACATTCGATGAAAAGGCCCTGGACACACAATTAATTCCTAATCAAACATGGGATTCAGTCCACCATGACACCTCCGTTGAGGAGACGATATTTCTTGTTGACCATGATTCTTTCTCATGTCCAGAGGTCTTAGAGGTTATTGATTGCAATGCTGAACCCAAGTCACGACCTTCTGTCGAGGACCCACCACCAGTTGAACTTAAAGAGCTACCTAGCCATCTAGAGTATGCTTTCTTGGATGGTGAGTCCGGTTTACCTGTCATAATTTCTTCTGATTTAACGAGTGACGAGAAGGCGAGATTACTTGAGGTTTTGAAATTATATAAAAAGGCAATCGCGTGGAAGATTATGGATATAAAAGGAATCAATCCATCCTTTTGTACCCATAAAATCCTGATGGAGGAGGACTTCAAGCCTGTTGTACAGCATCAGAGACGCCTCAATCCTAATATGCAAGAGGTCGTGAAGAAAGAGGTGATTAAACTACTTGATGCTGGATTGATTTACCCGATTTCTGATTCCGCTTGGGTGAGTCTGGTACAGGTTGTCCCAAAAAAGGAGGGATGACGGTGGTCACTAACGAGAGGAATGAGTTGATTCCTACTCGCACCGTCATTGGTTGGAGAGTTTGCATTGATTATCGCAAACTCAACGATGCTACGAGAAAAGATCATTTCCCCCTCCCTTTCATTGATCATATGCTTGAGCGCTTATCTGGGAGGATGTTCTATTGTTTTCTTGATGGTTTCTCGGGGTACTTTCAAATCCCCATTTCTCCTCCTGATCAGGAGAAGACGACATTCACATGTCCCTATGGCACATTCGCCTACCGACGGATGCCCTTTGGACTATGCAATGCCCCAGCTACCTTCCAGCGCTGCATGGTAGCCATTTTCCATGACATGATCGAGGACTCCATGGAGGTTTTCATGGATGATTTTTCTGTATATGGGAGCTCCTTTGATCATTGTCTCACAAATCTGAAGAAAATGTTGACGAGGTGTGAGGAAACAAATCTTGTGCTTAATTAGGAAAAATGCCACTTCATGGTGAAGGAAGGCATTGTTTTAGGGCACAAGATCTCACAGGAGGGTCTTGAGGTTGACCGAGCCAAAATTGATACCATTTCTAGGCTACCACCTCCTACCTTAGTGAAAGCCATTCGGAGCTTTTTAGGCCATGCTGGTTTCTACAGGCGATTCATCAAGGATTTTTCTAAAATCGCCAGGCCTATGACACAGCTCCTTGAGAAAGACGCCCCTTTTGTCTTCTCCAATGAATACTTAAAAGCATTTCAGTTTCTGAAAGAAAAACTCGTCAATGCTCCTATCATGGTAGCCCCCGATTGGTCTTTACCATTCGAGTTGATGTGTGATGCGAGTGACTTTGCAGTAGGGGCGATCTTGGGGCAAAGGAAAGATAAGCATTTCCATCCGATTTATTATGCGAGCAAGACCCTGAATGAGGCACAAGAGCATTACACCACCACTGAGAAAGAGCTCTTGGCTGTGGTCTTTGCATTCGATAAATTCAGATCTTATCTTGTCCGTTCCAAAACCATTGTGTTTACGGATCATGCTGCCCTTCGTTATCTTTTCAGCAAACAAGATGCTAAACCTCGATTGATACGATGGATATTGTTGCTGCAAGAATTTGATATTGAGATCCGTGACAAAAAAGGTGCTGAAAATGTTGCAGCAGATCATCTTTCACGTCTTGAGTGCCCAGCTTCAGAGGAACACGTGGGGTTACACATAAATGACAATTTTCCCCACGATTCCCTCATGCACATACAGACGCATGAGGATGAGCATCCTTGGTTCACTGACTTTGCCAATTACTTGGCAAGTGG
This sequence comes from Tagetes erecta, assembly GCA_030867185.1. NCBI lineage: Eukaryota > Viridiplantae > Streptophyta > Magnoliopsida > Asterales > Asteraceae > Tagetes > Tagetes erecta. The sequence goes on along the minus strand of CM061491.1, from coordinate 48,876,032 downwards.
TATTGTGTTGAAAGGTTTGACTCACCAGCAAAAGAGGAAATTCTTTGCTGACGTGAAGCACTACCTATGGGAGGATCCTTATCTGTTCAGAGTCCGAGCGGATCAGATTATACGCAGATGTGTGTATGGAGAGGAGGCTTCTAAAATCCTACACCACTGCCATGAAGGACCCACATGAGGACATCATGGAGCGACTCTCACTGCGAAGAAGGTTTTTGATGCTGGTTTCTTCTGGCCCACCATCTTCCGTGATGCTCATGATATGATCCGTGCTTGTGATGCTTGCCAAAGGGAAGCAACATCTCTTCCAGAAATGAGATGCCCTAGAACAGTATCTAAGTCTGTGAAATTTTTGATGTCTAGGGTATTGACTTCATGGGACCTTTCCCAACTTCTTATGGCAATAAATATATCCTGGTGGCAGTTGATTATGTTTCCAAGTGGGCGGAGGCTCAGGCCTTGCCCACTAATGATGCCAGGGTATGAAGAAGTTGTTTTCTCGCTTTGGTGCCCCAAAGCACTCATTAGTGACCGTGGGACGCATTTCTGCAATTCCCATTTGGAAAGGGCGTTGTCACGCTATAGGTGAACCATAGATTTTCAACGCCATATCATCCACAAACCAGTGGACAGGTTGAGGTCACTAATAGGGGCATTAAACGAATTCTTGAAAAAAAGGTTAGTCAAAACCGTAAGGATTGGTCGGAGAAATTAGATGATGTACTTTGGGCCTTTCGAACTGCATACAAGACACCTATAGGCACCACTCCCTTTAGGCTGATTTATGGAAAGGCGTGTCATCTTCCTGTGGAATTAGAGCATAAGGCTTATTGGGCATTAAAAGCCGTCAATCTGGACCTGACAAACTCAGGTGACACTCGATTTCTCCAGATTCACGAGCTGGAGGAATTAAGAAATCAAGCCTATGCCAATTCCACCATCTACAAGGAACGGACCAAGAATTTACACGATCGCCACTTGAGGGACCACAAAGAATTCCAAGTGGGGGATCGTGTGTTGCTATACAATTCAAGGTTGCGTTTGTTTCCGGGTAAGTTGAAATCTCGATGGTCCGGTCCATACACAGTGAAGAAGGTGTTTCCATATGATACCGTTGAGATTTCACATGACGATGGAGGAGTCTTTAAAGTCAACGGTCATAGATTGAAGATTTATGTTGAAGGACCGATTGACATGGATTTGGAGGTTCTTGTACTCCACCCCAGGAATAAATAAATTCGGGGATCATGAGTCTAGCTAATGACTCTATAAACTAAGCCATGCCGGGAGGGAGCCCGGATGTTAGTGTGTTTATTTACTTTGTTATTTTTTTTATTGTTTTTTTTGTACGAGTCTTTGAAATCGTTGTTTGCATCTCGAAGGAGAGAGGGTGACATGTGAAGATCCGGAACATCCTTTGGTTTGTTTCAGTTGTTTTTGCGAGTGTATAATCGATGGGAATTGACGTTTTGGTGCCCAAATGAGTAAAAATGTCGTAAAAATGTAAAACCTGATGAGGTGCACGACCGTGCTTAGCAGCGCATGACCGTGCATGGCCAAAGGGGCACGACCGTGCGTCTGAACTGGAAATTAGGTTTTTACATTTATCTTCTTCTCCACAATTCACTTTCACATTTCCCTAACCTCCATTGCAGCCACCCACTCGATCTACAGTACCAAAACGCGATTCCATTCCATTCCACTCGTTTCTTCCAAATTTCTTCTCAATCTCGGTATGTAACTTCGATCCATCTACTCTTTTTGTGTTTTAATTTATAGTTCTTAGGTTTCTAGGGCTTGAATGGAGATGAACACCATTCTTGTCCAATTGTTGCTTGAAATCTTAGTTTTTAGGGTTGTTTTTCTTGTTATTGTCTTCTAGATCCTTTCCCCTTTGTTAGATTTTGATTTTCGTGGCAAATAGTAGTGATTTTTCTGAGTTTTTTGGGATTGTTCTTCGTCGTTACTGTAGCAGGTAAAAAGCACGGCCGTGCTCCTTAGACGCATGACCGTGCTCCTCAGACGCACAACCGTGCTGATGGCGCACAGCCTGTGCTTCCGAGCTCCTTGGCTCACGCACGACCGTGCTTTTCATGAGCACGACCGTGCTTCCCTATGAACGCACATGTCGTGCTGGTTGGCGCACTGCCTGTGTTCCCGAGAACTCTAACCTAAGCACGACCGTGCCTGGTCAAAGCACGGTCGTGCATCTCTTCTGTTTGCCCAAATTTTGTGTTTTTCTTTTTCATTTTCCCGTCATTTTTTCTGACTTTTTAGCTGTTTGTACAGATGGATCACGAGTGGCTACAGTTTGATTCTAGAGACAAACATGACCGACCATGCATGGCCTTTCTTAATTCATTGTGGGAGCGCCGATATCAGATTGAGTGTGCTCGTTACTTGAACTAGCACTTACTCGAGTGCCTGAACCAAGACGGCCGTATGCAGCCCATGATGACCCCCCTTGGACGAGATTATTTTCAATTCAGCACCCACAATATATTGAATTGATCATTGAGTTCTTCGCGACGTTCCAATTCAGTTATCCTTCACGGGATATTTACAGGAAACGTCACGGGGTTCGATTTCGTTTGGGGGGATCATGGCGAAAGATGTCTGTAGCTGAATTTTCACAAAGAATGGGATTATACACCGAATCAGAGCTACAGACCGAGCTATTTGATGGGCTGCATGACTTCAGAAGTGATTTCGAGAAGGCAGGGTTTTGGGAAGAGGTCGCATCGGGTTCTTATGCGGCAAGAACCGCTAAGGCTACGAAGTTGAGGGATCCGCTGCATCGATTCATTCATCGAGTCCTGGTGGGAACCATCTTCCTACGTGGTGATAGCGTAGGAAATTTCTCTACCCGAGATCTATTCTTCCTGTTCTGCTTCATTCGCAGGGAGAATATCAATCTCGGTCATTGTCTAGCAAACTATTTGGTCACATCTTCTGGCAAACAGCATAATGATTTGCGGTAGGATTTACGTTACTCAGATGGCAGAGTCTTTGGTGTTGTTAACCCCAGAGAATGTTGCTACTCTGACACATCTTTACGATACACCGGCCCTCGACCTTCGCACTCTTCGCTACATGACCCTTGTTGTTCAAACTCCAGCAGGCTGGCGTTTGAAAGACAAGAAGGGATGGATATGGGATCCTATCCCAGCTGAGGAGGAGCCTGAAGATGAAGAGGAGGCTGTTGCTGACCATGGGGAGCCAGAGAATGTAGGAGGCACCACGTTTGCTGCTGGGGGGACTCAGCATGATGACTTTATGCGCTTTATGGACAATCTTGATGCTGCTGATGCTGCCGCGATCCATACAGTTCCACAGATGTTGAATCGTTTCGTAGCATTTGAGACCGCCCAAACCGCAATGCGGAGTGATATCGAGTTGCAGCGGCAACGAATGGATGCATTTAGCCTTGAGCAGCAGCGACAGGGCTCCATGCTCGAATCCATTCAAGATGAGACACGGAGAGGGTTTGACTGGCTGTTCTCAATTCATCAGACTGTTGCTGCCTGCCATCACTACCACCTGCCTGCCCCTCCTTTCACGTACGCATCTTTTGGGCGAAATCCTGGTCAGAAGCGGTCACGCCAAGACGGAGCAAGCGGTTCAGGGGCAAATCAAGATGATTAGTTTTTGTTCAAGTTCGAAGATCTGATGCATTTTTCATGTTTGGTTGTTGGTATTTTTGTTTGTTTATGTCATGACTGAATTGTTACTATTGTGATTTATCCGTACAGACTTTTAGATTTTAATATTTTTGTTTAATCTAGCTTTTATTTTAATTTTATTTGGTTGGATGATTGGTGATGATTCGATGATCTAGTAGTGTAAACGCTTGGTGTAGTTTTGCTTTTGGTTGCAGGTGGATGAACATGGCACTCATGGATTTCGAAGCAAACGCGCATTCCGATCTTGACAGGGGAGCATTATTCTTCCTTACCTCCATGCATTCTCATTGATATTATTTTGCTTTGCATTTTTTGTTGCACATTGGGGACAATGTGCAATTCAAGTGTGGGGAGGGATATGCATAAATAGAAACTTTTCTTGTCCTTAGCTTATTTATATTTGCAAAATCTCCAACATTAATTTTTGTGGCAATTAGAAAAATCATTTTTGACAAATCAACCAATGAAGCAAGATAATAAAAAATGGTGTTTTTTAAAAAGAAATAGTTGATAAGGGAAGCGAATGAGTTAATTTTTTGTGGCAACCATTAAGCTTGTGAGCTAAATGATGAACTACATGTCATGCCTTACACACCCCACCCCTTCCATTTGCGAGAGTAATTTTTTTAGCCTTTCTAGCTTTGTATCACATTGTTGCTCTTGTTTTTGTTGGAATTGAGTGTACCGGATGTTTTATACATTTTAGAACTTGTGTTATATATACATTTCAAGATCACAATTTAAGACATTGCGTAAAAATGATTGAGGCATTAGGACACCCATCTTCATTCACCACCATTTTCATGTATTTACCTATCCAAACCTAACCGCTAGATAACCCCCGTGTGCTCTTTCATGCTATTATCCTATCTACCCACTTCACCATCCCGAAACCTCCTATATTTCACAAATTTTTTTTGTTTAAACTCGGTCGGTTCTTGTATTATCTCATCGTTATTCAGCCTATTCAAGTAGTCAATTTTTGCTAAACATGATCAAATGTTTAGTTGATGTCAAAAAAAAATCGAAAAATCAAAAAGAGGCTTTCACCATAATTAAGGTGAAATTGTGCAAGAGAAGAGGAAGTTTTTAGTACTTTATGATGGAATCCCTTCTCCATCCGGAAAAACCATAATGGTTTTATTATTAGATTTGTATGAATTAGTTAGTTATTTAGCCGCCGAGTTTTTAACGCCTTTTACCCATTTTCTCATTCCAAAATTCCACACCTCCACCACCAAACCAAAACCCAAACCAAGTCCTCTTGATTTATGCAATTGTTTTATATTAGTTGATGGAGATTTGATTTTTGCACAAGCTTATGATAATGTATGATTCATTGACTTGGCGTTGAGTGTTCTAAACATACTCCTTACATGTATGTCCATAAATCATCCGAGTGTGTGTGAACATTGTGAGAGGGTAAGGCAATGCTTCTTAGGGATTCAAGAGGTGAAACAAGTCTTAATAGTTGTCATTACATTTTTTATCATTTGCTTCTTTGATGCCAACTAATTGTTTTCACCCCTTTTGAAGCTACTTTGCTTGTTGTTAATTTGTTTATTCTTGCCATTGGAGATCTTGTTCGACTACAAGAAATCACGGCATTTACCTACACATCATATGTGTTGGTAAAACCCTATTATGTGTGGGAGATTTTCTTTACCTACACATGATTTAAGTGTCGTGATGTGTTGCCTCACACCTGTGGATATAGGTCATTACCCACACATCAGTTATGTGTAGGCATATAACACGCTATACCTACTCATGTATGTGTAGCTAAAGCTTATTACTATGTGTAGGTAGAAGTATTACATTTGTGTGTGTGGCAAGTGACTTGGCGGGTGACATGGCAGGTGACGTGGCAGATGACATGGCAGGTGACATGGACCATAGTAATGACGTCAAGAAAAGTGTTATTGACACGTGTCATAATCAAATGTGTGGGTAAAATAAATATTATGTGTAGGTAAAAGAAATATTATGTGTAGTTAAATGTGAAACATGTGAGGCATTCATTTCAATATGTGTAGAAATAAACATAGATTTGTTGGTGATATTTATAATATGTGTAGGTAATAATGGACAATGTGTGGACATTTGATTTGAATATGTGTAGAAAGAGATATAGATGTGCTGGTAAAATTATATATATGTGTAGACGCTTACTAGAATATATGTAGTAATAATCTACAAATACATAATTACATACAAGCAAATCCAAATACACAAGTGCAAATAGAAACATATGTAACCAAAGTGACTATTCTAAAATTAGAAGTTAGAAATATCATATTTCAAACTACCAAAATAAGAGTACAATTTAAACAATTCAAACACTTAACATCATCAATATGAGATTAAAAAAATACTAAAACGTATTACCAACACATGTTAAGTGTAACTCATTTTGAAAATATATAAGTATAACTTTACCTACACATATAAAAACATGTGTAGGTATTTACCCACACATGTATATGTGTAGATAAATTATGTGTAGGTAAACACCCCAATTTCTTGTAGTATTCAATTAAGTTTGCTTGAGGACAAGCAAAATTAAAGTGTGGGGATGTTTGATATGTATAGAAATATACATATTTATTCAACACATTTAACCAGAATTTGGTTATTAATTGGTTGTAATTTCATTAGTTTAAGTACTAAATTGTGGTTTTTGTGATTTTACAGCCAAGACAAACCACCGAAGAAAAGAACGGAGAAAAGACGTGTTTTCATGAGAAATCGATGAGAAACAGGTCAAAGCACGACCGTGCAAGGACCAAGCACGGTCGTGACCGTGTTTTCCACTCGGGTGCACAGGCTGTGCACAAGGACGTGCTCGTGATCTCGACCTGCGCACGCCCGTGCGCCAGCCAAGCACGCCCGTGCTCACATCGTCTCCGAGATCGTCACAAGCTCGTGCCGCGCATTTCATGGTTGTGCCTGTGATTTTAGCTCAAGCACGACCGTGCTTGGTCTAAGCACGGTCGTGCGCCTGCTACCTCGAGACGGGAATCGAGATTTTGCTGAAAATGGAAACTGCGAAATGCCTGGGCGAAAAAGAAAACACTGTAGCTACCAGCACGACCTGGAGCACGACCATGCACCAGGTAGTGCACATCTGCTGTTTGCTATAAAAAGCCTTGTTTTCATTCATTACGGGTTGTTGAGTTTTTAGAGCAAAATTACACTAAGATTCATTGATTTTGAGTGTTTTTGGACCCATTGGAAGCCATTGGAAGCCATAGAAGACTCAATGATCATCAACCAACCATCTTTCCTTCTCCTTGCTTGTTTTCGGTTTGAACGTTTAGTTAGTTTAATCATGTTTTTAGCTAGTTTAATCATGTTTCTTGTAGTTTTTGTAAGCCTTATGGGCTAAACACTCATGTTATCTAGATTAGGATGATACTTATGCCTTGATGATGAATGAAACTTGAATATTTTGGTGATGTTTTATGTGAAGATCAATGATGAAGTTATGGTAATATTTCAATGATGTTGTATGCTTGTCCAATTTTATTGTCATATGATGTTGATGAATGTTAGGAAGTTGACATGTTGAAAAACCCATCTTCTTGATATTTGTTTGTAAATCTTATAAATGAATTTTGTAGGATTTATGCCATGATATTAGAAATGATGATTGGAATGTTAGATGACATGAAATAGGACAAGTGTGTTTTCTTTCACAAGATATTTGTAAAGATGATTGTGATGTTGTAATTTCTTAAACATGTTAGATGTGTAGGTTTGGAATAGTGGCCACAATATCTAGATTTGCATGACTTAAGTTTGAGAATTACATGTTGGAATATTTCATAATTTTGTCTACTTTACGTAATTATTGGTGATTAGGATGTGATTATCGTCCTAGTTTTCCTTTAATTATGAAACTAGGACATTTTAGCGGATGACTAGTTTACCTTTAGTTCTTGACATAAAAGACATCAATTGGGCTTAATTGTATGATTTTAGGTGATTAGGATGTGTTTATCGTTCTAGTTTTCCAAAGAATCATTTTAGTTAGATATCCTTAATCGGAGTCTAGTTATTCCTATAAGAAAATTGACTTCACCATTAATACTTTTCATCATCAAGGTTAAGTGGATTCTTAGTCTAGATAATATGTTAATTCCATAGTTTTATTCCTCTAGTTAATATTCTCTTAGTTTAATATTTTTATTGTATGCTAGTTTAAGAAAAACCCAAATTCACTCTTTAATCGGACAAACATTAACAAACGTTTAGTATCGAGAGCTACCGTGTCCACGGATTGATATCCGGTTCTTACCATTTTTACTATATTACTAGCCGATAGGTACACTTGCCTTTCTGTGTGTGATTTAGTATTTTTAGGTGAAAAACCTTTTAAAACTAAATTTGTGTGAAAAAATCTTTATTAAATATATATATACTTTCACGCACATCAATTGGCAGGAATCAAATGTGTGCGATACTGGATCTGATCCTCATGGTTCTATGATGCCACGACTGTGTTTAATTATTTCAATCTACCACTATTCCTGTGCATTCTAACGCTCTACCTGATCCTGTTATCTTCCCATCTACTCCTGTTACCCTACTACCTATGCCATCATCACCTGATATTGTTAATACTGCTGCTCCTCCACCATCACCATCACATCCTACATGACCTGCTGTTTTTCCTCAAGATTCTCATGCTGCTGACATTCCTCTCGATTCATCTACCATACCTGTTTCAGATATCGTCACATCCAATTCGCTTTACAAGGAACTGAAAGATCATCCTCATGACTTGGTCATAGGATCCATTTCTGACGGTGTTCGTACACGTCATCAATCTGGACTCATCAACATATGTTTATTCTCTTGTTTTCTGTCACAGACCGTCCCAAAGAACATTAATATGGCGTTACAAGATCCGAGATGGGTGGAATCGATGCAATTAGAACTTCAACAGTTCAGAAAGCTCAAGGTTTGGGAACTGGTCGATCTTCCACCAAACAAATACCCAATTGGGACGAAGTGGGTATACAAAAACAAACCTGACGAAAGAGGGGTCATTGTTCGTAACAAAGCTCGGTTGGTCGTTCAAGAGTTCGCACAAGAGAAAGGCATTGATTACACCGATTTTTTTGCTCCAGTTGCTAGAATTGAAACCATCTGAATCTTTCTCGCCCATGCTGCACACAAAAACTTTAAAGTTTATCAAATGGATGTCAAGTGTGCATTTTTATACGGAGATATCGATGAAGAGATATATGTCTGTCAGCCACCAGGTTTTGAGGATCCGGACTTCCCAGATAAAGTCTACAAATAAGACAAGTCACTCTATGGACTACATCAAGCTCCTCGATTCTGGTACGAAACATTGACGCAATATCTGTTAAGCAAAGGATTTACTAGAGGAACCATCGACATGACCCTCTTCAAGAAAGTAATTGGTGATAACATTTTACTTGTTCAAGTGTATGTAGATGACATCATTTTTGGTTCGTCAAATGAATGTTTGTGCAGAGAATTTGAGGAGGTGATGAAGGAGCGGTTCGAAATGAGTATGATGTTTGAGATGTGTTTCTTTCTCGGTTTACAGGTGGTATAAAAGCCCGATGGTATACTCATTCATCAGGAGAAATATATTCAGGAGATTTTGGTAAAGTACAAAATGGACGACAATTCTTCAGATTTTTCCTCATTTACAGCACAGACATGTGTCACTCCTGATGAATCTAGAAAGTCTGTTGATGCTCATCGTCACAGATCGATGATCAGATCGTTAATGTACTTAACTACAAGTCGTCTAGACATTGCTTTTGCTGTTGGTTATTGTTCCCGGTATCAATCCAATCCTAAGGAGTCGTATGAAAAGGCTGTGAAGCGCATTTTTCGTTATCTAAAGGGAACTCTGTGTCTCGGCTTGTGGTATCCAAAAGGTGGGAGCTTTGATCTTCATGCTTATTCTGATAGTGAGTATGGCGGTTGCAAACTTGATCGGAAATCGGTTTCTGGTGGGTTTCAGTATCTGGGGGAGTGTTTAGTTTCGTGGCAGAGCAAGAAACAGACCACCGTTTCCTTATCTACTGGTGAAGCTGAATACACTGCTGCCTCCAGCTACTGTTGTCAAGTTCTATGTATTCAGCATCAGATGATCGATTACGGAATCAATTTTCTGCATACTTCAATCTTTTGCGACAATGAGGCTGCCATTGGAATTACCAAGAATCCTGTTCACCACACTTGAACGAAGCACATTGAAACTCGAATTCATGCCATTCGGGATGCACAGGAAAATGGTTTTATCAATATTAAATCGATCGACACCAAAAATAAAAAAGTTGATTTATTCACTAAAACGTTTGATAAACAGCGTTTTTATGAATTAATTAACATGTTTGGTTTAATTTCTTTTTAATCATTTTACCTTTAATAAAAAAAATAAAAAAAGGAGGGAGAAATATGAAAGGAAAATCTGTTTATCTTACTTATATTTTTTAATAATGTCGGCCATCATGTTGCGTATGATCTTAAAATTCATAAATTTGTTTAAAAATTTCAGTTTGAAAACTAAAAGTTTTGGGGGAGTAATACTACAAAGTTTGAAAACCGTTTGTTTCTTGCAGGTTTCGGATATAGGTTGACAGCGTCTGAAGGAGGGAGGAGATTTGCATACTAATGTGTCAATAGGCTCAGCTTGAATACAATTAGACAGCAACTCTGTGATCAAACTAAATTCAAAAAGTGCTCGGTGATAAGGATCATTTTCACAGACATTCGGCTTGCACAAAGTGATAAGTTTTGACAAAAAGGGACTGAGAGTATTTGTTTCGTGTTTCATTTTTCCCAAATACCCTTAGCCGCAACCCTGAATGACGCATCTCGTTAGCTCTTTAGAAGTTTTTGTTCTTCGTGTTAATCTCCTCTGCTATGCGGAAGCATTGACCTGGAGTGATGATATTCTCTGTTATATGTAAATATAGACCTAAAGATCTCATCAGCACGTACATATAATCATCTCCTCTGTTATACGTCAATATAGACCTGGAGCTCTGATCATCTGTAAATCCCATATAAAGATAAGCTCACAATGTTTCTACATCAAGTTCATTGTTTGACGTTTCATACATTAAACCCAAACTCCATTTCACTTCCAAAATACATTTACCTCGATCACTTCATCTGGGCCTATGTCCCTTTAAAATTACAAAAATCTTGCTGAACCATCTAAACTCAATAAGTCATGAGGTCAAAACAAGTCACTTTGCTGAATATCTGTGGAAACCAAGTTGCCAGAGTTTCTTCAAATCGAACCAAAACATGATAATATCGTCACAGGTTGTTTGTTGAAAGGAACAAGGCATGGGCTTAAGTGGACAAACATATTGAGAATCTTTCCAAATCTTTGTCTCTCCGGATGTTTTCCTGAAACTTATTTTCTGATATCCTCGTGATTCATTCTGTTTTTACTGTTCTAATTCTTTGAAAGCCAGTAACACAAATGGGTTTTAATTTTTGGATATATCTCAATTGATTTGGCTTGACATTATTTTAAAAATATTTGTAATTTAAATTAGATTTGAGTTTTATTATTTTTCAAAAATTAATTTTTTTATTTTTAAAATTTTTAATTTTTGCGACACTATAGTGTCGTGTATGCGACACTATGACTGGTGTATGTTTACCTGATGTGGGTCGAACTGGGCCACTATGCATTCATTCATATCAGACTTCTAAAACACCTGACACTAACCCTAACACTCACTAAACTACAATCCACCACTTTAGTGTGTTTTTGCTTGATTCCAATCGGTAAGTTTTGTAATTCAACATGTTTCGAACCTTCGTCTGAATTATGGTTGAATTTGGTGTTGATCTGATATAGTTTTAGACATCTTGACTATTGGTTTTTCGCGTTTTGCGACACTACATGTTCGTCTTGCGACACTGAACGAAAGTTCAAACCATGTTTACGACACTACCAAGGTTATGCTGTCCATGCATAGTTGGTAGTGTCGGAAGTCTTAAATGTTACGACAGTGTAGTGTCAGAAGTCTTAAATGTTACGACAGTGTAGTGTCGATGCACATGTCATGCTGTTGCGAAACAACAGTGTCGATGAATATGCAACACTGCTGTGTCGCAAGTCTGCGACACTATGCTTTTCCATTTTTTTAATTATTTTTTTGTTTTATTTTATCTTTTATTATTATTATTATTATTTTATTATCTTATTTTATTTTTCTTTTATTCTCATTTTACTCTTTTTAGTTTTCTTTTACATATTTCTTTATATTTACTTTCTTTTTATTAGCTAATCAATTTTCGGTTTATGTTTCAGGTTGCAATATGGAACCGAAGCCTCCTCCACCCATGAGGTTCGACAAGCGGTCGAACGTGGTCGCTTATCACAACGATAAGTGTTAGGGTTATTTCCTAGTTAAGATTTACTTTGTATTTGTTTATATGTTTATGTATAGTTTAGGGTCTATTTTGTATATTCCTTAAACTTGTAATTGTTGCTTAAAAGCATGTAGTGAGAGAGTGTGAGGAGAGAGGCTAGATCACTATTCACGTTAAAGAGAGAACTAAGTGTGTGTGATTTATTTTTCTCCTGCACTTGTACTACAAATCTGCTTTGATCATCAATATACAAAAGAGAATTATTAGTATGAATTGTGTTTGTGATTGAACTGCGTTTGTGTATGATTTATTCTGATCATTGAGTGATATTAACGATCCAATTGAACCTATCAATTGGTATCAGAGCTGTTGGTATTGTGTTCTTCGCTATTCATCAAGCAAAAACACTGAAATATTGCTCAAAATCATGATCTGAATGAATTGTTGCTGTTTTTAGTTGTGATTTATCATCGCAATCACTCCTAATTCACAACGATTGTGCAAATTCCATCAGATTATCATCAGATCTGAGGAATTAAGAAGAAAGAAAAAGTTACTATTCGATCAAATTTTGCTCAAATTTCATCTAAATTTGATCATGTTTTGGATTGATTGAGATTAGGGATTGATAATCGGACTATTGTACTGCTTGTGTGTGAATTTTGAACGAATTGGACAAGTTTTTGATAAACCCTGAAAAATTCTCATGGAGAAGATGATGATGATGAACAGTATGAACTTGGTTGAAGATTAACTTCCCGGGTGATAAAATTTGACTTAGACAATTTCCTTGGACTTAGATTTGTGAACAAATTAGGTCCTGTGCAGCCGTGTAAAGGATTTTGTGCTAGACGGGTAAAGAATTTGACGAGGAAAAAGTGTTACTGTTCAGCCGGATCAACAACTGTTGTGCCGGGTAATACACTGTTACGCCAGGTGATTAAGAAATTTCAGCCGGGTGATCAAAGATTGTGTAGCCGGGTAAACAACCTTGCCGTGTGATCGACAACTGTTCAGCCGGGTAAAGCTTTTGCCGTGTGAAGATTCAAGCCGGGTCAAGTTATCTGCCGTGTGAAGTTATTTGTTGTTGCCGTGTAACTGTTCTGCCGGGTGAAGAATACAAGTATTACAACTGTTGAGCCGTGTGACTGTTTAGACGGGTGAAGACTATTCTCTGCCGGGTGAAGAACAAAGCTACTGTTCAGCCGGGTGAAGAAGGATTTTTCACTGTTTAGCCGTGTGACTCATTTTTAGTTGTTTTAATCTTTGTTTTCTTATCTGGTCATTAATTACTTGTCTTTATTTTAATAGTTTAACAATTTCTTTTCAAAAAATTAACAAAAATCAAAAATATTTTCTTTAAAAATCTTTAAAAAAAAATGGCACCTAATGATGATTCTGATAACCGTGTTCCTAGACTTGTCAATCGTGCAGATTTCAAGAATTGGACAATCAGACTGAGACATCACCTATGCTCTATTGATAATGATCTGTGGAAGTCAATTGAAAAGGGTCCTCATATTCCAACTCAGACTGCTCCAGACAGTGCAAGTACCTACACCAAAGATTCTACTGAACCTTATCCAGAGGATAATTTGTCAGCAGAAGATTTGAGGAAAGTGAAGAATGATAGCAAGGCTTATTCTTTAATGTGCAAGGGATTGCCACTTCAAGTTCTGTCGAGATTGGATGCATATCAAACTGGCTATACATGTTTCAAGGCATTAAAGTCAATATGCGAAGGAGGAGAACAATTGAGAAGTCTGAAGAAATCAAAATTGAAAAGGCAATTGGAGTTGTTCGAGCATATTAATGGAGAAACAGTACACCAGATGATGAACAGGTTTGTTCACTTAACTACTGAGATGTCAAACCTCGGAGTTAAGACTGAACTTCAAGACTTGAATGATCGATTGTTATGTGCTTTACCATCATCATGGAAGCAAACTGTTACTCTTTTAAAGCATACTGAGAAATTTCCAATGGATTTAGATCTGCTTATTGGAAAGATTGAAGAAGTTGAGATTGACGAAGGATCGAGAAATACTGATAGATCAAGCTCACAAACTCAATACAAGTATGTGGTGAATCCTGCCAATACTGTGGAGAATGCGTTTCTTGCACAAGATGCAATGAAGTTTGAAGATGAGGGTGATTTATTTGTTGGTGCAAGTTTCTACACTGATTCATCATACTTTCCAAGTTCACCAACTTATTCTCAACCTCAATCTCCACCAAGAGCTCAAGTTCAAAGTCAGAATATGAAGAATCAGTCAGAAAATCAAAGTTCGAATGTTCAAGCCAAGGTAAAAGATGTGATGAACATCTTGTTACAAGATGACGAGACCAAACTGCCTTCACAGCTTTTATGGCAAGTTTTCAAGCATACCAAGGAAGTCACTTAAGTCAAATGGATGTTGTTCTTCAAGACTTATTTGAGATGGATCCTGATGACGTTGAGGAGATGGACTTAAACTGGCAGATGGTGATGGTTGCATATAGAACGCAGAAGCATGCATATGTTAACCGAAGTTACAAGCCTCATGCAAACAAGACGGTTGGATTTGACAAATCGAAGGCCAGATGTTTTAATTGCAATTGTTATGGTCATTTTTCAAGGGAATGTAAGGCTCCTAAGAATCAGAATTACAACGACCAAGCAAGTTCAAGTAATCAAGGTCAAGGTCAAAGCTCACAACAGTCTTCGAGCTACCAAAGCAGAAATCAACGTTTCTTTCAGAAACCATACCAAAGTCTTCCCATGCCGGAACTGAAGGATGAAGGCAAGAAACCAGAAGATCAAACTAAGGCACTGGTGGTCAGTGTAAAAGATGGATATGATTGGAGCGCTTATGCAGAACAATTTACATCTGATCTTACATCAAGTTTGGCACTAGTATGTGAAATGGAAGAGGATTGGTCAGAAGAAGGAGATAACAAGGTGATTGAAGAAGTTAGTGAAGATTCAGAGGAATATGACTGGAGTGCAAAGTCTGATCCTGTTGAAGAATCTGAGTCTGAAATTGCGCTGATGGCTACAGCCAGTGAGTCTTCATCATCTACCGAACAACCAAAGGTTAGTAATGACTTACCCCCTAATTATGTTCCATTGCCTATTGATGTAAAAGAAAGGTTATGTTCAGAACAATGCATTCAACAGGTAGAACATTATCGAACTCATTCATTTAAAATTGGTGATAAATTAAGCAAACATGAGAAAATTCATGAACAACTTAAAATTGATCACAAAATTTCTGATGAGAAGATTTTGTCACTTAAAGAATCATGGAACAAAACCTTAAAGGAACTGGAACTGGTAACAAAACAACTTGAAGAAATGACAAAGAACTTTGAACAAGAGAAAGTTGCTCATGCTGTCACACAAGTTGAATTAACAAAGGTTAAAAGTTGTAAAACAATGGTGAGACAACTTGTAAGTGAAAGAGGTAACAAAACCAAAACCGGGTTGGGTTTCACTCATGAACCAATGCCAAATTCAATCACACAAACCTTACCGGAAAACTTTAATGAATTTGATCATTCACCTGAAAATGAACGAAAATTCAAAGAAATTCAAAGAAGTAAATCCGAGTCTGAAGGTTCTGAAGTGCTGATGGAAAGTTTGAAAGAAGAAGATGGTGTGACAACTGAAGCTGATGATGAAGCAAGCAACGAATCTGATAACAAGTTAGAGCCTGTTCTGATTCAACTTGTTGAGTATCCGGAACTGAATCCGAAGTCAGAAACAGTGAAGGATGAAGGTGAATTTTCAGGATACAATGATCCTGAATACATCAGGTGGAAGAAAGAGCAAAAGGCGCAAGTTGCAGATCAGTTGATCAAGAAGCAAGAAGTGAAAAAGACTGAAGTTTCGAATGCCAAAGTGCAAAAGTTAAAATCGAAAATCAATCAATCTGAAACAAAACCTTCCAAAGGTAAAAGTGTCATAAAATCGAATGACAACACCAAAGCTCAAAGTGTTAAAACTGAAAATGTTAAACCGGTCAAGAAGAAAGTGACAAAAGGTAAAACAATTAAGTTTGTGTCTGCAGGAACGTTTGATTTAAATGGATCTTATGGTAAACCAATCAATTCTCCAATCAAATCTAACTCTGGTCTGAAAACAGGTTCAGGTCCTAAGTCTTCCGCTGTCAATGATAAGAGAATTGAATCTAAAAAGGTAACCAAACAGAACAGTTTAAAATCGAACCAAAGTCCCATGCAAGCAAAATCACAGTCAAAATCTCCACAAAAGAACGTTAATCTAAAACCGAACAAAACTGATAATGAATCACGAGTGGGTTCAACATCAAAAGTTAACAATCGGCTCTTTAGGATTAGCAAGAAACACTGTGAGATATGTGATCGTTATAACCATGCAACTGCTGAATGTTTCTTTAACAGGTACTGCAGTTTCTGTGACAAAAGAAATCATTCTTCAGAAGAATGTTTTTATAACAAATTCTGTGATATTTGTGAAAGGAGAAACCATGACACAAAGGATTGTTTCTTTCGAACAAACTCAACAAGAGAAATGACACCTTTTTCAAATTTTCGAAGAAATCAGTCATTTGATTTTCAAAATGTTAATCAAAGTCATTCTCCTGTTTTGAGAAATTTCAATCGAAACAATTCTGGTTTAAACAATTTTGCATCAAGAAATATGCAGGTTAACAGTTTTAAACCAAGAGCTTTAATGGTAAGAAATCAAAAGTTTGAAAACAACCTTGATCCGAAGTTAGAGGAAAGGTTTATGGCTTTGAGAAGAAAGCAATCATTTCACGCCAAAGGGCGAAACAGTTTTCAGCATCAAAATCTCTTAAATGAAACAAATTTTCAAAATATTCAATATAAACAAGTTACTATTGCAGATAGATTCGGAAAACCCAAGACCGTGTGGGCCTGGGTTGACCAAACTAACTGAGTGATTGTTAAAATGCAGGTACGCCCAAGAAGACCTATCAACTCATGGTTCGTTGATAGTGGGTGTAGCCGGCATATGACAGGCAACCATGCCTTGCTTCAAGACTTTAAGCTGAAAAATGGTACACACGTCGCATTTGGAGGTGATGCTGGTGGTAAAATAACAGGAGAAGGAACTGTTTCGAATGGGGTCATTAGTTTTGATAAAGTCAACTACTGTGCACAGTTGAACTTTAATTTACTAAGTGTATCTCAAATCTGTGATAAATCTTATTCAACTCTTTTTGATGATTCTTTCTGTTATATTCTTAAACCAGGTTTCAAGATTGACAATGAGTGGGTAGTGATTAAAGCACCTAGAGATCGTGATGTATACAAGCTTGATATGTCGCAGATTGATGCTGAAACCGAAACCACTTGTCTCATTGCTCATGCTTCAAATGATGAGAGTCAGCTTTGGCATAGACGGCTGGGCCATTCAAATTTCAGAAACATGAACCGTCTGGTTACTGGAAATCATGCTGTGGGAATACCGTCAAAGAAGTTCTCTACAACTGATCTCTGTCCAGCGTGTTTGAAGGGAAAACAGCATCGAATGTCTTTTAATTCCAAGCAAGAAAACTCCATTTCAAAACCCTTGCAGATGCTACATATGGATCTTTTCGGACCAACAAATGTGCAAAGCATCGGAAAGAAGTCTTACTGTTTTGTCATTATTGACGATTTCACTAGATTTTCTTGGGTTTATTTTTTGCATGTTAAATCTGAAACAGCTGAGTTATTAAAAGAATTTATCATCAAAGTTGAAAATCAAATGGAATGCAAAGTTAAAATCTTAAGAAGTGATAATGGAACTGAATTTAAGAACACTAATGTTGATGTATTTTGTGCAGAAAAAGGAATTGCTAGACAATTTAGTGCGCCAAGAACGCCTCAACAAAACGGGGTTGCGGAACGGAAAAACCGGACACTAATTGAAGCAGCAAGATCCATGCTCGCAGATGCCAAAATCCCTATCACTTTTTGGGACGAAGCTATTGCTACTGCGTGTTTTGTACAAAATAGAACATTATTAGTTCAAGATAAACAGAAAACATCTTATGAGTTGTTATTTGGAAGAAAACCAAATATTTCTTACTTGAAAGCATTTGGTTGTCCTGTATCGATTTTAAATTTGAGTGATCATCTCCGGAAGTTTGAGTCAAAATCTGACGATGGATTTTTCCTAGGTTATTCGTCTGTTTCTAAAGCTTATCGGGTTTTTAATAGCAAAACAAATACTGTTATTGAAACTATTAACGTAAAGTTTTTAGAAAATTCGTTTCCGTTAGTGGCTCATGGTCCCGAATGGTTATTTGATTTAGATTCGTTATCGAAATCTTTCAATTCTAACTTATTTGATTTTTCAGGAAAAACAAACAAAGAATCAGGCGACTTGGGAAGCTTTAGTGACGATTCTAATAATGACGATGATGGAAATCTCAGTTCTGAATATCCATTCATGTCTTTTCACAATCCTGATCATGTCAAATCCAGTCAAGCTCCGGGTCCTTCTGGTTCTCAAGACGATCAAGAATCAAACAATCTTGAAGACGATGTGAATCCGCAAGTTTCTCCTAATGATGGTGGATCTGTTCAAAATCAACCATCATCAGATCCGAATGTTGAAGTTGTTCCAGAATCGTTTGACTACTTCATCAATTCACCGGATCAAGTTCCTAATTTCACTCCGCATACTTCGACCATTCTACAACATCTACCAAATCTGAATACTTCTAATCTGGAGAGTCAAGTGCAAGGAGGTGACATACCAATTCATCGAATTCACAAGAAACATCCTGTCTCTCAGATTATTGGGCCATTGAATCAGAGAACTACGAGAAGTCAGATTGAGCAAGCAAATGTTTGTCTTTATTCGTGTTTTCTATCTCAAGTGGTGCCAAAGAACATTTCAGAGGCGTTACAAGATAATAGTTGGATAGAAGCTATGCAAGAGGAATTACTTCAGTTTCGCAAACAAGAAGTATGGAAGTTAGTGGACTTACCTGAAGGAGAAAATGCAATTGGTACAAGATGGTTGTACAAGAACAAGCCAGACGAACGTGGCATTGTTGTGAGAAATAAAGCCAGACTTATTGCACAAGGTTACACTCAGGAAGAGGGTATTGATTATGAAGAAGTGTTTGCTCCGGTCGCTCGACTTGAAGCTATTCGTGTCTTCTTAGCCTATGCCTCCTTCATGAAGTTTAAGGTGTTCCAAATGGACGTCAAAGGTGCTTTTCTGTATGGACCAATTACAGATGATGTATATGTTCGACAACCTCCTGGGTTTGAAGATCCTGATTATCCTCATCGTGTATACAAGTTGAGTAAAGCTCTATATGGTCTACATCAAGCTCCAAGAATCTGGTACGAGACGTTATCTAAACATCTGCTGGAACATGGATTTACAAGAGGTCAGATTGATCCAACTTTATTTATGAAGCGGGAGGATGAAGATCTTTTATGTGTTCAAGTGTATGTGGATGATATCATCTTTGGCTCAACCAGTGCGTCCATGTGCAAAGAGTTTGAAGAAATCATGAAGTCAAGATTCCAGATGAGTTTGATGGGGGAGATTAATTTCTTTCTTGGATTGCAAGTAAAACAATCAGCAGACGGAATTTTTATCAACCAATCAAAGTTCGTTGAGAAGTTGCTGAAAAAGTTCAAGATGCAAGATTGCCAGACTATCCGAACTCCATCTGATGTGAACTGCAAGATTCAACCGGATCCGAAAGGCAAATCCGTTGATCAAACACTATACAGATCAATGATTGGTTCACTGATGTATCTTACTGCATCAAGGCCAGACATCATGTATGCTGTATGTGTATGCGCAAGATATCAGTCTGATCCAAAAGAGTCGCATCTGATTGCTGTGAAACGTATTTTCAAATACCTTAAAGGGAAGCCAAGTCTCGGGTTATGGTATCCTTATGAAGGGAATTTTGAATTATATAGTTATTCTGACAGTGATTTTGGTGGATGTGCTCTTGACAGGAAATCGACTTCTGGTGGATGTCAATTTCTGGGTCCTAGACTTGTCTCTTGGCAATGCAAGAAGCAGACCAACGTTTCTGTATCCACAGCTGAAGCAGAGTATATCGCTGCATCTGCAGGATGTTCTCAAGTTTTATGGTTACAAAATCAGTTGCTTGACTACGGGTTTAACTTTCTAAAAACTCCTATCTACATAGACAATACTGCTGCTATGTTCATTACTTCTAATCCTGTTCAACACTCAAAAACCAAACATATCGAAATTCGATATCACTTTCTCAGAGACAACTCTGAAAAAGGTTTAATAATTTTGATTAAGGTTCATACCGACAAACAACTGGCAGATCTTTTCACAAAATCTTTTTTGTCGGGCCGGTTTGAATTCCTAATTCAATCCATAGGATTAATCAATCATGATTGATTCTATTTTTCGAAAACAAAAACAAAAATCAGAAAATATAAAAGTCAAAAATAGAATAAGTCGATGTTATATATTGATTCCTTTGTCTTTTATTTTATGTCTTGCATTGTGTGTGTGCATGAAAAAGAAAAGCAAAAACAAAATATAAAAGCAAAAAGAAAAGAAAATATCATGTCATAAGAATCTATATTGCAAAAAGTGAGAAATGATAGTTACACTAGACATTAGTTGTTACATCATTTTTAAATAAAAACTGATGAATGTTAATTGATGTGCTAGACAGCTCAG
This sequence comes from Tagetes erecta, assembly GCA_030867185.1. Taxonomy (NCBI): domain Eukaryota; kingdom Viridiplantae; phylum Streptophyta; class Magnoliopsida; order Asterales; family Asteraceae; genus Tagetes; species Tagetes erecta. The sequence continues at coordinate 48,855,287 of CM061491.1, read as the reverse complement.
GCAATTAGACTGAACAAGTAAGTTGATTGTTGACAAATATAAACTTAATGATCTTTGTGTTAAGTTCCATTGTTATACATGTCTAGATATATATCTTTTGATGCATTGCTTGTGATGATAGTTGTGCATGATCGGGTAACGATGCAGTCAATTCAGTGTGATGAACCGCATCGTGAGCTTCTTTGTTGTGGTACCCACAGACCTGAAGTCTCACACGAAGTCTCTTTTGAGCTTCAAGATGCAGCAAAAGATTCCAAATGGAACAATAAGAGTCTCAAATGTGGACCATCACCAAACAAAAATTCCAAAATGGAATTCAGAAGATTCCCAAGGGGAACAATAGGAAATTAAATTCCAAAATGGAATCAAAAGAAGTCCCAAAGTGGACCAAATCCGAATAAAACCCAGTTTCCACACTGTTTATGATTGTAAGTGACCAGGTTTTGTGCAATATGCATTTCAGGTAGTGATTGATAAGGAAATATATTGACATATGTATACATGTGGGTCACATAAGTCATTTTAATCGAACCTTAAATATCATCATGATACTGAAAAAGTAAGTGTGTCAACTCGAGCTAATTGGTATGTTTTCATATCATCACTCAATCAAACATAAGTCAAATGTCTATTCAAAACCTGCAAAACATGTTCAGATAATGTGTGGTATGATCTCACTGCGATATTTTGATTCATTGCATTGCATATGTCTTTACTTTAATGTGTGTGCAGGCATTTGGAATCTTTATTGACACATCGACATCCTTGTTAAACTTAAAAATTTCAAGAAATTTCAAGTTTAGGGGGAGAATAAATTGAAGAAGAAAAAATATTTACAAAAATCCAAAAAATATTGTGAATAAGTGTGTTTTGAATGAACAAGATTATGTGGTATGAAAAGCAAAGGTATTGGAAGTGTTAAAAACAAACCCAAGGTCTTGTAATGTGTTTTTCAGAAATTGCTTCGGGATATAGAAATTTTGGTTGTGCAAAAAATATTTTTGTGAAAATTAAAGAAAAAGAAAAGGGAATTTAAATGTGCTAAATTTGTTGCCCTAGAAATGTTGTTGATTAATTAATGTGACAAATTCTTTTTAAGGATATCTTGTCTAATTAATGTGTCGAGAATGTTTGCAGGTGCAATAAATGTTGTTGAAAAAGTCAACAGACGAGAAAGATTGAAGAAAATTGCTCAAGTGTTGTAGCCGGGCAAAGATATCAGAACACTATTTTGCCGGGTAATGAACACACTGTTCAGCCGGGTAAAGGTTGTGAGTTTGATATGAGCCGGGTGATTGAGAAAAAGAAGTGAAGCCGGGTGAAGATATTATGACCACTGTACAGCCGGGCAATGAACATGTCAAATATAGCCGGGTGAAGGTCATAGATATCTGCCGGATGACAAGTTGTGTCACTATACAGCCGGGTGAAGAGATGTTGTCACTATACAGCCGGGTAAAAGAAAGAAGTCTTATCTTGCCGTGTGAGTGTATAACACTGTGTTGCTGGGTAATAGTGAAAGCAACTATGTTGCCGTGTGAAGAAGAAAGCATGCCGGGTAATGGAGAAAGCAACTGTGTTGCCGGTTGAAGAAGAAAGCATGTCGGGTGAAAGAAAAGCAACTGTGTTGCCGGGTGATGAAGAAAGGTTGCCGGGTGATGTTTTGAATACTACTATACTGTCGGGTGATGAATAAAACCAATCAGGTGTAGTTGTTCCTAACCTTTACCCGTCACTACAGTGACTTACCCGTCTCTACAGTGTTTGACCCGTCAAGTGTTTTTTCACATGTTATATGTTGACCCGTCACATGTTGCGACTTGTTTCAAGTACTTGACCCGTCCCAACAGTACATGACCCGTCTCAACAGTGCTTGACCCGTCAAGGCTTATTGGGCTTTTATGCTTACCCGTCCCAAAGTGTTGACCCGGCACCTCAAAGTTTGACCTAATTTTTAACCATATAAAAACCCGCCTCTTCACAAACACTTATCATTTTTCACATTCGTTTTCAAGCACAAATCCCCTGCACAAAATCGTTGATTATCATATTCAATCAATCGTTCTGTAACAAGTTATATTGATTGAATAAGGTATAATTTACATGTTTGAAGCTTGATAAACCTGCAAATCGACCGATAAAATGAAAAACGATGATGAACAGTGTTTTTGATCATTGAATCGACACTTTGATTGTGTGTGTTAAAACCAAAATCGAATGTTGTTTTAAGTATAAAATCTGTCGATCATCAACAATCAATCACTCATTTGGACTAAAATACCTTAAAACCAACTGAATCAATCAAAATTGTTCATAACTGTTAAAACCGCCATTAATGAACTTTGAAAGCTCTTAAGTGTTAACTTCAAACTGACAAAATATGTGTTGAACATTAACAAATCAATGTTAAAACTAAGATTAACATGTTAAACAACTTCATCATACAATGTCAAATTTATGTCTTAAGTGTTAAACTGTTAAATTGAAAAAAGTTGTATAATCATTAGAATTCAAAGTTGTTTTGATCAAAATGATGAAAATCAATTTGTTAGATCAATTTAGGGTTAAAATGTTTATGTGAATGTTTTTCTTCTTAACTTTTGTTCAAACACTTATGAAAAATTTGATATATATTAATGAAGAATCTAACACATTTGTCTTGTTTGTGTTTGTTTTTGTTTTAACAGATGGAGAATCTAAAGTTTGAACCTAAGCACAATCTGGTGGCATGTTTAGATGAATCTATCCCTGAAACTGAAGGTTACAGAGATATGATCAGATTCATAAAGAGGACCAAGTATATGTATGCTATGTGTGCCAAACCGGTCATATATGCAAGGTTGATAAAGAGTTTTTGGAGGACAGCTGAGGTTATTAGAGATGATAATGGAATAGCTGTGGTTAGAGGAAACATTACTAGAGAATTGGTGTTAACAGTTTCTGAAGAAGCAATCAGAACTGCTTTAAGGATTGATGAAGATGAAGTGGGAATGAATGATGAATTGACTATGGCTGAATGCCAAGCGTGCTTTGTAAATATGGGACATCCTCCTGCATTTCCAAAGTCACAATTCTATAGAGCCAGATTGGGAAAGAAATGGAAGCTATTGTGTTATGTTGTCCAACAATGCATGTCAAGGAGGAGTGCAGGTTTTGACAACTTCCCATCTGATATTGCATCTCCAATTGTTGCTATAGCTGAGAACAAACCATTCAATATCTTGAAATGGATTATGAATGGGTTTGTATTTAATTTGGTAAAGGGCAAAGGTTTAAGTTTCTCATGTACCCGAGATTCTTACAACTCATGATCAATGTTGCTTATCCCATGATTAGAGAAGAAGGAGTGGTTGGAGGGATACTTTATACTGAGGACATGAACGATCTATCTTATAGAAAGATGAGTATCGGGAATGTGCCTAGTGTGGAGTTATCTGACTATATGAGAGATATAGCAAATAATGAAGAAGATGTTGAAGGTGTTTATCATCATATTTCTCATGGTGAGATAGTAAATCCTCAGGACCTGGTTGATGAGGTGCCTGATAATCTTTTAGATGATGATGAGTATAATGCTCGTCATGCAGAAGATGAAGATGAATCTGAGAATGATGATGATGATAGTGATGATGATAATGGAGATGATGAAGATAGTGATGATGTTGAAGATGACAATGGTAATGATGATGGTGATAGTGATGATGTTGAAGATGACAATGGTGATAATGATGGTGCTGAATCTGTTTCAGAGGAGGCCGAACATATTGAGATTGCTGAACCACTAGAATTGGAGTCAGAAAATGTTGAAGTCATTGAACCTGCCTTGATTGAAGAACCTGTTGAGGTTGCTTGTATTGAAAAGGAGGTGGCAGTTGATGTTCCTAAGGCTATTATTGTTCAGTATGTTAGAAGACAAAGATCGAAACCAGTGATAGAGCCTGTGTTAGTAGAGGAACCGAAGGTTATTGAAGAAAATATTGATGAACCTGAACAGATAGATGTTGTTCAAATAGCTCAGGAAGTAATTGCCGAGGTTGAAACTATTGCATAGATAGTTGATGACGCTGATGCTGGCATTACTAATCCAATCCCTGTTGATATACCCACCACATCATCCCCTGTTGCTGAAAACATTGAACAAATTTTGGAGTCTTCGCCAAAAATTGTGTCAAGTGTTGAAGAAAATGAGGATAAGAAGAAAATTATTGAGTTAGAAGAGATGGTGGCAAAGCTTTTAGAGGCAAATGAACAGTTGAAAGCTTCAAATGATAGGAAAAAGAAAAGACTTGAAGAGTTTTGGGTTACTCACAATCAAAATCTGGAAACTTTTAAAGCTTTGGATGCTGATCATTTAAAGTTGAAGATTGATCATGACAAGTTAAAGGCTGCGTATGAAAATTTGAAGGAGGAACATGAAACTTTGAAGTTTGATTATACGGAGTTAAAGGCAGAATGTAATACGTTGGATGCAGAAAAAGAGATGTTGGAAAAATGGTTGGAAGAAACTCGCTCGAAGAAATCTGGGTCCACATCTGATAAAGACTTTTCAGACGAAGTGATGGAAGTGTCTGAACCTTCTCAAGCAGCAAAAGTATACTATACTCGAGCACGTGGTACAACTAATGTGGGTATAAGGGTTGAAACTCCAATTGTTATTCCCGATGAAGCTGTTGCTGATTCTGTCAATATTGACAAAGCTGAGGGAAAAAGGAAGTTAGATGCTATACCGGAAATTATGGGTGATGAAAGTTGCAATAAAAAGGCGAGATTGGAAGAAACAGTGTAGATTGAGCCGATTCAATCTGTAGTTGTAGTTGAAACTGAGGAAGTAGAGTTGGCAAAGGCAGACGAGATTGTGACTGGTGCTGAAGTTGATAAATCAGTTCAGATTGAGCCGATTCAATCTGAAGCTGTTGCTGTTGAAGAAGTGCCTGAAACTGCTGAAATTGTTGAAAAAGTGTCTGAAGATGTTGAAGTAATAGAGAATGTGCCTGAAACTGTTCCAGAAGACGAAAGTCAGTTTGAGCCGATTCAAACTGACAATGCACCTATGATTGAGGCTTTAGATGATCTTGATGATATTGATTTTACTGAATCTGAACCAGAAGCTGAGCCAGAAACTAATCCTTATCATGAGATTCCTGATGATTTAGATAAACGATTTGCTTATCTTGAGAAGATGAAGTACAATTCTGTGATTCTAAATGGGCTGACTGTAAGTCAAATAAACGAAGAATATGAAAAGTGTCTGATAGCTTAAGACAAAGTTGCTGCTGATGAGAAAGAGTTTATCATTGAGATGGGTGAGTGGACACCATTGCAAGAGAGTTTGAACATAGAAGATTTACCTCCAACTGAACTGTATCACCAAAATCCTGAAGAGATGTCAAGTAGGAATATGCGAGATTGGTTGAGCTCAAGGAATTATCCTTATAAGACTTTGAAGAGATTGAAATCTGAGTCGCTGAGGAAAATTGTTGTTAGTTTCATGAAGACGGAGAAAATGTACAATCGTATGCTTTATTTGGACTACAACAACCCTCAATACTACGAGCTGACCAAAAGATACAAAGTTCTCGGACCGAAGGAGATTCCAGTGATGGCTTTACCTGAGAATGCACATAAAAAGAGACATGAGTTGATAGACATTTTTCCCAGTGAAGTTAAGTCATACAACATACCTATGGACGTACGTGAATCATGGCACAAATCAGCCACAGCAGGTGATGTTGTAAGGTCACTGCTGAGCAAGGGTCAGTCGATTGCTGAACTTCTTGATTCAATGATCGTACCGGAAAAATCCAAACAGGTAAAGATTATAGCGTGGAAATATGACGAAGTTTTTGATGCGTTCATGATAAAAAGAGTTAATGGTTTATGTGATGTATACCATTACTACTCTAGCATATTCAAGTTAGAAGTTCAAGACTTGAAAGAACTGCACAAGCTTAGACTGATAAATCACACGCATGCTGAGCGTGGTGATAAATGTGCAATGCTGTTGGATGCCGGGTTAGCCAGATCATCGAAATATCTAGACTTCAGAGGTCAACAAGAAGACAGTGCTTATGTGCAAGCGAAGAAACAAAGAAAGAAAAAGAAGTTGGTGGTTAGTGAGGACATGTATCTAGAAGAATTTTCTGATGAGTATTTTGACAAAGTAACCAATCCGGGACTGAAAGTGATTGATGGATCTCAAGCGACAAAGCCAATACTTAGAGTTTTCTACAATCAAGAAACGTTTGAGTTGAAGCTTGTTCGAAACTTGGATGACTGGGATAAAGACATGATCACTTTATTCAGTACCTTTGAGCTGAAATTACTTCATCCATCATACACTGATTTTTTGAGAAGTTGCAGAATTGAAAAATGCAAAGATAAACTTGCTGAAGCTGATCGACAACTGTTTGTGGTGATGATAGAGGTAATAGCAGCTGCATCTGAGAAGATAAGAGTAAGGAAGGCATTACTCAACTCTAATCTTGTGAGAGTTGACATTCCGGAGATAGAATTTATGAGAATATCTGCGAAAGGAACTTTGGAGGTGCAAGTCAAAGGAAAGGAGCTGCCTTATGAATTTTACGCTAACTTTGATTTTGCAGGTTTAAATCTTGATTCTCTGAGACGTATGCATGCCTGCCCAATCCTTACTAACGAGTCCAAACCAAGACAAGCCAAGAATGCGGAAAAGTTCAAGTCTTGTATAGAAGAAGCACTGAAGGAACAAGAAGAGTTTAAAGGGAAAGAGTTGCTGGATATCAAAGATGAACCAGAAGATTGGTAAAGAGAGATTGAAGCTGAAAAGGATGAAAACTGTTGAAGAGTTTGGTGAAGATCCAAAGATAAATCTTAGGGGGAGTACTGTTAGGGTTATTTCCTAGTTAAGATTTACTTTGTATTTGTTTATATGTTTATGTATAGTTTAGGGTCTATTTTGTATATTCCTTAAACTTGTAATTGTTGCTTAAAAGCATGTAGTGAGAGAGTGTGAGGAGAGAGGCTAGATCACTATTCACGTTAGAGAGAGAACTAAGTGTGTGTGATTTATTTTTCTCCTGCACTTGTACTACAAATCTGCTTTGATCATCAATATACAAAAGAGAATTATTAGTATGAATTGTGTTTGTGATTGAACTGTGTTTGTGTATGATTTATTCTAATCATTGAGTGATATTAACGATCCAATTGAACCTATCAATATAAGGACCCGAAGTCGGTGGGATTCAGAGATGCGATTTCGTGGATGAAGGCCTCCCCAATCTTTTATGCTGTTACAAAAGATCCGGTAATGGATCAGCAGCATATCCGTTACTTCTGGGAGTCGGCCACATAAATCTCAATGCAGATCCGGGGGAGATTAGGACAACAGTTATGGGGGAGCCGATTGTACTTACCGTTGATTCAATTGCCCGGATGTTGAGGATGGAGCATGACGTTGGTTCACCGGTTCTGCTTAGCCTGACTGATGTTTATGAAGGAACGAATTTCTTGGATCGTTGGGAGATCAAGAAAACGTTTTTGTCGAAGGAGTGGAGATTCATAGCCCATGTCATTATTGTATGTTTAGATCATCGCAAAGGAGGAACTGATGGGCTGAATTTCGAATGGGCTCGGGCGATGCTAAACCTGTTATGGGAGATAAGGCGAATATCCCGCAGATGATATTCGGATATATGATTGAGAACATCTCCTTAGCCTGGAAGGATAAGTGGCTGTTATACCCTCGGTTCATACAGATTTTCATTGATCACCTAAGGCCGGATTTGCAGAAGTTAGGAGATGTATTGGTACTGCCGCCAATGAACATCAGGATTTTTGCGGATTGCTCCGTACCTAGACACGACGTTTCGGGAAAGATAACCTATCTTTTCCGAAATATGTCTACTGATGAGAGGTGGGAGTATATCGAGAAGTTAAAGGTTAGTGAAGAGAAACGGTTTGGGGAGGATATCCGGAAGAGGAAGAAGTACGTGGACCCGAAGCCGGTATCGTTTGAGGAGGAGATTGATGAAATCGAAGCGGAAATTTTTAATTAGATGAGTAAGAAGAAAAGGAAGGCTGTAGATTGATCACCATCTCGAACTGAGTCTGACACTGACGTCAGACGGAAAAAGGCAAAGGGAAAGCAGCAGCAGCTTCTGAAACGGTGCCTGAAACGTTCAGAAAGACATCTGAGAAGAAGAGTGCTGCTGGGCTTGATGAGGACATGATTCGAGGGTTGAATACGTCGTTCGCTAATGAATTGAGTATGGTTAAAACCAAGCTGATGAATGTGGAAGAGAGAGAGAGGCACAGAGAATCCGAAATGGAGGATCTGAGGAAAATTGTGTTGGATCAACAAGTTTTAATCAAGAAGTTGCTGATAGAGCTGAATGATGTTAAGAAAGAAGTAAAGGTAGGTGTGACGGAGACTGAAGCAGAAATCAATGAGATGGTGAACATAGGAAAGTATCTGACACTAAAGGAGATGGTACAGACTGGAACCAGCCGAAGAGATTTCGGTGGTTTCAATGCTGCTGGAGGAAGTGGTATCGCAAAAGAAACAGAAGTTACTGATGACTTCTGTTTCGATATTGAGACGGATTTGGGTGGAGATGAAGTTGTGGCTGGTAAAGAAAAGGTTGCGGAGATTAAGCTTGTGGATGAAGACGTGGAGGAATAACAGTTGGTTGACTATGACTCTAAGCCAAAATTTTACGAAACCGATGAGAAGGAAATGGTTTACTTGGCTCAGAGGAGTGGTGTAGAGGGTAACATGTTCGAGCTGGATAAATCTGACTAGTTCCGGAAGGTGGAGGAACCTAAAACCGTCACGCCTCTGTTTCAAAATATGGATGCTCCGATCTCTAAAGATACAGATAACAAGATCTTTAGCTGGAAATTCAATCTGGAGATGGAGAAGTTTATGATAAAGAGGAGAAGGGGCGGCATTAGCTATGTGAACAACCGCAAACACTTCAAGACATTCCCTAAATGGGACTTGAGGCATTTGGCGGTACTCCCACTGATTAACGCAGATCAAAGTGATCGTGCGAAATTACTGGAGGAGGAGATTCAAGCGGGATTGAAGGATAATTTTGTGAATTTTGGTTATCTATACTACATTAATAAGCATTTTAGATGGGCAAAAATGTAATTTAACATCTTCCTTAAATTTCAACAGGTATATAAGCCCACTTCAACACTCAAACCCTACCCTAACCCTAATTGAAGCCTGATACACCATTCCGCCTCTTTCTCTTAATCAAAATCGTGTTCTTCAATTGAAATCTGTACACACACTCTCTCTCTCTCTCTGAAATCTTCTTCGAACGATGTAGCAGCAGCAACAACATCAAACCGCTTTCTGGTGACACATACAGTCGTGCTAGGGGAACCAGAGGTGGTTATCGGGTATGATTTTGGTGGCGTCGAGTTGGAGGATGGAAGGCACAACTCAGAACAATCAAGGTTAGATTTGCGTATGGTTTTTTGGTTTTCAGTTATGAAGCTAATTACAGATTTGTTATCTAGGTTATTCATCTCTCGATGTTCTTTCTTTTCCGGCCGTTAATGGTGGTGAGTAAGAAGCAACAAGAAACATGATCGACAATACAGTGGTGTGGTACGCGTCTGCCAAGGGTCAGATCCGATTTTGGTTAATTTGGACTGCAGAACTCGACGAACCTCAGTCCAATTGTGTGGCCCTAGCAATTAGGTAATTTAATCCTTTCGGTTTCAATTTTGTTAATTTGGACAGCAAAACTCTGATATTTTGATTAAATACATTTCCAGATGAAGTTGTTTCTTTTTATGTTGTTTATAGAACAGTTGAAATAGAATGTGTGTATGAAATTGTTTTTTGTGTATGTTGTGTCTTGTATGTTTGAAAACAGATAACAGCAGGAAACCTGCACATTAAAGAGTTATGTTGTGTTGTGTTGTGTTGTGTTGTATTGTCTTCTATTCTATTATATTGTTTTGTGTGTTGTTGTGACTTGTTGATTGAAACAGCAACAACATGTTTGTGTGTGTGTATTTTGATGTGTTGTTGTGTTGGATGGGCAAACTGAATGTGTTGTGTGTATGTATTAATGTGTTGTGAATGGTAAATGTGTGTGTGTTGTGTGTATGTATGTGTTGTGAATGATAAATGTGTGTGTTGTAAGAATGTCTAAAAAACTATATATAAGTGCGTGTTGTGATTTTTGAAATGAATGTCTATGTGTTTTTATGAAATAGCAGCAACACATATGTGTATGTGTGTTTTTGAAACTGCAGCTTCACATGTTTCAATCTGATTATGAATTTTTTTGAATGTTGCATAAACGTGTGTTTGATGTTTAAAACAATATATACAATTTTTTCTATAAAAAAACAGCAGCAACAACTTCTAAATGTGTGTGTATGTAATATGGACTGAATGTGTGATAGAAAACAAATACACGTTTATGTTGCTGTTTTTGCTGAATTTATTGTGTGTATTATGGACTGAATGTTTAAAAAACAGCTTATGTTACTGTTTATGTTGTTGCTGTATGAATGTATGAATAGGGGGGGGATAATCTGAATGTGGTGTTGGGGGGGGGGGGGGTAATTTTTTGTTTGTTCTGTGCTGTTAAGTTTTGTTTTGTGAACGTTTCTAACCTAGGTGCTATGCTGTTAAGTTGTGAATGATAAATGTGTGTGTTGCGTTGTGTGGTGTATGAATGATGAATGTGTTGTGTTTTGAAGTATTTGTTGTGATTTTTGAAGGTGCCAAGAAATAAACTGAAGCATAGTTGAACTTTACCAACTTCATATTTTGATCCATATTGACCCGTTAAAATAGTTTAATTATTTTTGTACCCTACGGTTTTTGTACCCTGTAGTTTTTGTACCCTGCAGTTTTTGACGCGCTTAGGATTATGTCATAATATATCTATATGATGCTGACCTGAAACCGTCTGTAAGAAAGGTTGCGTATGGTTTACGCTTAACAAGGGGTGGGGCCATGTCTATTGTAGGCAAGGCAGTAAGTGCTTCTTCATGATTGTTGTATACTTGTATTATTCATTCATAGAGGTGACAAAATGAGCTGACGTAGCATGTCAAAAGGAGCTTTTGTCGGTTAGACTGATCTAAAATGAAAAGAGACTTTCTTTTTCTTCCAAAAACTGTTACAAGTGTCAGTAACGATTACAGGAGTTTTTTATTCCTGTATTAATTTAAATTTTGTTATGCTTTAAGAGATTATTCTTTTCAAAGTACAGTATCAATTTCACCCAAGAAATGCGTATGGGGTTTGAATCGGTGGGTTAGTAAAACTGGATGTCGAACACAACACTTTTAGTTTATCTTTTTGTTAAAAACACAACACTTAACCCCAACATGACTAACCCGTGTAACGCGGACTTGTTCTGTAATATTAACAGGTTCGTGGGTTAGTTGGGTTTTTAATGTTTGAGTGGCTGAACTTCTAATTTATGTTATTTGTTTTTCAATTCAATTTTAAACAGGTTTCTGGGTTGACCCACATATCCCCAGTCGAACACAGCATGTTTATCAAAAAATTTACGATAGGAACCTGTTTTCACACAACACAAACCTTTTTAATTTTTGTGTTGAGAGTTGCCACTCATATTTTCACCTGTTTTTAGGTTGTTATTTATTTCAACCATCTGATAAGCTGGATGAGCTTACAATATTTAGTTATTTGTAACTACATACACTTATAATCAAGCTTATTAGCATTATGACTTGATTTTATACAGGTTCGAAAAATTTTCATAAGTTACGTACAAAGATCTCGGGCCTCGGGCGGTCGAACAAAGGCTGCAAAAGAACTCAAAAAGATGATAGCATTTAACAAATTAGTAGTAACTGAACTCGTGTCAGATATCAAAGAAGAATCAGTTGAAACCCCATAAGATACGGTCATGGTTGTTGAAGCAAACACAATGATCTACACAGGTGAGAGCACATGCTTCATTCTCAAACACATTTTAAATCCTCGGTTTCATTCCTTTTAACCTTTCTTTTCTTTTTGTACCACTTGTTTGGTTGGTTTATGAATCTATATATTAGCTCATTACATTTGTTTTTTGGTTTCTTATGAATCATGTTTTTTACAACCTTCTACTTCAATCTGCAAATGTCATCACATGATATAATTCTTTTTTAGTTTGTTTTATATTGTATTTTGTGGATTGTTTCATCCATCTAGATGCTTGATCAGCAAGAAGAAACCGAAGAATCCATACTGTTGAAGCATTTCAAAAAACAAGTAAGGTATTTTCAAAAGAATCTGTAGTTGCAGTGTCAATGGTTGATTTTTTAAACTTTCAAATAGTCATTGTTACTATATTGTAGAAAAAAGCGTTTTTTTATACTTCAACAATGAGGTAAGGGGTATTTAGTTGAGCTGCATAATTATAAACAATAACATAATTTGTGTGGTCACGGCTATGCGTATCAGCGTATGTTTGAGTAAAGTATTTAAAAAAATAACATAATTATAGATAGTAACATGATTTGTGGGGGTGATGGCTATGTGTATGTTCGAGTAAAGTCTTCAAACAAAGCTTAAAAAATGAAGTCTGGGTTTTAGGTTGTGCTGCTGCTGTTTGATCACTTAGTTTTGGGTTTTTACTGATCAGCGATTTGATGTGATGATAATTAATGTTTATGATGTTTGGTTTGCGTTGTACGTGTGTTTTAATGTTGTACGGTTGGTTTAGGCGACATGCAGTCTGGGTTTTCCTTTTTTGCTGATCATTGTTTGTGTGCCCTGTGTTTAGTAGTCTTTTCTTGTTTGTCGACTTTTTTTTGCGGTTGAAGCTGCTTTAATGTTTACATAGGTTGGTTTTTTTGTCGTTGTTCGAATGCTGGTGTTCGAGTAAGTTTTTGTTCTTTTCTGGATTCTTGTTGGTGTTGTTGACTGTTTTTTTGTCTTTGACATGTTGGTTTAGTTTGGTCACTGTGGTTTATTTTGAGTTTAGGGTTAACTGAGTTAGGGATTTAGTATAAAGTTGTCTCTTAAGATCATTTGTGTGCTAAACATGCTTTGTTTACTAATTTGCAATAGTTTAGTTAATAACAGTTCATGTTTTGTTATATATTATGTGCTCTCTTGACTTTATTTTAGATTCTAGGTTAGTTGTTTGAATTGGTCATAAAAAATTGGTTATTGTGTTTTGCTATGACATTAATAGTTTTGAGTTTGTTTCTAAGCATAAATAATTAACTTTAATAACTATTCCTAAACTAGCTAATTTGTGTAGCAGTGTCTAAGACATTCGTTTTAATGATTCACAACAGATTCTACTCATAAAAAAGCATACAGAGGCATGGGCAGTTTCATTGCAATGCCACCGTCATTACTGCATGTGTACCAGGGTTGGTTTAATGTCAGTTGTCTTGGTTGTGGTATTGAACATTTGCAGAAGATGATGGCTTTATATGTGCACATTGTGTGACACCAACTGGTAAACAAAATGTCTAGCTTGCAGTATGGTTTGCTAAGTTCTTATTAACTGGAAAAGTTATTCATATGCCAAGTAACCATAACCAATCTCGCAAGTTATCGGAGCTAACATTAGGTATGAAACATGTATTTAAAGCATTCTTTAAGTTTAAGGTGCTCTGTAATCTATTTAAAGCATTCTTCAAGTTTAATAAGTATCCACCTAAAATAGCAGCAAAAAATATTAGGACAATGGGCCTCTTGCATTCTTTGTAGTTTATTTTGGTAAGTTTTGATTTGAATCATGATCACTTTGTAAGTAGAATAGGTCAAAAAACTGCAGGTATGTTTAAATCATGATGACTTTGGAGTGTTTGTTGTCTGCAATGTTTTATGTCCAGAATGTGGGGGGTAAAATCTTATGAAAATGGTTTACAATGGTTTGACTATGTTGTGTGTTTTATGTGTTTCTTAACATACGATTTGGTATTTACAGAAATGTTTTGACCATTTTTGTTAAGGCTTTTATCTCAAACTTGTATTTTTTACCCGTTTAAACCATTCAGTACTGTTTATGATCTTGGAGTGTGTGTTGTGCGCAATGTTGTGTGTGTTTGTAGGAATATTTCCAGTAGCATCTAGACATCATATAAGTTAGTTTATAGGACTATTAGAACACAATGCAAGACTTAACTAACTGTCATACATATTTAATCTTACATACACTTTTAAAGTTTACTACATAAAGAACGGATATACATAAGTACAAAAAGGTCTTTGTTTTATTAGCATGTTTAATAAAGTCACAAAAGCTATTATATGTTTCACTAAAAGTAACTTCAAGGGTAGTTTAATAGCAACTTTGATCAGCTCAAAACACTCTCGAATAAAGCAGTTTAAAGCTGACTTTGTGCAGCTCAAAAGAGTCTTGAAATGTGCTGCAAAAAAACTGCACTTTTTATCTTGAATTTGCTGTACCAAAGCTACACTTCTTGTGACAACATCATTGCAATATAGCTGCATCTTTTTTAGATTGTTTTGTAGCTAAATAAGCGCATTTTGTCATTTTGGACAGCAAAACAGTCCCCTTATTTGGGCTGCTGCTATAGCAGATAACTTGATGTTACTTGTAAAAAATAAGAATTAAAGACCCATAAATATATGCATTTGCAGCTGTTTGTATGTGTGTGTATTGTTTTTGACTAGCTGTTTGTATGCAATTTGAAGCTTAATTGCAGTTGATTTGGGTTTGTATCAAACTGGTGTTAGGAAGCAATTCTTCATTCATTCCCTTAAGGTTCAAATCTATGTTAACATTCAATTTGCCAGGCTAACTGTTTTATAGAATGATAAGGATGTTTAGAGGCTACTTTTTTTTCTTTCACTTTTATAACTCTGTTAGCAACCTTATTAGTTTTTTTGTGATTTTTAAGCAATTGAACTTTTGGTTCTTTGTTCTTTATTAAGAATCACTCATATTGATTTTTATTTGTGTGTTTGGGTCTTTGCAGGTCACATCATCGTCTTTTTTTATTCACCTCCTACTAAAGGTAAGAGATCCTACTTATGCGCTCTTTACTCTACTACATATAATGGGCTGATTTTGATTAGATTTTACCTTTATCATGTAAACTATGTAAAAGAAACATAGCTTAAAAGTTAATCAAATGTTAATAGAGATAATACCTTCTTAGTATACTATCTGATATGCTATTAGCAGCAAAGAGAGGACATTTTCTATTAGATTATGGGTCACAAGGTTCAACAATGTTGGTCGTAGGAACACTCATGATTGAACCAACCGAAGGTGAAAGCAAGGTATAGTTCGATATTAGTCAATTTTGTTCTTATTAAATCCATTTTGCTATAAACAGATGCGCATGATGTGTCATTTGGTTTAATATGGGTCAATTTTGTGTAACATAGTTCAATTGGCTCAACTAAGTTCTTATTAAAACCCATTTTGCAGTAAACTGCATGGTTGATTAACCCATTATTTTTAAATTCAAATAACAAGACAAAACTCGAATAACAATGCTAGCTTTAATTATAGAAGAGAGTTGTGCATTGGCTATGTGTCGTTGATTGTATGAACTTTTTATAGCTTGAGTAGAGTATGTGTGCACTTCATGCTATTGAGAATCTCTTGTTCATCCAATCGATTTGCATTTGTTATCATGACGTATGTGCGTGCGTTAGTAGTTTAGATTTGTGGATGATGTATGAGATGTTGAAGTTTAGGTAACCATGAGATGTGTAATCTGATAGAAAGGATGAAGATATGTATTTTATTAGGGATTGATCTTTTTATATTTGCATTTGTATGACAATTTTGATTTTTGTTTTTTTTTCTCTTTTTATCTTATTAGGGATTGATCCTACAGCTAAAAGTTTAGTTTATAGATCCGGTTGTTGTTTTGAGCAATCTGAAGCAACTATATATGGCATTTTTAAGAATTGGATAGCGGTTGTGGTTGTGTTTTGGTCTAGAATCGGGACTAACACGTTGTTGCAATTGGTGGCTCAATATGCAGGTTTTAGGGACTGGAATTTTATTTGAATTTGTAGGTAACCTCGAGAATAAATGATGTTTAGAATAACAAGAGAATACACTACATGTATTAAGTCATATCTTGCACTATTAAAGTGCATTTGGGTTATTTTGACCCATATAAAACGTGATTTGATCGTTACGACTATTTGAAGCACATGTTTTGGTTATTTTGACCCTTTTGAAGTGTGTTATGCTCACTAAGATCATGTAGAGTGTAATTGAGTTGTTTTGACCCATATAAAGTGTGTTTGATCTTTACTATAACTTAAAGTGTGTTTGGGATTAAATTTACATATTTCTATAAATTTGATTGTTTAGTTGTATTTATCATGGAATTCTATATTTTTTTACTTTAGAGTGTTGGCTGCGATTCCAATCGGTTTTTTTTGTTTTTCAGGCTGCATATTGGCAGATTGGGAGAAAAAAGAAAATGTTGATGGTCCATATCAAGTCAAGTGAGACATAGGTAGCCGTGCTTAATGCTCTATGGCTTGGTTATAACTTATAATATGTTTTGTTGTTTAGCATAATGTGATCAGTTGGTTCAAATGGGTTCTTATTAAAACCCATTTTGTAGTAAACTGCATGGTTGCCTAACTCGTTATTTTTAAACTCAAATAACAAAACAAAATGAAGCTGCATTGTTTGAGAGAGTTGCGAACAGGGCTCGAGGTAGTAGATCGGAGGTGAAGCACCTCGCTGAGAGCGTGCAAAAACAGGTGGATTTGCGTGAAGATGTTCGTGAGCTGACGGATCTGATGCAAGGAGCAAAGGCTGAAGCTGAACCGGAAGATCTAACAGGTGAAGTACCTCTCTAGGGGGAGTATTGATGACCACATGTACGGTGGTACTTCACCATGTCGTTATTTGTATTTTGTTTACTTGTAATAGATTAGTCGTATTTGTATTTCGTTGTAACAGTTAGGTTAGTTTACTTTTATTGCTTGTTTTGTGCTTGACTTTGCGACACTGCATGCGCATGCAGCCTGTCTTAGTTTAGCGAGCAGGCAGTGTCGCCTATGCGACACTGCCTATGCGACACTGCCTGCGACACTAGATGCTGTATAAATAGTTTGTTAGGGCTATTTTGTACACAACTCTTTAGAACTTATTGAATACTATTACACCTTTGATTGAGAGTTCGAATCTGATTGTTGATTGCAAGGAATTGACTGATTTATATCATTGTTGCATCTAATTCATTCTACTTCGTCTAATTACCTTCTTGACCTATCATTTGTTATTGGGTTATAATGGTTTGTGTGAGTTTTGGTCATTAATCACAATCATTTTGCTAGATCTAGTGGTATCAATTGATTGTGATCTAATCTATATCATATATAGCACGGATTAAAGATTTACTGGACCAACAATTTCAGTTAGAAAACTGAAAGTTTTGGGGGAGTAATACTAAAAATTTCATGTAAATACTGTTTGTTTCTTGTAGGTTTCAGATATGGGTTGACAGCGTCTGAAGGAGGGAGGAGATTATTATACTGATGTGTCAGTAGGCTCAGCTTGAATACAATTAGACATCAACTCTGTGATCAAACTAAATTCAAAAAGAGCTCGGCGATAAGGATCATTTTCACAGACATTCGGCCTACACAAAGTGATAAGTTTTGACAAAAAAGGGCTGAGAGTATTTGTTTCGTGCTTGATTTTTCCCAAATCCAAACCTATCTGCTGTAGCCTGAATGACGCTTCTCGTTAGCTCTTCAAAATTTTATTTTCGTGCTTATCTCCTCTACTATACGAAAGTATTGACCTGGAGTGATGATCTTCTCTGTTATATGTAAATAAAGACCTGAAGCTCTCATCAGCACCCCGAGATGATCATCTCCTCTGTTATACGTCGGTATAGACCTAGAGCGCTCATTATCTGCAACCCTCATGTAAAGCTAAGCTCAAAATGTTTCTACATCAAGTTCATTGTTTGACGCTTCATACATAAGAATACACTCACATGTAAAGCTAAGCTCACAATGCTTCTACATCAAGATCATTGTTGGACACTTCATACATATAACCCAACTCCAATTCACTCTCAAGTACATTCACCTTGATCATTTATTGATCTTGGTCTATGCCCTACCAAACTACAAAATCTTGCTGAAACATCTAAACTCAATAAGCCATATGGTCAAAACAAGTTACTTTGCTAAATGTCTGTGGAAACCAAGTTGCCAGAGTTTCTTCAAATCGAACCAAAACATGATAATATCATCACAGGTTGTTTGTTGAAAGGAACAAGGCATGGGTTTAAATGGACAAACATATTGACAATCTTTTCAAATCTTTGTCTCTCCGGATGATTGCCTGACACTCGTTTTCTGATCTCTTCGTGATTCATTCCGTTTTTACTATAATGAATCCTTCGTTTAAAAGTTCGTGTTTCAAATGGGTCTTGGTTTTGGATCTATCTCATGTTGTGTCAAAACAAATGAAGTCAACATATGATTCAGCAAAACAACTTTCAAAACCTTATGTTCACAAAACTAAATCTAATGAGCTTCCTTGAAAATTGAACGATAGGTTTGAAGTGATAATGAATCAATATGCAAAACTCAAATCTATTATGTTAACGACATTTGGTTTGCAATGTGCTCAACAAACTATTATAAATGAATTTGGAAAACACAAAACCACTATGGTTTGGGTTGATCGTTCTAACAGATTTTCTTAATTGTGCAGGCACATCCATCTAGAGCTAAAGATATTTTATGGATTGTGGATAGTGGTTGCTCAAGACACATGACGGGAAATCAACAGTTGCTTGATAAATACAAAAAAAAAAAAAAAAGGATCTTATGTTGCATTTGGTGATGGTGGAGGTTGGATTACTGGTGAAGGAACTGTCAGCAATGGATCACTGAGTTTTGACAATGTCAATTACAGTGAACAACTAAACTACAATCTACTTAGTGCTATACAAATTTGTGACAAGTCATACAAAACAATGTTTAATGACAGTTTCTGTTACATTTTAAATACCTGAAGAGTGGATCCAAATGAAAGCTCCAAGACATAATAATATCTACATGATGGATATGAGTACTATGTCTGAAAACAATCAAGAAACATGTCTGCTTTCAAAAGCATCTAAGGACAAATCAGTTCTTTGGCACAGACGTCTTGGACGCACTCACTACAACAATATGAATAACTTGGTTAAACATGAACATGTTGTGGGAATTCTACAAAAGATGTTTTCTGTCATTGATAAATGTCCTGCATGCTTAAAAGGAAAACAACATCGAAAATCACACAAGTCAAAAATTGTCAATTCAAATGCTACACCTCTTAAACTTTTGCACATAGACCTCTTTGGCCCAAAAAATTTCTTGTGGTGATTGATGATTTTTCTAGATTCACTTGGGTATTTTTTATGCACAAAAAGAGTGAAACTTCAGATATCTTAAAAACTTTCATTACTAAAATTGAAAATCAATTTGATCTAAAAGTCAAAGTAATGAGAAGTGACAATGGTACTGAATTCAAAAATGAAGTGTTTGATTCTTTTTGTGCAGGTAAAGGTATTAATAGACAGTTCAGTGCTGCTAGAACTCCACAATAAAACGGAGTAGTAGAACGCAAGAACAAGACATTAATTGAAGCTGCAAGAACAATGCTAGCTGATTCTAAACTGCATATTACTTTTTGGGCAGAAGCTATGTCAACTGCTTGTTTTGTTCAAAATAGAAGTCTCATTATCAAAGATCATAACAAAACACCATATGAATTGCTATTTAAAAGAAAACCTCAAATTGGTTTCTTTAGATCATTTGGTTTTCCAGTCTCTATGTTAAATACCACTGACTAATTAGCTAAATTTGATGCAAAAGCTTGTGATGGTTTCTTTGTAGGATACTCATCACAATATATTGCATATAGAGTTTACAATTCGAAACACAACATTGTTGAGGAATCAATGAATGTTGAGTTTCATGAAAACTCTTTTCCAACAATCATAAATAGTCCATCTTGGTTATTTGACATAGATGCTTTGACAAATTCATTCAATTCTAACTCAGATGATGTTTTTGCTGGATCAAATTCAGGAGAAGATTCAGATGATGAATTTATTCTAACTTTTCCTACAAAATATCCAGATTTCAAATCCTGATATTCATGCAAATTTTGATGAGTGTATTCCACCGCCTGATCCACCAACCATCTCAAATAACACCATAAGTGCAATTGAAGATCTCACTGAAATAATGAATTGATAGCTGATGATGGATACAACTATTATCATACTTCACCTCATGAGTCTGATCCATCCATCCAAACCACAACCATTCAAGACTTCAGTTATACAAATTTGGAAGATGAGGTGGTTGTTGAATCTGTTCCTACTTCAAGGATTCACAAATACCATCCTCAATCTAATATAATTGGAAGTTTGAATGAACGGATAACAAGAAGTAAGAGTGATAATGCTAATGTTTGTCTATTCTCATGCTTCTTATCTTAAATTGTGCCAAACAACATCTCTGAAGCACTTAAAGATTCAAGTTGGATCGAGGCTATGCAAGAAGAGCTTCTTCAATTTCAAATTCAGAATGTTTGGTCATTGGTTGACTTACCTGATGGACAATATGCTATTGGTACCTGTTAGCTATTTCGAAAAAAATCAGATGAACGTGGCATTGTCATTAGAAATAAAGCTAGACTAATAGCTCAAGGATACACTCAAGAAGAGGGTATTGATTATGAAGATGTTTTTGCTCCTCTGACAAGACTTGAGGCTATCAGATTATTTCTTGCATATTCTACATACATGAATTTTACAATGTACCAAATGGATGTCAAGTGTGCTTTCCTATATGGTGTCATTAATGAAGAAGTGTATGTTTGACAGCCTCCTGGATTTGAAGACAAGGAATTCCCTCACAAAGTGATGAAACTTGATAAAGCTCTTTATGGCTTACATCAAGCACCACGAAAGTGGTATGAAACCTTGTCATCTCATCTTCTGCAAAATGGTTTCAAAAGGGGCAGAATTGATCAGACTCTCTTCCTTAAACGAAAGAACAAAGATCTTCTCTTGGTTCAAATTTATGTTGATGACATTATTTTTGGATCCACAAGAAAAGAGCTTTGCACAGTATTTGAATCTATCATGCAGTCAAAGTTTCAAATGAGCTTTATGGGTGAAATGAATTTTTTTCCTAGGTTACAAGCTACTCAAGAAAAAGAGGGAATTTTTATAAATCAAGAGAAATATATCAAGAAGATACTTAAAAAACTCTCTTTTGAAGATGTTCAATCCATATGAACCCCACTTGACAAAGCTCACAAGTTGGAGCCGGATGAAAGTGGAAAATCTGTGGATTAAACGCACTATCATTCCTTGATTGGCTCATTGATGTACTTGACTGCAAGTAGACCGGATATCATGTTTGTTGTTTGTTTGTGTGCACGCTATCAAGCAAATCCCAAAGAATCCCACCTTCAAGCTGTCCAGCGTATATTTAGATATCTCAAAAGGAAAACTACAGTGGGATTGTGGTATCCTAAAGAGGGAAATTTTGAATTACATGCTTACACTGACAGAGATTATGGGGGATATAATCTAAACAGAAAATCATCATCTGGGGGATGTCAATTTTTGGGACCAAGGTTAATTTCATGGCAGTGTAAGAAACAAACCAATGTTTTTGTATCAACTGCAGAGGCTGAATACATTGCTGCATCAACATGTTGCTCACATGTCCTTTGGTGTCAAAACGAACTACTGGACTATGGGTTTAGCTTTTGAAAACCCCAATCAATATTGATAATACTGCAACAATTTTTATCACAATCAATCCAGTACAACACTCTAAAATCAAACACATAGAAATCATATATCATTTTTTACGCGATAATTCTGAAAAAGGTTTAATTGTGTTAGTACAGGTAAGTACTGAAAACCAATTGGCTGATCTTTTTACTAAGGCCTTTGATCAAGGTAGATTTGAACATCTGGTTCAGGCCACTGGTATGATCAATTATGAACTTTGATCATATGTCATTGCTATTCAAATAAAAAAAGAAAAAAAAGAAAAAAGGGGGAGACGTACAATTAGAGATAAATGCTTGGTCATGACACATAAGAAAAATGATTTTAAATCACGTCTTTGTCTTTTACATATTTTACAAATCAATAAAGACTGACTGATCATAATGTTTAGTGTGGGTAAGCTGAAAAACAGTCAATCTGAAAAGTAAACATCTTGGTGATAAAATTAAAGTTCTTTATGTCTAGTTGTGTTAAGTTCCATCTTAGAGCATTTGTGAGGTATTCGCTTTTCTGATAGACTTCTTGTAAAGTTACGTACACATATCAGGTAATGATGCCATAGAATACGTGTTGAGCAAACATCTGTGAACTTTTATTGTGGTACCCACAGACTTGAAATTTCACTCGAGGTCTCCTTTGTTGTAGTGATCTACAGACCTGGAACACCTCAAGATGTACAAAAGATTCCCAATGTGGAACAATACCAAGTGTCAAGAGTCAATTCCAAAAATTGGAAAGTAAAGAAGATTTCCAAAGGGAACACCACCAAATAATTTATAACCCAAAGCTCCACGGATTATATTGTAAATGAGCTGATTGTTAAAGTGCTTGCTTGCATGTTTTGAAGAGAGTGGATTTTCTAAGATGTTTCTGAGTGTGGGTTACATACTTGACATACTTAATCAAATCAAAACTTGATAAAATATCACTAAGTGTTGAAAAGTATTGAAATATTGTCCATGTCTATTCAAAGCTTTCTTTTATTTTATGTGAAGACTATTGATGTGATATGATCTCTTTGCTAGCCTACATTTGTTTTTAAAAGTATAATTGAGTAAATGTAAATATAATAAAGATGGCTTTGATCATATTTGTGATTGGTTCATGATAGTTCATATATAAATTTTAAATTTTCTTGTCTAAGAAAATTATAACTTTAGGGGGAGAATAATGTCATAATCAATTGATACAATCAAGAAAAATTGGATTGGCAAAGTGTGGTATTATGAATATAGATTGAATTGTTCAATTCATTTCATGTTTGAAAATTTAATCTCTTGCAGTGTATAATTATACATGCCATGAAATGACCAAAAGAGAAAATTATGTGTGTCAAATATGTCTTTAATATAAACAATCAAGAGTTTTGATCACATGTAATAAATATCACAAAATTGTCAAGATGTGCGAACACTGTTATCCGCAGATCAAGATATGCAGACATTGTTATCCGCATATCGGCTGAAACTGTCATACGCAGATCAACTGAAATCACTATCATTAATGTTCATACATTTTGTCATATTATTACGGATCAAATGAACTAATGTTGTGAATTGTTTGTGTGCAGATGTGCAAGGAAAGATCAAATGAGATTTGAAGAAAATTGTAAAAAGTACAAAGAACTGTTACCCATAGATCAATTGATGATTTATGAATACTGTTCAACGTAGAAAATCAAGAAAGATGAAAATAACTTTAAAACTGTCTAAGTGTTTGAAAGATTGCGGATGGTACTGTAGCAAGCATATCATTGTGATGTGGGAATGACACTATTGTCCGCATATCGAACAAAATGAAGATTTCAGTATTAGATCATGAATCATAAATGCTTGGTTTATATCTTGATATTGGAAACTTTGAAGAAAATAATGAGTTTTGAAGGATGTGCGAAAAACAGTACAAAACTGATCAGATACTGTTATTCGCATATCAAAACTTGTTATCCGCAGATCAGAAAATTGTTTTATAATTTTTGAACTTTTGATGTCAAAGTAATATGAATTTTAGGTAAATGTGTGTTCATTAAAAGAACAATCATCAAAATCTCACATTTACTTATCAAACTAGTGAAAATTTGACTGATGTGCGAACAATCTGTTGTCCGCATATCTTTCACACAGTGCGAACAAGTGTGGGAAGAGTATATAAACCCTTCAAAATAATCAAACGGTTCATTTCAAACACTCAGTACAGTTGCAAGGCGACTTTCACACAGTGCATAACAAATAGTTTAATCAACCATCAAAACAGCATAATCATACCAAATTGATATCAAAACAATGAGTGTATCTTTTTTGTAAGAATCAATCAATGTGCTTGAAAATTCACTATTCTCCGTAAAACTTTCAAATCGACCGATAAAATTGACATTGCCTTTATAGTTAAACATATCTGTTATCAATCAATAAATGCTTAAATGTGATTATCATCAGTTTATCATCACTAACATCATAGAAATTTAGGTCAAACTTGATCAAGTTTGACCTAATAGTCAAAACTTGATAAAACTTTTAACTGAACATTGATTCTGATAATCTTAACTTTTTATTGCAGGTTAAATGGAAGAAATAAAGTTTGTTAAGGAGCATAATGCTCTATCCTATCTACGTCCAGAAGTTCCTGAAGGAAAAGCTCAGGTTGAAGGAGTTGATGGAATAACTAGAATCAGGTTGAAGGAGTTGATGGAATAACTAGAATCAGGTTGAAGGAGTTGATGGAATAACTAGAATCAGAGGAGGTTTGCTGAAAATAGAGAAATTATTATCACTGAAGCAAGTATCAGAACATGTTTTCAATTTGGGGAAGATGGTGATTATCCAATTGAATATAATGAAGAATAAATTTTACAATGTTATGAAGACCTTGGATATGAAGGAGGACCTGTTAGAAAACAAATGCTCAAAGGCCAAATCAGTTCAAGATGGAGATTTCTCATTCATTGCATTCAACACTCATTGTCTAAAAGAAAATCTGGCTGGAATGACATGACATATAGAACTGCTTCTATAGTAGTGTCTTTGGTTGAAAACAGAGGTTTTAACATGTCAAGATATATCTTCAATGGGCTGAGAATTAATATTGAAGAAGATAGAAGGAACAAGTTTATGATGTATCCAAGGTTTATTCAATGCTTGATCAATCATTCATTTCCTGAGCTAGTAGGGATGTATCATGGTCCAACACTTAGAGTACTTCATCATGATTCTAAGGTGTTTGCTTATTTGACAAGGACTAATGCAAGAAGTAATTTCAGTGGAATAGAAACTGATATTACTCAGTATATTAAAGATGTGGCTTCTGGATTGATTGAGAATGGTACTGATCAATTGAATTTAATTGATGAACTGTAGGTCTAGATAATCGTTAAATCTGTGCTATGATGATTTAGATCTGATCACAAGCAATTGTTACCACTAGATCTAGCAACAATTGATCATGATTAATGACCAAAACTCAAATAAACCATAATAACTCATTAAGAACAAGTTAATTAAGAAGGTAATTAGATGAAGTAGAATAAGATTGAAGCAACAATGATATAATCTAAACAAATCCTTGCCAATATCAATAAGAATCGAACTCAGTATCAAAAGTGTAATTGTATTCAATAAGTCCCCAAGAGTTACGTACAAAATAGCCTAAACAACTATTTATACAGTAGCTAGTGTCGCATGCAGTGTCGCATAAACAGGCCCAAAACATAAGCAAATAGTAAACTAACCTAACTATTACAACGAAACACAAATACGACTAAACTATTAGAAAGTAAACAAAATACAATAACGACAAGGTGAAGTACCACCCTACATGTGGTCATCAATACTCCCCCTAGGGAGGTACTTCACCTTTCGGATCTTTTGGTTCAGCTCCGGCCTTCGTTCCTTCTAACAGATATGTCAATGCACGAACGTCTTCTCTCAGATCCACTTGGTTCAGCTCGAGCCCTATTAGCTACCCTTTCAAATAGGGCAGCTTCCTTCTTCGTTTCATCTCCGGCTCCATATCTAATTGGGTTCTTACACAAAATCTTCAAATCTTCATCAGAGAATCCAAATACATCCATTGGATCAAATAAGCTCCACTCAGTTCCGTCCTTAACACGCACGACCGCCTCCCCGTCTGGTTATCGTAAAACCATTTGTCAAATTCCTGTAATCTTGACGGGCTAGGGTCCGGAACTCTCAATCTCAGTACAGTTTTGATCGGCTTCAGCTTCAAAACAATCTTACCCTTTCCAGTAACCCAATCCAAATCTTTCTTCGACCTTTTACGCTCCAATTTATAGTATCCAAAACTTACAAAATTGTCCTTCAGCCCAGCTTGAATCTCTTCTCTAATAATTTCGCACAATCGCTCTGATCTGCGTTAATCAGTGGAAGCACAGTCAACCGCCTCAAGACACACTTTGGGAATGTCTTGAAGTGTTTTCGGTTGCTGACGTAACTAATACCGCCCCCTCTCCTCTTTATCATGAACTTCTTCATCTCCAGATTAAATTTCCAGCTAAAGATCTTGTTATCTGTATCTTTTGAGGTCGGGGCATCCATATTTTGAAATAGAGGCGTAAGGTTTATGGTTCCTCTACCTTCAGGAACTAGTCAGATTTATCGAGCTCGAACACGTTACCCTCGATTCCACTCCTCTGAGCCACGTAGACCATTTCCTTCTCATATGTTTCGTAAAATTCTGGCTCAAAGTCATAATCAACTAATTGTTCTTCCTCCTCTTCATCCACTAACTTCATCTCAGCACTCTTCTCTTTATTAGCAACTACCTCATCTCCTCCCAAATCAGTTTCAATATCGAAACAGAAGTCATCAGTAACTTCTGCTTCTTTTGCGATTCTGCTCACTCTTGCAGCACTGAAACCACCGAAATCCCTTCGGCTGGTTCTAGTCTATACCATCTCCTTCAGTCTCGAATACTTCGCTATGTTTACAAACTCATTTATCTCAGCTTCAGACTCAATCACCCCTACCTTTACCTCCTTTTTTCACATCATTCAGCTCTAGCAACAACTTCTTGATTAGACATTGTTGATCCTGCACAATCTTCCTCTGATCCTCCATTTCTGACTCTTTGTGCCTTTCCCTCTCCTCCACATTAATCAACTTCGTTTTCACAATGCTCAGCTCATTTGCGAGCGACGTATTCAATCCTCGAATCACGTCCTCGTCCAACCCAGCACCTCCTCTCTTCTCATTTTTCTACGGGAAAGTTTTCGACACATTTTCAGAGGCTGTTGGTTGCTTCCCCTTTGCCTTCTTTCACCTAACATCAGTATTAGACTCAGTTTGAGAGGGTGATCGATCAGATGCCTTCCTTTTCTTTTTACCCTTCGACTTGAAGATCTCAGCCTCGATCTCATCAATTTCCTCCTCGAACGTGACTGGCTTCTTTCCGACATACTTTTTCCTCTTCCTAACAATTTCCTTTATTTTCTCCCTCAACTCCTCAAACTGTTTCTCCTCACTCACCTTCAGCTTCTCGATATACTCCCACCTCTCATTAGTGTACATATTTCAGAAAAGATAGGTTATCTTTCCCGAAAAGTCGTGTCTAGGCGCAGCACAGTCAGAAAAAATCCTGACGTTCATTGACCTCAGTACCAATACGTCTCCCAGCTTCTGCAAATCTGGCTTTAAGTGGTCGATGAAAATCTGTACAAACTGAGGGTATAACAACCACTTATCCTTCCGGGCAGATGAAAAATTCTCTATCATATATCCAAAAATCATTTGAGGGATATTTGCTTTATCACCTCTACACAGATTTAGCAACGCCCTTGCCCATTCAAAATTCAGCCCATCAGTTCCTCCTTTATGATGATCTAAACATACAATAATAACATGGGCTATAAACCTCCACTCTTTCGATAGGAACATCTTCTTGATCTCCCGACGATCCAAGAAATCAGTTCCTTCATAGCCCATCTCTAAGAAACCCTCATACACATCAATCAAGCTTAGTAAAACAGGTGACCCAACGTCACGCTCCATCCTTAACATTCGAGCTATCGAATCAGCAGTGATGACGATTTGCTCCCCAATAACAGTAGCCCTGATTTCCCCCGGCTCAGCATTCAAATTGTACGTGGCGGATTCCCAGAAGTCACGGATATGTTGTTGATCCATCACCGGATCCTTTGTAACAGCATTAAAAATTGGGCAGGCCTTCATCCAAGAAATTGCGTCTCTAAAGCCCACCGACTTCGGGTCCTTATCATTGAGATAAGTGACCACATTCGACCGCTTGTCGAACTACATGGGAGGAGGAGGCTTTGGTTCTATATTATTAACCTGAAACATAAACCGAAAGTTGATTAGTTAATAACTAACGAAAATATAAAAAGTATATTAAAGAAAAATAAAATAATCAAAAAGAAAATAAAAGAAAAGAAAAGAAGAAAAGAAGAAAAGGAAAAAGTAAAATAATAATAATAAAAAGGTAAAAATAAACAAATAAAAATAAAAATTGAAAAACATAGTGTCGCAGACTTGCGACACAGCAGTGTCACATATTCATCGACACTGCTGTTTCGCAACAACATAGCATGTGCAACGACACTACATTGTCGCAACACTAGAGCCTTCCGACACTACCAACTATGCATGGGCAGCATAACATTGGTTGTGTCGCAGACATAGTTTGAACTTTCGTTCAGTGTCGCAAGACAAACATGTAGTGTCGCAAAACGTGAAAAACAAACAGTCATATGAATCGAAACCATATCAGATCAGTACCAAACACAAATTCATTAAAGACGAAGGTTCGAAACATATTAAAACACAAAACTTACCGATTGGAATCAAGTAAAAACACTCTAAGATCAAGGAATGAAGTTTAGTGAAAGTTAGGGTTTAGTGTCGGGTGTGTAAAGGATTTTGAAAGTAATGAAAACCAAATCGACCCAAACACAGTTGCAATCCCGACACTATAGTGTCACAAAAAAAACTAATTTTAAAAAAAAATAATAATTTTTAGAAAATAATAAAAGTCAAATCTAATTAAATTACAAATATTTTAAAATAATGTCAAGCCAAAACCAATAGAGATAGATCCAAAAAAATTAAGACCCATTTGTATTACGAGCTTTCAAAGGAATCAAAACAGTAAAAACAGAATGAATCACGAGGAGATCAGAAAACGAGTTTCATGCAATCATCCGGAGAGACAAAGATTTGAAGAGATTGTCAATATGTTTGTCCATTTAAACTCATGTCTTGTTCCTTTCAACAAACAACCTGTGATGATATTATCATGTTTTGGTTCGATTTGAAGAAACTCTAGCGACTTGGTTTCCACATACATTCAGCAAAGTAACTTGTTTTGACATCATGGCTTATTGAGTTTAGATAAATCAGCAAGATTTTGTTATTTAGGTGTGCATAGACCAAGATTAATTAATAATCAAGGTGAATGTTCTAGGGATTGAAATGGAGTTGGGTTTAATGTATGAAGCGTCAAACAATGATCTTGATGTAGAAACATTGTGAGCTTAGCTTTACATGTGAGTGTATTCTTATGTATTAAGCGTCAAAAAATAAACTTGATGTAGAAACATTGTGAGCTTACACGAGGGTTGCAGATGATGATATACCGACGTATAATAGAGGAGATGATCATCTGGGCGTGCTGATGAGAGCTTCAGGTCTATATTTACATATAACAGAGAAGATCATCACTCCAGGTCAATACTTCCGTATAGCAGAGGAGATAATCATGAAATAAAATTCTGAAGAGCTAACGAGAAGCGTCATTCAGGGCTACGGCTGATAGGTTTGGATTTGGGAAAAAATCAAGCACGAAACAAATACTCTCAGCCCCTTTTGTCAAAACTTATCACTTTGTGTAGGCCGAATGTCTGTGAAAATGATCCTTATTGCCGAACTCTTTTTGAATTTAATTTGATCACAGAGTTGCTGTCTGATAGTATTCAAGCTGAGCCTACTGACACATCAGTATACAAATCTCCTCCCTCCTTCAGACGATGTCAACCCATATCTGAAACCTGCAAGAAACAAACAGTATTTACATGAGATGAAACATAATCATGAAAATTTGAAGTATTACTTCCCCAAAACTTTCAGTTTTCAAACTAAAATTTTAAACAAATTTACGAACTTTTAAGATCACACGCAACAAAATGGCCGACATTTATTAGAAAATATAAGTAAGAAAAATAGATCTTCCCTTCACATTTCTCCCCCGCCCCCCTTTTTATATTTTTTAATAAACAAGTAAAGCAAACACAAATGTACAGAACATCCGCAACCAATCAGTCGAAGGAAGATTGATAGGCCTTCCCGAATGAACTGCAACAACCAAAAGAAAATCAGTTAGAAACAGGAACCCAAGCCTTAACGAACCTGGGCTTCTGAAAGAAAGAGTTAGTGCTAAAATGATTATTTACAAACTGTTTAATTCTATTTCCTAAAGATTTACTATTTACACTGCTTTGACCAAGATCAGGACACTGTTTTACCATATGATCTGTTTTACCACATCTGAAGCAATGTGATTTTAAACCAGTCCTTTTGATCTTGAATGTAGGCACATGATCCATACAGATTTCTTCATCACAGCTAGACATGTGAGAGTCAGAATCGCTGTAAAAGACATATAATTCCTTGGATTTACCTGTTGATACTATTGAGTGAGAAGTTGATTTACTGTGATGAGATTTTAAAGACCTTGACTTGGGTTGTTGACGATTGTTTTGACTTTTCTCTGTTCTTTTGAGATTTTGAGGAATGCAAAATTGAGATGAACATTTCCCTTTTTGTGATTTGAAAGAATGTTCGGGAAATGGAACCAGAATTCTTCTATTTGGTTCGATTTGAAAACTTTTGAATGTTGATGGTTGTAGATGAAATCTTAGTCTTTGAGTCCTTCGTGCCTCTCTTTTTCTCTAGTTCTTCTTCGGAACTTGTAGATGTTTCAGAAATAGCTCATGTTCCCTGTGGACCTTGACTGTCCTGATTGGATTGTGTGTGTGACGGCTGAGGTGCTAGGAGCTTATTATTATCATCTTTGTAGCTTGATTACCTCTGTTTGGTTGATTTAATCTTTGTTATTGTGTATCAAGAGTATTTGGACTATGTTTCATTGAATCTTAGTGTGTTTTGTTGTTTATTAATCATCATAGCACTGAAATCTCGATCTGATGGACCAACACATACATACTACGAGAACTCACCAACCGTCATGTGGACACTTGTTAGTCTTTCACTGTTTCAGGTCACTAAGATACAATGCACGTAGGGCATGGCATGGCGTCCTCACATACATTAAAACATTTATGGCATCAAAAACTTTGTTTTGGGATTTGTAAACTATTTAAACTGCGTGTCTTGTGTCGGGCGTGTGTTTTTGCGCATTTACTTTCTGCATGATTTGGGTTTGCTTAAACTTACTTATTTATTACGCTTCCGCATAACTGAAAAACTAATTACTCTGATTGTCGTTTAAACTACCGTATTTAATGGGTAAACGTTGGGTTTTTCAAAACTCATATAGAGTCGTTCGGTGTAATTAATGACTGGATCCTGGTTTGTCATGCCTCTAACGGTAAAACTCTGTTAGTGGATTTGCGGGTGTGACAAATAAGGTGTTTCTGGACGGACTGACTATACCTCAAGTGATTGAAGAGTATGAAAAATGTGTAGCTGCTAAGTCTGTTGTTCGTGCTGATCCAAATGAGATAGTGATCGAGCATGGCAAATGGGAACCAGCTCATGAGAGTATAGTTGTGGATGAGGTTCCAAAAACAGACTTGAGGCCTAAAGATCCGGAACAAATAGGATTCTTGGAATTAAAAAGTTGGTTGTTACCGAGAAACTATCCGAGAAAGAAGTTGAACGTGCTAAAGTTCGAGTCCTTAATCAAATTAGTGAAAGCCTTTCAAGCCATGGAGAAAAGGTAGAAGAGGATTCTTACTCTAGATATGAATAATCCTAATTTGGAGATTACAAAAAGGACAAGGATTCTAAAGCCTCAAGAGATTGTCAACATGTCACTGAGTCCGGGTGTTCACAATCTAAGAAAGGAGTTAATCAAGATTTTCCCTGAATCAGGACAGATGCAAACGATGTGCGGATCGAACAAAGAAGGACATGGAGTACGTCGAGATCCGTAGGTGACTTAGTGAGAAATGTGTTGCAAAAAGGATAATCTGTTGCAGAGTTGTTGAATGCAATGGTTGTTCTTGCAAACACAAAGGAGGTAAAAATAGTGACATGGAAGTACGATGAAGTGTTTGACGCCGTCTTGATCAAAAGGGTCAATGCATTATGTGACGTATACCACTTCTACTTCAGTATACTTCAACTTTTGGTGCAAGACCTCAAAGAACTTGTTAAGTTTCCACTCTGAAACCCATCTCGATCAGAGAGAGGTGAAGGTTTGGTAAAATTATTAAGTGTCGGTGTGACTAGATCATCATCTTATCTCGAAACTCGTTGTACGCAAGAAGACAAAAAGTATCTCGAGAACAAGAGAAAGAAGAAGGAAGAAGTCGGTGAAGTATATTTGCATGAATTTGTGACAAGCACTTTGAAAAGGTCACACAACCTAGTCTAAAGGTTATCGATGGGACACAGTCTACGAAACCGATCCTCAAAATGTTCTATCATGAAGAGGATCATGAGCTCAAGTTGGTGAACAACTTAGAAGATCAGTATGAGGATGCGATAAAGCTATTTGGAGCATTCGAGATAAAACTGCTGCATCCCAGCTATATTTACTTCACGTGAACGTACAAGATAAAAAAGGCAATTGATGAGGTATGTGAACTGGATGAGAAACACTTTGAAGTGATTACTAAAGCAATTGCTGCAGCTATGGAGAGAATCACTTTCAGAAAGGCTCTCGCATGCACTAACTTGGAGAAGATGGACATCCAAAACATTGCATATATGAGGATTACATCTAAAGGATACATGGAGTTAGTTACGTCAGATGGTGGAGAACCTTATCACTTTTATGCTAACATTGATTTTGCAGGTTTGACTCGAGATACTCTAATGAGAATGTCAAAGAAAACCATTCTTACCCACGAGTCAAAGCTGCATCACGCAAAGATGAAATCAAAGTTTGATTGTGCAAATACAAAGAAAGAAAAGCCGTAGTTTGATACTGAAGTCAAAGAAGAAGAAATTAGGGACTAAAGACGTAAAGATAAATCTTAGGGGGAGTATGTTAAATACTTTTGTAAAGATTTACTTTAGTATTTAATTGTAATTTGTTGTTCATTTAGAGTCTATTATTGTATAGTCACTAAAGTTTATTCTGATAGACTATAAATAGAAAGTTTCAAGATCATTTGTAGTAGATGGTTGTATGATCGCAGCTTTTGAACCTAAAACACATCTGTTTTTCTATTGCTATTAATAAAAAGTGAATTTTTGAGTAATCTCGTTTTGCTTTGTGTTGAATTCATACCTTTATTATGTATTGATCGTCATAATTCATCTCATATAGCAGTTATCGATCCATTTAAACCATATCATTTCTGATTTTGTAAAAAAAAATTTGGACATATTATTAACTAGTTGTTGTGCTTGCTTTTTAGCTTTGAGTTTTTCATGTTCTTCAAGAAACTTTTGTAAATCAGGGTTATTCAAATTCAAGTAATTTAAGTCTTTAGAAGAAGAATCATTAAGTTGTTCTTTCCCTTTCGTTTTTGTTTCTTTTGAAATTAACTTTTAACCATCTATCTAGATTTTTGTAGTTTTTTTGACGTTGACCCCTTTAAGTCTAGCCGGAGTGGGTGTGGGGTGGGTGCGGCCCCGGTGCGGCTCCGCACAGGAACACCGCCCCACCCCCTATCAGGGCTGAACTTTGGGGTGGTTTTTGGGGTGACTTTCCCGACCTCTTCATCCAAAATTTGAACCATTGGAAGGTGGGTCCCCCCCAAACGGCTATATAACGGCTAGTTTAAAAAAAATCTTTTGTATTTATTACACAATATACTATATATATACTAAACCAAATCAAATAAAATCACTCTCATCTATATTTTTTCAACCACAAACATCAAAATCTCTCTATATTTTTACTTCACAAAAATGTTGCATCCTTTATTACACGAAGATTCAACAACGTGTTCGTCTTCATCATCTTTCGAAGACTCGAATGAAACCCGTGAAAGAAACATTAGATATATCCTTTCGGTCTTCAACTTTTTGTTATCTACCGATGTTCACGACACTGCAAGCTCCAAGAACCTACATTAGAAAAGACGATCGTGCTGAGTCTCATGATCCTCTTTTTGCTGATTATTTTTCTAAGAATCCGAAATATAACGCGAGGGTGTTTAGAGAGCGTTTTCGGATGACAATGAACTATTTATTATGATAGTTTGGGATATGGAAAACGATAATGATTATTTTCGCACCCGGTTCTACGCAAGACATAAGACAAGCTTCTCAAGTTTACAAAAATGCACTTCCGCAATCCGTCAGTTAGGTTATGGAAATGTTCCCGACTCCTAGTTGAATACTTAAATATGTCGGATCGAACATCACGTGAAAGCCTTCAAGAATTTTGTGAGGGTGTTATTAGATTATACGGGAAAGAATATTTGCATCGACCAACCGCTCATGACGTAACAATTTTATACAATCACCATGCGACCCATCATGGTTTTCCCGGGATGTTAGGTATTTTTTTTTTAAATCTTCGTTAATTTAGTTTTTTTTGTTAAATATATATCCTTTTTTATTATTTTTAAAATATATAGGAAGTGTCGATTGTACGCATTGAGCGTGGAGGAATTTTCCAATGGCTTGGCGTGGACAATTCATAAGGGGTGATCACAATTGCCCAACTCTCATTCTTCAGGCGGCGACGTCACAAGATACTTGGTTTTAGCATGCATACTTTAGTATGTCCAGTTCAAACAACGACCTAACCTTTTTGAACCAATCGTCGTTATTCAATAATCTTTCTAATGAAAAGGCACCAATTTTTCCGTTTACATTAAATGGAAACGAGTACAAGTCTGGATACTATCTCGTGGATGGAATATACCCTAGATGGTCGGTATTCGTCAAAACTATTCCACATGCCACGGGTGATAAACAAAAACGTTTCAGCGAGGCACAAGAGGCTGCTAGGAAGGATGCGGAAGGAGCTTTTGGAATCCTTAAAGTCGGTGGGGTATAGTTCGTTTACCGGCACGTACATGGGAGGAAAACAAAACTAGAAAAGTCATGTATGTGTGTATTATATTGCACAACATGATTTTAAAAGAGGATGTGTTAGCTTTATGCCCCGACTATGTTCCAAACCCTCCAGCAGTTGTACAAGATTTGGAGGACGTAAGGATAGAGATACGAGATAGCGGTGATCACGAAAACCAAATGGATCTTGTTGACTATATCGAGCAAGCTTACATTCCAAGACTCGATGATTACCTATATTTAATCGTTTATTTTAATTTTGTTGTTACTTTTATTTATTAGTTGTAATTTGTGTTTTATTAATGAAATATTAAAAGTTTTAAATAAATGAGAAATAAAAATTAAAAAATAATGTGAGATGGTGTGGGATGGGATGGATACCGGGTGATTTTAGGTTGAATGTAGGGTGGAGTAAAATGTATTGGATATCCATTTTAAACTCTCTATTGATTATTTTCAATAAAACTTAAGTTGGTTTTCTCTTTTTTTCAAATGAGTCAAAACTTAAGTTGTGTTCACATGATGTTTCTAACCGGTTTCTTTTCCTTATTTCTTTAATTAGCGAATGTTTTTTAGGCAAATGATTTGTGGTGTAAATATTTCTAGTAGATGAATTGGTTATTCACTAGGGCATGACTTCATAAGTGATAAGAAGGAGGTGGTGACACTTTAAAATACGTAGGTGAGGTATATTACACTTTGCATGACATCTTATATTTGTACTAGATCTAAACAATCAACTAGGACTACAAAAGGCTGCATATGTAAATTTTGTACATATCATTTTCTAATAAAACTAACAAAAGATAAATAATTAAAATGAGAGTAAAAAAAACTACCAATGGAAAGATATGGCAATTAAAAAAACTATTTTTTCTCTTTTTTCCTTTTGTTTTTGAAGAAAAATTCTTTCAAAAAAGATATGATATGATTATCCTAAACTCTGCTATTTTTTGACATTCATCCATGCATTATACTTAAATAAAGTAATTAAGTGTGTCAATTATTACACAAACACTCACAAGTTAGAAACTCAGAGAAAATTACCAAAACAAACTAGTCTAACCTAAACGTTAGTGAATACTCAAGATAAAAATCCTAAACAACTTAATTAATATGAATTTACTTAATTTTTATGTTACATGCGTGCATTATGTGACTTTTGCTTGGTTAGTAAGTGTGTATGTACGCAGTCTGACACATGTGTTACTCGTAATTATTTGCATGAAATGCAAAATAATGATATTTTTACGTATATATAAATATATACGTAAAAATATTATTTTTTGGTTGGACTAACATTTTTACACATATGCAAAGTTAAGTATTTCAACAATACTTGCAAAATCGTCCTCCTTTAAAAATTAACACATGTGTACTTTGTAACTATACATGTTTAACACATATATATGTAACACATGTGTCATATTAAAAATGAATGTGAATTTGCATAAATGCGTGAAATATCTAGCATTATGTATGTATAATGATGTTAATCCATTAATAAAAACAATAATAATCAAAGATCTAGGTCAAGGTGCAATGGTTTACATTTTACATATCCCATATATATATATATATATATATATATATATATATATATATATATATACCTTCTAATAAAAGAGGGTTTTGTAGGACACTTGTCATTCAATGGAGATGGTGTTAGAGCATTTTCCCGCCAAACTAAAAATCATTTATTTTAAGCTATGTATGGAAGGAAATCGATAACATTAAATTACTCATAATTTTCTATTTCAAAGTTTCAATTTACCTAATTTACATCTCTGAAATAACTATTAAAACGGAAAACAAACAACTTAAAAAAATAACTGTATCGGAATTTACGACCCAGACCCATGCATGCCGACCTGTACGCTCAGCCCGGTACATATGAGTGTCACCGTGAATTTTTCCAGATATCTATCATCTGAATTATTGTTTTTTGTTTAACGGCAAATGTATGACCCTCCATTTTTTTTAAGTGAGACTTAAACCCAAGACCTCCACATTTTTATAAATCTTGTGTACCTCACATTAACCACTTTAGCTAAGTATCATTGGTATTTAGATTATTTGTATGTTTATTTTTCTTAATCTTTTTTTTTATGTTCAAATAAAAAATTTACCAATTAGCATACATTATCTCCTAACCCGATATGTTCAAATAAAAAACTTATCAATTATTATGATCTATCCTAACCCGATATGTTCAAATTAATTTTTTACCAATTATCATTAATATCTCCTAACTCGATATGTTCAAATAAAAAAATTAACAATTATCATTAATTATCTCCTAACCCGATACATTCAAATAAAATTTTACCAACTATTATAAATCATATCCTTTATTTTAACATATGATTTTTTATATGAATATATTTGTAAATATTCAAATCGATTTAATAAGGGATATGTTAAAAATAAATTTGTCATCTAAATTTAGTTAACTTATAAAACTAAAATCCGTGTAGTACACGGGTACTAATCTAGTATATATATATATATATATATATATATATATATATATATATATATATATATATAGGGTGGCTAAAATGAAAACCTTGTTATATTGAGAAAACTCACGAAACCTCACCATAGCCATTGATCTTACTAGATCAATGGTTGAGATCATTTTATTACTTTTAAAGACTTTTAATGAATTAAAATAATAGGAAAAAAGGACAGAAGGTCAAGATAGACCTTTGTTATATGTACTTTATCTACTTTTTTCTTCATGTCAGATTTTGTTTACATTATTTTAAAATTCACACATTATCTTTGTACTTTTTTTTGAGTTGCATGTTTCTCTCACTTGAAATTTCAACAAGCTTAAATTTAAATCTATCAAACAAATTCATAACCATTTATTTTGAACCAGAAAAGATGGACGAATTAAGCATTAATGATGAAGGTCGGATTTGAGGTTATTTTTATCGAGATCTTAAGATTAAAGTGGCAAAATAACGCCACTGTGTTTCCACCAACACCTATCATCTTAAGAAACGGCTAACGAGTTTCCGGTGGCATGCTAGAATTCATGTCGTCGCCTTCACCGGAATAGGTTAGTTCCTCAGTCATGTTTCCTTCGACTTTCAGATCTAGTCATTTTTCCTCAGTCACCGTTGTGTTTCCTCGATTGAACCCCTCGTCTTCTTCACCGTCGTCTCCGCCGACTTCACGACGGCCACCTAGTTCCGATGAACCTTCTTCTATTACTTCGATTGTATAATATGTAGATCTGAAATTCAAATTGCAAATGAAAACTTTGAAGTTGGGTAAATTGTGGACACATTTAAAAATGACCAGGCTATAATTAATTTGAATTATTTGAAGATTTCATTGAATTTTTGTAGTGGAAAAAATCTAGGCTATAATTAAAACAAAATGATGGTGTATGTTACAAGTGGAAAAGTCTAGCCTAATTCATGTATTTTTTATAATGTATGTAACAATATGTAACTTTGTTTTAGTTTTTTAAATTTCAGTTAAATATTTACAGCACACAACATTTTCTATATATATTTGATTATTTTTTTAGATTCAAATCTGTTACGTATTTTTTGAAAAATAAAACTAATTGGATTATGTTTGCTACATTTGTTACATCGTGTTACATGTTACGTATCAAATTATGTATTTCTGATAATGTATGTAACAATATGTAACTTTGCTTTATTGGTTTTTTTTTGAAATGTCCGTTAAACATGTAACAATACGTAATATATTTTTAGATTCAAATGTGTAACACGATGTAACATATGTAACAATACGTCTGAACTTACATATAACCTTTTTTAGTTTTTAATAAACTATGTAACACGATAAAACATCTGTTACATTAACTTATGTAACATGTTGTTTACTTTTTATATTCCTACATCATGTTATATATTTAGAACTAAAAAAATCAAAGTTACACATATTACATCGTGTTACATATTTAATTAAAAGATGAATTAAGTGCCAGTCCAAACATGTTACATATGTTACATCATGTTACATATTTTTATTACATCGTGTTACATATTTGGATCTAAAAAAAATTAAAGTTACATATTTTAGACTTTTTTTAATTCAAATATTGAAAACTAACTAATGCTTTAATTACATCGTGTTACATGTGAGTACAGAAGTAGTGCTACATATGTTACATTATCTGGTACGTTTGTTACATCATGTTACATATTAAAAAAACAAAACTGAATGGATTACGTGTCAATCTAGACATGTTAAGTTTGTTATATCATGTTACATATGTTACATCATGTTACATCGTGATACATATGTTACATCGTGATACATATTTTATTAAAAACTGAATGAATTACATTTTTTACATCGTGTTACATATTTTTTATAACATAACTGAATGGATTACGTTTGTTACATATATTTTTTAAAACAAAGCTGAATGGATTAATACGTGTCACTCCAGACATGTTACTAGCTGGTACGTTTGTTACATCTTGTTACACACTAGTTGATAGGTTTGTTACACATTGTTACACTAGTTGATAGGTTTGTTACATCTTGTTACATATTAACAAAAATGAATGGACTACGTGTCACTCAAGACATGTTACGTTTGTTACATCATGTTACACATGTTACAACGTGATACATATTATAAAAAAACAAAACTCCATGGATTACGTTTGTTACATCTTGTTACATATGTTACAACGTGATACATATTTTATTAAAAACTGAAGGATTATGTTTGTTACATCGTGTTACATATATTTTAAAAAAAACCTTATGGATTACGTTTGTTACATAATGTTAC
The DNA here is from genome assembly GCA_030867185.1 of Tagetes erecta. Taxonomy (NCBI): domain Eukaryota; kingdom Viridiplantae; phylum Streptophyta; class Magnoliopsida; order Asterales; family Asteraceae; genus Tagetes; species Tagetes erecta. The sequence goes on along the minus strand of CM061491.1, from coordinate 48,815,540 downwards.
ATAGTTTCAATCATGCTTCGTTTCTTGATAATCTCTTCATCTTTGATACAAAAGTTCCTTTTACCTACAAAAAAGAACTAGATGGATTAAAAACACTTGAAAAAATAACTAGTACATGTGTTACATCGTGTTACATATTTTATTAAAAACAAAACTAGGCGCTTAAGCTTCCGTCAGACATGTTACATCGTGTTACATATTTTATTAAAAACTGGAAAACATTACTTGTCAATTCTGACATAGTATTGCATATGTTACATTGCGTTACATATTTTAGTTGGAACTATTTACTTATAGAAAGTTGTTATAAAATCCGATACATTAATAAAAAAAATTAAAGTTACATATTGTTACATAAGTTATATATTGTTACATATTTAACTGAGATTTGAACAACCTGTTGAAAACTAACTGGTACATATGTCAAGCACTCGAACAATAAAAACAAAACTAGATGGTTAAAAACACTTGAAAAAATAACTAATACATTTGTTACATCGTGTTACATAATTTTATTAAAAACAAAACTAGATGGTTAAGCGTCAGTCAGACATGTTACACTGTGTTACATATTTTATTAAAAACTGGAAATCATTACATGTCAATTCTGACATAGATTACATATGTTACATTGTGTTACATAGGTTTAAGAACCAAACCGATTCTCGTAAGAGTTGGTTCCTTTACAACCAACAAGAACCGGAACCGGCTCTTAAAAAAAGTCAGTAAGTTGATCATAAAATGTTGATCAAAATTTATTTAGATGATCATAAAAAAACTATTTCAAAACTAAAATTGTTAAAAAATTCAAATATCGATAAAAAAAATGTTACATATTGTTACATATTTAACTAAAATTAAATAATAACAATAAAACAAAGTTATATATGATATATCGTGTTATATAACTGAAATTTAAAAAAACCAATAAAGCAAACTAACTTGTACATATGTTACATCATATTACATATTTTATAAATATCAAAACCAGATAGATTAAAGTGTCAGTCCAGACATGTTACATCGTGTTACATAAAAAATATATGCCTATAAGGGTGAGGGGGTGGTCCATTCAATCCCCTTCATCCCTTAACTTATCGAAAGTTGTTATAAAATACGATACATGAATAAAAAATCAAAGTTACATATTGTTACATATTTAACTTACATTTAAAAAAGCAATAAAGCAAAATTACATAAGTTACATATTGTTACATATTTAACTGAAATTTAAACAACATGTTGAAAACTAACCGGTACGTATGTCAAGCACTCGAACAGTAAAAACAAAACTAGATAGTTAAAAACACTTGAAAAAATAACTAGTACATTTGTTACGTCGTGTTACATATTTTATTAAAAAAAACTAGATGGTTTAGCATGTTACATATTAAAATGAAATTTAAAAAAACCAATAAATCTCTACACAAATTACAACCCAACAAAACAAAATCCCCAACTTCAAATCAAATTAAACACTAAGCCCCCCCCCCCCCACCCACCCCACCCATAAAGAATTGATCTAAACTAAAACATAAAACCAGTATTACAATACAAGTAAAAAAGTGAACCATTCCTTACAATGGGCCCCACCTTACAACAATACCTCTTCAACATCCAATTTCATCTTTTATCTATTAGACCCATCACTTCCTCAACATTCAATTTCATCTTTCAACCAATAATGTAGGTAAAAAAGCTCAAAGATTAGACCCATCATTTCATGTTCAAGAACTGTTCTCAAATCTTGATTCAAATTATCCGGTTAACAATTCCCCCAATTCGCCCAAATCGCCGGCGAATGGCTCCAAACAGTAAAATCATCATAAAAAGGAGGTCGAACAATAACAACACATAAAAACGAAGAGATTACAAGCAACTAACCGAAGTTACGCGAAAATCAGCTTCTTCACCGGAAACCAGCTCACCGGAAACGAAGATCCAGATCTGTCTATAGCGTTGGTGGTTCCCAGATTCACTCTCTTTAAGTATTATGCGGTAGTGACGGTGGTGTCGTGGTGGTTCGCCAGGTGCGGTTGTGACGGTGGTGTGCAGATTCCTTTATAACTCCGGTGCGGTTGTGCCGGTAGTGTTGTGAAGGTTTACCCATAAAAGTTCCGATGATACGTATGAACTATTATCTTCTTCATTGAGGTTTGTTCATGATTAATTGGTTTTTGGTGAGGTTAAAGATGATTTTTAAAGAGAAAGAAGTAGAAAGGATAATTTGAAAAAGATGACTGACAATTAAATTTTGAATTCGTTTTTGAAATGGGAGATTGAAAAAACATGTTAGTAAAAGAAAAAAATAATTTAGAAGGTACAAAGGACTAAATGACAACAATACCCTCCAATACAAAAAGACAAAATAGTTGAGAATGTAATATGTGGTTTAATCTCAACCACCCATTTGGGTTTTCAGTGTTTTCCCAATAAATATGAGTTTACATACTATACATCTCCTATATATATATATATATATATAGAATGTGGGTATTTTGAGAACCATAATGAGTTAAGAAAACCATGAGAACCATTTTTAACCATAGAATAACGTGCAATCTGTGGTTGTGATTAAAAGACATTCAAATAATAAAGATATTTGTTTAAAACTTTAAGTTATATTAAAATAACATAAAAAGGTACAAAAGGGCATATGAGTCTTTTTGCTCGACCAATCTTTTTTTCAACATTCCATACATGTCACATCATCTATCTGATTTCTATTATTTTGTAATTTCATAGATTTTATTAATGCTTTTCAAAAGGAGGTGTCTAGTCAGACACCCTGACAAGCTATCCAGACACTCAATCATTTTATCAATACGACTCGTATCAATAAATACAAGTCGTATTGCTGGAAGGTCAGTAATACGATTCGTATCAAAAGTAATACGAGTCGTATTTAGATTTAAACGACTCGTATTACCAGTTAATACGAGTCGTATGTAGGGTGTCCGGGTAGCATCGACATTTTCTGTCAAGATTCCTGACAGACAGTAATACGACTCATATTACCTTTCATATGAGTCGTATTTTCTGTTTTATACGACTCGTATCTATTAATATGAGTCGTATATGTATGTCAGGAATCTTGACAGATATAACATGTCTGCGCTGAAATGCGTGCCAATTTCATATATATACCGACGGTTGTTTTCTCCGAATTCTCATTCCCCCATTCTCAATTCTAAATCCCCCTTTCTCAATTCTAAAAAATGTCTAATAATAGAAGTTGTTCTACTGCATCTTTACTCAACATTCCTTCCCCCATTGAGAATCATAATTTTCGTAATCAAAACTGGTCTCGAAACGTTTTGCACTTTTACTATAACGAAGACCAACCAGAATGTAAGAATGATTACATCGTTGATGAGCAGGTTCTTGACCGGACCTGGTGGGGAACCCTTTTAGGTTTTGGGAGAAACGGGTTTATTTGGTCATACGTAAGTTTTATATATTTTATAGCACATTTTATTTTTAGTTAAGTTATATATCACACTAATATAATTTTCTTTATTTTTTCAGCATAATTTACAAGATGCATGCCTCAGATTCAGACGGTTAATGGCGGATGAAATATACGTCGCCAGAACAGCCTAACAAACCTTTACAAACTAACATAACTTTTATATTTGTTACTTCTCATGGTATACCGCAATATCTTAGCTCCGGTGTCATCGTCTCCTAATACATGGGTGACTGATGAAACGGGGGTTATGATTCGGATTGCGGTATACCATGAGAAGTAACAAATATAAAAGTTATGTTAGTTTATAAAGGTTTTGCATGATTTTTATAACTATATCACCGGTATTACAAATAATAGACGTCTTCTTTTTTCATTATAAACCATAAATAGTGAAAAATAATATAATTTTAGAGTATGTTACAAATTATATGACCTAGTGAAATGTCTCCGGTTTCCGTACTCGTTTAAGATAAAACTGAGTTATGAAACCGGAGACATATTAGTAGGTCATATAATTTGTAATCAACTGCAAAATTATATATTTATTCACGTTTTATGGTTTATAATATAAAAACAGAAGACGTCTGTTATTGTAACACCGGTGTTAAAGTTTAAAAATATTCATGCATTTGTTTCGAACCCGGAGACATTTCACCAGGTCAAATGATGAGCTTCTTTAATATAGTTAACCCTATCACAGCAGCAAGTACACTGGTACCGGAACTAAAGTTAACAAATGGATGGCCTCCATACGCCCAGCTAATGGGCAGTGATGTGGTAGACACCGAAAGATGTAGTCGAAAGGTACACGGACATGGAGATCCAACATCTTTCATGCATTTATTAAACCGGAGAGATTTCACTAGGTCAATCTTCAAGTTTCAAGTCTAAAGATAAAGTGAAAGTTTCATAGACTTGGAGATCATTTAACATAGTTAACCCTACCATATAGGTAAAATGGTGTGTTTTGAAGTGATTTTCTTGGATTTTTTTGAAACTTTTTTTTTATGAAACTTGTTGGTGGTGTGTTTATATAGGTAAAATGGTGTGTTTTGAAGTGATTTTCTTGGATTTTTTCAAAACTTTTTTTTATGAAACTTGTTGGTGGTGTGTTTATATAGGTAAAATGGTGTGTTTTGAAGTGATTTTGTTGGATTTTTTCGAAACTTTTTTTTATAAAACTTGTTGGTGGTGTGTTTATATAGGTAAAATAATGTGTTTTGAAGTGATTTTCTTGGGTTTTTTTGAAACTTTTTTTTTATGAAACTTGTTGGTGGTGTGTTTATATAGGTAAAATGGTGTGTTTTGAAGTGATTTTCTTGTATTTTTTTGAAACTTTTTTTTATTAAACTTGTTGGTGGTGTGTTTATATATGTAAAATGGTGTGTTTTGAAGACATTCGAAACATTCAAAATATTATATATAAAACCAAAAGACATATACAATATTGTTTTATACATACAAAATAATAATAAAACTAAAAATCTAAGTCTACGGAGGAGGAGGAATAGGTTGCTACTCGGACTGGAGAGATAGTAAAGTAGGCGGGTCGGGAATTTGGACCCCAAGCTCACTCGCAATCGCCTGCACCGACGGAACCAACCACCGGATAACAAGAACCATATCCTCCAACAACTGTAGTATCCTGGACCTGATGACCCGATGAATATAATGGAGAAATGGGTCACGGATCTTGCTGGCGCGTAACACTGACGACCCCCAAGGATAATCGCTAATCTTGGCCCAAACCTCGTTGGGGGACCACTCATCCGGCACACCCCGGTGAAGCAAAAAATCAGGCGAGGTAATGACCGCTGGGTTATATATACCCAGTGTCACAACCCAATCCCTAAAGCTCAGCTCCTTGGGGACCCCGCCTAAAGAGAACCGAACATGCACGGGATGAGGTCGGTCCGTATCCTCAACATCTGACTCCTGCAAGAACGTTATATATTATATAGAATAAAAAATAAAGGAGAAAAAATATACTTTATTTTATGGTACTATACCTCTAACGAGGGTGGAGTAAACCGAAAAGTGGAGAGAAACTCCAAAGTGAGCTCCCTATACGAGTCATCAGCCCCCCACTTAAAAAAAGAGCCCACGGACCCTGTCAAGGTAATAAGGCATCCACCCGCGTCTCACCAATAATCTCCAACATTTTCCAATCAATGGTGCGGGTGGATAGAAACTTCCGGCCAAGCAGTCTATAAAGTTTCCTCCGAGCATCGGTCCCGCGAGGAAACTAGAGATCAGGGTGAGGATCTAGAAACTGCGGCCCCTCTAGTGGTTCTTCTACGGGCCTCTTGCCCTTAGAAGACATAGCCTCATCATCTGCCTTATGCTTTCTTGGAGCCATAATCTGTAAAAAAAAATTTAACGTTTCAGTACATAATACGACTCATATTAAACGATAATATGAGTCGTATGAAAGACTAAAACGACTCATATCAGATATTAATATGAGTCGTTTTTTACATATGATACGACTAATATCAGAGACGAATATGAGTCGTTTTACAAGTTAAAACGACTAATATTAGAATCTGATATTAGTCGTATTCATTCAAGGATAGAAAAAGTAACTCAAAACACGAATACGACTCATATAAATGAATAATATGAGTCGTTTTACATGTTAAAACGACTCATATTACTAATTGATATTAGTCGTATTCATTCACGCATATAAAACGTAACTCAAAAAATGAATACGATTCATATCAAAGTGTAATATGAGTCGTTTTTACTGGTGATACGACTAATATTAAATCTCAATATGAGTCGTATTCATAAAAACATAAAAAATAAATATCACAATCTTAATACGACTCATATCGCTCTTGAATATTAGTCGTATTACATTCAAATATTACTCGTATCAGTTTAATATTACTCGTATTAACTGGTAATACGACTAATATTCATGAACGATATGAGTCGTATTCAAGAAAAAACAAAAGCGTACCTAGTTTGCTTGAGAGGATACGAGGAGAATATGTACTGTGAAAATTGAAAAATGAGTCGTTTTACGTTTATATATTTTTAGTGGATACGACTCGTTTTAGCCTTTTATACGAGTCGTATGTATACTGGTTTTTTTTATATGTTACATAAACAAAACAACAAAATGTTACAAAGCAAGAAAATTAACTTCAATACAAATTAAAAAAAGTTTCACTATAAATAAAAAAATGTTTCACTATAAATAAAAAAATGTTTCACTATAAATTACAAAATATACACTTTAAACTTCATTCAAGCTCCACATGATCTATAGGTATTTTGTTATTAGTTTTATTCATATAGTCTTGTATACGGTGGATGTATAATGCCTCCCAACGTCTTCCATCCTCATTACTTCTTTTGAAGTAACCGCCAGTGGGAGAAATTGGATATAATGGTTGTTATAAACGTAACCCAATATAACAAACCTATAATGTTCGTGTTCCGGGGGGCTACCCAAAATGGAAAATATGTAACCGACCCTTCATTTGTTAGCATAATGACTGGAACTTGAAACCTGTTGGCAATCAACACTCCTGTTTCAGGAATAATCAACCATTTTGGTTGATGAGCAAAAGAAACTTCGTAAAAAGGTAAACTTTCTTCTAAATTGAAATAAAAACACCCGAAAATTGCTTCATATATCTCCTTATGTCTGGTTAACTCTTGGTACAATTCGCTTTTAATGAACTGCCACTCGTGTTCGGGAAGCCCTAAACCAACAGCAACCGAGCGGAAACCACAATTATCATCTCCTCTAACATCAACCGTGCTTGAAATGTACGGATGGAATACCTTAGGAATATAAGGAGCAAATCTGATAAAATTGAATCTCTCCTCATCACCTGGCTCGTACGTACTTTGTCTCACAGGTTTCGGCGGTTCCACAAATAAATTCTGGGTAACATCTTGCGACATACCAAAAAAATTGTATTGTGGAGGAACTGAATTGAGGTTAATAAATGAATCATGCCTTTCATGATTCACAGAACCATGTACACTATGTCTCCCGGAATAAATGTGCACACTAAGAGTATGTAGTGGTTCGTTCATGTCCACAACCGAACTATGTCTCCCAGGGATCACTGTAGAGACACGATCTGTGTTTTCAAATGAGCTATATCTCGGAAGATCCATCGCCTTTTGTTTATCTTTTCTAGGGCGACCGCGATTATTTGTTTTTACAACAGGCTCCTTTTTCTTTGTTTTCCACGGCAGTATCGAACCCCAAATATAGTCAAAAATATTTTTTTGTATGTGCTTTGGTTCTACAATTATGTGCTGCTTCATTCGTTCTAGCTCTCGGTTTATGTCAATTGTTGTGGTTTCCTCCTTATACGTAGGTGATATATCTAGCTTTTTCCAAAACGGATCAATTTACTCTAGTGGGATAACAATTCTACATATAACAATTAAAAAATGTTTATAAACATAAAAATGACATCATCATATAAATAACTAAAATAAAATTGTAAATAAAAATACCTGCTTGTTTACATTTATTCAACCGACACGCGCACGGCAATCCACAACCGGTGTAAAGGCGACAACTACATGTCGCACTGTTTTCTTTCATACTTTGAATTGTTCCGATCTCATCAACCAACAAATCAAGAGCTTTATGAGATACCTTACCTCTTAAGTCATCAAACAAAGTTAAATTATGGTTGCTCATTCTCTTGATCAAGCTTTTTTCAAAGCTTTCTTTTATCGCAATGTACTGTTGGTCAATAATTTTGTCAACATGCTTCACGAGTCTGTCTAAGGTACTATTTGTACCATGAAGATACTTTTTAAACAAAGCATGTTGCCCTTGAACCCGGTTGTTTGTGTGTTGATTGAAGTGTATTTGCCGGTTGGTCCACGCGGAGACAAATTTTTGTCTATACTCATTTAGCCAAGTATCGTTCAAATAATTAAGAGTTCCTGTAATTATTACCGCTAAAAGTTAAATATTTATAATATATTAAAGAAAAATATATAAATAAATAAATTTTAGTTGAAGCCTTACTTGGCTGATCAAACATAAGAGTTGCAGACAACTTGTTGTAAGCATTACTATACAAGTCAAATGTTGAGGAGTTAATTAATTTATACCAAAGACGCTCAAATTCAGTCCAACTTTTTTGATCAAAACTTTGTTTGCAGTGTTTGGCAATATTTTCTTGTATGTGCCACCTGCATATTAGTTTTGTAGCGTCTGAAAATACCTTATCACATGCATTCATTAAAGCCTTATCACAGTCAGTAACTATCACTCGTCGCTTCATGCATGTTGTTAGCGTACTGTCTAATTTTGTTAGAACCCACAAAAAATTATCTTCTTTTTCTTTACTAATAAAGGAAATGCTATACAAAAAGTTTTGTTAGTGGATGTCAAACCTACTATCTGAACAAAAGGTAGTTTGTAAATATTAGTTTTGTATGTGGCGTCTATAAGTATAACATGTGGAAATGCACGCCAAATTTCCATTGAAGTTTTATGAATTAAAAAATTTCTTCAACTCTGTTAGTATGTACGTTGGAACGACTAAAATTCACATACTGTTTTAACCGAAGCAAGGAGAAAAAATATCTGCATTAGAGTTTCACCAACATTAGATTCCTCCTTAATCTTTTGAATGACATTATTTATAGTTTTAGTTTTTGCCACACACTTTGGGTTCATCTGCCGAATGACTTGTAATATGTCATGTGTCTCCATATTTTGACTGTACAATTCTCCCACCATTTTATATTTTGCGGGGGTCAGTCGTTTAGCATACCCATGACCCTCTAAATGTTGAGCAAGATCATGGTTGTGCGAATCATCAACGACAATTAAAACCCAGCCACCAACACTTCTTTCATCTTTACCTATTAACTGGAATTGACAGTTTGGTTTTTTGGAGCCACTTTTTCTTTTGTCTACCCCCTCTGGTTTATAGGTACCCACGATCACATTTAAGGTGAACTTTTACCGTCTCACCCCATGCATTTTTTTAGAACGTTGGGTGACAATAACGAAATCATTGCCTCGCCCGATATCTTGAGCCCATTTCACCAGTTCTTCACGTGATGTGAAAACCTTAAAAATAAATTTTATTTTAAATATTTACTTTATGTTGTGCTACAAAACGTTGATCATTAGTAAATATTTGCCTGATTAGCTTCAAACAAACTACCGCCGACATTGTCACCTGCGCCACCATTGTCACCTCCGCCACCATTATCACCTACGCCAACATTGTCATCGCCATAAAATACGTCACTGTTGAAATCACCACCATAATAATTACCGCCATATGTACCACCATATTGCTCGTTGTTATTATCCATGTAATCAAAATAATTATCACCCCCGTATTGACCATCGAAAATATAGTTACTATCCCAGAAAGACATTTAAGAAGAAGACTTGGAAAAATCAGTGTGATGTAACGATTGTTTGTTGTTTGATATTCAATTGAATGAATTGATCGATCGTCGATCGTTTATATTGAAATTTTAACGGAATATTACATCGTGTCAAATAATTATATTGAATCGTACATTTGACAGGTTTTTACTAAAAAAACTAATATGACTCATATTGGGTACATACGAGTCGTATAATAGGTACTAAACGACTTTACTTGTAAAACGACTCGTTTCTTTAGTCAAAACAACTCGTATCATGATTGATACGAGTCGTATTACTGTCGTTTGACATACATAAACATGCAAAATTTGTCGTCTGATATCATCAGTAATACGACTCGTAGTACTAGATACGAGTCGTATTTAGGGTGTCTGGCTAGGCTGTCGAGTGTCCGAATAGGACGACCCTTTCAAAAATAGCTGCAAGTTTTTAGCGGTTAAAAAAAGAAAAAATAAAAAAGCCAGTAAATATGTAGTATATATATATATATATATTCAGTTAAAACAATATGTAATAAGTTTGTATATGATTACAGATATATGTATGTAGTATACATTTAAAACATATATGTAACTAGGTTACTGACCCGTGCTACTCACGGGTTGAAGAACATATATTTTTTATGTTAAAAAAACTTTCAATTGAAATTCAACAGTAAATTGGTGTAAGAAAGCTGTGATTAAATGAGTTAGATGAGTTCCGCATAAGAAAGCTGAGATTAAATGAGAAGATGACACATAGGATATTTGAGGTGGCAATGATGTGAAGTGACTTAGAGACTATCATGTGACAGTAAGTTAGTCTTTTATTATTATACGTAGATATGAAATAATAGTTAGGTTTAAAAAGTATATGTAACTTAACATATTTAAAATTTTAATTAAGCAAATGAAATATCATACTAAATGAAACAAAAACTTTATGTTGGTCCCAATAACTCTATTGAATCAGTAACTTGTGAAGATTTTGGATCAAAATGGTAAAATAGTGATGAACAAATGAAGAACACTCATAAAAACACAGATTTGATCTATAAAATGGATTGCATAAGATGTTTACATGGAAACCCCTCAATCTTGCTAGCTCATTCAAGCCCTCTCAAAACCCTAATCAAACTAATCTATATATAGTGAATGTTCAATCCACTTAATTACATATTAACCCCCTAGACTTAGTTTAATTAGAAAATAACAAGTTAAAAGGCTAAAACATGTCTAAAGCTAGATTAAATATATTTTGTTGACACAAAATATATTTATTACATTAACGATCCTAGACATAAAACAACTTCAACGTCTTGACTCGGTTCTTCGTCTCTAACGCGCCATTTGACTTTTTACGTGGACTTTGACCGGACGTTGACTTTTGTTGACTTTGACTGTGTTGATAATATTAGACTACAATTCAGGTCCAACAATACTCCCCCATAGTCTATTATTATCAACGTCTTGCATCGTGTTCAGCACCGATAAGTCAATACCGTTGGATCTTCAATTTGGTAAGCTTCAGTCTTAATTTTTGATCCAACAAAACTCCCCCAAGACTTATGCTTGCCAAATTATGTTGCTGAAGATCTTTATCTCACAATCTCCCCCATTTTGTATGCTCCCCCATTTTTTGTGCTTCCTTTCGTAAAATCTGGAACTCCTTTCCAACTATCTTTTCTTGAGTGCTTAAGAAGATGTAGGAGGAGGATTCCTAGCTCGGTATCTTCTGAAAACTTTGAGGAACAGGTTCTCTGCTCAGGTGCTTTGCTCAACTGATGATCGGTCATCACTTGCAGCAAATATCTGTAACACAATCACAAACAAAAATCTCGAGATTTCTCATTAGATCATTTCATTAAACAAAATAAACCCGTGTTTATTTGTGTATGAAAACAAACGAACCCGTGTCCGTTTGTGTGTGCAATTTCCCGTGAAATGCATGTGAAAATGATAAAATTTCAATAGCATAATATGGAAGACTTGAAAATAATTTGAAATGAAAATCTTTTTGGATTTTTTTTTTTAATTAAAATTAAAAATTCGAAAATGAGAGGACGAGTCCGACAAGATCACAAATATTTTAGACAAAGAGAACACATCCCATAAGGTACACACGACCAACAAGACTCAAGAACCCAAACATAAAATAAAATAAAATAAAAACTTCATGAAAGGATATCAGATAATGCGTTTCGAGCGACCATCCGGAGAAACAAAGACTTGGCTAGATTGTCAATATGTTTGTCCATTTAAACCCATGCCTTGTTCCTTTCAACAGACAATCTGTGATGGTCTTATCATGTTTTAGGTTCGATTTGAAGAAACTCGGGCAACTCGGTCCCCACAGACATCTAGGTAAAAAGAACTTGTCCTATCATCAGGGTTTATTGAGCAATATGATTGACTTTGCTTGAATTTCTTGAATCAATTTTTGAATATTGATCAATTTGTGAGCCACTTTTGACTTACTGCATTTTGCATATTTGGGAGTGGAGCTTGTCAACAATGATTCTTTTGAACACATTGCGACTTATTATTTGGGAAACTCAAATGATTAGAGCTCCAGGTCTATACCGACGTATAACAGAGGAGATAATCATTTGAGCATGCTCGGTGAATCTTCAGGTCAATACTTCCGTATAGTAGAGAAGATCCACCAACTCCAGGTCAATACTTCCGTATAGCAGAGGAGTTAAGCACTTTGACTCAATACATTCTGAGGAGTTAACAAGTAACTCACTCAGAGGTTTTTCTGAAGAGCACCACTAGCAGCTTTTTATTTTGTTTTGCTAACTAGAAACTCAATTCAGGGCTAGGGTGAGGGTGATTTGGGATGTTTGGGGAAATCAAGGCAAAGATTTGACGCTCTCAACCCATTTTTGTCAAAACTTATTACTTTGTGCAGGCCAAAAGTCTGTGAAAGTTCTCCTCATCACCGAGCTCTTTTTGAATTTAGTTTGATCACAGAATTGTTGTCTAATTGTATTCGGGCTGAGCCTATTGACACATCATTACACAAATCATTATCCTCCTTCAGATGCTATCCATACAAACCTGAAACCTTCAAAGGACACAAAATATTTACAGATAAAGGACTTTGCACTAATGATATTCAATTCATTTTTATTTGAGATTTTACTCCCCCAAAATTTCTATTTTAGTGCAAAATTGAAATTTTTCAAGAGACACAAGAGTGACCATAAAGGGATGTGAAAACTTGATCAAAAATACAAGTAAAAATGTTAGACCCCCCCCCCCTTTTTATAATTTTTTTTAATTTAATTTTTTTTTTTAATTTTTTTTAACTATTTACAATATATAAAAACAGAAATTACGAAAGAAACGCCTTCCATATTACTCTATCAAAAGATTATAAATGAGATATCAAAAAAAAATGCAGTGAATGTGGATAAGATACCAGAACCGTAGCCTGTTTGTTCCGCCTCAAATTTAAATAAGGAACATTCTCTATCAGTAAACCGGATTACTAACAGTCCTCCTGAAATATTCCTACACTCATCAACAGATTAGTTAGAAAGGGGAACCCAGGCCATCGTAGTCCTGGGCGTTCCTTTTTCATCAGTGTAAGACACTTGTCTATGCACACAACCTGTTCTTGTATCACTTATCTTTTCCTCTTTCTTTTTAATTTGCCAAATTTGTTTAGGTTCAAACATTTTCGATTTGAAAAAGTTAAATTTGGAAATCATTTTCTGTTTAAGTCCCGAGGAAAAAGGTTTTGGTTTTGTTGATGTGGTCACATTCATCTTTGAATCATGTGAAACCGGCTTCACATGAGAAGGTGGGGATGGAATGTTCGTCATCCGACCATTCAAAGATGTATGATTATTAACTTGAAATTCAAATAAACAAACCTGTTTACCTTTACCAAGTGGAGGATTCTCTTTAGACTCTGATTCGGAGAAGCAAACCTGTTTGCCTTTACCGTCCGAAACATGTCCTTTTGGGCATTTCTTGAGCACGTGATCACCTTTTCCACACTTGAAACAAGCCTTGAATGGCTTTTGATGCTTGACTGGCTCGTATGGAGCAGTTGGGGGTGGGGCTTTCTTCGAGCTTGATGCAACTTGTTGAGAAGCTTTTGGCCTCTTTTGACGAGTTGTGGGTGGTTGCTTGATTTTTGTTTTGCTTTGTTGGATGGGAGATGAGATCTTCACTTGCTTGTTCTCAAGTCTTTTACAAACTTGAGATATGATGGATAGAGGTGAAGACTTCTTCTTTTGAGCTTTTGATGGACGACTGACTTGTCTTGCAGCTGGAAATGAGATCCTGATTTGACTTGATTCAGGTTTTGAAAGCATTTCAGATTTGACAGTTGTAGATGACATCTTGATCTTTGAATCTCCATGACTCTCCTTTGTCTTTGATTCATCATCTGAACTTGTCCAGTCTTCAATAAGTACCTCTGCTTCCAACGGATCTTGATTGATAGGAATTGGATGTGTTGATGTGATTGGAGCTTGATGATTAGGTGATTCCTGAAAGATCTCTTCCTTCACATTCGTAACAGGCTCAAATATAGGAATTTCACCTGCTTTAAACTTATCAAAGAAATTATTAGAAACAGAAGGTACAGATTTACTAACACCGGAAACTGAACAATCATTGGCTTGACTGACAGCATCCGGTTTATTGTATCCAATACCAGTCGGGGACTCATAATCATCTCGCACCTCTTTAAGATTCACATTCTCCAATCCTGCATACAAACTATCAGTATCTTTCTTAATTATTTCATGAATCAACTCATTGGTCGGGTGTGGAGTTGGTGTAGGAGAGTAACAGTAAGTGCTGGGAGGAGGATATACAAAAGCCTTATCTTCATGACCCAACCCAGTCTTAATACGAGCCCCCCGTTGGCTTTTGATTAAATCCTCAAGTTTCATCCCCGAAATTGTCCATTTTTCGAGTTTCGTTTGCAACTTACTGGTTTCAAACTCAGCCAGGGCGACACGTTCAGTTAGCATATTGACTTCCACATTACTTTTCAAAAGATTTGTTTTCAAATGTTCATTTTCTTTCAAAGCTTCTCTTAATTTGACAAAATATTTTGACTCGTTAAGTTTAAGTTCTTTATTTACCTGAGTCAAATATTTTTCATTTTCGATTAACAGTTTGTTAGCTTCATAAATACCAAATAAACGAGTTCTGCAATCAGAAGAACACATATCCTGAACTGTCTCGTATGGAAGCTCCATGATGATTTGTTCAGAAGCAAGAGCCTTCTCGCAGTTGTAGACTCTGGTATTTGTCTTTTGTTCCTCCTCCTTCTTAGCATCACAAGCTTTATCATTTAATTCTGCTCCATTTTTACCCACTGATGTCTGCTTAATCTCCCCTTGTACCTTTTCAATTTCAAGTTTCGGTAAACCTTTGAAATTGGAGGTAGAAACTGATATCTCTTCTGGTTTCTCTTTGGAGATTGAGGTGATCTTTGAATTCAGAGACATCGCTTCATCGTACTCACGACGTTTGATATCCAACTCCATTTCTTTTAGTTTGTTCATCACCTCCACCAGTTTGTAATCAGCAAATCCTCTTTCTCTTCTCATCAGTTTTCCATGTGAACTCCACTCTGGTGGGAGAGAATCAAGCAATCTCTGAACCTGTTCATGATTTCCGAGTTTTGGATCATGCTTCTTCAGGTTATTTGCCACCATTACAAATCGATCGAGAAACACGGGCATCCTTTCTTTCTTTAAAACTGCAAAATTATCAAACCGGCTTTGTGCCATTGTGAGATCATCAGATTCGAAGGATTTGAAAAGTTCTGCATAAGCCATTTTTTTTTAAAAATCGATAACCTGTTTAAAATTTGGCCTAAAAATAAATTTTAGAAAGACCCGACCACTGACAAAACTTTTTCAACTTAAATGAAAATATTTTAAATATTTTGGCCCAAAGATTGACAAAAATAAACACCCGGCCAAAGACGACACTTTTCAAAATTTAATGACGAGTTTAATGAAAACGCCCATAAAATTTTTAACTTTAAAACCCGACGATAAAATGTTTTCGTCTCAAATAATAAACTAGAGACCCGACCCACCAGTTTAATGTCTTAATATGACAAGTCCAAATTCACGGCCCAAACCCAAGACTAATTTCTCAACTTAAAACCGCAGCCCAATTTACAATTTGCACACCAAGTAAACAGACCCACTTTACAGCCCAAATGCCAAGCCCAAAACTAACCAAATTTTCGGCCCATTGACCCAAAAAAAGATTCAGCCCGTTTTTTTTTTAATAGTGTAGGCCCAACCCTAACCCTAACCAACCCACCTCCATCCTCTTTTTTTTTTAATCAGCCGCTCAAAAAAAAAATTTTAAACACCCACACCACCTAACATCACAATTTGCTTCCATCTCTTTCTCATTCTCTCTTACAACAACACAAACACAACTCTAAATCAACATAGCATAATCATACACAACAATGAACTCTCTCTCTCTGCTGAGCACTCTCTCTCTACCCCCTCTCTCTTTTTCGGTTCATCCAAACACACACACAAACCTTTGTAGCTTAACAACATCAACACACACACACATATGTTCGATCTGCTGCTGCTCAACAACACAATCACACCGGCTGCTTCTTCTTGTTTACAGTTCGAAGCAACACACAACAACACACACGAACAACCGCAACAACAACTCACAATCGATCTACTGTTGCTACTTGTTCTTGTTCAACACAACACGCACACAAACAAGAAATGAACACTGCTGCTTCTTCTTCTTCGGTCAAGAACACAAACAACAACAAAATTACGACATACACACTAACACATCAACGAACTTCAAGATCTGTTCAACACACACACAAATACACGAAAATCTCTCGGTCCTTTTTTTTTAGTGTTTAGATCTGATGTTATGGTTGAAGGTATGGAGGGTGTGATTATGGTTATGGCTATGTGATGGTATGAAAACGTGTGGGTTTTTGGTTTTAAATGGGTACGGTCGTGAATATTGGTTGTGGTTATGGGTTTGGGTTAAACAAAAATGAAATGGTTGTAGATCCGTGTTTTGGTTTGGATGTGGATGTGGTTGGATCCGAAATCTGATATGTTATGAGTTTTTTTTTTTTTTTTTTTTTTTGAATTGTTGCAAGGATGAGATGTTGGTTATGGTTAATGAAGATAGATCAGTGATGTAGTGGGTGAAATGGGTATGGATTTGGTTGTTTTGGTTTATGGTTTTATTTAGGGGTTGGTTTGGTTGTAGATCTTGTGTATGTGTTTGTGGTTTTGAATGTTGGTGCAGGAGATAATTCAACAAAAGGTAGGTTCGCTCAGATCTGGAAAATTTAGCAAGGTAGTGTTGCAAGAACCTATAGATTCGCTGGCTCACAAAGTGACGGGCGAACTTATAGGTTCGCTAAGAACAACAGGCGAATCTATACAAATGCTTGGTATAGATTCTCTCAAAATTTTGAACTTTCGTTCAGATATTAACTAGATTCGCTGGTTTTGCAGATTTAAAGATATGAAGAACACCAAGAACACACAAACACTGTGTGTGAGAGAAACACTTCAGATCTGAAATTTTCTTATATTTTCTTGAAGATCTCAGCTTCTAGATCTGAAATATGTTGCTGAAATCAACAGATCTGATGATTGTTGATGAAGATCTGATGATTTTAAACCTAGATCTGATTTCTCTCACTAAAAACCTATCAGATTTGGTTTCTCTCTCTAAAACTTCTACACAATTCTTTAAAATCAGCAACTATCTTCAACAAATGATTCAAAAATGGATCTTAGTTAGGCTCTGATACCAATTGTTGGTCCCAATAACTCTATTGAATGAGTAACTTGTGAAGATTTTGGATCAAAATGGTAAAATAGTGATGAACAAATGAAGAACACTCATAAAAACACAGATTTGATCTATAAAATGGATTGCATAAGATGTTTACATGGAAACCCCTCAATCTTGCTAGCTCATTCAAGCCCTCTCAAAACCCTAATCAAACTAATCTATATATAGTGAATGTTCAATCCACTTAATTACATATTAACCCCCTAGACTTAGTTTAATTAGAAAATAACAAGTTAAAAGGCTAAAACATGTCTAAAGCTAGATTAAATATATTTTGTTGACACAATATATTTATTACGTTAACGATCCTAGACATAAAACAACTTCAACGTCTTGACTCGGTTCTTCGTCTCTAACGCGCCATTTGACTTTTTACGTGGACTTTGACCGGACGTTGACTTTTGTTGACTTTGACTGTGTTGATAATATTAGACTACAATTCAGGTCCAACACTTTATAACATATATGTTTATCATAAAACATGTATTTTAAATACTTAAAAAATATATAGCAACTTCAAAATATTTATAAACTTTTTAAAGTTCAAGGTCGGTTAGGGTATTTTGTCTTTTTCTTGCATTAAGTGTTGTATATATTTACTTAGTTTAGATACTATCAACAAAGGTAGACTTAGATCATTTGGTTACATGCGTCCAAATTATAGTTGATGGTACTTGGTTCGACTCCCGGTTTCAACATTTCTTTTTATTGTCCTTTTGTTTTTCGTTTTTTAGTGTCTTCTATAAAACAACATGTGCCAAGTGTTTTATACTATTTTATCGTTTTAACGTTAAATTATTTACCGTGTTAGACATAATACTTTCTTTATATTTACGTCAAACAAAGTTACTATTCTCTCATTTTGAACTTATGTTTTTTTAACTTGGACGTATTTACGATATTAATACCGACTTATTATTCTACTCTGACATATTTACGAATTTAACCCCCGGGTTTGACTCGGTTATCTTTTGACCTCTAATTTTGGTTATCGTGTTGACCTCCAAGTTTGGATATTTTTTTGACTTTTAGTATGTGACACATTACGACTTTACACCGTAACGTACAATAAATGAAACTTTTTTTTATCAATGCATGTGACGAAGTCACACACGCAAGACCTGATTGTGCGACCCGACCGCTGCATCGCGCGGCCGG
This sequence comes from Tagetes erecta, assembly GCA_030867185.1. Lineage (NCBI taxonomy): Eukaryota > Viridiplantae > Streptophyta > Magnoliopsida > Asterales > Asteraceae > Tagetes > Tagetes erecta. The sequence goes on along the minus strand of CM061491.1, from coordinate 48,796,672 downwards.
ATCTTAGATCTAGTTTAATAACCAAAATGTAATATAATATTTAATACAATAGAAATGTTGAACTTTAAAAGAAATACACAAAAATTTGGTAATTAGTTACATGTCATGCATTAACGAAACACACACGTAACATATATATACTATTATATATTATCACAAAACATGTTATCTTGAAACAAAAACTATTGCAACTTCAAATATTTTATGAACCAAGTTAATATGATATCATATTTAATGAACCATTAATTTAAATCTTCACAACAAAAACACCTTAAAAAAGGTGGTTAGTTACATATCATATAAGATTGTACATACGAAATAGAAATACACGAGATAATTAGTCATGTGTATCATGTCATTATAATTTATGGATTTGTCATGTATGTAATATATGATTACAAATATGTAATATGCTATTATAACATATACATAATAATATAATATCATATTACATTCTTGTTAAGCATAATATTAAGAATAAGCATAAAAACAGATAGTATATGATAAATCTATAAACATTAAGGGCAAAAATATGAACACCTAAGAAAAATGTAAATCTTCTCTTATGCCATCGAAGTATCCTAGGCTTTTCCGTGGTACATCCGATGATATATCCCATTCCGGTGAGGCTATGGATGGCGGATATATCTTGTTTCTGTAAGGCATGAAGCTAAAGGTCAGCGAAATTTTTGATCTTATGAACATGAGATTCTTCGTTGCCATCGATGTGAACACTGTGTCCGTACTGGGCAATAATGATATCTCGTCTGCGTTCGACAGAAAACAGATGTGCAATCACCACCAAGATAACAATTGCACGCAAGTTCAGATTTTCATAAACTGATCTCGTCTCCAATAGATTTTCGATCTCGACATAAATAGATTTTCGGATGTATTCTTCAAAGATTTAGTTCAACATAATATATCATCCAACAACAAGAAGAATAAGGGTGTGTTTTTTTGAAGAGAGAGAAAATAAGATGTGGTTGTGGAGGCTTGAGAGGGAGGTGACCCACGGATGTTTTTTTTTGAACGGCAGGTGACTCACGGATGTGATTTACTGATTTAGTCTCAGGAAAAGAGAGAAAGAAAATAGTAAAAGATATACTTGTCCTTTTGCTAACATACTTGGGTTACAAATGTTATCAAGTTATTGGTTTATTTTGTTGTTAAATTCTCAAAAATAAAAATTATTCTCAATATATCCCAATTCTATATATATATATATATATATATATATATATATATATATATTAATATATATATATATATATATATATATATTTTGTTACCTTAAATGAGAACTAAATAATTGGAAAGAAGTAGTGAGAACCATATAATCCATGTATTTATTGTTTCAATAATAATGGTAAAGTAAAAAGGTATTGTTTTATGAGAAAGGTTCATGTACAAAGTTTAATTTTGGTACAAAGTGTAAGAAGGATTTATACCCATTAGATCTACTTTTAAAGATTAAGATGAATCAATTGGTGGAGGGGTATTTTTGTCATAGCCATTTTTGTTGACTTTTTCTCTCTCCACATGCAAGGCACATGTCAATTCCTCCATTTTTTTTAAATGTTAATAACTTTTACATACGACATTATTTTTTAATAAAAATTACACCAAAAAAACAAGCGTTTTTTATCTTCGAAACGCGTATAGTATTGATATATAAAAAAAGAAATTTTTTTTTTCAAATTTTTCAGCTCATTGTGTAATATCATTGTGTTGAGCAGTGAAGGGAATCCGTTCAGGAGAAGAATCGTCCATGCCAAACTTTGTGATAATTTCTTTGATGTACTTCTCTTAGTGGATAAGGATTCCATCACGCTTTTGTTCCACTTGCAGCCCCAAGAAGAAACACATCTCCCCCATGATAGTCATTTCAAAACGATCCATCATCACTTTCTCAAATTCTCTACACAGCCCCTCATTTGTCGATCCGAAGATTATATCATCCACATACACTTGAAAAATCAACATCTCACTATTAACCTCTTTCTTAAACAATGTCATATCTATAGTTCCATGAGAGAAACCTTTGCTGAGCAGATACTGTGTCAGAGTTTCATACCAGATACGTGGAGCTTGATGCAACCCATACAGAGATTTATCAAGTTTGTACACCTTTGAAGGAAAATCTGGATCCTCGAAACCCGGTGGTTGACATACGTAGATCTCCTCATCGATATCTCCATATAGAAATGCACATTTAACGTCCATCTGATAGACTTTGAAGTCTTTGTTAGCCGCATGTGCAAGAAAGATTCTAATGGCTTCGAGACGAGCAACAGGAGCGAAAACTTCAGTGTAGTCAATCCCTTCCTCTTGAGCGAATCCCTGAACAACCAATCTAGCCTTGTTTCGAATAACAACACCGCGATCATCTGGCTTGTTCCGAAATACCCACTTAGTACCAATAGGGCACTTATTTGGAGGAAGATCAACAAGTTCCCAAACCTTTAGCTTCATGAATTGTTGTAATTCCATTTGCATGGCATCAACCCAGCTAGGATCTTCAAGTGCTTGTTTATAATTCTTCGGAACAACTTGGGATAAGAAAGCAGCATAGAGACACTCATTAATCAAACCATTCTAACTCCGAGTTCTCACACCATCAGTTATTGATCCTATGATATAATCATGAGGATGATCTTTCAAAGTTTTGAAGTTTGTGTTGAGAAGCATTTGGTTGGATTGTGAGGTGGATGCTTGGTTAGATGGTTGGGAAGGAACATTTGAAGTTGAAGGAATTGTATCAGTAGAAGAGATTGGGATGGGGGTGGATGATGAAGGAATATTAGATGGAGGAAAGAAAATAGTTTGAGGTGGCAGAGGTGGAGGAATATCATATGTGGTAGGAGGAATTTGAGTGACAGAAGGAAGTGGTGGTGATGATGGTTGAGGTTGATGATTAATAATAGTAACTGGTGTGTGAGAAATGATGTCATCATCGTCAGAGTTTGGGAGATTAAATGATTTGAAAACAGTGGTGGTATCGTAAAACCATGCGGGTTCACAACCAATACTTGTGGAGTTCGATTCTTGCCAATCAACATAATAGGACTCTTGCACAATCCGCGTTCGCTTGTTGTAAACACGATACGCTTTTTGTGTGTCCGAATATCCTACAAAGAAGCATTCATTTGAAACAGCACCAAACTTCGTTTTCTGATCTTGAGTATTTAACAGAGTACATGAACATCCAAAGGGGCGTAGAAAATCGATCAACGGCTTAATCCCACGAAACAGCTGGTATGATGTCTTCATCTTGTCTTTGACAATCAGTACCCGATTCAGAACATAAGCTGCACAATTAACTGCCTTAGCCCAGAAGATAATTGGAAGCTTTGACTCAATCAGCATAGTTCTAGCAGCCTCCACAAGAGTTCGATTCTTCCTTTCAGCAAGACCATTTTGTTGTGGCGTTCGTGCGGCGCTGAACTGTCTGAGAATACCCCGTTGTTCACAGAAAAAATTGAAGATATGGTTTCTGAATTCCGTTCCATTGTCGCTTCTGATGGCTTGAACCTTTCGCTTTCCAAGCACCTCAATTTGAGGAATCAACTTCATTAGTTCTTCAGCAGTCTCACTCTTGTTTGCCAGGAATCTCACCCAGGTGTACCAAGATTAATCATCTGTGACAACTAAGCAATAAGATTTCTTAGCAATAGATTTGACACTTATTGGACCAAATAAGTCAGTATGTAACAATTCGAGGGGTTGTGAGATAGAATTTTCAATTTTTAGTTTATGTGGCTTTTTGTGTTGCTTTCCTTTAGCACAAGCCATGCATTTCTCTACCACAGAAAAGTCTTTAAGTGGTAAACCCCTGACCAAATTGTTCTTAACCAACTTATTTAGTATTTTTAAATTAATGTGCCCTAAACGTCTATGCCATTGGAAATATTCAAAAGATGAAGCTTTAGATAAAAGACAGGTCACGGTGGAAGTTGATTCTTTTGATCCCATATTCAGCATATATGTATCATTTCGTCTTGGAGCTCGCATGATCACCAATTCTTCAGGAATAGAAAACTTTGGCTTCAAGAACAGACATTCGTTTGGAAGAAACAACACAGGGATATTCTTATCACAGATTTGTGATACACTGAGAAGATTTAATGCCAATTCCGGAACATAGTTAACGTCTTCCAAAGTTTGTGAACCATTCGAGACTTCTCCTTGACCAATCATTTTACCACCCTTCTTGTCTCCCGCAAAAGCAACATATCCACCATTAATGATCCGATAATTTGTCAGCATGTCCTTCAACCCAGTCATATGTCTGGAACATCCACTATCAATGTGCCAATGACTATTTACAACGGCGCTTGAATGTTCCTGACATATTTCAAAATAGGAATTAGACTTTTGAAATTAGGACCCAAGCCTTAGTGTACTTAGGTCGTTGAACAGAAGAAGATTTACAGAAAAAATTATTTACAAACGTATTCAATCTTTTTCCAAAAGATTTCTGCCTTGAACTATTTGTAACTAACTCAGGACATTGCTTGACAGTATGATCAACATTCCCACATTTAAAGCAATGAGATTTCAAACCTACTTTGGAATCTTTAGAAACAAGAATTTTAAGGATTTCAATTTCTTCATCACAATCAGATAATTGAGAATTACAATCACTGTAAGAGTCATAATGCTCTTTTGATTTACCTGCTGTGACTTTTATCTTTTCAGATTCAGATTTAGGTTTATCAATGTGATTTATGGAAGAGAAAGATGATTCCCTTTCTTTAGGTTTTGAAATCCTCACAGGTGTGAAAGATGGAATTTGATGAGAAAAGAACTTTTGAAAACAATTTGTTTTGGTTTGACTTTCAGAGACATGACCTGAAAGTTCATCTTTGTCATTTACACAAACATTTTCAATCACATCATCATTCAACATATTAATGTTTGAAGTAGAGCATCCTAAATTACTATTACAAATAAAATTTTCTGAATGTAACACATGACTAGGAACAAAGTTAATTAATCTACTGTCTTCAACAGACTTCTTTGAATCAAAAATAGGACAACTAGAACTGCCAGAACAACCAAGTCCACTACTCCCACCATAAGCATAATCCTCACGAACCTCTTTAAGATTAACTCCACTTAAACCTGCAATAGAGCTATTAGTATCATTCTGTATAATCTCTTGTATCAACTCATTCGAAGGATGAGGAATGGGTGTAGGAGAATAACAGAAGGTACTGGGTGGAGGGTACACTTGTGCATCATGGTTATAACCCAAACCGGTCTTAACTCTGGCCCCCCGTTGTTTCTTACAAAGATCCTCCCTTTTCATGCCAGAAATCGTCCATTGTTCCAATTTATTTTTGACTTTTCTTGTCTCAAACTCAGCAAGAGTGACTTGCTCAGTCAAATAGTTTATTTCACAGTTCTTTTCCAAAAGAGATCGTTTCAAGTGTTCGTTTTCTTTTAAAGCCTCTCTTAATTTAACAAAAAAAATTGATTCATTTTCTTTAAGCTCTTTGTTAATTTTCTTTAATTCGTTTTCATTTGACATTAATAATTTATTAGCTTTATAGATGCCAATCAACGAATTTTTCATGCAGATGAACACATATCCTCAACAACATCATAAGGAAGACCAATTACTAGTTTTTCGGCAGCAAGAGCACGATCACACTGGCAATAAGGGGTGCTCCTCTTGAACTCATCCACAGCATCAAGCTTGGCCTTCTCGATCATAGCTTCCATGTTCAGCTCGGATACTTCATCAATCTTCATCTCATTAACAGCAGCTTCACACATAAACCCAGAATGAACTATTTCTTCCTGACCCAGATGTCCTTGAGCAATAACATCTGTCTGATCCTTAGTTGTAACACCAGCTTTACGATCCATACCATCTTGAACTTCTTCATCCCTTTCCTCTTTCAACTCATCAACCTCATACTTTGCAACCTTACTCAAACCTTTTTCTTCTTCAATCAACTCAACTTTTGACTCAGCAGCTTCATCGGAGTTCTCACCATTTTCACCATAAAATTCTTTGAAAGTATCAAAGCAATTAATATAGTTGTCATCATCCTCAACAATCTCCGCAACCAAAGCATGGTTGATTTCTTTCTTTGTTTCTTCAGTTTCTGCACTCCAATCAAAATTGGTGAGCAGTGCAGTTTCTTTTCTCGGTTTAACTTCCTCAGTTCTTTCTTGAATAGGAACAGTTCTTGAATTTCCAGAATTCATAGGTTCAGTGACGATAGGTAAAGGACATTCCCTCTTGAAGTGACCCAATTGCTTGCAGTTGTAACACCTCAACTTTCCTTTGTCATACCCAAGTTTACTGTTCTGACCCTGATTCCCAAAACTCCTTCGACCTGTTCTTTCCATAAACCGTCTAGCACGAAGAGTAAGCATGGCCATTTGCCATTGGATATCAGGTTCTTCAAGATCATCAGGATCCACCTGATACATATCCTCAACAGTCATACCCTTTCCCTTTAATTCACCAGCAACAAGAGCTTCGTAGCTATGAACGAACATTCCAAATAAAGCCATTGTGTCAGATGGAATCTGAGTGGTGACAGATGCATTTGAACCAGAACCAACACTTGTAGATGCACCAATAGATTTAACAGACCCAAGACTTGATGATCCTCCAGATACAGCACCATAGATAGGAGAGTTTGCAGCGGATGTAATTAGTGCAGCATTCTGAGGAGGGATATTTGGAACCATCATAGACTGATTGAATTCTCTTCTCTTCACATCAAGATCAAATGACTTCAGCGTGTTTATAACATCCATCAGTTTAAAGTCATGAAAGTTTCTCTCTTGCTTCAACAATTTGATATGAAGACTCCACTGAGGCGGAAGTGAATCTAAGAGTTTTGAAACTTGCTCATAATTTCCCAGTTTCTCATCATATTTTTTTAGATTGCTTGATACAGACAGAAAACGGTTGGTAATATCAGTCAAACTTTCTTGCGAATACCCCACAAATGAATTGAACTCTTTCTCAGCTTGAGCTTTTCTGTCCAACTTCAAATCCTCATTACCATCATAGAACTCACACAACGCATCATACAAGTTTTTAGCAGTTGTGTGTTCAGCAAACCTGTTGTAAATATCTTGATGTAAACAAAGTATCAAAGCTCCAAGAGCATTCTTATCACGATCGAGTAACTTGATATCACCTTCAGTATAAGTACTTGGATCAGTGTTTGGTGAAGTAACAGTTCCTTCAATTTCTTTAGCACATGAGGACCATTAACAATTGACTCCCATTGATTATAGTCAGTATAGTAGAAAAACGCCTTCAAACACCTCTTCCAATCCTCGAAATTTTCACCCCTTACAAGCCTCGGTGGCCTGTTTGGTTGAACACTCTCCAGATCATTCATGTTTAAGGTTGATGTAGTCATAATCACAAACAGATTTTAGTTTCGCTGAAAATAGATTCGCCCAATAGATTCGCTCGGCGGACAACAGATTCGCTCAACCAAAGACACAATTTCGCTTGACAGATTCGCTGGACAGAACAAAGACTTGTGCTCAAATGAGTTTGGCAGCAAGTTCGCTTGCACAATAAGCCAAACAGGTGAACTTTCGTTCAATAAAATGACAGGTTCGCTAATCAGAAGCAGTTAATTCCAAATCAAAAAATTACAGTAGATTCGCTGGAAGAACAACAGGTTCGCTGGATGAACAACTAGTTTCGCTGGCTTACGGGCAAAACTGTTTCAGTCCAAAATCAACCAGAAGAGCCTCAAAACACAACCAATTTAAGATCCGTTTGTTTCTATAGCTTCCTATTACCAAATATGACAAACCCCAAGCAAATTCCAACTCAGAAACACAACAAACAGTCCCGAAATGAATCAAACAGTGTTTTGACACAAAAACCCCAAAAACTTCACAAAAATCTCTAAGATCAAACAATCAAGAGCACTAAGGCTCTGATACCATATTGTTGGTCCATCAGAACGAGATTTCAGTGCTATAATGATTAATAAACAGCAAAACACACTTAGATTCAACTAAACAATAGTCCAATAACACCCAACACACAATAACAAGATCAAAACAACACAATCAGAGGTAATCAAGCTACAAAGATGATAATAATAAGCTCCTAGCACCTCAGCCGTCACACACACACAATTAGGGTTTGATAAAAAATGCCAAAGTTGTATTGAAATGAGAAAACATTGCAATATATAGTTCAGCTATAGGTTCGCTGATAGATTCGCTGACAGCGAATCTATCAAGCGGAACTAGTAGCTTCCGGGCACAAACAGGTTCGCCCGGTCGACAAAACTGAACTGTAAGACAAACTAAACTATGCTTTCGAGCGAATCTATAGATTCGCCCGTAGGTTCGCTAGAACAGAAACTACAAAATATAAAAAAAAAACATATAACACCGACATGCCGGTGAGTCCGACCTATACATGACTATTAGTTTCAAGTCATATGTTACATTCAGACAATTTTCATTGTAATAGTAATTTAGGATGCTCTACTTCAAACATTAATCTGTTGAATGATGATGTGATTGAAAATGTTTGTGTGAATGACAAAGATGAACTTTCAGGTCATGTCTCTGAAAGTCAAACCAAAACGAATTGTTTTCAAAAGTTCTTTTCTCATCAAATTCCATCTTTCACACCTTTGAGAATTTCTAAACCTAAAGACAAGGAATCATCTTTTCATCTGTGAATCACATCGATAAACTAAAATCAGAATCTGATAAGGTAAAAGTCACAGCAGGTAAATCAAAAGAGCCTTATGACTCTTACAGTGATTGTAACTCTCAATTATCTGATTGTGATGAAGAAATTAAAATAGATAGAATTCTTGTTTCTAAAGTCTCCAAAGTTGGTTTGAAGTCTCACTACTTTAAATGTGGAAATAATGATCATACTGTGAAGCAATGTCCTGTGTTAGTTGCAAATAGTTCAAATCATAGATCTTTAGGAAGAAGATTGAATACATTTGTAAAAATTTTTTTAGTAAATCTTCTTCAGTTCAGAGACCTAAGTACACTAAGGCTTGGGTCCCAATTTCAAAAGTCTAATTCCATTTTGAAATATGTCAGGAACATTCAAGCGCCGTTGTAAATAGTCATTGGCACATTGATAGCGGATGTTCTAGGCATATGACTGGGTTGAAGGACCTGCTGACAAATTATCGGATCATTAATGGTGGATATGTTGCTTTTACGGGAGACAAGAAGGGTGGTAAAATGATTGGTCAAGGAGAAGTCTCGAATGGTTCACTAACCTTGGAAGACGTTAACTATGTTCCTGAATTGGCATTCAATCTTCTTAGTGTATCACAAATCTGTGACAAGAATATCCATGTGTTGTTTCTTCCAAACGAATGTCTATTCTTGAAGCCAGAGTTTCCTATTCCTGAAGAATTGGTGATCATGCGAGCTCCAAGACGAAATGATACATATATGCTGAATATGGGATCAAAAGAATCAACTTCCACCGTGACATGTCTTCTATCTAAAGCTTCATCTTTTGAATCTTTTCAATGGCATAGACGTTTAGGGCACATAAATTTTAAAATACTAAATAAGTTGGTTAAGAACAATTTGGTCAGGGGTCTACCACTTAAAGATTTTTCTGCGGTAGAGAAATGCATGGCTTGTGCTAAAGGAAAGCAGCACAAAAAGCCACATAAACTTAAAATTGAAAATTCTATCTCACAACCCCTCGAATTGTTACATACCGACTTATTTGGTCCAATAAGTGTCAAATCTATTGCTAAAAAATAGTATTGTTTGGTTGTCACAGATGATTACTCAAGATACAATTGGGTAAGATTCCTGGCAAACAAGAGTGATACTACTGAAGAGTTGATGAAGCTGATTCCCTTGATTGAAGTTCTTGGAAAGCGAAAGGTTCAAGCCATCAGAAGTGACAATGGAACGGAATTCAGAAACCATATCTTCAATTCCTTCTGTGAACAGCGGGGTATTCTCAGACAGTTCAGCGCTGCACGAACGCCACAACAAAATGGTCTTGCTGAAAGAAAGAATCGAACTCTTGTGGAGGCCGCTAGAACTATGCTGATTGAGTCAAAGCTTCTAATTATCTTCTGGGCAGAGGCAGTCAATTGTGCAGCTTATGTCCTGAATCGGGTATTGATTGTCAAAGACAAGATGAAGACATCGTATCAGCTGTTTCGTGGAATAAAGCCGTTGATCGATTTTCTACGCCCCTTTGGATGCTCTTGTACTCTTTTGAACACTTAGGATCAGAAAACGAAGTTTGGTGCTGTTTCAGATGAATGCTTCTTTGTGGGATACTCGGACACACAAAAAGCGTATCGTGTTTACAACAAGCGAACGCGGATTGTGCAAGAGTCCTACTATGTTGATTGGAAAGAGTCAAACTCTACAAGCATTGGCTGTGACCCCGCATGGTTTTACGATTCCACCACTGTTTTCAACTCATTTAATCTTCCAAACTCTGACGATGATGACATCATTCCTCATACTCCAGTTACAATTATTAACCATCACCCTCAACCACCATCACCACCACAACCTGCTGTTACCCAAATACCTCCAACCACATTTGACATTCCTCCACCTCCACCACCTCCAACTGCTTCTTTTCCTCCATCTGATATCCCATCATCATCCACTTCCATCCCAACTTCTCCTACCGATGTAATTTCTCCAACTTCAAACGTTCCATCCCAATCATCTAATCATGCATCCTCATCACAATCAAACCCAATGTTTCTTAACACAAACTTCAAAACCTTAAAAGATCATCCTCATGATTACATCATAGGATCAATCACTGATGGTGTGAGAACTCGGAGTCAGAGTGGTTTGATTAATGAGTGTCTCTATGTTGCTTTCTTATCACAAGTCGTTCCGAAGAATTATAAACAAGAACTTGAAGATCCTGGCTGGGTTGATGCCATGCAAATGGAATTACAACAATTCAGGAAGCTAAAGGTTTGGGAACTTGTCGATCTTCCTCCAAATAAGTGCCCCATTTGTACTAAGTGGGTATTTCGGAACAAGCCAGATGATCGCGGTGTTGTTATTCGAAACAAGGCTAGATTGGTTGTTCAGGGATTCGCTCAAGAGGAAGGGATTGACTACACTGAAGTTTTTGCTGCTGTTGCCCATCTTGAAGCCATTAGAATCTTTCTTGCACATGCTGCTAACAAGAACTTTAAAGTCTATCAGATGGATGTGAAATGTGCATTTCTATACGGAGATATTGATGAGGAGATCTACGTATGTCAACCACCGGGTTTCGAGGATCCAGATTTTCCTTCAAAGGTGTACAAGCTTGATAAGTCTCTATATGGGTTGCATCAAGCTCCACGAATCTGGTACGAAACTCTGACACAGTATCTGCTCAGCAAAGGTTTCTCTCGTGGGACTATAGATATGACATTGTTCAAGAAAGAGGTTAATGGTGAGATGTTGATTGTTCAAGTGTATGTGGATGATATAATCTTTGGATCGACTAATGAGGAGCTGTGTAGAGAATTTGAGAAAGTAATGATGGATCGTTTTGAAATGACTATCTTGGGGGAGATGTGTTTCTTCTTGGGGCTGCAAGTGGAACAGAAGCCTGATGGAATTCTTATCCACCAAGAAAAGTACATCAATGAAATCCTCACAAAGTTTGGCATGGATGACTCTTCTCCTGAACTGACTCCCTTCACTGCTCAAACATGCCTTACTTCTGATGATAATGGGAATCCTGTGGATGCTCATCGATACCGCTCGATGATCGGATCTCTCATGTATCTAACTGCCAGCCGACCAGATATTACATTTGCTGTGTGCTACTATGCTCGTTTCCAAGCCAACCCCAAAGAATCACATGAAAAAGCTGTTAAACACATTTTTCGTTATCTTAAGGGTTCCTCTCGTTTGGGACTTTGGTACCCAAAAGGTGGGAACTTTGATTTACATGCTTTTTCTGATAGTGATCATGCTGGTTGCAGGATAAACCGAAAATCAGTCACTGGTGGATGTCAATATCTCGGTGAATGTCTTGTTTCCTGGCAAAGCAAGAAGCAAACAATTGTCTCCCTGTCCACAGGAGAAGCTGAATACATTGCTGCTTCAAGCTGCTGTTGCCAAGTGCTCTGGATTCAGCACCAGATGATGGATTACGACATCAACTTCCTTCATACACCACTCTTTTGTGACAATGAAGCCGCTGTTGGAATTGCCAAGAATCCAATTCATCACACACGCACCAAGCACATCGAAACAAAAATTCACGCCATTCGAGACGCTCAGGAAAAGGGGTTCATTAATATCATTCCTATTGAAACCAGAAAGCAAAAAGCAGATTTTTTCACAAAAACATTTGACAAACCACGTTTTTATGAACTGATTTCTATGCTGGAATTGATATCTTTTTGAAAACCTTTGTCTAAGAAAAATGGCCTTTGTAAATATGTAAATATTTTTTTTAATTAATTTTCCTTGATAAATCCGATTGTCACATATTTCTTCGCTCCTTCTTTTCATTCCGTTCATTTTATTTTATTTTATTTCATTTCTTTTCTTTATTCTGTATATATATTAAGAAAATCTGAAAAACAAAAATTTCTTATTAGATGTCTATCATACATAAATTTTGGGGGAGATATTATTAAAGATTAACTATTTATAGTTTTTAAAATTTTGCTATTTCAGGATCCCCGTTTGAATTGATGTTGAAGAGATGTTGAAGGAGGTCAGAAGTATTGATGTGTGCGTTGCTGGACGAGACTCATGAAAAAGCAACTTGATACAAAGACTGAATCAGATGGCTGAAATCGTCTCAGATCCACTACGCCATATCACATTCACCGATTATATACGACTTGCACATTCGTGATTTCTGGAGGACCGCAGTGGTGAATGTCTCTGGGCAGCCATCTAGGATATGTTCGAAGGTTAATGGTAATGACATCGAGTTTACTGAAGCTGATCTGGCTAGGATTTTGAGGCTTGATGGTGATGTAGGAGATGAAGTAAAAATGTCTGCTGAGGAGGTATATGGTGCTTTACGGACCGCTGGTTATGAGGGTCCGATGCCGGGAGAAAAGAATATGGAGTTTGTTAAGTCCTATCTGATAAAGGAATGGAGATATATAGCCCACGTGTTTATCATGTGTTTGGATCATAGGAAGGGAGGGGTAGATGGTCTGAATCTGGATTGGGCTAGGGCAATGGTGCTATTTTGCAAGGGTCAAAAGGCAAATCTCGCAAAGCTGATCTACAATTACATGCTTGAGAACATTCATGCTGCAAAAAGAGATAAATGACTGTTGTATCCTCGATTTGTGCAGATGATCCTCAACGACAAAAGGCCTGATTTTCCAGTTGTTGGTGATACTTTGACGATCTGGTCGATGCATTCGAGAATTTTCGGCGACTGCAAATCTGTACGATCAGACTGTGTCGGGAGAACATCATACTTATGGGAAAATATGTACCCAACTGACAGATGGGTACATATTCAGAGATTGATTAAGATCGAAAGGAAAAGAGGAAGTGAGAATGTGGAGGTTGTAGAAAATAAGTTGAGGAAGAGAAAACAGTATGCAAAGAATAAAGAATACTCGCTGGATCGGGAAATTGATGAAGTGCAGGCAGAATTAGATGCTGGTAGGGAGAGGAGAACAAAAGGGAAATCTGATGCTTCAGGTGAAACTGAAATGAGAACTAAGCAGAAGCATGATGTTCTGGTTGCAACTGCTGAAACGATTACTGGGTTAAAGGCTGAACTGGAAAATTTAAAGGTTAAATATTCTGATTTGGAGAAGAGAGATAAAGAATAAGGGGATGTGATAAAAGGTATGGCTAGGATGGTAAAGGATCAGCAATGTCTATTGGTTCGGGTATTCAAGGAGTTGAATAGTTTGAAAGAAAAGGATGGGTCGTATCCGGCGATGTCTGAGCAGGAACTGACTGGCTTAACGGATGCTACAAAGTATCCATTAATGCATTATGGGGTTGAAGCTGAAACAGAAATGAAGGATGCCAAAGATGTTTTCGATGAGGATATGGGGATTGATCTGAATGTATTCACTGGGCCGGAGGTTGTTGTTGGTTCTGAGGCAAATGTCGAGAATGTTGAAGAGATTATGGATGAACCGGAGAAATACAATGTTGAGGAAAAGGATGTCACTTATTTGTTTGAGCACATCGATCTGGATAAGTCTGAGTGGTTCAAAAAGGATGAAGTGGTTGCTTCTGAAGTCCCAATATTTCAACATCTGGATGAACAAAACACCACACAGATGGATAGGCAGATCATTGCTTGGAAATACAACACTCAGGTTGATGCTTATATGATTAAAGGAGAGGTGGAGATATAAGTTATATCAAGAATCGAAAGCACTTTGCTACTCTGCCTAGATGGGATTTACGTAGATTGGCTGAACTCCCTCTGCTGGGCAAGGAGGATAGTGGTAGAGCAAGTGCGTTCGAGGTCACAATCAGAAGGGCTGCCGAAAATAACTTCATTGAGTTTGGGTACCAAAAGCCAAAGAGAATGAGGCAGAAGAAAGACAAACACTAGGTTTCGTGGAAGGGGAAGGTTGTGCTGAAACTGAGTGCTCCAAAGATCATGAACCGGGTCAGAGTTCCTGATACTCAGCCACCTCGACTACAAGAATTTCTAAAATGGTTTTACGATAATAGCATTGGTGAAGTTATTATCATATTAGAAGGGGGAGATCGTCCAGAAATCCGATTGTTTGACCCAATGGAGATCTTCTCCTTTTGTGATGAAGATTTGATGATTTTGTGTGAGAATGATATCAAGCACGGAGCAGGAGATGACACCCGAACTGAAGCTAACTTGTTCTTGATAGTTGCCAATAAAGCCCGAGGGGTTCGTGCTGAGTTAAGGAAGGTAAATGAGAGGCTGAGAAGGACTGTTGATCAGAAAACGGATATGGATGATTAATCTAAACAGTTAGATCAGTTAATTGTGAAAAGGTTTGAGAAGCCAGCAGAGGTTGAAGTGAATGTGTTTGGTGAGGAGCAGATTGAAGATGTACAGACGGAGACTACTGTTATTGATTTGCCTGATACTGATGTCACTGAAGCACAGTTTGTGGAGTCATTTGTGGATTTGGATGATAGTGAAGAGGCCGGATCAGAAGACGTTACTAATCCATTGGCCGGTATTGAATCAAGGGCTGGAGCATTCATTGAGTATCTATGAAGCCGACAAAGACGGAGCTTAGAGACTTCCCCAGGTGAGGTCCAACCTAGGGGGAGTATTGATAGTTCATGTATAGGTTGGACTCACCGGCATGTCGGTGTTACATTTGTTTTGTTATGTATTTAATAGTTTTTGTTCTAGCGAACCTACGGGCGAATCTATAGTGTAGTGTTATAGATTAGTACAGTCGCCGGGCGAATCTGTTTGTGCCCGGCGAAGCTGATAGTTTTTCTTGAATCTATCAACGAACCTAAAGCTGCACTATATATTGTAATGTTTTCTCATTTCAATAAAAAGTTTTGCAAGTTTATCAAACCCTAAATTGTGTGTGTGTGACGGCTGAGGTGCTAGGAGCTTATTATTATCATCTTTGTAGCTTGTTTACCTCTGATTGTATTGATTTGATCTTGTTATAGTGTGTTGAGTGTTATTGGACTATGTTTAATACACTTATTAATGTTGATGTTTGCTAAATCCAATTAAATTTTATAAATAACCAAAAGTGTGAGGAAAAATGAATGGTGTAACTAGCACACATGCAAATCAATTACTACTTTTATCAAAACAATAAATAAATATTATTCATATAATTAGCATTAATTATTGTAATAAATATCAAAACTTTAAATATGCATGATTTATTCTTTTTCCTATCTCGTATAAATCTTCATTTGTAGTTAACTAATTTGTGAATTGAGGATTTTGCATACTGTTGAGGGGTTATAAAAATTGTATTTTTATAGTTATAAATCGTTCGACTTATACTTTTATGATTTTTCCGGTCGTCAAGCATCAAATGAGTAGTACTACAAGTTTTTACACTAGCGACGTATTATTTTTAATTTCATTCTTATATATGTAATAGTTAGTTATTTTATTCTACGTACTTTTAGAAGTAGTTTTTAAATTTTAGGTGTTTAGATATCGCGAAAATCTAATGACTAGGATACAAAAAATGATCGACACGTTCTCTTGGTTTTTATCAAAGTAATGAACTATTCTTTTTTAATTCTCATATTATCATTCTCATAAAATAATGTATAGTGTGTATTAGTTAGCATTTATGATTAATGATTAGTAATAATGAACTAGATAATTAATAAAGTATTTAATGATTAATAAGACTTTACATTTAATGCTTATAGGTTAGGTTGGGGTGCAAATAGCAACACCCTAATATGATATGATGTGTGCTTGGAAAGAGTGACAAATCATAAAAAGTTAAGGTAAATCAAATACCAAAACTACCTTTTTGTTCAAAAAAGCAAAGATCATCCTCTTTTTATATTTTTTAATAAAAAAACGTGTCTATTTATGTGAACCACAAAATCAAAGTAAATCAATGGATGAGATTAATCCTTAAGTTTCTTAAAACTAACGTATGTTCTCAAAATACCTCATATATATATATATATATATATATATATATATATATATATATATATATATATATATATATATATATATATATATATATATATATATATATATATAAGAGTTCATTTAAGAAGAGTAAATATTGTGAAAAGTGAAAGAAATAGCTAAATTCTTCATTTTTTCAACCAAAAACGTTTTTAACATACAAAAAAATATAGAAATGCAATATTTATTCATTAACTTTGATGTTCTAAAAATAAAATTGAATAAATTTCGTTAATTTGTTAAACCTACACATGTGGAAGTCATGTGTAAGTAACATAACTTACACATGACTTACACATGTGTAGGTAAATTTAAAACGCTAAAAATACATACGTAAAAAATAGTGTAATGATTTTTTTTGTTAATACATTACACATTTGTATGTAGGAAGTGAATTTATTTAAAAAACTAAACCATTGATAAGTTTTTTTAGTGATTTAGGTTTCTTCTTGCAATATATGAATCTTCTCAATTGAACTTAATCCAATATAAATATATATATATATATATATATTATAAGGAAGTATATAGAAAATATTGTTTTATTCAAGAAACTCATGAAACCTTTTTATGTGATTGAGCTTAAGCCATATCCTCACTTTTTAGACATTTTTCCTTTTTGCCTCTTGAGATCATAATATTCCTTTTGCTCCATGTTCTTTTCTTTTACATTGATGCTTTCCATAAAAAATATAGATCTATAAGACTACTTTAAAAAAAATTTAAACACATTCTCTCTTAAAATCATCTTCAACCTCACCTTCTTCATACACCCTAAACAATTATAGTTTGTTTAAATTATCATCGTTATCTTCCGAGCCTCATCGTCGTCTAAATGGTGAAAAATGGTAGGGAAGAAAAGAAAATAAGCAAAGTACCAACCACCACTACGCGTTGTCGTCTTCACCGGAGTTTATTCAGGTCTGACCACCGCTTTCGTGACCAAGATCTAGCCACAATCACCATCGAGATCTAGCCATGGTAACCACTAAGATCTAGCCACATCTCCCTCTGTTGTTGTTTCTCGGATCGAGATCCAAACACGTCGGTACATCAAACTCAAAAACTTCACCGATATATTTCTATTCCTTTTGGGGTGATTTTTCAAACTAAAAAATGCCGGAAAAAGATGCTGTTAAGAATTTTTTTAATTCTATTCCACCTGAGATCCGGTGAGTTCTCCGGTGAAAACAATCAACTTGAAATTCGACGTGTTTACTACAGATCTAAACACATCGATGTCACCACAGATCTGTAGGGCTACACACAACGTGTTTGTTACAACGCTAAGATGACATCATGTTCTTAGAGGCCTTTTTTTCCGTTTAAACTTCCTCTGAAATACGATTACAATAGTTGATAGGATCTGGATCTAAAATACAGTGATTTGATGATTTGAAATTAGAGATGGGTTTTGATAGATATTTTACCTTTATTATATCCAAATATGTAACTTTGTTTTTAATAAAATATGTAACACGATGTAACATATGTAACTTTATTTTTTTAGATTCAAATGTTTAACATGATGTAACATATGTAACATGTCTGGACTGGCAACTTAGTCCATCTAGTTTTGATTTTAATAAAATATGTAACACGATGTAACATACATACTAGTTAGTTTTCAGCATGTTCATCTTTTTAACTTTTACTCTTTAATATGGAACTTATGTAACTTGTTTTTTTCTTTGTAGGTAAAGAAACTTTTGTATCAAAGACGAAGGGAATATAAAAAACCGAAGCATGATTGAAACTATGTAACATGTGTAACACTATGTGTGAGGTATTTTTTAATCAATTTTTAATATGTAACATGTATAGAGTGACACGTAATCCATTCAGTTTTTTTTTTACAAAAATATGCAGGATGATGTAACAAATGTAATCCATTCTGATTTGTTTTAAAAAATATATATAACATGTTGTAACAAATGTAATCCATTCAGCTTTGTTTTAAAAAACATATGTAAAATAATGTAACAAATGTACCAACTACTATAACATATGTAACACTACAGAAATCAACGGTAATTTTAATATCAGTCATGAAGATTCGGGTTTTTCATAACAAAGGCGGTATCACGTGAACTAGATTGTCCTGAAGGTTTGGGGTTTTTCATGTGAACTAGTACCGAAGAGGAAATCGAATGTTATGTTTATACCGCCTTAGTAACGTTTAGAGGAACTTGGCGTTTTCGTTTTGTTAATTTACTTATATTCATTACAATATATTAGTGGTTTAAATTTTCATTTGCAAAGTAAGAGTAAAATTAAACCTAATTATCACATCTAACCACTACCACCTAACTACAAAACAATTCAAACAACGATTGCAAATTCAACCTAAACATAAACAAAATTATAGACTTCAATCACATTATAACAGATCGAGAATTAGAAAGAGATGTTTCACGGTTTTTTTCTTGTAGAAGAAGTAATAGTAGACATCATTAGTTTTAGAAGATTTTGTATGATAAAATTTGAATCTCTAAACTTCTTATGAACACAGGTCTCCAATCGAACTTGTTGATAAAAACTCATATAAAAATGTAAATTTACAAAATTGATAACAATTCAAATAAAAATCTTTGAAGTCGTTGACAACAATATCTAAAAAAATCATAGAACCTTGTTGATAACAATTCCAATTGAACCTGTTGATTTCCTTCGAAATTGAGATGAAGGTCATGGTGTGCAGCTGTAGTGATAGATTGAGCCTTATTTTGTGGTACAAGGTTTATAATACGATTTAGGGATTTGCTTGATTTGCTTGAGGGATGTCTATTTGAGGATTTTGAGGGTGAGACATGAAATTAAAAAAAAAATTGTCTAAAATTTTTGTGAAATTTTAAATTAAGTTACTTGCTCTTGTGTTTTTTTATTCTTAGTATATGCAAGAATACATATCGACAATCATATGGCATAAACTATGTAGGGGTGTTTAATGGGTCAGGTTATTGGGTTGGTGGGTTGAACCTGACCCGAACCTGAAAAATTTATACAAACCCAAACCTGACCCGAACCTGAAAATTTAGACATTACTTAAACCCGAACCCGACCTGATTTTTAGCAGGTTGACCTGAACCTGACCCATTTAACCTGAATTATCACAAAATACATTCTTCAAGAGTTAAAAAATCAAAATTACCAAGAAATGCATTCTTTAAACGAGAGCGAGCTTATGAAAAATCAGGAATTGCCACCCAAATGTACGCACAACCATATAAGACATTCAATATTGTTATAGTTTTTACGTAAAACACCCTAAACTACATGTATATTTACACAATATACCCTAAATTTTATATTTATATAAAAAATCAGGTCAACCCGTGAACCTAGTGGGTTAACCCGAACCTGGCCTGTTTTAGAAATCAGGTCAGCAGGTTCAACCTGAAACTGACCCACACCCAATCAATGTAAACCCAAACCCACGATTTTCAGGTTAGGTTTAGGTCGGGTCAGAAATTCCTAGGCCTAAAACTATGTCATAAAATTACAAATGAAAAATGACCATCTTGTCCTTATGTTCTTTTTTCTTAGGAGAATTAGATTTTGAAAATCTTAACTTTTTTTATTGGTCAGAAAAAATCACAAATTAAAAAATACTTGATAAATATTCCAACTTTCAAAAATATCTTTTTAAAGAGTCTCCGTTAAAAAAATAAATGTCGTTAAGTATTTTTCGAATTTGAAAATAATGGTTTAGGACATTTGATCGGGAGTAAGATACGAATCGATTGATGTAAAGTTATCTCAATTGGTGCTCCAAATGATGAAATGATGCTTCAACTGATGTAAGATTTAATGTATTGTTAAACTGTTTCATCGATCAAAAGGATTTTAATCTAAGAATGCTAAGAAAGAATAAGAGATTGACATGTTGTATCTAGTTAAATTAAGAGATGGAGTATTTTAGTCATATTTATCTTTTTTCCCTCTCATCATGCAAGGTACATCTCAATTCCCCCAATTTTTTTTAAACGTTTATAACTTTAACATACGACATTATTTTTTAAATAAATTACACTATAATAATGAGCATTTTTTTCTTTTTAAAACACGTATGGTGTTGATATATAAAAAACAAACTTTTTTCACATTTTTTTTAAGTCATTGTGTCTTCCGTCAGGTCATTGTGTCATCCAGTGGGTTGTTGTGTCATCCATTGGGTCAATGTGTAATCTTATTTTACGAGGATTACACAATGATCTAATATGAATTACATAAAAAGTGTATCGAAGACCTTGCTCCTAAGTCAGCCTCCTTTAAAAATAAATATATGAAACATTAAAAAAATTATCTTTTTCTCATTTTGTCTTTTTTTCATTGTGTCTATTGTTAATAATATAAAAAACGGTAATATTTTTAAATTTTTATTATTTTTCGTTTATTTATTTATTTATTTATTAAAAGAGGATTACATAAGGAACAAGGTTTTCAAATCACTTTTTTGAAACTTGATTTATATTATGAAGTATTATTTTTTTAAAGGTGCAATTTATGAAAAGTTAAATCTTTATATAATATAGCAAAACCAAAAAAGCTTATGTGACACCATTTTAAAGCTTTTGGCTTATGTGGCATCATTTGAGAGTTTATCTCATAATAATTATTTTTTTATTTAAAATATGTATATAAAATATATTATAATAAAACTAATTACATTTTTTGTCCTCTAATATTTTGGAAAATTCTGAAAAATTTAAAAGTATTTATACTTTTAACCCTCTACTACAAGGGGTGTATATGAGTCGGTTTATATTTAATAGGGTTTGAAAATGAAACTTATGGATAAAATTAATAATAATATACAATTAAAGACCTCAGTGTTTTATAAATATACATAACTTTTTTATATGGATTTAAAAAAAAATTAACTACACCATAAAACTGAGCATTTTATTTTCTTTAATTTGAGTATAATATTGTTATACTAAAAATTTAATTTTTAAAAATATATTTCGTGTATCGGTTTACTACGGTTTTGTTTCAAAACTTATTGGAACGTTCATGAATATCCTTAAAAGCATCACTTGAAAGTTATGTTCCCGAGCGTAACGCGGGCACTAAACTAGTGCTATATAAACACTAACCATTCCTCCGATCGTAACCCTATTATTATCATCTTCTACACCACTTATCACTTTCTCTGTTAATGACTATCGTGTAGACCGGCGAAGCTTTGCTCTCAATGGCATATATGTTTAGATGGTTGAGATTAAATGCAGTAATTATGAAGGGTTTTATGATTTTATAATATATGAAAAAAAAACAAGTAAACGAGCATAAAAGGGTATAATCGGTATTTTGGTTTCTCAGTTTTTTCTAGTGGCTCACGCTATCCGATGCATGTCATATCAATTTATTGCAACCATGTGTTTCCATCTATTTACTCCAACTCAATTTACCAACTCAACTTACGTGCAAACCATACTTCACAAATAAATCATCTCTCTAGAAAGCAAAAAAAAAATGGATTTTGAATCAAGAACTTCCTAAAGCAGCGTTTTGATCTGCAACGATACGACGATCACAAGAGTTGTTTTTACCAAAATGAAAAGGTTAGTGTTTATACAATGAAGAATTATAGGGAAAATACAGTTAAAGGGTTAGGATTTTTTTTATAAAAGGATTTGTAATTTTTGTTTCTTTTATAATTATGAAATACTTTTCATTAGGGTTTGAGTTAATAGCCAAAATGGTCCCTGAGGTTTACTAGATTTTGCAGTTTTGGACACTTTTAAGAATTTTTGCATAAATAGTCCCTACAGGCCAAAACCCATTGCTAAAATAGTCCCAAACGCTAACACCGTTAAAAAATCTCCGTTAATTAACAGTGAATTGACTAAAATGCCCTTAAACACGAAAACATATTACTTCATCACCACCACTTGTCTTTATCATCTCCATTAACATAGACATTTGTTTTAAATATATAAACTACACCATCTTCGCTGCCATCACGCCACCATCACCGGCTAACTTTTTTTTGTTTAACTTCACCATCGGCACCACGACACTTACCGGCTAGATCCTGAACTTCGAAGAAAACTCGCCACCACAACCGGTTGTCTTCTTCCTCCACATCTCAAACCAAAGTGTAATGGTTGCTTTAATGGCCTCGTTCTTACCATCAATTCAATCGAAATCGCCCAAATGAAATCTTTAATCTTGATTTGGGTTTCATCACCGGAAATGATCTAGACGATATACATGTGATTGAGAATTTAGTTGGGTTTTCTTTATCTGGGTTTTGAATAATAAGAGCAGAAAGAGATGGTAAGGGAGGGGAAAGTAGAAAGGTAGTTAGGATTGCAGTTAGTGGTCAAAGAATTTGTCTTCGTATCAAGATTGGTGATGGTGGCTGAAGTGGATGTCATATGTATTATAATTTTGATGAAGTAAAATAATTTTATTTTGCATAACTTGATAATTTTTATAGACATGTCACATGTATTATAAGATAATTTCTAGTTATAGATGCAGTGATCCTAATTACTTGCCCATATTATTGTGTCTATTTGCTCAGTAACACTATGGTACTGGGTCGCCTGTGATGGTTGCAGGAGGAGAGGTGGTAGCGTGGCTAGTAGGGTGGTTTTTGGAAATTTAAAGGTGGTCGTCGGTGGGTTGGGTTGCTGCTGGTGGAATTGAGAGGAAGTGGTGGTGGTGGAGGTTTTGGTGGTGGTGGTGAAAATAGAAGATGACAAGTGATGGTGGAGTTTTTTTTATTTAATAATCAAGGGCATTTTAGTCATTTCATTGTTAACTAACGGAATTTTGTTAACACCGTTAGTGTCGTGGACCAATTTAGCAACAGGTTTTGGCATGTAGGGACTATTTATGCAAAAATTCTTAAAAGTGTCCAAAACTGCAAAATCTAGTAAACCTCAGGGACCATTTTAGCTATTAACTCTTAGGGTTTATAAAAATGGTTAGAAACATGATTCTTAGATGCATGTTTGTACAGATATGGCAAAATACAATTTTTTTTTTGGTTTCAGAACTTGAACATCTATAGAAAAATATTGGGAAAATTTTCAAAATGTCCTCTCTAACCGTTGACTTCCCAAAATGTCTCCTTTGACTTTCTCTGTCATAGACGCCTCGACTATAGTCGTTAAAGACGACGACCGTAGATTTTAACATATTACAACATCCCACGTGTCTCACATAGTCGGCGACTATAATAGTTTAACCGACAACGCCCATCCCCCGAGTGGGCGTCGACGACCTTCTGACAACTATGTCGTAGGTGTCGTCGATTATTCTTTTTTTTTTTAATTTCTTAGGCGTTTCGACCATGGTCGTGGGCTCTCACACTTAACAGACGCCCGACTATGTTTAAGATTTTAATTTAATACCTATTATTAATGTCGTTTAATTAACGTGGTCGCGGATTAGGTATTATAGTCGTCCGACTATACGTTTAAACTCCTCAACTTTATTCGTTCGACCATGGTTATAGTCGGTCGACTATAAAGTTACCACTCCTATAAATGCAAGCATGGTTATAGGCGGTCGACTATAACACTAAAAAACAAAAAAATTAAAACAAAAAAATAAAAACAAAAATTGGGTTAGGGACATAAATCAAACATAGTTAATACAACAAATTACAATCGTATGCTGAATACCTTTTCATTAAGATAATGCTGGATATTTAGATGATAAGTGTTAGGGACATAATTGGGTTTTATTACTAGAAGTATAAAAACCTAGTGTGTAGTTAAATGATACATAATTGGGTTTTATTAAAACTTACTAGAATAATAAAAACCGAGTGTGTAGTTAAATTTTTGGCTTGCCGACTATTCAATATTTTTTGGTGAATATTTAACCTTTTTTTATATTTTTGGGCGTTTCTACTTGTGGTCGACTAAATAGGCATAGTCGTTCGACTATTCCTTATTGACTATACCTTGAAAAACGAAAACATAGTCTGTCGACTATGTACGGTCGACTATACGACAAACTCGGGCGCCGACTATGTATTTCTATAGCATATGTATATTTGGCTGTTGATTTCATTTAGGATCGTTTATTTCTCTAAACTCATGTTGATTTTCATTTAAGTGTGAGTGTGGATTTCTTTATAAACTTTTTTTATGTTAAAAAAATTTATAAGAAATCCACATCATACTTCGATGAGAAAAAATTATGATTATGATTATTAGAGAAATACACATAACTGTTTAAATGTAATTTTTTGGTTTATAACATAAATATTAAGATAGAAGATACAATAATTAAATTTCCAAAATGTTTATTGTTCTTAATTGCGCATTTACTTCCAGTGATAATCATCGTTGGACCAACTTGAATCTTCCTCATCTGAATATGGGTTATGATATTCTTGCTCTTTGTTTGGGCTATCTTCATAAATCCAAGCTTTTTTAATACCTCCGGATCATTCTCCAACTTTGGGTTCTCGTCCAAGTATTTTGCTTCCTTCTTAAAATCTTCATGGTCAATATCATCTTCTGGATCATTAAAAGGTTGATACTCCACAACACCGACGTCTTCGTTCACAGTTGTAATGTCTTTATTCTCAACAACATCGTCTTCATTCACAGCGGTAATGTTTTTATTTACAACACCATCGTCTTCTGATACATAACCCTCATTAATTTTTTTAACAACTTCAACATGAGAGTGTTTTTCGTTATACGCCATAATTTTTTACAATTGACATTGATTCTAATACATTATCCCTATATATAAAGGTTATAATTTTGCGTTTATTTTATAGATAAAAATATTAAATATTTTACACAATATTTTTAATTTTTAAATACGAATACCCCATCATGTAGCTTACCTTATAAGTACTACTTACATTAACTTGAAAACATACCACAATAATGGGAAACTTTTTAAAAACTTGTTACTCAAAAGAAGCAACGAATGTTGAAGACCCATGTCCTATTACCGAGCAAGACGTGAATGACCAACCAGCATTTGGTGAGGATGAACATGATCCCTCAATTGGTTTGGATGAACATGACGACCCAACCACCGGGGACGAGTCGTTTGATTTTGATGAGGATTACCTACTAAACTCACGCAGTCCTGATCCTTCAAGTGACGACACAACTGATATGGACGCATGCTTGAGTTTCTAAAAACATAGGTTTTATGTGATTTTTGTATTATTACAATAATGTAATCTATGTACTTTTTCTTTATTTTGAGATATTGTCTATTTACGAAAATTGCAACATTAAGCAATATGCCATAATATTAAACTACCATTCATTTAAAAAAACGATTTTACATAAACATATCCCATACAAATTAAACACGAATTTACAATTCATCTATCAACTTTGTGTGATTCTTGATGTGATTCCAAAATGCGAGTAAGTCAAAGGGACGAGCCAGAATAAATGCATATAGATTTAATGCATCCTGCGTCAATTGTTGCTCGGGTGCATTATTGGGGCTGTTTCCAGCTACATGAAGGTAACACTGGTAAAATCGACGCGTACGTTCCCTCACTGACTTCCATTTGTCCAAGATTTCATCATTGTGCATGTTTGGATGGCCAAAAACACGATCAGCAACATGGTTGCTGAATTCTACCAAAAACTCAGACATGATGTGGTAGTTGCTTGTTCGGGCAAGTATCCACACCAGTCCAAGTTGCAAATCATCATTGATGGTCCACGGATTGTTAGCCATGTCGATTGACGGTAAATGTATGTTAAATTAAAAATTGATGTGGTTAATAAGATGATTGCTAACAATCCGTGGACCATCAACGATGATTTGCAACTTGGACTGGCGTGGATACTTGCCCGAACAAGCAACTACCACACCACGTCTGAGTTTTTGGTAGAATTCAGCAACCATGTTGCTGATCGTGTTTTTGGCCATCCAAACATGCACATTGATGAAATCTCGGACAAATGGAAGTCAGTGAGGGAACGTACGGGTCGATTTTACCGGTGTTACCTTCATGTAGCTGGAAACAGCCCCAATAATGCACCCGAGCAACAAGTGACGCAGGATGCATTAAATCTATATGCATTTACTCTGGCTCGTCCCTTTGACTTACTCGCATTTTAGAATCACATCAAGGATCACACAGAGTTGATAGATGAATTGTAAATTCGTCTTTAATTTGTATGGGACATGTTTATGTAAAATCGTTTTTTTTAATGAATGGTAGTTTAATATTATGGCATATTGTTTAATGTTGCAATTTTCGTAAATAGACAATATCTCAAAACAAAGAAAAAGATACATAGATTACATTATTGTAATAATACAAAAATAACATAAAACCTATGTTTTTAGAAACTCAAGCGTGCGTCCGTATCAGTTGTGTCGTCACTTGAGAGATCAGGACTGCGTTAGTTTAGTAGCTAATCCTCATCAAAATCAGACGACTCATCCCCGGTGGTTAGGTCGTCATGTTCATCCAAACCAATTGAGGGATCATGTTCATCCTCAGCAAATGTTGGTTGGTCATTTACGTCTTGCTCGATAATGGGACATGGGTCTTCAAAATTCGTTGCTTCTTCTGAGTAACAAGTTTTTAAAAAGTTTCCCATTATTGTGGTATGTTTTCAAGTTAATGTAAGTAGTACTTATAAGGTAAGCCACATGATGGGGTATTCGTATTTAAAAATTAAAAATATTGTGTAAAATATTTAATATTTTTATCTATAAAATAAACAAAATTATAACCTTTATATATAGGGATAATGTATTAGAATCAATGTCATTTGTAAAAAATTATGGCTTACAACGAAAAACACTCTCATGTTGAAGTTGTTAAAAAAATTAATGAGGGTTATGTATCAGAAGACGATGGTGTTGTAAATAAAAACATTACCGCTGTGAATGAAGACGATGTTGTTGAGAATAAAGACATTACAACTGTGAACGAAGACGTCGGTGTTGTGGAGTATCAACCTTTTAATGATCCAGAAGATGATATTGATCATGAAGATTTTAAGAAGGAAGCAAAATACTTGGACGAGAACCCAAAGTTGGAGAATGATCCGGAGGTATTAAAAAAGCTTGGATTTATGAAGATAGCCCAAACAAAGAGCAAGAATATCATAACCCATATTCAGATGAGGAAGATTCAAGTTGGTCCAACGATGATTATCACTGGAAGTAAATGCGCAATTAAGAACAATAAACATTTTGGAAATTTAAATATTGTATCTTCCTAATATTTATGTTATAAACCAAAAAATTACATTTAAACAGTTATGTGGATTTCTCTACTAATCATAATCATATTTTTTTCATTGAAGTATGATGTGGATTTCTTATAAAAATTTGTTAACATAAAAAAAAATTATAAAGAAATCCACACTCACACTTAAACGAAAATCAACATGAGTTTAGAGAAATAAATAATCCTAAATGAAATCAACAGCCAAATATACATATGCTATAGAAATACATAGTCGGGCGCCCGAGTTTGTCGTATAGTCGACCGTACATAGTCGACAGACTATGTTTTCGTTTTTCAAGGTATAGTCAATAATGAATAGTCGAATGGCTATGCCTATTTAGTCGAGACCACAAGAAGAAACGCCCAAGAATATAAAAAAAGGTTAAATATTCGCCAAAAAATATTGAATAGTCGGCAAGCCAAAAATTTAACTACACACTCGGTTTTTATTCCTCTAGTAAGTTTTAATATAACCCAATTATGTATCATTTAACTACACACTAGGTTTTTATACTTCTAGTAATAAAACCCAATTATGTCCCTAGCACTTATCTTCTAAATATCCAGCATTATCTTAATGAAAAGGTATTTAGTATACGATTGTAATTTGTTGTATTAACTATGTTTGATTTATGTCCCTAACCCAATTTTTGTTTTTATTTTTTTGTTTTTTAGTGTTGTAGTCAACCGCCTATAACCATGCTTGTATTTATAGGAGTGGTAACTTTATAGTCGACCGACTATAACCATGGTTGAACGACTAAAGTTGAGGAGTTTAAACGTATAGTCGGATGACTATAATACCTAATCCCACGACCACGATAATTAAAGGACATTAATGATGGTATTAAATTAAAATCTTAAACATAGTCGGGCGCCTGTTAAGTGTGGGAGCCCACGACCATGGTCGAAACGCCCAAGAAATTAAAAAAAAAAAAAAGAATTGTCGACGACGCCTACAACATAGTTGTCAGAAGGTCGTCGACGCCCACTCGGGGGATGGGCGTTGTCGGTTAAACTACTATAGTCGCCGACTATGTGAGACACGTGAGATGTTGTAATATGTTAAAATCTACAGTCGTCGTCTTTAACGACTATAGTCGAGACGCCTATGATAGAGGAAGTTAAAAGGGACATTTTGGGAAGTCAATGGTCAGAGAGGACATTTTGGGAATTTTCCCAAAAACATTTAGCTATATAGTTAAATAAATGCTACTAGTGTATTATTGTGCTTTGATGATTTCTTAGCTATAGTCGGAGGTGTTTATCACAAATTTTTTAGATGTTTTACACATGTGTTTGTTTGTTGGTCAATCTTAGTAATCGTTAGTATCTATTTTGGATGTGACATAAGTAACTATGGAAAAATGATGCTTAGATAGTTAGATACATATATTGAAAGATAAAAATAATTTAAAGTTTTTCTACAATTATAAATTTTTTTGAAGCTTAAACAAATGCTAGCTAATACACACGATTCTATAATACATATGGTTATTGAATAGTATTGCTATTATGATATAAAACATATTGTTATTGTGTTCATATCATGGTGTACTAGTATAATATGCATGTGTTTCCATACGTATCATATGTGTAAAAAAAACTTTTACTCACTATTAGAAATTCGGACACATCAAAATTGATGGAGATTAAAACATAAAAGATAGAAAGAGTTAGGCTTAATTTGTTTGTTTTTGCCTCTTTTCTCTGAATAGAGGAAAAACAAATTGGCCTAAAATAATCCCAACTAACACCTATTGGCTGAAAATAATCCCAACTCATTTTATTCCCTCCAGTGGTCCCAAATCCAACTTTTTTGGCCTACAGTGGTCCGCCGTTAAGTGCACTTAACGGCCGTTAACTTTTTTTCTAATTTTTTCGAATTTCAAACCGATAGTTTAGGGACTTTAATCGGGAGAAGAATAGGATTCAGTTGATGTAAACCTTACCTCCAATTGTTGTTTCAAATGATTTAATTTTGACATCCGGTTGAAGCACCGTTAGGGTTTAAACACCCGATTGAAGACCGTTTTATCGTCTGGAACACCGGTTCGAGGTAAGGTTTACATTAATTAAATCGTTTCCTCCTCCGATCAATATCCATAAAAAGTTGTTTTGAAATTCGAAAAAAATCAAAAACAAAGTTAACGGCCGTTAAGTGCACTTAACGGGGGATCACTAGAGGCCAAAAAAGTTGGATTTGGGACCACTGGAGGGAATAAACTGAGTTTGGATTATTCTCAGCCAATAGGTGTTAGTTGGGATTATTTTAAGCCAATTTGCCTAGAGGAAAACGTCTGATTCGGTCAGACGTAATCAGACATGAGACTGTTTGATTTTTTCCTGGCATTAAGAGGTTCAGCGTCTTAATAGCATCTGAATTAGTAAGAGTTTTTAGTGGGTCTGAAAACCTCTTAACAAAAAAAAACATATGTTTGTCTCCGGCCCGGAGACTAGGCTCCATCTCAGATGACTAGAGGTTCGTCTCTAGCCTCCACCTCTTAATGATTCAGATTTCAAACATTTGAACCACCTCTTAACATTCAGATGTAGTATTTAGATTCAGACTTAAATCTCTTAAAAAAACAAACGGGGCTTTAATGTCACTTGGTGACTCTGAAGTTTTTTGTAAAAACAATTTGATACATTATGATGGTTTCATATTTTGAGCAAAAATGTTTTTGGAGGGAGCTGTATGTCGATAGAATTGGGAATACAATTCGGAAGGAATGTGTGTGTATTTGGATTAGTTTTTATGGGTCACTTTTTTTAACGGCTTTTATAGGTCACTTGAAGTTGGTAGGATTTGATGTTATTGTAAGTTACCATTATGTATTGTAATTTTGTAAGTTACATATATTGTGACGAATCAATTGCGAATGAATTCATGGGTATATACGATGGATTAATGTCACACCCCGGGTGGGCGGGTGACGTGTGACGACTGATAATCAACGAAGTGGCGGAAGCGTACTTCTAATAAACCAAAGATTAAAGGAAATAAGCATGGCATTACTTCATTACATAATAAATATAAGTTTTATCCCGTCCACTAAGGACGTAAAACGTAGTTCCAAATATGAAACGACAAGTGTCTTAACCAAAATACATAATATCAAATAGTCTTTCAAGTTTAGCGGTAAAATAGTAATGCCATCACTACGGGTAGTCTTCTAGAATCTTCATTTCTAAATGGGTGTCCATGCTAAGTTCAACTTCAAATACCTGGAAACATGCTCAAAAGAAAATGGGTCAACTAAAAAGTTGGTGAGTTTCAAGTTTATGTTTCAAAATATGATTGTTTGTAAAACATGGTTTAATTCGTGATAAATCATAAATTTCAGTTTCGAGGTTTTCATAAAAAGTAAAGAAAACATCATTTAATATGGTCTCGTGATGTTACACAATGAAATAATGTTTCGTGATGTTACACAATCAACCCTGTACTTAGCCCGGCTTGTGCCTCATCAAATACCAAAAGAGCCGGGACTAAGCCCAAATACATGTTCCCACTCTGCTAGTGCAAGAACACTCGTCTCATTCAAAAACCTGCCACATGCCGCGAACGACCCCGCAAGATCTCAGTGCGGACCCTACCTCTAATGCCATTGGTGTATGGCAGGTAGGCACTGCGCGTGGGGGATTCCCCAAGTAGTACTACCCATATAAACAAGCGGTCTATCCCAAAGATAGAATTAATGATCGTGTAAATAATTTAGCAGATAAAATCGGATACATCACAAATAGCACGTCAAATAGCTAAAAAAACAACATAACAAATATATACGCTTCAAAACTTTTAATATAGCATGCTTCCATCCCAAAACATTAAGTAAAAAGGGATTCATGAAACTCACCTTGTAAATATAGCAAAAAGTCACAAATAGCAAATAAGTCCGAGCGCGCTTCTTAGCAACCTATCGTAATGTGATTACTCATAAGTTTTCAATTTATAGGCTCTTATATAACCATGTGCACCCCTAAGTGTGTGACGTATTCAATATTTCACCTAACGGTGTTATTGTCAAGTTTTGTAAAAATAACGTTTCTTAAATTGGAAGGTCTTAGAATTTCGAGTTCTTAATATTTATCGCTTATTTATAAATATATTTTCATGGCACGGACCTGTTCTATAAGTCCTAACTCCACCCCATATATTATACTCATTTTAGATAATGTGGTTCGGGTGTCGTTAATTAATATCGTTACACACACGTAGTTAACATGTTTTTAAGGTGTAGTTCATTACCAATCAAGTTTTTCTTACCATAACTTTTGTAATCTGATTCTTAGTGACTTTTATAAAATTTCAGTTCCAAAACAGTAATATTTTCAGAATTATCACTTTTAGTCCCTTAAGTTTCAAAAATGACACTTTTAACCCAAAAGTTTCTTATCTTATCGTTTCTTGACCCAAAAAGGGTCCATACATACTTTATAAGTCTAATATACTTATTTGAGTCATATTATAACCAAAAGTTCCAGAAAAGTTTATATGTTATAAAAATATACATTTTTGGTTTTACCGGTTACGGTAAAACCGTCATATTACGCGTTAAAAATCCATTTTCTCAACCACTTGACTCAAGACTTCAAAAATCAGTATCATGGGCTCATATTAGTGCATGTAATCTGTAAATAATAAGTTTTTAGGTTATAAGTACAAGAATCTCAAGTTTTACACAAAACCGTTAAAAACACGTTTTAACCGTAACCGTAAGGTAAAATATATGGTTTCCCACTTTTTATGACAAAAATATGTTTTAGTAGTCATATGCTACTGTAAAATACTAACTTTGTGATTTTTACCCTTTTTGATCAATTATTAGAATTTATTTATGAAAAATGTACATTTTAGTGATTATTTTCACTAATAAATTTGTAGAAAATACATTTTAAAGCAATAAATCATGAAACTTATTTTTTTATGGCTAAAATATACTCATAAAGGCCTGGAGATAATAAAAATTAAGTTTCATAATGTTTGGTGCAAATTTGTAGTTTTAGGGCTTACCGGGTGCTCGGTTTTGCCCATTTTACCCTTTTATCAAAGCTTATTACCACCCCTAACATGTATCACGAGTTTTATACAATATTTCCACCTCATTTATAGTTTCAAATCTGAAAGTTATGTTGGTGCTCATGTTCATTTCGTTTTTGGGTTTTTAAGTGTTCAAAACAACTATTTACATCAATGTAATATACATAGTTTTGTACTAAACCAAGGCACGGGTTATTATATCTTTTAACCATGTTAAAGACAAGTTTATTTACTGTTTTTAAGTGTTTTATTTCGTGGGTTTTTATAGGGTTTCAAAACAAGGTGTTAAATGGTGTAAACTAGTGTAGAAATGAAGGTTTTTAGTGTGTTTTGCCATGTACAAACCTTGATCCGTCCTAAGCTTCAAAGAAAACGAATTGTGAGGCTTCTAAAGAGCTTGAATGATGCGTGAAAGCTGCTGGAAGTTTCTGTTTTGTACAAAAGAATGAGTGTTTGCGAGATTTAAGTGAAGAAAACTCATAGAACGACCTAAATGGTTACCTTTAAGCTTTAGGAACGATTAGAACACTTCAAATCTTCTTGGAATCGACTTCTAGGGAGAGTGTGCTGCTGAAAATGGAGATGAAATGGTGGTGGTTTTCGTGAGAAATGAAGAGAGGGTGAAGTCCTTGGGTTGAGGAGTGTTATAGGGTGCAAAGTAAAGTTTGTGTGTTGAAGTGGTGTTGTGGTTTGATATGATGGATGGTGATTTTGGCTGAAAGAAGAAGCAAGGGGGGGTGGATTAATTGGGTAATGAAATTTATTTGATTAATGTAGTGGTATTGGTTGGAAGAGGAGGTGGTCTTGAGATTTGTCCAAGGCTTTTTGAAGTTTTATAAAAACTAAGTTTGTGTGTGCATGTATATATGTATATATGCGTTCGTATGTATGTGTATACATATATTTATATATTTTTTTTTATCACATGTATAAGTTAGTCTATGAGAGGTTTTGTGGTATTAATTTAAGTTGGTAGTATTTTTAGTGGGTATTAGTTTAGTATATTATAAGTTGGATGAAAAGATAATAAATAGGGGTTTTCATTGTGTTTTTGTGGTATGAATATTACTCTATTGATTTTGATGTATAAGTGTCGGGTAATTTTATTTGTTTGCTTGAGAAGAACACCGTCACACTAAGGCATCGTTCCACTATTGCTTCTAATGTTTTACTTAGTCTAATATAAGGCACCCTAGTGATCACCTAATCATAAATAAATACACGTGTACAAATAATATCCGGGTATCACTAAAATAATATTTTGTCTCTTAAATGTGTATTTGCACCTAAATAATGGTGAAATAAAGTAGTCGCAAGTAATCATGTTTGTAATAGTATAATTATCTAATAATAACTAAGGTTAAGGTGGGTCCTAATAGTCGGGTTGTCACATTCTCCCCCCGTTAAAGAAATTTCGTCCCCGAAATTAGCTTTGGTTAATCTCTGAAGGCTTACGCTTGAACAAGAGTTTACACTTTCTTTTTCATTTCACATTCGCGTCTCAAGTGAACTCGGGTCGGCAACTTGTGTTCCACCTTATTTACGAGTATATCTCCTACAGGAGTTTCTAACGTTTTTTTTTTTAATAGGTATTAGACACTTATAAGACGTTTGTCATGCATAATTTAGGAAGCATTCATGTTTCTCTAGTTGAAGTACACAATCCTTAGTGATTTGTTTACCTTAAATAACTTATTATAGGCTATCCTATAATATACGGTTTACTTAAGGCTAGATGATCATTACTAATGAATGGTCTAAAAGTAGTAGGCATGAAACTACTTGTTGTCCTAGTATCAAATGATATGGAGGTATAATGGTTGATTAGGAAAATCATACCATCGACAACATCGAGTTCATTGAGTGCTAGGTTCGGGTTCATGAAAAGGCTCGACCCCTCGGCTTCTCCGATTCGGGGTCCTTATCCCTTCCTAGCTTTGGGCATTTGTTCCTCCTATGGTTCGGATCTCCGCATTCGTAGCATTGTGCACCCTCGCCATATTTGCAATCTCTAATCAAGTGTCCCGTCCTGTTGCACCTAAAGCAAGTCATGGGTTTGCATTCCCCTTGATGATGCAGCTTACACTTAGCACACTTGGGATTAGTGCCTTGATACAACCTTCTCTCCCTTGGCTCTTTGTTCGCCTCGAGCTCCTTCTTGCCCTCGGGTTCTCGGACGAATCCACCTTTGTCGCCGTTGGGACGCCTTTTGTCATCAACCCAATTACGTTTCTTATCTCCTTCCCACTTACGTTTCTCACCGGACTTGGGACGTTCCAGAACTCCCGCCCTAACCAAATCATCAGTCAGACCGCTCGTCGAGTCAATCGCGGCTTGCAAAGTCAAAGGATTGGATGCTTTCACCATCGCACGAACCTTAGGGTGTACACCCCAAATATACCTAGCGATCCCCTTAGATTCTGGGGTCACCAAGTGTGGTACTAAGCGAGATAATGCGTGAAACTGATTAGTGTAGGTGACGTAGTCCGCACCGACCATCTCCAAGGTTAGGAATTGCGCCTCAATCTTCTCAACCTCATTTATTGGACAATACCTATCAGTGATCAACTTCCTAAACTCACTCCACTTCATGCGACTGACCGCATTGCGTCCCATTGGCAGGATTATGGATCTCCACCATTCAGCCGCCGCTCCCTTGAGCGAAAGGGTGGCAAATTTCACCATATTCTCACTCTTGCATTCACTAATATCCAACACCGCCTCTATTTCATCCAACCACCTAAGGGTTTCAATTCCTCCTTCGCAACCCCGAAGTTCCCTTGGCTTACATGCCATAAAAGTTTTGTACGAACAACCATTTCTTATTTCCGCATCATTTTCCTCTTCTTCTTCATGTCCTCCACCCCCTTCCTTATTAGTTCCGCGGTCCGCATTAATTTGCGCAATGATGGTGGGGATGGCGTTAGCAATTTGTTGCGCAACTAGACTTGCAATGCGTTCATCCTCGTGGTTCGTTCCACCTTCACGGTTGTCACCATCACGGTTCTCAATTTCGGGAGTAGGTTGTCGGTCACCACCACTTCCCCTAGTTTGCATCCTACGACCACCACGTGCAGCCTGACGTCTTGGAGGCATTCTGATGTAACACATGGTATTAGTATCGAGAAGATTTTAAAATTTTAATTCGATATTTGTATCATTCAATTCCTAGAGGTCTTATTTCCCTATTTGGTTCCTAGCTACGCTTAGTACATACGAGGTGGTTATAATCCCCTAGAAGAGTACATCATTTATAGTAGTTATATGGTTGCTTATCTTTAAAACAATACGAATTGGTGTATTCAAGCATTTTGTAATTATAGTTTGTACCTACAATTTGTTAATCTCATGCTTATTATAAGTACCAATGTTAGGTAACGTATCACAAATATCTCATAAGAGTAATTGGTTCGTAAATCATGCAAATAAATAAATAGGAAATTTTTGTCTCATTCATTCAAAACCAAAACTTAGGGCACTATAACCCATGCCCCACAAAGGAACGTCAGAGATCACAACAATTGTATCAATGCAAGTACTATGTCAGTCATAAAGGTGAAATAATAATAATAATAAGGCTTCATGCGGGATTTCTCAAGGGTTCACCTACTACCATCACTCCTTTTTATTCCAATTCCACGGCCACATCCAACCGGACGCTTTCTTCTTCTTTTGTTCCACGTTAATCCTTTGCACACCCGAATTTGCCGCGTAGGCGGTGAGAAATGCCGAAGTCGCCGTACGTGAGACTTCATCTAACGAACGCCTATGAGCTTCCTGGCGTCGGTGCAAGACATCAAGTTGCGCCTCTAAACGCTTGAAATCACTTGCTCTCCAACTTGACTCCGCGTAGGGGTCTCTCAGGCGAATAGCGGATGAATCTCCGTGTACGCTGTGTCGAGGTGGCATCCAAGAGCTAGAAGACGGGTCTCTGCGAGTCGGCACGGGGCACCAAGGTTCGGGAATCGGAGTCATTCGTGGCGGCTCCCTTGGCGGCATTCGGAACGATACTGAGGTGCCGGGTCGAACCCTCATCCTCGGCTTCCGAGGAAGGGTTGGACCATGGTCATACTGATACTGGGCCGGAGGTGGGACGTGGGGTGAATGGGACCGGGTACGGCTACGTGGCTGCGGTGACGGTGACGAGTCTGTGTCCTCTGACGGATCTGTGTCGGAAGAGGTGACTCGGATACATCCGTGATCAGTTGGCGTGTAATCTGGTGGGCCATCTCGGCGGAATGACCCGGATGCCCTCCTAACGTGGCCGACGGGGACAATCTCTTCTTCTGCTAGTGATACGGCTTTCCCTTTACACGCCATTTCCTGTGACGTTTGATTCAAATAAGTATTTGCATCTTCCCGAAGGAGTAAAAGAAATATAGAAGTATAAAATTACACGAACAAAAAGGAAAAGATTCGAGTAAAGGTAATCGTAGCTACAAAAATAAACTTTGAATTTCTTATATATATATATACACACGAATAGTATAGATTTTTGGTTGTAACAATTCCTTATTAGAACTTGCGCGTCTAATAAATTCACGATTACGTTGATCAAGTGTAATCGTCAATTTACTTTACCCGTTTATCCTAATAATTCATTATCACAACAGGGTAGTCCTAAGGGTCTCGGTTGTAGCTTAAGTTTCTCCTAAGAGTCTTATTTCCCTACAACCTTTGGCTCTGATACCAATCTGTCATAAAGGTGAAATATATGGTTTCCCACTTTTTATGACAAAAATATGTTTTAGTAGTCATATGCTACTGTAAAATACTAACTTTGTGATTTTTACCCTTTTTGATCAATTATTAGAATTTATTTATGAAAAATGTACATTTTAGTGATTATTTTCACTAATAAATTTGTAGAAAATACATTTTAAAGCAATAAATCATGAAACTTATTTTTTTATGGCTAAAATATACTCATAAAGGCCTGGAGATAATAAAAATTAAGTTTCATAATGTTTGGTGCAAATTTGTAGTTTTAGGGCTTACCGGGTGCTCGGTTTTGCCCATTTTACCCTTTTATCAAAGCTTATTACCACCCCTAACATGTATCACGAGTTTTATACAATATTTCCACCTCATTTATAGTTTCAAATCTGAAAGTTATGTTGGTGCTCATGTTCATTTCGTTTTTGGGTTTTTAAGTGTTCAAAACAACTATTTACATCAATGTAATATACATAGTTTTGTACTAAACCAAGGCACGGGTTATTATATCTTTTAACCATGTTAAAGACAAGTTTATTTACTGTTTTTAAGTGTTTTATTTCGTGGGTTTTTATAGGGTTTCAAAACAAGGTGTTAAATGGTGTAAACTAGTGTAGAAATGAAGGTTTTTAGTGTGTTTTGCCATGTACAAACCTTGATCCGTCCTAAGCTTCAAAGAAAACGAATTGTGAGGCTTCTAAAGAGCTTGAATGATGCGTGAAAGCTGCTGGAAGTTTCTGTTTTGTACAAAAGAATGAGTGTTTGCGAGATTTAAGTGAAGAAAACTCATAGAACGACCTAAATGGTTACCTTTAAGCTTTAGGAACGATTAGAACACTTCAAATCTTCTTGGAATCGACTTCTAGGGAGAGTGTGCTGCTGAAAATGGAGATGAAATGGTGGTGGTTTTCGTGAGAAATGAAGAGAGGGTGAAGTCCTTGGGTTGAGGAGTGTTATAGGGTGCAAAGTAAAGTTTGTGTGTTGAAGTGGTGTTGTGGTTTGATATGATGGATGGTGATTTTGGCTGAAAGAAGAAGCAAGGGGGGGTGGATTAATTGGGTAATGAAATTTATTTGATTAATGTAGTGGTATTGGTTGGAAGAGGAGGTGGTCTTGAGATTTGTCCAAGGCTTTTTGAAGTTTTATAAAAACTAAGTTTGTGTGTGCATGTATATATGTATATATGCGTTCGTATGTATGTGTATACATATATTTATATATTTTTTTTTATCACATGTATAAGTTAGTCTATGAGAGGTTTTGTGGTATTAATTTAAGTTGGTAGTATTTTTAGTGGGTATTAGTTTAGTATATTATAAGTTGGATGAAAAGATAATAAATAGGGGTTTTCATTGTGTTTTTGTGGTATGAATATTACTCTATTGATTTTGATGTATAAGTGTCGGGTAATTTTATTTGTTTGCTTGAGAAGAACACCGTCACACTAAGGCATCGTTCCACTATTGCTTCTAATGTTTTACTTAGTCTAATATAAGGCACCCTAGTGATCACCTAATCATAAATAAATACACGTGTACAAATAATATCCGGGTATCACTAAAATAATATTTTGTCTCTTAAATGTGTATTTGCACCTAAATAATGGTGAAATAAAGTAGTCGCAAGTAATCATGTTTGTAATAGTATAATTATCTAATAATAACTAAGGTTAAGGTGGGTCCTAATAGTCGGGTTGTCACAATTAATAATATTAAAAACTTTTGAATCAAATGTAATAAACATAAAGTAAAACTAAAATAAGTAATTGGGTGCACTTTATCATTTAAATACTATCATTTAAATACAAAAATCCATAAAAAGTAATATGAAGTGTGATGGCCCATCACATATCTTCACTTTGATTTTTTTTGAACGGCGGGGATATTATTAAAAAAGAAAGTACCAAAACAACTAGCCAGAGGCTAGATAACAATAGAAATGCAGATTACAGATCATTGACTATACTAAAGGATGGCCATTTCATCTAGTCAAGTCCATTTAACTTAGTCCGATTCGTCACCTATTGAAAACTAAGAATCTTGATATCTTCAAAAATTTTCATCGGTAAGGGAATAGTACCCAAAAAGATGCACTCGTTTCTCGCTATCCAAATGCACCAAATGGTAGCTTTGAAGATGGATTCCACAATCTTTTGACGATTCGAACCATTTTCCAGACCATAAGCGTTCATATCTATGATGTTGTCAATGGGTTGAGAAGGAGCAATAGGGAGCCTAGTCCATCTGCCCACTTGGGTCCACAGCTGTCGTGCAATACAACAATGCGCAAAAATATGATTAACATCTTCCACAAAACCATTACACATAGGGCACACTATGTCGTTGATTTGAAGACCCCTATGCTGTGACATCTGCCCCAAAACCGAACCCGAATGCCCGTCTCGGACCCGAAGTCGTTTATCTTTTATATATATTCTCGTAATCATTGTTTTAAAATGTAACGTTCATTATGATCAATAATAAATACATCGGACTCAATGTCGCGAAATATCTATGTGCACTAAATAAACACTATTTCTATTACATACATCTCAGGAAAATATATATATATATATATATATATATATATATATATAGTGTATAAAAGTAATCATATAAAAATTGTTAAAAGAAAATGGTTTCTAAGTCTCGAGATAGTTCATTAACGTCATAAACCAACTAAATATATATAAACGTCACTTATATAAACGTTCCAAGTTAACGTAGTTAAGTTAATTAGTTCATATAATTTATAAATTAACTTTGGGGCTATTTATGTAAACTTTGAAACTTAGGTTAAAGTTTATAACATCCTATAATTATTAATCTAAAGTTCAAGGACCAAATGTGTAAATATGTTATTTAACCCAAACCATCCCCACCCAGCCCGTGAATCCGGCGACATCGCCGGCCAAACAACTCCGGCCACGAAACCATTTTCCGGCGTAGTACGAAAACATGCTTTTAGTGTCTTTTAACTCGATTAAAGCATGGTGAGATGACTGTGGGCAAGGTTCGAATCCGTAGCTACTTAATAACTTGACTTTAACATTCAAAACAACCCCATTAATTTGATTTTACAAACTTTCGGTTCATCCTCAAACCCACTTCAATCAAAACAGTAAATTCATGCGTTTAATCCAAAACGAATCGTCCTAGATCATCATTGCATCGAGTAGAAACTGCCTTCGGTTTTCAATTGTGAAATAATCAACGAATTAAACACGAATTTATCTCATTTAACTCGTAATCAAGTCATGACCCGTTCGACTGTTTTTTTAGTGCAATTAGTCCAATTGAATTGTCCCTTTCCATCCCCTTTGCTCACACTAACTCTCTGTTAATCCAATTGAACTAAAAATGCTCTCAAAATCATCTACGGATCTTCATCCTCTTCGGACCTGCAACTTCACTTTTCATCATCGATTCGTATTGTTTACCAGAAATTGATGATTTGGATTCAATTGATATGTCGGGAGGATGATTTCTGGAAAATTAATTGAATCATATCCTTATAATCAACCGGATTAAATCCTTAGAAGTCGTTTATACTCTTCTTACTAGTTCTGCGATTTAATCAACAATCAGGTAAGTATTTTATGTCAAAATAATCAAGATTCAACGTAGATTAAAAGCCCTCTATTGGATTTCGATCTTGTTAACTGGATTAAACGAATTGGATTGATTCTTGTTCTAGGGCTTGATTGGAAATGGGGGTTGATGGTTATCAAAAGTTAAAACAATTTAGCAACGAATTTAATCAACAAAATACTTTCTGGTCTGGTTGATAAGCATTGTTGTTATGGATGGATAGGTCGTGGGTTCTAAACCCACTGCCTAAGCTTTCTTAATTTTTCACATTTTCACCTTTTAAACATTTAATCATATTTTTTTCTAATAACCTAAATAATATTCTTTAAGTTAAATATATTTTCTAGAGCTTAAAGACTTACGATTCCAAATACATATATATATATATATACAAATAATAATGTTTCATGGTT
This sequence comes from Tagetes erecta, assembly GCA_030867185.1. Classification (NCBI taxonomy): domain Eukaryota; kingdom Viridiplantae; phylum Streptophyta; class Magnoliopsida; order Asterales; family Asteraceae; genus Tagetes; species Tagetes erecta. The sequence continues at coordinate 48,755,088 of CM061491.1, read as the reverse complement.
ACAAATAATATTTCAAGAAAACTAAAAATGATTTCGTATAAAATATGTTTAATACAAAATACTACAACGTTTCGTACAAAACTCTAATCCCCAAATTGTATTTCAAAACCCTAAATCCCAAATTGTATTTCAAAACCCTAAATCCCCAAATTGTATTTCAAAACCCTAAATCCCCAAATTGTATTTCAAAACCCTAAATCCCAAATTGTATTTCAAAACCCTAATCCCCAAATTGTATTTCAAAACCCTAAATCCCAAATCCGAAACCCTAGAAGTTCTAGTTTCTTGATTCTAATTACTACGTTACTTGCTTCGTTTCTAAATAAGGTTTTCCCGGTTAATTAGGTGATTCTAATATCTGGGCGATCCTCGGTTCTTTCTAGTTGTGATTCTAATGTTACTATTATCTTTGGAATTTTAAGGTGAGTAAACTCACTCCCCTTTTTCCATTTTACTATTTTGGGGCTGAAATATGTCTTTTACTATATTGCGTTTTCTATTCGTTTCCTAAAAGAGATCATACAAATATGTTAATCTAGTTCGCGGCTTGATGCAATCTTATGTGTTAGTTAAAAGTAGTTTTATTGCTTTGTAATCCCACCGGTACAATGTTAGCGCTAATGGTTTGACAAACCCACCTGCTTGTACAACATCGATAGGTGATTTAAACCCGGCCTTTCTAATTCCATGTTTACTATGTCGAGATGCTATGTTGCTATACTATGTTGCTATGCTATGATGCTATACTATGCCATGTCCCTAAATTGCTAAATGATGACTTATATATCGAGACGGTAAACGACGGTTATTAAAAGTTATCATTATTTATTACATGAGTGGTTCTCATGACAAATGGCTAAACGAGATACTATGGTTTCTATTGTGGTTGGTGTGCTATTCTATTCTAGGGGTCCTGGTAGGGTAATATTACGAAATTACTATACATGTGGGATTGCGCAGCATATCTTGTTGATCTCGGATTTCAATACTATTACTATTCAATTTGGGTTTTACTCACTAGCTTGTGTAGCTAACTTAATTTTCACATATTTCAGGTGATGCTTATGATTATTTTGCTGCTTTTGCCAAGACATAGGACTGCCTTGGACCTAGTTTAATTAATAAAGACGATTGCATTTACTGTTTCGGTTTTATTACTTTTGTCGTATCCATTTAAGACTGATGTTCTAAACTTACTATATCATTATTAAACGTAATAAATAAATACCATGTGCTTTGTTTACTATGGATATCCAATTCTATGACAGCCCGGTGTTTTCCGCCACCGGGCGGGGTGTCACAGTTGGTATCAGAGCCATGGTTATAGGGAACTAGGATAGGGTATTAGAAACACACCGTCCTAGACTATAACCTAAGAGTCCTTAGTGCAAATAGATGTATTTAGGAATTCTTTTGAACTTATTTGTTTTCCTTCTACGAACCTTTCTATGCTTTTCTTAATCTCATTTCTTATCTGATTTCGCGAAGAAGCTACAAGAGACTCGTCTGTATGATTGGGATCTTCTCTTTGTGGAATCTCGTCATCGTCTTAAGTAAGTTTGAAAACGTGGGAACGTGTGCAATCCGGAAGGGGGAACGCCTGTATCACGGACATCCTGTCTAAGGCAAAGCATTTCGTATAAATCTCTTTAAGAGACCTGTATGCTTACCTGGGGATGTACGAGATGAGTGTGAACCTATAGGCTAAAGCACGCTTTCTCGAATACGTTGAAAACGAACTTAACACTTTGATAAGTCATTAGTGTCCAAAACCAAGACACACTCCTAAGCCATTGAAATTTCATTTACTTAATGATTCTACGATTTTCATTCCTACGATTTATAATTGTTTCTATGAATTTTTATATTGACTTAAATAATATTCCAATTTCATTTACTAATGTTTCTAAAGTTTCTAAGTGATTTCCTATGAAATGTTCAAAGGATTCTACGATGTTCTAAGTACTATCACTATTTCATTTAATCGAAATTTCTAAAGTTTTTAAACTTTCTACGTGATCCTCTATGGTATGTTTCAAAAGATTCTATGATATTCTAAGTGGAACGAGTTGCTATTATTACATCGGATGTTTTCTATCGGTTAAAGATGTTGCTACAAAACCGTGTTATCCTACGTTTCATCATTCCATTTGTTTTCTAAGCTACAATAACACTTATGCGATATACTCGCTAGCTTATCCATATAGCACAATTACACCATTGTAAACCAAACATTTCAATTCAAAACTAAGACATATCTCAATCGAATTATTCAAAACTTCAGATCATGCATATATCGATTACCGAATCTAAGTCGTACTTATAAATTCTAAATCAAATATCAACTCTCCAATCAAAGGTTCGTTATGATTTCTAAATTATAGTCAAGGCTAAATTCCATAACTAAATAAAAGTTAGCAGATTTTGCTATTCTTATAAGCTAATGTATTTGAATCGAACGTCTACCCTTAAAATATTTCAACTTGACTTCTATACTCAGACAGATTCCAAACTACTCATCTAACTACAAGATTCTAATCCAATTTCTAATTTATCATTAAAACGATAAACCTACTATCAAATTATGAACTAACCATCAAAACATGTACTCGTTAATCAACTACATGATACTATCCATGAATTCGTTATCCAAATCTAACGAGAACTCACTACACAACTATTCTCGAACTCATAGAACTAAACGTTTCATCTATACATATGACCACTAACGAAATTCTACGCCACTAGTCCTCATGAACTAATCCAAACCCAATGTGGTTCATTTATAAACTTGTTACCCTAACACAACGTGTAATCAATGGACTTTGTGAAACTAACGGTAATCGATTAACATAATTTTCCTATTTTCCTAAACAAAAATATATATATTTTTAAAAAAAAAAAAAGAATGTTAATTAAAATAACCTTTTGGTCTTGGTATTTTGTAAGATAAATATATATATATATATATATATATATAGAGGAGAGTTATCCTACATAGTGTTGGAAATCTAAGAAGGCTAAGAAGGATTTATGACCTTTAGATCTCTTTTTTAATGGTTGAGATCAATTTGTAGGAAAAGAAATTGGTGGAAGGGTACATTAGTCATAGCCACTTTTGTTGACTTTCTATCTCCACATGCAAGGCACATGCCAATTCCCCCACTTTTTTTAAAACTTTCATAACTTTTGGATACGATATTATTTTTTTAAAAAAATTACACCAAAAAAACAAGCGTTTTGTTATCTTTAAAACGCGTATAATATTGATATATAAAAAAATAAAAAAAAATTTCGGCACTTGTCTAGTCCTTGTGTAATATCATGTGATTGTGTTTTATTATAACTAGTGAAATATCACTTTTATCGGTTCATTCTTAAGTCATTATATAATATCATCTTATTATAAATATTTGCTGTGTCATATTATGTGTTTATAAATTATCACCGTGTCACAAATTGTTAATATGTGTTTGAGAAATGTTCAAAGACAACGTCATTTTTTGTTACAAAGTGTGAGAATGACACAATGGTAAACAAAGACACAATGACACTTTTAAAAAAATTATAACTCACAATATAAATCAAATTTGAAAAAAGTGGTTTGGAGACCTTTTTCCCCATATAATCCTCTTTCAGAAAATAAATAAACGAAAAATTAAAAAAAATTAAAAAAATTACCGTTTTTTTTATTTTTTAAATTAGACACAATGAGAAAATAGTAGTTTTTTTAAGTTTTGTTTATTTATTTTTTAAGGAGGATGATGTGAGAGCAAGATCTTTGAAATACTTTTTGTGTTATTGTGTAATTATTATTAGATCATTGTGTAATACTTGTCAAATAAGATTACACAATGACCCGATGAATGACACAACAACCTTACGGATGACACAATCACACAATGACCTGATGAAAGACACAATGACCTGACGGAAGACACAATGATCTGACGTTAGACACAATGAGCTGAAAAATTGTGAAAAAAAAGTTCGTTTTTTATATATCAATATTATACGCGTTTTAAAGAGAAAAAAATTCTCGTTTTTATGGTGTAATTTGTTTAAAAAAATAATGTCGTATGTAAAAGTTATAAATGTTTTAAAAAAGTGGGGGAATTGACATGTGACTTGCATGTGGAGAGAGAATATTTAAAAAAGTGGGCATGACTAAAATACCCCCTCTCCTAATTTTTCTAGATGCCACATGTCAATCTTTTATTGCTTCTTAGTCTTCTTAGATTTATAACACTATGTAGGTGAACCTCACTCTATATATATATATATATATATATATATATATATATATACATACATATTTCGTGATAAAAGATTTCTTTAGTGATTGGTCATTCTGACGTTGGTCAAATATTTACACAAGATTCCTCCGTTTTCTCAAATATGATACAAAGACTTGCAACAAACACTATGTCTTCTGTTTACAAAACCATGTACTTACAACTTAAATTATGTCATTTGTTTTCAAATCAATCCTCTTATCTATAGTAAAGGTTAAAACCTTCAACTTTTTACTTAGCTTTTAAAACTACATTATAAACTTATCTACCCCTTACATTTGGTTTACCTAAAGGGGTTGGTCATATGAATACAAACACCTTAAAGTTAAATCCAATTGGAACTAAGTGATCTATTCATTCGAACTATAAATTGGATTATCCGCATTATCAAATTTTCTTGAAACTAATTTTTCTAAAGATCTCAATAAACTATATTATTACATGTACACCATCATTTAAATCTTATGAACTGGTCAATATCAGAAAACCTAGATAATTACATCTTACACACATAGAGTCGATTTTCACAAACTTAAGTGTTACTATCCTAGTACTCGAATTTAACTACCTATATCGTTGAACAAAGTTATTTATATGAGCAATGTGCACCTAATGGACACTAGTTTCTTCTGAAACGTCAACCTACTTATCATCTTAATATGATTTTCCCAAGTACTATTTCTATCAAGTATGATATCAATACCTATACGTATCATCATTTTAACCTAAAGTTGTTGTGTACTTCTGACTCGCACGTGATCGAATGAGCTGTGGAGTCCATGCAAAAACTAAAGTAATTACGGGTGCACACGGAATTATGAAAGTTGGTGCATGTGAACCATAGTAAGTTTTGTCTTGTGTAGTTGGGCCATATTTAATCAGTTTATTTTCACTTGACTTGTTTACTCATTTTACTAAATGCATATAAGTCACTTAATTATGTGTAAGGTTACTTAATTCGTTTCAAACGTTCTATTAGTCACAACTATTCTCGATGATCATTTAAATAGTTCTAAATCCATATACTTGAAATATTTCATTTAATTTGCAAGTTGGTATCCTATTCTATTCCTATATTGCGTAGCAAATAAAATTTATTCGGATCTACATACAAAAAGTTCAACCGAACTCTTATAAGTGAAAAGAGTTAAATAGACAATTCTCAATGAGACAAAGCAAATTAAAAATAAATAACTTGTTAACCTCGTTATTTAAAATCGTGTCTCAATCTAGATGCTCAATTGTTTTTTCATTGATCAAATTCTCAAAAGTTTCTTGCGAGATAAAACTCCCTACGAAAGTGGGCAGTGTTCATCCCGTGTTTCATGTTTCTAATCTGGAAAAGTACTTATCCGATAAAAAAAATCTCTTTGTGCATATCGATAATGAATTGATGCAGTTTATTGAACGGTCATTGGAAATTATGGGCCGTGAAGTCAAACGACTCAAGCGTAATCAAAAATCAATCGTTAATGATCGTTAAGACTCAAAATGTGAACATGAATTTAAGACCAAACTAAGTTTAAGTATCCGCACCTTTTTGCTTCATCTTCTTCTACTTCGGTTTGAGCAAATTTCGGGACGAAATTTCTATAAGGAGGGGAGACTGTGACATCTGCCCCAAAACCGAACCCGAATGCCCGTCTCGGACCCGAAGTCGTTTATTTTTTATATATATTCTCGTAATCATTGTTTTAAAATGTAACGTTCATTATGATCAATAATAAATACATCGGACTCAATGTCGCGAAATATCTATGTGCACTAAATAAACACTATTTCTATTACATACATCTCAGGAAAATATATATATATATATATATAGTGTATAAAAGTAATCATATAAAAATTGTTAAAAGAAAATGGTTTCTAAGTCTCGAGATAGTTCATTAACGTCATAAACCAACTAAATATATATAAACGTCACTTATATAAACGTTCCAAGTTAACGTAGTTAAGTTAATTAGTTCATATAATTTATAAATTAACTTTGGGGCTATTTATGTAAACTTTGAAACTTAGGTTAAAGTTTATAACATCCTATAATTATTAATCTAAAGTTCAAGGACCAAATGTGTAAATATGTTATTTAACCCAAACCATCCCCACCCAGCCCGTGAATCCGGCGACATCGCCGGCCAAACAACTCCGGCCACGAAACCATTTTCCGGCGTAGTACGAAAACATGCTTTTAGTGTCTTTTAACTCGATTAAAGCATGGTGAGATGACTGTGGGCAAGGTTCGAATCCGTAGCTACTTAATAACTTGACTTTAACATTCAAAACAACCCCATTAATTTGATTTTACAAACTTTCGGTTCATCCTCAAACCCACTTCAATCAAAACAGTAAATTCATGCGTTTAATCCAAAACGAATCGTCCTAGATCATCATTGCATCGAGTAGAAACTGCCTTCGGTTTTCAATTGTGAAATAATCAACGAATTAAACACGAATTTATCTCATTTAACTCGTAATCAAGTCATGACCCGTTCGACTGTTTTTTTAGTGCAATTAGTCCAATTGAATTGTCCCTTTCCATCCCCTTTGCTCACACTAACTCTCTGTTAATCCAATTGAACTAAAAATGCTCTCAAAATCATCTACGGATCTTCATCCTCTTCGGACCTGCAACTTCACTTTTCATCATCGATTCGTATTGTTTACCAGAAATTGATGATTTGGATTCAATTGATATGTCGGGAGGATGATTTCTGGAAAATTAATTGAATCATATCCTTATAATCAACCGGATTAAATCCTTAGAAGTCGTTTATACTCTTCTTACTAGTTCTGCGATTTAATCAACAATCAGGTAAGTATTTTATGTCAAAATAATCAAGATTCAACGTAGATTAAAAGCCCTCTATTGGATTTCGATCTTGTTAACTGGATTAAACGAATTGGATTGATTCTTGTTCTAGGGCTTGATTGGAAATGGGGGTTGATGGTTATCAAAAGTTAAAACAATTTAGCAACGAATTTAATCAACAAAATACTTTCTGGTCTGGTTGATAAGCATTGTTGTTATGGATGGATAGGTCGTGGGTTCTAAACCCACTGCCTAAGCTTTCTTAATTTTTCACATTTTCACCTTTTAAACATTTAATCATATTTTTTTCTAATAACCTAAATAATATTCTTTAAGTTAAATATATTTTCTAGAGCTTAAAGACTTACGATTCCAAATACATATATATATATACAAACAATAATGTTTCATGGTTACAAATAATATTTCAAGAAAACTAAAAATGATTTCGTATAAAATATGTTTAATACAAAATACTACAACGTTTCGTACAAAACTCTAATCCCCAAATTGTATTTTAAAACCCTAAATCCCAAATTGTATTTCAAAACCCTAAATCCCCAAATTGTATTTCAAAACCCTAAATCCCCAAATTGTATTTCAAAACCCTAAATCCCAAATTGTATTTCAAAACCCTAATCCCCAAATTGTATTTCAAAACCCTAAATCCCAAATCCGAAACCCTAGAAGTTCTAGTTTCTTGATTCTAATTATTACGTTACTTGCTTCGTTTCTAAATAAGGTTTTCCCGGTTAATTAGGTGATTCTAATATCTGGGCGATCCTCGGTTCTTTCTAGTTGTGATTCTAATGTTACTATTATCTTTGGAATTTTAAGGTGAGTAAACTCACTCCCCTTTTTCCATTTTACTATTTTGGGGCTGAAATATGTCTTTTACTATATTGCGTTTTCTATTCGTTTCCTAAAAGAGATCATACAAATATGTTAATCTAGTTCGCGGCTTGATGCAATCTTATGTGTTAGTTAAAAGTAGTTTTATTGCTTTGTAATCCCACCGGTACAATGTTAGCGCTAATGGTTTGACAAACCCACCTGCTTGTACAACATCGATAGGTGATTTAAACCCGGCCTTTCTAATTCCATGTTTACTATGTCGAGATGCTATGTTGCTATACTATGTTGCTATGCTATGATGCTATACTATGCCATGTCCCTAAATTGCTAAATGATGACTTATATATCGAGACGGTAAACGACGGTTATTAAAAGTTATCATTATTTATTACATGAGTGGTTCTCATGACAAATGGCTAAACGAGATACTATGGTTTCTATTGTGGTTGGTGTGCTATTCTATTCTAGGGGTCCTGGTAGGGTAATATTACGAAATTACTATACATGTGGGATTGCGCAGCATATCTTGTTGATCTCGGATTTCAATACTATTACTATTCAATTTGGGTTTTACTCACTAGCTTGTGTAGCTAACTTAATTTTCACATATTTCAGGTGATGCTTATGATTATTTTGCTGCTTTTGCCAAGACATAGGACTGCCTTGGACCTAGTTTAATTAATAAAGACGATTGCATTTACTGTTTCGGTTTTATTACTTTTGTCGTATCCATTTAAGACTGATGTTCTAAACTTACTATATCATTATTAAACGTAATAAATAAATACCATGTGCTTTGTTTACTATGGATATCCAATTCTATGACAGCCCGGTGTTTTCCGCCACCGGGCGGGGTGTCACAGTAACTGTGACACCCCGCCCGGCGGCGGAAAACACCGGGCGCGTCAAGTGGATCGGATATCAAAGTACAAAGCACATGGTACACTAAAAGCATATTTTAATATTAATTAAGCAATAATGTCGTGACATAAATAGGCATTCAAACAGTCTAAAATTCGTAACAGAAACGGCAAATAAATATTATTTATTGTCCTTTTTATTCTAGGTCCGAAGCATCCTACGTGTCTTGAAACAAAACCGAATCAAACTCCACCTGAAAAACGTGTAAAATAAGTTAGCTAAAGAATTAGCTAGTGAGTAAAACACAATTAATAGTACATAGTATAAAATCCGAGATCATTATAGACTGTGTTTCGCAATCTCATGTGCATAGCAATTTCATCATATATATCTCAACCGTGACCATAGAATCACATAGAAACAAGAATCATAGACCCCGTAGGGTTACCTTTAGCAACAGGTCATGAGGAACCAACTCATGTTACATTTATTGATAACCATCGTTTAACCGTCATTTAACCGTCTCGTTAAGCAAGTTATCAAAAATGTTTAAGCATCTAAGGGACATAGCAATGTAGCAACAAGCATCACATGTAGTAACTAGTAACATAGAATCAACCAAAGAATCGCCGGGTCAAATCACCTATCAGGCCATTAATGTAGGTGGGCTTGTCAAGCCATTAGCGCTAACATCGTCTGGTGGAAATTACAAGATAATATAACTAATATTGACTATCACACAATTTTGCTACATGCGGCCAAACACGATTAACACATCTAATGATCTCATTTTCGAAAATAGAAACATCAAAAGAAACCTTGTATTATAGAAACACGTATTTCAGCCCCAAAAACGTAAACAGTAAAAAGGGGAGTGAGTTTACTCACCTTGAAATGCAATAAGTATCGAACCGTTAGAAACACAGCTAAAAAGCACCGAGGGTTGCCCAAACATTAGTACCACCTAATTTATTGGGAAAAACCCTAACTCAGAAACGAAACAATAGTAGCAAGAATCAAAAGTCCGAGATCTAGGGTTTCAGATTTGGGATCTAGGGTTTTAAATCACAAATTGGGGATTTAGGGTTTTGAAATACAATTTAGTAATTAGGGTTTTGAAATACAATTTGGGGAAATAGGGTTTTGAATCACAAATTGGGGATTTAGGGTTTTAAAATACAATTTAGTAATTTAGTACGAAACGTAATTGTATTTTTGTATTATATACATTTTATACAAATCCATTTTTAGTTTTCTATAAAAACTTAGTATATGTATATTAACTTATGTTTTTAAGCTAATGAAAATAGTTTCAACTTAAATATATTATTAGATTATTAGAAAAGTATAATAATGTTTTTAAAGTGAAAAATATGAAACAAAATGGAGCCAGTGGGTTTCGAACCCTGAACCATCAGGTTAAACAAAGAAACACCAACCACCAGACCAGAAGCAACCTTTTGTCATTAAACTCGTTTTTAATTCTTTTAGCATGTTATACTTAACAACACCCATTTCCATATAAACCCTAGAACAAAGATCCAACCAATTCGCTCAAATCTGTTAATCAAATCCAAAATCATTAGAGGGCTTTTAATCCCCATGAACAGGTGATCATTTTTATGTGTGAAACTTACTTGGATTTAACGAGATGAAGCAGTTTAAGGTGAAGAACACGAACACGACGGGTCAAGATTTGACAGTGACTTAGAGGCTATCAAACTTCAATTCCAGTTGCAGATTTGATCAAGATGATGCGACCAAGAAAACCCCTAATACGATTTGAATTAAAATGATGTTTAGTTGGTGTTTGAAGGTGAAACAAAATCAAGAACAAGATCGATTTACTTACAGATTTGAAGGTGTGTTTGCGAGCAATTGGAACAGCAGAAAGATTAAACGTGTAAAGAGGAGTGTGTATGTAGATTGAATTGTGTTTTGGTGTACCGGAAATGGTCGATTGGGTTACGAGTTGGTTACGACTGAAAATGATCGATTGAATGATTAGTTTGATATGTTTAATTCAATTGATTGCCTCAAACGAATTCAATACGCAGCGTTGATGATTTTTGTTAATGTAATTTACTGTTTTGGTGCGTTACCAGTCGATTCGTTTTCGTGGGTGTTGTAACCGGTTGTTGATTTGTAATTAGACACTGAATCAGGCTAGTAAACGAAGAATTGAAGGTGGTAGGGTGTTCGAATCATGTACACAAAGATTTCTATGATTTTAATTTGATTTTTTTGGTGTTAAAAACGTGTGGATTAGACCTCGCCGGAGATCGAGATATTCCGGCCACTTGGCCGGAAGTTCATTTCGCCGGAAACACGGGTGAGAACAGGGGGGGCTGGGTAACTTGATATTTACAGATCCGGTCCTTTATGTTTAGAATTGTTTTAAGTTAGTTATTATAAGTTTAATTATAGTTTGTAACTTGACAGTTTTAGCCCAAAGTTAATTATTTATATATTTTAACTAACTAACTTAACTAAATTGAAACGTAACCATTATATAAGTGACGTTTTTATAGTTTTAGCTCGTTTACATCATTAAGAGACTATTTCGAGATTTTGAATCATTTTTGTTTAACGTTTTCGATAATCTTCTTTTACGAGCTATATATATATATTTATATATATATATATTTTGAGATTTATTGTTCCAAATAATAACTATTAGATACGCGTGAATATTTTGCGATGTAATTACGGTTGTTTAGCTGAGACGGGAAATAACGTAGAATTAAATGCGTTCATTCATAATAATAATAATAATAATGAACGTTACATTTTTGAAGAAAAATAAATACGATTACAATTGAAAGGATAACAACTTCGGGTTCGAGTCGGGCATTCGGGTTCGGGTTTGGGGCAGATGTCACAGTCTCCCCTCCTTATAGAAATTTCGTCCCGAAATTTGCTCAAACCGAAGTAGGAGATGAAGCAAAAAGATCCGGATACTTACTTCATTTAGTCTTAAATTCGTGTTCACATTTTGAGTTTCAACGATCGTAAATGATTGGTATCTGATTACGCTTGAGTTGTTTGACTTCACGGTCCATAATTTCCAATGGCTGTTCAATAAATTGCATCGATTCTTTATCGATATGCACAATGAGATTTTTATCGGATGAGTACTTCTTCGGATTAGAAACATGAAACACGGGATGAACACTGCCCACTTCCGTAGGGAGTTGCATCTCGCAAGATCCTCTTGAGAATTCGATCAATGGAAAGATGAGCATTTTGATTGAGACACGATTTTAAATAACGAGATTAAGAAGTTATTTATTTTTAATTTGCTTTGTCTCATTAAGAATTGTTTATTTAACTCTTTTCACTTATAGGAGTTCGGTTGAACTATTTGTATGTGGATTCGAATAAATTTTATTTGCTACTCAATATAGGAAAAGTATAGGATACCAACTTGCAAATGAAATATTTTAAGTATATGGATTTAGAAATTTTTTTTTTTGAAATGATCATCGAGAATAGTCGTGATTAATAGAATGTTTAAAACGAATTAAGTAACCTTACACATAATTAAGTGGCTTATATGCAATTAGTAAAATAAGTAAACAAGTCAAGTGAAAATAAGGTGATTAAATATGGTCCAGCTACACAAGACAAAACTTACTATGGTTTCCATGCACCAACTTTCATAATTACGTGTGCACCCGTAATTACTTCAGTTTTTGCATGGACTCCACAGTTCATTCGATCTCGTGCGAGTCAGAAGTACACAACAATTTTTAGGTTCAAATGATGATACGTATAGGTATTGATATCATACTTGATAGAAATAGTACTTGGGAAAATCTTATTAAGATGATAAATAGATTGATAGATTCAGAAGAAACTAACGTCCATTTGATAGACATTACTCATATAAATAACTTTGTTCAACAGTATAGATAGTTAAATTCGAGCACTAGGATAGTAGCACTTAAGTTTGTAAAAATCGACTCTATGTGTGTAAGATGTAATTATCTAGATTTTCTGATATTGACCAGTTCATAAGCATTAGTTGATGGTGTACATGTAATAATATAGTTTATTGGGATCTTTAGAAAAATTAGTTTCATGGAAATTTGATAACGTGGATAATCCAATTTATAGTTCGAATGAATAGATCACTTATTTCCAATTTTTTTTAAGGTGTTTATGTGACCAACAGCTTTAGGGAAACCAAATGTATTGACTATTGGGGTAATAAGTTTATGAGAGATAATGTTGTTTTTCTATAATGCAGTTTTAAAAGCTAAGTAAAAGTTGAAGGTTTTAACCTTTACCATAGATAAGAAGGTTAATTTGAAAACAAATGTCACAATTTAAGTTGTAAGTACTTGGTATTGGAAAAACAAATGACATAGTGTTTGTTGCAAGTCTTCGTGTCATATTTAAGAAAGCGGGAAAATCTTGTGTAAATATTTGACCAACGTTAGAATAACAATCTTTTTCTAAAGCAGTTATTTATCACGAAATGCATGTATTTTATCTAACAGAATGGTAACACCAAAAGGTTATTTTATTTTATTTTAAAATATATATATTATTATTTAAAAAAAATAAGGAATTTATCTTAATAGAATTGAATTTCGGTAGTTCTGCAAAGTCCGTTGATTATACATTGCGTTAGAGTAACGAGTTTATAAATGAAATACATTGGGTTTAGATTAGTGCATGAAAACTAGTTGCGTAAAATTTCATTAGCGGTCATATGTTTAGATGAAACATTTAGTTCAATGAGCTCAAGAATAGTTAGGTATTGAGTTCTCGTTAGGTTTTGGATAACGAATTTGAGGATAGCATCACGTAGTTGATTAACGAGTACATGTGTTGATGGTTAGTTCATAATTTGATATAGATTTTTAGTTGTAATGATGGATTAGATATTGGATTAGAATCTTTAGTTAAATCAGTAGTTTTGAAACTATTTAAGTATAGAAGAAGTTGAAATACTTTGAGGGTAGACGTTTGATTCAAATGCATTAGCTTATAAGAATAGCATAATCCGTTAACTTTTATTTAGTTATGGAATTTAGCCTTGACTATAATTTAGAAATCATAACGAGCCTTTGATTGGAGAGTCGATAATTGATTTAGGATTAGAAGTACGACTTAGATTCGGTAATCGATATATGTATGATCTGAAGTTTTGGATAATTAGATTGCGATATATATGTCTTAGTTTCGATTTGAAATGTTTGGTTTACTAACAGTGTAATTGTGTTATATGGATAAACTAGCGAGTATATCGCATAAGTATTATTGTAGCTTAGAAACAAATGGAATATATGATGAAACGTAGAATAACACGGTTTTGTAGCAACATCTTTGACCGATAGAAACATCCGATGTAATAATAGCACCTCTTTCCACTTAGAATATCATAGAATCTTTTGAAACATACCATAGAAAGTCACGTAGAAACTTTAGAAAACTTTAGAAATTTCGATTAAATGAAATAGTGATAGTACTTAGAACATCATAGAACCCTTTGAACATTTCATAGAAAATCACTTAGAAACTTTAGAAACATTAGTAAATGAAGTTGGAATATTATTTAAATCAATATAAAAATTCATAGAAATAATTATAAATCGTAGGAATGAAAATCATATAATCATTAAGAAAATGAAATTTCAATGGCTTATGAGTGTGTCTTGGTTTTGGACACTAATGACTTATCAAAGTGTCAAGTTCGTTTTCAACGTATTCGAGAAAGCGTGCTTTAGCCTATAGGTTCACACTCATCTCGTACATCCCCAGGTAAGCATACAGGTCTCTTAAAGAGATTTATACGAAATGCTTTGCCTTAGACAGGATGTCCGTGATACAGGCGTTCTCCCTTCCGGATTGCACACGTTCTCACGTTTCAAACTTACTTAAGACGATGACGAGATTCCACAAAGAGAAAGATCTCAATCATACAGACGAGTCTCTTGTAGCTCCTTCGCGAAATTGGATAAGAAATGAGATTAAGAAAAGCATAGAAAGGTTCGTAGAAGGAAAACAAATAAGTTCAAAAGAATTCCTAAGTACATCTATTTGCACTAAGGACTCTTAGGTTATAGTCTAGGACGGTGTGTTTCTAATACCCTATCCTAGTTCCCTATAACCATGGCTCTGATACCAAACTGTGACACCCCGCCCGGCGGCGGAAAACACCGGGCGCGTCAAGTGGATCGGATATCAAAGTACAAAGCACATGGTACACTAAAAGCATATTTTAATATTAATTAAGCAATAATGTCGTGACATAAATAGGCATTCAAACAGTCTAAAATTCGTAACAGAAACGGCAAATAAATATTATTTATTGTCCTTTTTATTCTAGGTCCGAAGCATCCTACGTGTCTTGAAACAAAACCGAATCAAACTCCACCTGAAAAACGTGTAAAATAAGTTAGCTAAAGAATTAGCTAGTGAGTAAAACACAATTAATAGTACATAGTATAAAATCCGAGATCATTATAGACTGTGTTTCGCAATCTCATGTGCATAGCAATTTCATCATATATATCTCAACCGTGACCATAGAATCACATAGAAACAAGAATCATAGACCCCGCAGGGTTACCTTTAGCAACAGGTCATGAGGAACCAACTCATGTTACATTTATTGATAACCATCGTTTAACCGTCATTTAACCGTCTCGTTAAGCAAGTTATCAAAAATGTTTAAGCATCTAAGGGACATAGCAATGTAGCAACAAGCATCACATGTAGTAACTAGTAACATAGAATCAACCAAAGAATCGCCGGGTCAAATCACCTATCAGGCCATTAATGTAGGTGGGCTTGTCAAGCCATTAGCGCTAACATCGTCCGGTGGAAATTACAAGATAATATAACTAATATTGACTATCACACAATTTTGCTACATGCGGCCAAACACGATTAACACATCTAATGATCTCATTTTCGAAAATAGAAACATCAAAAGAAACCTTGTATTATAGAAACACGTATTTCAGCCCCAAAAACGTAAAAAGTAAAAAGGGGAGTGAGTTTACTCACCTTGAAATGCAATAAGTATCGAACCGTTAGAAACACAGCTAAAAAGCACCGAGGGTTGCCCAAACATTAGTACCACCTAATTTATTGGGAAAACCCTAACTCAGAAACGAAACAATAGTAGCAAGAATCAAAAGTCCGAGATCTAGGGTTTCAGATTTGGGATCTAGGGTTTTAAATCACAAATTGGGGATTTAGGGTTTTGAAATACAATTTAGTAATTAGGGTTTTGAAATACAATTTGGGGAAATAGGGTTTTGAATCACAAATTGGGGATTTAGGGTTTTAAAATACAATTTAGTAATTTAGTACGAAACGTAATTGTATTTTTGTATTATATACATTTTATACAAATCCATTTTTAGTTTTCTATAAAAACTTAGTATATGTATATTAACTTATGTTTTTAAGCTAATGAAAATAGTTTCAACTTAAATATATTATTAGATTATTAGAAAAGTATAATAATGTTTTTAAAGTGAAAAATATGAAACAAAATGGAGCCAGTGGGTTTCGAACCCTGAACCATCAGGTTAAACAAAGAAACACCAACCACCAGACCAGAAGCAACCTTTTGTCATTAAACTCGTTTTTAATTCTTTTAGCATGTTATACTTAACAACACCCATTTCCATATAAACCCTAGAACAAAGATCCAACCAATTCGCTCAAATCTGTTAATCAAATCCAAAATCATTAGAGGGCTTTTAATCCCCATGAACAGGTGATCATTTTTATGTGTGAAACTTACTTGGATTTAACGAGATGAAGCAGTTTAAGGTGAAGAACACGAACACGACGGGTCAAGATTTGACAGTGACTTAGAGGCTATCAAACTTCAATTCCAGTTGCAGATTTGATCAAGATGATGCGACCAAGAAAACCCCTAATACGATTTGAATTAAAATGATGTTTAGTTGGTGTTTGAAGGTGAAACAAAATCAAGAACAAGATCGATTTACTTACAGATTTGAAGGTGTGTTTGCGAGCAATTGGAACAGCAGAAAGATTAAACGTGTAAAGAGGAGTGTGTATGTAGATTGAATTGTGTTTTGGTGTACCGGAAATGGTCGATTGGGTTACGAGTTGGTTACGACTGAAAATGATCGATTGAATGATTAGTTTGATATGTTTAATTCAATTGATTGCCTCAAACGAATTCAATACGCAGCGTTGATGATTTTTGTTAATGTAATTTACTGTTTTGGTGCGTTACCAGTCGATTTGTTTTCGTGGGTGTTGTAACCGGTTGTTGATTTGTAATTAGACACTGAATCAGGCTAGTAAACGAAGAATTGAAGGTGGTAGGGTGTTCGAATCATGTACACGAAGATTTCTATGATTTTAATTTGATTTTTTTGGTGTTAAAAACGTGTGGATTAGACCTCGCCGGAGATCGAGATATTCCGGCCACTTGGCCGGAAGTTCATTTCGCCGGAAACACGGGTGAGAACAGGGGGGGGGGCTGGGTAACTTGATATTTACAGATCCGGTCCTTTATGTTTAGAATTGTTTTAAGTTAGTTATTATAAGTTTAATTATAGTTTGTAACTTGACAGTTTTAGCCCAAAGTTAATTATTTATATATTTTAACTAACTAACTTAACTAAATTGAAACGTAACCATTATATAAGTGACGTTTTTATAGTTTTAGCTCGTTTACATCATTAAGAGACTATTTCGAGATTTTGAATCATTTTTGTTTAACGTTTTCGATAATCTTCTTTTACGAGCTATATATATATATTTATTTATATATATATTTTGAGATTTATTGTTCCAAATAATAACTATTAGATACGCGTGAATATTTTGCGATGTAATTACGGTTGTTTAGCTGAGACGGGAAATAACGTAGAATTAAATGCGTTCATTCATAATAATAATAATGAACGTTACATTTTTGAAGAAAAATAAATACGATTACAATTGAAAGGATAACAACTTCGGGTTCGAGTCGGGCATTCGGGTTCGGGTTTGGGGCAGATGTCACATTCTTACCCACCAAACATGTATATATACAACTAGACACATACATCGCATATACACATACACAATGTAATATATACAACTATACACATAGCCAAATATTTATACCTTACACATAACTCTATGTGCGTGTGTGTATATATATATATAGAGTTGGTATTTTATGAGAACCTCATATACATTTAAGAATTTGAGAAGCTTCTTAACCAATCACATCTTGACACATCATCTCATCTTTAAACTTCATAAAGGTTATTTTAGTCATTTAGTCTACAAATACCATTTTCTAACACTGCATTTTTGCAGAGAGCAACCACCTCATGACGGATTCTTGATGGTTTTTATGTACTATATTGTACAAGATTCCTCTTTGACAACCATTTATTATTTTCAAACACTGTATCTACCATTTGTCATACACCACTTTTTCTTTCTCCATCTAACATTTTCTTCTCCACCTCCATAAATTTCTTCTTCACCCCTATTGACAAACAAGTCATCTTCACCACCTCTTTGCCTTCAACATCAGTTCATAAAAAAACATAGGTTATGATTCTTTATAACAACATATCCACAACCTCATCTTCAATCGCTCATCGTTTTTGTCACCACAACATAACTATCGCCTCACCACCACCTTGTCGCGTTCACTTATTTTCGCTGTTTGCTAGCCACCAGCATCACAACATTCAAACCGCCTCTGTCAACACAAAATCAAAGTTGTTAGTTGCAGATCTGAGCGGCTAGATGTAGATCAAATGTTGTTGTTACAAAATCTAACCTTGATTTCACATAGATCGAAGTTCACTAGTTGAATCTAGATGGTGAGGTTTGGTACTCAAAGCCATATATCGGACTAAGGTGAGATTTTGTCTCACATTATAGATATAACTAGGTTTAATACCCGTGTGTTACACACGGGTTAAATAATAATATTTGTAAAGAATTTATAATCATTATGTTTAACAATTTGTAAATATTTTATATTTAAGAAATTTTACTCTATCAACTTATGCATGTATGGTTAAAATTCCATTCAATTTCCCACCCAAATTTCCTAATATAAAAAAAATCCCCCCAAAAGTAGCCCCCTAAAACTTAGAATTATTAGATAGATTTGTTGAGTGGGTTCATAGAATTTGTAATATATCGTTCTATAGGTTCTAGAACTTCAAGGAAATTTATGCATGCTTGAGTTTGGCTTAAATGACATGATTCTAACTTGCACTTGTTTAATTTGCGGAAATTGTGAGCAACAATTCATATTAATTTTTCCTTAATTTGAACATGATATTGATTTTGAATTATGGTATTATCATGTGAAACATAATTAACAAAATTTTATTTTTTTATTATTAACTAGATTAGTACCCGTGTACATAACGGATTTTAGTTTTATATGTTTTAACTCAATTTACATGTCAAATTTATTTTTAACATATCTCTTATTAAATCGATTTGGATATTTACAAATATATTTATATAAAAAATCATATGTTACAATACAGAATATAATTTATAATAGTTGGTAAATTTTTATTGAAACATATCGGGTTAGAAGATAATTCATGATAATTTGTTAATTTTTTTATTTGAACATATCGAGTTATGAGATAATTAATGATAATTGGTAAAACTTTAATTTGAACATATCGGGTTAAGATAAATCATAATAATTGATAAGTTTTTTATTTGAACATATCAGATTAGGAGATAATTCATGATACTTGGTACATATCGGGTTAAGATATAGATCATGATAATTGGTAAATTTTGTATTTGCACATATCGGGTTAAGAGATAATTGATGATAATTTGTGAATTTTTAATTTAAACATATCGGGTTATTTCGAATATAGAGCATACCATGACCCGTCTAAAAATTCTTCATCAAATTAATTTAGAACATGACACCTAAGCAAAATCCTATGTGAAGTAGTTAAAATTGTGACATGTAGATGAGTTACTCAATTATTAGAATAGGTAGACTATTAGATGAAAATTGTGATAATCATTCATATAAAATGAAAAATGCACGCCAATTTATATTTTTTATTTTTTTACCTTTATAGTTGCAAAATTGTTATCAGGAGTTTATCTTATCTTATGGATGTGATGACATTTTACACACATGTAATATTTATATATCTTTATTTTTTTATTATATATTATATGCATGCTTAATGATTTAAACAATAATCTTTTGAATGCTCATTTGCATACATATATGTAATTCTGTTTACATATGTTTAATCCAATTTTATAAATATATAGTTCTGTTTACATATGTTTAATCCAATTTTATATATGTGTAATTTCGTTTATACCTATGTTTCAAATTTATATTATTTTGCTATTATAGGTTCTTCTGATGATGAACGAGGATGATGATGATGACCAGAGAACTATTTTTTATATAAGAATTTTGTATTTTGTATGCGAAATTGCACGTACATTTCCAACTTGTATTATGAAAGACAATTGCATCACGTACATTGTATATATGTAATGTAACAAGAAACATACATTTTGTAAAGTTAGAGTGAAGTTACTTTCATTATGTAACTTACAAAATACTTTATTGAAAAGACACTTGATGTGACCATTTAATAAAGTTTATGTTTACTTGTTATTATATAATCTTTAAAACTCAAAACATTTGATTTTAAAGTAAACTTCCTCCGCTTTCTTCACACTTTTTAAAGTTTAAATTATTGTTGCATTCCAAAGTAAAATTATTGTTAAAGCATTCGAAAGTAAAATCATAAACATATAACATGATATATTAACTTGAAATTATTGTTAACGTATTCCAAAGTAAAAAATAAACTCAATTATAACACCATAAAAAAACTTTGTTACATTGTATATGTAAATTATTTTGTTTTACTCTAACCATCCTCTTTTTTTACACACAAATAAATAAAAAAAATTAAAACCCAAAACAATTCCTAAGATTAATGATCCCCAAGACATGCCCGACTATCGTCCAATTAATCTTATCGGGGCCATTAACAAAGTTGTTTCTAAAGTTTTAGCTAACCGTCTAAAAAATGTCTTGCCTTTGGTTGTTTCAGATTCACAGTCGGCCTACATTGAAGGTAGAAGCATTCTGGATGGTCCGTTGGTGGTGAATGAGGCAATGGCATGGATTAAAAAGATGAAAATGAAAGCCCTCATGCTCAAAGTGGATCTTGAGAAAGCCTTTGACTCTTTAAGCTGGAGTTTCTTGATATGATCATGAGTCATATGCAGTTTCCCCCTCTCTGGAGAAAGTGGATCCTGGGAACGTTATCTAATGCTAGATCTTCTATTCTGGTGAATGAATCACCAACCAGAGAATTTTGCATCAAACGGGGTGTTCGACAAGGTGACCCTCTTTCCCCTTTTCTCTTTATCTTAGCTATGGAAGCCTTGAACGTTGTTATGACCAAGGCTAATTCTCTGGGTACTTTTCGTGGCATTTCCATCCATCATAATGGCCCTACACTATCTCACTTATTCTTTGCTGACGATGCTATTTTCATGGGGGAATGGTCAGAAAGGAATGCTTTAAATCTTACTCGCATTCTTAGATGTTTTATCTGGCTTCGGGTTTAAAAGTAAATTACAAAAAGTCAAGAATTTTTGGGTTGGGGGTTGTTGAAAATGAAGTAAATAACATGGCTATTGTTCTTAATTGTCAAGTTGGGAAACTTCCTTTCAAATATTTAGGCATTCCTATGGGGGCGAACATGAATCACATAAAAAATTGGAAGGATGTCATAGATATTTTTGAGTCTAGACTTTCATCTTGGAAAGCAAATGCATTATCTTTTGGAGGTAGGATCACATTACTTAAATCAGTTCTTGGAAGTCTTCCCATTTATTACTTTTCTCTCTTTAAGGCTCTCATACATCTTATTGAATGCTTAGAGAAACTCAGGAAGAAATTTTTGTGGTCGAGCAACAATCCGTCCGCAAAAATGCATTGGCTAAAATGGGATAGAATTATGGCTCCAAAAAACATGGGGGGTCTTGGAGTTGGTTCTCTAAGAGCTATGAATCTAGCTCTTTTACGCAAATGGTGATGGAGAGCAAAATCAGAAACAAACTCTCTATGGTACAGGGTCATCAAAGCCATACACTACAATAATAGGATGTTTTTTCCTCTTCCTTTCAAACCTTCCATCTCAGGTACGTGGAAAAATATCATTGCTATTAACAAGGAGTTACTAACTTTTTCTATTGATCTTTGCTCTAGTATACGTGGTGTTGTAGGAAAAGGTAACAAGCTAATGTTTTGGAGTGATATTTGGATTGGGAATGCGTCCCTTGGAGATCAATTTCCAGCTATAGCAAAAATTTCTAGCTCGTCGGATATCACCATAGAGGAGTGTTATACCTTAGTGAATGGAACCCTGATTTGGAATATTCCATGGAAGAGAAACCCTCAATCACATGATGAACTGAATCAATGGAACACTTGCAAGTTATTATTGGACTCCATGAACATCACGAATGTCTCGGATGAATGGAGATGGGACCCCAACGGTGATCTCTCATTCACTTCAGGTTCACTTCGGAGACTCATTGAGCAGAAAAGATTCACCATCTGTGACGGAAAATTCAAGGACAACAAGTGGCTTCCTATCAAAGTCAACTTTCTTCACTGGAGGGTCGTCTTAAACCGTCTTCCGACCCGTCAATCTCTTGCGCATATGTAACATCCCAGCCCGTCGCACCATGATATTGTCCGCTTTGGCAGCCGGAACGCCCTCAGGCGCCGCCCCTCACGGTTTTAAAACGCGTCATGGTAGGGGAGGTTACCACACCCTTATAAAGCAGTGCTTAGTTCTCCTCCCCACCGATGTGGGATCTTACAATCCACCCCCCTTGGAGGACCAGCGTCCTCGCTGGCACATCGGCCGACGACTGGCTCTGATAACAGCCCAGTGTAACCGCACCATGATATTGTCCGCTTTGGCGGCCGGAACACCCTCAGGCGCCGCCCCTCATGGTTTTAAAACGCGTCATGGAAGGGAAGGTTTCCACCCCCTTATAAGGCGGGCTTTGTTCTCCCTCCCAACCGATGTGGGATGTTACATTCCACCCCCCTTAAGGAGGCCAGCGTCCCCGCTGGCACATCGGTCCGGTCCCTAGCTCTGATACCAATCTATAACAGCCCAGTGTAACCGCACCATGATATTGTCCGCTTTGGCGGCCGGAACACCCTCAGGCGCCGCCCCTCATGGTTTTAAAACGCGTCATGGAAGGGAAGGTTTCCACCCCCTTATAAGGCGGGCTTTGTTCTCCCTCCCAACCGATGTGGGATGTTACAAAGAATACATGTGCTAAGTTTATAAACTATATCGTGTGTATGAATTAAACAAATATGTATATGTAATATATATGGGTATGAGTTTGACATGTGTGTAATGGTATATATGTGATGTATACCTGTATATGGTAGATACCGTGTTTGAAAATGGTTGTCAAAGAGGAATCTTGTACAATATAGTACATAAAAACCATCAAGAATCGGAATCAGGATTGATACACCCCTGTTTAGGGAGTTTACACTCTGACAACTGTAAACAGTCGTTTATTAATAGTAAACTGCAGTTTACAATACACTCTGTAAACTGTAGTTTATGTTTTTAAAATGTCGTTTATGACTTTATTATGTAAACTGCAATTTACTTTCATAAACTGTATGCACTCTTTAAACTGCAGTTTACGCTTTGTAAAATGTCATTTACTCTATAAACTATATTTTGTAATTAGTAAACTCGGTTTATACATAAATTAAATATATAATTCATAATAGATATACCACATCCCACATTATGAACTCTGTTTTAGTTAAGGATCAACTTCACCACTTTAATCCTTGTATTTGTTTTTCAATCGTTCAGTTTTCACATTATAATTCATATATAACTCTAAACTAATAATAACTAGGTTTAATACCCGTGTGGTACACACGGATTAAATAATAACATATGTAAAGAAATTGCGATCGTCATGTTTAAACATTAACTAGGATTATCCACCACCCCGCGCGTTGCGCGAGGCTTTTTTCAGTCTTTATATTCTTATAATTCAAAGTTCACCAAACAACTTTTTAATAATCCACCGTAACCCAAAATCAATATTATGTGGCAAAAGTGCAAAACCAATTCCAAAATGCACAAAAAATTCTTTTAATGCAAAACACTCCAAACATCAAAGGTTTGAAACAAAAAACAAACACCAAAACAACCTAAAAACAACCTAAAACAGGCTCAGAGGGTGCTAAACAATATCACTATGGCTGCGATAAACGCCACGCCATGGACAATAGCACCTCATAATCATCATTGCCCTTTTCAACGAAAACCCACAACTGAAACATATCAATGATAATTAGATTCATCACAACCATCAATAATCAAAGTAGCAAGCGTGAAATAACTGAAATTCCCTCATAATCCATACCTGAAATGCCAAAACTACCCACTTTACTGTTCAAAGTCTACCTACTATCAACATTCAAAACCAATTCATTAAAACCAGTTATATGTGTGCATAAATAAACCATATGTGAGCATAAATGGGTTGTATCCCATGCATCAAAACCAACAATCTGTCACACAAACTCAAAACATCAAACATTATGAACCATTAACAACAGATGGCAGAGCATACAAATGACCAAATCAAGTCATCTAACAATAGATCCGTGCACCCAAAAACATCACAGATCTGAAGCATCGCACAAACATCTACACAACAACAATCGAGTTTCACCCAATTGCACTCACAACAACACAGATCTGGAAATCGACATCATCAGCCGGGTTTAACCCAATTGTACCACCACCATCGTCACAAGCATCCCCCGGTAAACTGAAAGCCACACGAACCCAAGGAACGGCAACCATCTCCGCCCATTAAAGCCGGAAATGACCACATGCAAGTCGATGGTCACACGGTTCCAAGGGTCGGCAACTATCTACCAGTGAAACAAAGTGTGCAAGCCGAAAAATAGCAAAGCCCCTTGCCATCGGCTCATCGCCACCACCAGATCCAGAAACCGCTGCCAATATATGGCGGTTATGGTGGTAATATAAAAACCACCACCAATATACAGCGGTCATGGTGGTGAACAGCCGGAATAAAGTCGGTGAAACAGAGAGATGGCGAGAGTAAAATGAGAGAGAAAGAGGGAGGGGTGTGATTTATACTCAAAGAAAAACCCCAAAATACCCTCACAATCCATGCCTGAAATACCAAAACTACCCATTTTACTGTTCAAAACCTTCATCTTTCAATTAAAAGGAGAATTTGTAAATATTACTATTTAATAATTTAACTCCATCTACTTTACATGGTGAAAATTCTTCTCAATTCCCTCCCAAATTTCATATTATAGAAAAAAAATTTCCCCCCAAAAAGTAGCCTCTCCTAAAACCTTGAATTATTATATAGATAATACATAATCTAATAAATTAATTGCAAACACAAGAGCATTTGAATCTCCACATGTGAAATCAAAAATTACCAAATAAATAAACAAATAATTTTGCAAACAACTAATTACTAAGCTATCAACCTTTGATTCTTTGATTAAAAACTTGCAAGTTGGCTCCAAATGTTGTTTGAGATTGGTTGACGGTTGTAAGTTAAAGTGAAATAGGGTTTTGATATGGTAATTAATTGGGTTTGGGTTTTATTAGTAAACTGTCGTTTACAATAGTAAACTGCAGTTTACTTTTTTGCATTTAATGCCCTTGTACTTCTGATTGTTGTGTACTTATGTTACGGAATTGAAAAACTGTAAACTACAGTTTACTATAGTAAACGGTCGTTTACAGTAAGCTTGACTGGTCAAGAGGTGTATTAAACCCAGGTCCCATCAAGAATCGGTCATAGGGTGGTTGCTCTCTGCAAAAATGCAGTGTTAGAAAAGGGTATTTGTAGAGTAAATGACCAAAATAACCTTTATGAAGTTTAAAGATGAGATGATGTGTCAAGATCTGATTGGTTAAGAAGCTTCTCAAATTCTTAAACGTATGTGAGGTTCTCATAAAATACTAACTCTATATATATATATATATACACACACAAACACACGCACACAGAGTTATGTGTAAGGTATAAATATTTGGCTATGTGTATAGTTGTATATATTACATTGTGTATGTGTATATGCGATGTATGTGTCGAGATGTATATATATATATATACATGTTTGGTGGGTAAGAAGACATGTGCTAAGTTTATAAACTATATCTTATACTTGCTTTAAGGTGAGTTTTCCCTGTCTCTTTTACTTAAACCTTTATGAAGGGAAAAACATGCACAAAAACAAACATAAATAACTGTATTGCATTTATATCATTTATGAACTAGCAGACACCAAAATACGTTACATTCTCGAACCTTAATATTCAGGGTAGCGAGGTAATAATGCGTAATACTATTAGGTTTGACAAACCCTACCTGCGTTAGTTGCGCTACCTTAACTAGTGATTAAACATGTGTATAATTCGCCTAGACATTTACCATACTCTATGATAGACTGGGTGGAAAGGCAACAAACACAAACCGTCAGCTTTGGTTTCAAATCACTTTAAATATAGGAGCTTACACTACCAACCTAAATGAAACATTTGTGTTTACTTTATCTAATAACATTTGCTTATAGCATGTTGGGTGATGGGAGATTTTAGGGTTTCAAGAGTTTTGTTGATTCATTTGTGTTTCGATTTGATATCCATTGATCCTAATCTGATTATTTATCTATTCTGGTTTTGCGATGATAATTCTAATTAGGGTTTTGTGGTTTCTGCGGATCTATCATATTAATCTGATTAGTTTATGAGTAGGTTTTTGGGTCTACTGATTATTCACCTGGTTGTTGATTCATTGACTCGTTCATATAAATCTAATTGTTATGATCATATTAATTTGGTTGTTGCTGATTCTTAGACTCGCTCATATCATATTGTGATTAGGGTTTTGATTCTGCAAAGTTTGTTGCTGATCGATCATATTAGTGTGCTTGTTGATGATCGATTGGGATTGATTTGTAATCGTATTAGGGTTTCTCCAAGGGTGACGTGGTGGTGCTGAATTTTTTGATTGGGTATTAATTGAAAGTGTACGACTAGGGTTTTTGGGTTGGTTTGCATGGTTTTTGAACTTGTTAAGCAGGAAGAACTCTACAACAACTTATATGGCTCGAAAAATTACGAATATTGATTGTTTACCTATTCGTAGTATATTGAAGACCAAGAATTCAGCTACTACAAAGAACACGGTGATAACGAATACATGCAGTCGCACAAAATCCTTCCAAACAGAATGTAGATCTCGTCCAAGTTGATGGAACTTTTGGTGAAGGTAAGGTTTCTTATGCAACATCTTTGAATTATAAACCTATAAAACGGGAAGTAAACTTTTGATTTATGGAAATCTTGAGAAACAACCGGCTGTGGTCAAATAGGTTCTTTGTGTCTAAGATAAATGTGCTAATACATTGTATGGTTATTTCTTGGGTAATCGGGTAACTAGTCCTGTTGTGGACTACTTTGTGCAAGTGAGTTGGAAAAAAATTGGTTTGCAAAAGCCAATGATGAATGGAAACGGGTTTTTTTCTTTAAACTTGAAAATGAAAAAGGGATTCTTGATGTTCTTGAAGGAGGTCCTTGGTTAATCCGAAACAAACCCATCTTTCTTAATGTATGGACTCTTACCTCTACTCTTAAGAAAGAGGATATTAATATCTTTCTATTTGGGTCAAAATTCATGATGTGCCGCTTGTTGTATATACTGACAAGGATTATGTATACTTGCTTCGAAAGTTGGTAAACCAAAGTATTTGGATTCTTATACTAGCTCGATATACTCGGATAGGTGGGGTGAAGTAGTTATGCTAGGGCTATGATTGAATATTCAGCTGATAATGAGTTTAAAGATAAATTGACTAGATCTATTACAGGGTTAGAGGGGATGGGTATACAAAGGAGACTGTGTATGTGGAGTATGAGTGGTTGCCGCCTAGATATTCTCATTGTTACTCTTTTGGTCATGAGATTA
This sequence comes from Tagetes erecta, assembly GCA_030867185.1. NCBI lineage: Eukaryota > Viridiplantae > Streptophyta > Magnoliopsida > Asterales > Asteraceae > Tagetes > Tagetes erecta. The sequence continues at coordinate 48,727,191 of CM061491.1, read as the reverse complement.
AAGAGTGTCCCAAACAGGTGAGTAAGTAAGTTAAGGAGCCTCCAAAAACAGATGAGAGTGGATTCTTGAAGGTTCAGGGTAAGATAGGTGATAAAAAAATCAGGGGTCTATGTGAACATTAAGAAGCAGTCTAAATTTGAGTACAGGCCAGTGGCTCTTAAACCAAAAAAAAAAAAAATTACAGCTCACATCATGCAAGTACATCTTCAAATAACGTGGCTACCAAGAATGCTTTTGAGGCACTTAATTCTGATTTTGGGTCGAAGGGCAAGAAGATTGAGGAGGAGAATGATGAGGTCATTGAGGTGTAAGATGAAACTGTAAAATTTATTATGACGGGATCTACAAAAACTGAAGGGGCAAGCACTCCTGTTATAAAGGTTACCTTTGGTTAGTATGGCTTCTTGGAATATAAGGGGTTAGAACCGACCTCTAAAGCAAAATGAGGTTTGACAGGTGGTAAAGGATAATAAGTTAAGTATTTGTGCTATTCTTAAGTCTCGTATGAGTATAGATAACTTATTTCGGGTGTGTAAGATTGTGTTTCGTAGTTGGGATTGGACGTCCAATGGGAATGTTTGTAACAAAGGGACTTGGATTATTTAGGGTGGGACTCGTCAATTGTTGATATGATGGTTGTTTCTCAACTGATCAAGTCATGCATATTCAGGTGATGTTTAAAAGCAATCAAAAAGTGATGTTTTGGTCTATCGTGTATGCTCATAATTATTATATTACTCATAGACAGCTTTGGATTAATTTTTCAAAAGATAGAGTTTTTGTTAAGGATAATCGGTGTATTCTTAAGGGTGATTTTAATTCTGCTTTGTTCTTAGAAGATAAATCTACAGGTTCATCTTCTATCAGTGCTAGTATGCATGAGTTTAAAGATTGTGTGGAGAATCTGGAATTTTTTACATTAATGGTATTGGTCTTCATTATACCTGGACTCAAAAACCCAAGAAGAGTGTTGGCATTCTTGAGAAGATTGACCGTGTTTTGGGGAACACTCATTTTATTGATATGTTTCCAAATGCTTGTGCTATTTTCCAGCCTTACAGAATTTCAAATCATTGCTCATGTATCTTAAATATCCTTGGTGTAAAGCGGTCTAAACCAAGACGTTTAAGTTTGTAAATTTTTTTCGTTCAATTTAATGGTGTCCACCAATTCGGTGTGGTGAATAAACTACGGTCTCTAAAGTCTCCTCTTCGGCCGTTGTAGTTTAAGCCGGGCAATCTGCACTCCAAAGTTGATCTGTTACGTGGTAAGCTTGATGTGATTCAGTAAGCTATTAATCGGGATCTGTCTAATGTGAATCTTCGTGAGGAAGAATCCAGGGTTTCTCGTGATTTTCCAAATGCTAGCTTAGATGCGTGGTGGTTCTTGAAACATAAATCTAAATGCAATGGATAGCTTCAGGTGACTCTAATTCGGCTTTCTTTCATATGGTCTTAAAATGTAGAAATTACAAATCCATATAGATGTTGTTAAAGATGTTATGACATGGTAAGCTTGATGAGATTCAGTGAGCTATTGATCGTGATCCGTCTAATTTAAATTTTCATGAGCAACAATCCAAGGTGTCTTGAGATTTTTAGGATGCTAGCTTGGATGAGGAGCGGTTCTTGAAACAGAATTCTAAAAAGCAATGGTTAGCTTCGGGTGACTCTAATTGAGCTTTCTCTCATATGGCCTTAAAATGTAGAAATTACAAAACCGAATAGATGCTATTAAAGATGTGCAGAAAGTCTTTGTTCAGCACTATGAGAACTTCCTTGGGTGTGAGGGGTTGGTGTCTTTGGCCCCTTCTCCGGATCTTTGTTCAGCACTATGAGAACTAGTAATATTGTACGCCTAGTTTCAGTTGTTGAAATTAAGAATGCTATGTACTCGATTGGTAATGATAAAGTCTCAGGTCCATTTGGTTATTCAACTGTATTCTTTAAATGTTATGGTCTATTGTAGGGAAGGAGGTGACCCTTGCTAGTCAAGATTTCTTTGTTATAGGTAATCTTCTCCAATGACTTAACCATACAGCTATTGCTCTTATTCCTAAAGTTACTACCCCCTCTTGTATCATTGATTATCGGCATATTTCTTGATGTAATGTATTGTGTAAATGCATTAGCAAGATTATGCCAACTAGTATTATTGAGGGTCTTTGTGATATTGTGAGCATAAATCAATAAGCTTTTGTTCTGGGTAGGAAAATTCCATATAATATCCTTCTTACTCAAGAGCCTATGCATAATGATGTGCGTGAAAGTATATATATATATATATATATTTTTATAAAGATTTTTCACACAAATTTAGTTTTAAAAGGGGTTTTCACCTAAAAATACTAAATCACACACAGAAAGGCAAGTGTACCTATCGGCTAGTAATATAGTAAAAATGGCAAGAACCGGATATCAATCCGTGGACACGGTAGCTCTCGATACTAAACGTTTGTTAATGTTTGTCCGAATAAAGAGCGAATTTTGGGTTTTTCTTAAACTAGCATACAAGGAAAATATTAAACTAAGAGAATTTAACTAGAGGAATAAAACTATGGAATTAAGATATTATCTAGACTAAGAATCCACTTAACCTTGATGATGAAAACTATTAATGGTGAAGTCAATTTTTCTTATAGGAATAACTAGACTCCGATTAAGGAAATCTAACTAAATGATTCTTTGGAAAACTAGAACGATAAACACATCCTAATCACCTAAAATCATACAATTAAGTCCAATTGATGTCTTTTATGTCAGGAACTAAGTTAAACTAGTCATCCGCTAAAATGTCCTAGTTTCATAACTAAAGGAAAACTAGAACGATAATCACATCCTAATCACCAATAATTACGTAAAGTAGACAAAATTAAGAAATATTCCAACATGTAATTCTCAAACTAAGTCATGCAAATCTAGATATTGTGGCCACAATTCCAAACCTACACATCTAACATGTCTAAGATATTACAACATCACAATCATCTTTTCAAATATCTTGTGAAAGAAACCACACTTGTCTAATTTCATGTCATCTAACATTCCAATCATCATTTCTAATATCATGGCATAAATCCTACAAAATTCATTTATAAGATTTACAAACAAATATCAAGAAGATGGGTTTTTCAACATGTCAAACTTCCTAACATTCATCAACATCATATGACAATAAAATTGGACAAGCATACAACATCATTGAAATATTACCATAATTTCATCATTGATCTTAACATAAAACATCACCAAAATATTCAAGTTTCATTCATCATCAAGGCATAAGTATCATCCTAATCTAGATAATATGAGTATCTAGCCCATAAGGCTTACAAAAACTACAAGAAACATGATTAAACTAGCTAAAAACATGATTAAACTAATTAAAACGTTCAAACCGAAAACAAGCAAGGAGAAGGAAAATGGTTGGTTGATGATTCTTGAGTCTTCTAAGGCTTCCAATGGCTTCCAAAACACTCAAAATCAGTGAATCTTCGTGCTCCAGGTCGGTAGCTACAGTGTTTTCTTTTTCGCCCAGGCATTTCGCAGTTTCCATTTTCAGCAAAATCTCGATTCCCGTCTCGAGGTAGCAGGCGCACGACCGTGCTGAGACCAAGCATGGTCGTGCTTGAGCCAAAATCACGGGCACGACCATGTGATGCGCGGCACGAGCTTGTGACGATATCGGAGATGATGTGAGCACGGGCGTGCTTGGCTGGAGCACGGGCGTGCTCAAGCCAAAATCACGAGCACGTCCTTGTGCACTGCCTGTGCACCATAGTAGAAAACACGGGCACGACCGTGCTTGGTCCTTGCACGGTCGTGCTCTGACCTGTTTCTCATCGATTTCTCACGAAAACGCGTCTTTTCTCCATTCTTTACTTCGGTGGTTTGTCTTGGCTGTAAAATCACAAAAACCACAATTTAGTACTTAAACTAATGAAATTACAACCAATTAATAACCAAATTCGGGCTAAATGTGAAGAATAAATATGTATATTTCTATACATATCACATAACTATCTTAGATGTGTTGGTCCTCCTAGGTGTACTTTTAAAGTGGATATCTAAAAGGCTTATGATACGGTTGATGTGTGAATAAATATAAATATTAATAACGCATATCTTCCCTCATTTTAAACACTTTTGGTTGCAAATGCATTCGGATAGTCACTTAATTATGTTTTATTTGCATTTTGTAGTGTTGGATGGCAACTTGGTGATTTTGGTGGAAAATGCAAGGAAATAAATGAAGTTATTGAAGATTTGCCTCTGACATGGCCATGTCTGGTCGCGACATGGCCATGTAAGCCCCTGATAAGCAATTTGATAAAGACATGGCCATGTCTGAGCGCGACATGGCCATGCTCTACGCAAAATTCCCCCTTTTAACCTAAATTTCCCTCGTTTCTCACATACAATTTTGGGGAGCAAACCCCTAATTCTCTCTAGCCTCCAAGTCGGTTTTCATCTAACTTCATAAAGGAAGAAGATTATCAACTTCAAAGAAGAATCTAACATCATTCTACATATTCTAGCTTGATTTTGGTTTGATATCCTCTTTATCTAACCATGTATTTCTTTGATTGTTCAAGCTATTTGGGTTTTTTGTAGTTAGCATGAGCTAAAACTCTTGATTCACTTAGATTAGATGCATCCTAGCTTAACGTTGACGATTTACATGATATTTATGGTGATGATTATGTTGATGACTTTAGCAATGTTTTAAATGTTTTTCAATGATTATGTGTGTTTGTTTGACTTGATTATATGTTTAATCTCGTGGGTGTCTTGACCATATTATGTTGGAAAACCGTATGTGTTAGGATATTTATTCATGGATATGTAGATGTATGTATTTGTGTTCATGACATTTGACTAGGAATGGTGAATGGGGATTGGAACATGTAGGATTGTTAGTCAAATGTGCATCCTTGTGTATATGCTTGGAAAGGCCATTACATTTGTTGTGAATTCCTTGTATCATTGTGTAAGTGTGATTATTGTTTACTAGCATGAATTTATAGTTCATGTATTCATGGTATGATATTCACAAGTTGAAAAACTTCATGACATTGTTTCCATTACGTGATTCGAGGTGGTTAGTATGTGTTTATCGTATTACCTTTCCAAAGGATTATGGGATTAAATAACCTTGACAGGAGTTTAGTCCATCTTTATATTCAACATAATTGTATCATTAGCTCTTCAAGGAATGACTTTAGGTGGTTACTATGTTATCTTCATTTTAACTTTCCAAAGAGTCATATGATTAGATACCCTTCATGGGGGTCTAGTCTATTTTCATGTTATGCATGTAAGAATGATCTCATCATGGATTTGTGTAGATTGTCATTGTAAGGCTAGGTGGACTCAAAGTCTAAGTGAACATTTCCTTTGTTTGATTATCTTTCTTAACTTTTATTTTATTTATGTCTATTTAGATTAAAAATACATCTAAGTGAACATTTCTTTTGTTTGATTATCTTTCTTAACTTTTAATTTATTTATGTCTATCTAGATTAAAAATACAAAATATCAAACCACTTTATTTGTCGGCTAGATAATGACAACGATTTAGTATCAGGAGCTCTCGTGTCCATGGATCGATATTCGGTTCTTGCCTAAAGCTATACTACTATAGGATAGGTACACTTGCCTATGTGTGTAGTTAGTCTTAAAGTAATTGTCGTCTTTTATAAATTTAAAACCAAATGGTGTGAAAAATCATTATTAAACATCTATACACTTTACACACATCAATGGTTGATTGGAAGTTTCTTAGAAGTGTGTTGATTGGCTTTGGGTTTCATGAGACAATGGTCAAATAGATAATGGTGTGTGTGTCATCTACCTCTTATTCCTTATGTGCTAACGGTAATTTGCATGGTTACTTCAATGGGACTAGATGGTTGAGACAAGGTGATCCAATGTCTCCTTATTCGTTTACTCTAGTTTTGGAGATTTTAACTCGTATTCTAAAGCTTTCTGTTAGAATCGATTCATCGTTTAGATTTCATAACAAATGCGAAAAACAAGGAATCATTAATCTGTGTTTTGCAGATGATCTGTTCTTATTTGCTAGAGGAGATGTTAATTCAGATAGATGTATTACGACTTGTATTAAGAGATTTAAGAAGATGTCAGGGTTCGTACCTAGAATTCATAAGCAATTATTCTCGATTGTATGCCATTTAAAGAGGGTGTGCTTCCTGTTTGATATCTGGGTGTTCATCTCATCTCATCTCATCTCATCTAGGCTTGCCAAATAAAGATTTTAATATGCTTGTGGAGAGATTGGATAAGCGAATTCAAAGTTGGCGCAATAGACTGCCCTCGTCTGCTGGTAGGTTACAACTTATTATTTCAGTTCTTTCCTCTATGCGTATTTACTGGTCTTCTGTGTTTATTTTGACTTCTTGTGTGGTTTTAGAGTTGGATCTAAGATGAGAGGTTTTTTTGTGCCAAGGCATCTTGTCAAAGGGTAAGGCTAAAGTCTCTTGGAAAGCTTTATCTGTTCCTAAGTTTGAAGGTGGTCTTGGGATTCGACAAATAGGGGATATGAATAAAGCTCTGATGGTTTCTTATGTTTGAAGTATTCTCACTCATAGGGAGTCATTGTAGGTTGAGTGGATCTATTCTTACAAAATAAAGGGTCGTAATTTTAGGGATTGTAAAGCTGTTATGAATTGTTTTTGGAGTTAGAGGAAATTGCTTCAGTTACGTCTCTTGATCAGAAATTATATGTGGTCTAAACTTGCTAATGGGAAGAACACGTTTGCTTGGTTTGAGTATCGGTGGTGAGTATGGTTCTCTACTGAAGTTTTTGTCACCTAGAGTTATTGCAAGTGCAGGGTTTAATTTGGATGTGCCAGTGGCAGGCATATATGTTAATGGGACATGGGGATGGCCGGAGGCCAGGTTCTATTTCCTGTTTTGATTAGTGCAAATCAAATTACACTATCATATGGGTTTGATGATTGTTTACTTTAGAAGGATGCGGATGTGATTTATTTTTGTTAAACTAAGGTCTGGATCTCTATCTAGACAAGGGTTTAGGAGGTTCCATAGACAAAAATTGTGTGGTGTGCTCAATGTATCCCAAGGTATGCTTTTCTTATATGGCTTGTCATGAGAGGTAAGTTTCTAGAACAGGATAAAATCTTAAACTAGGATACTCGGAGGCAAGGTAGTATGAATATGATGTGATGTCTACTATGTTATTCGGATTATGATTCAAATGAACATTTATTCTTTGAATGTATATATAAGAAAAGTGAATATTCATAGTGTGGAGGTACGAAGTGTATTATGGAATATCTGTGTGCTAAAGCTAATTCAAAATCAGGAACTTGTCCTGTTGGTCGACAACTGATAACGTGCAAATTATATATAATTCCCTTGTTGAGTTTAATTATGTTTCGTGTCGTTTCGTACCAGTTTTTATTGCGTTTTACATACAACTGATGTTTTATGTTTCGTAGGTCCCATGTTGATAAAGAAATGGAAAGCTTGCGAGAAATCGAATCCGTAGGCCAAAACGAGGCATGAAGCGGAGTTACGAGCGAGCCGGTACGCGAAAACGAAGAAAACGAACGAAACCGGAACGCGCAGCACGACCAAGGGGTCTGGTCGGGCCACGCGACCAGAACACCATCCATGGGCGCTACGTGGTGTGTTAGGCTGCTGGGGCGTGGTGACATCACCCACGCGGTGACGAATCCGTTTCGTCGCCGCGCGACGCGGCGACGCGTTTTCGACAGAAAGTTTCGACTTTTATTGGCCAGTTTCGCTATATAAACACATGTTATGAAACCCTAGCCTCCTAGACATCATTGGGGACGAATATGAGGCGTTTTTCAGCAGATCGGAAGCTCTCGGACAGCTAGGAAGCCGAAACGAAGTGAACAGGAACACGTAGGATTAAAGGCTTCATGTGATTCTTCCGGGTTTCATCATTCTTTCGTTTTTCTCTTTAATTCTATCATATCATATACTTTGAATCTTGTTTTTATTGTTATGAACATGGTCCGCTAATCGTTTAGAAGTACCTAGGCGTGATGATGATTCGTTAACTTTGTTTTGAACTTATGTTGGATTAACTTTTGGTTTATGGTTTATGTTTGATTAAAGTTTGAAACCTTATAACTGTTTGATGCGTTATATATGTTTGAATTGATAGAATTGATATTGTTAACTTGGTGATTGTCTATGTCACGTAATAGGGCTCGTTCAATCATTAACTTGCGTTGTGATTATTATGGTTGATTTGCAATAAAACCATAGGATTAGTTATATTAGTGAAATCGGTGATAACGTGTAGCTAACCTAGATATCTGTGAGGTGATAGATTATTAACAAGTCTTGGTTGCTTGATTTGCTAGGTTTAGGTTTTTGTGAAAATTCTAGCTTAGTATTAATTATTAATCTTGCTTGTTAAATCGAATGATTGGGTCCAAATGGCTTTAAGGATTGTATTGTGAATACGTTTAGATCCCGGTTCCATAACCGTTAGTCCAACGTGAGCGATAATTGAAGTTAACGATGATTCTAGTCTAGGTGGTTTGCTTTCATTCTTTTGTCTTACATCCGTCTTTAATTTCATCAATTTCTATTTTTAGTAATTTACTATTTTTAGAAAGTTTCCATTTTTAGTAAGTTTCTATTTTTAGCAGTGAACCCCCATTTTAACAATCTTTCCATTTAAGTCGTGTCTAGTTAGTTGAGTCTAATTTAGTTAAATAGCGTAGTATATAGAGTCTGTGGGTCGACACCCGGACTTACGTTTCACTACATTACATCCGATCGGTACACTACCGGTTGTGTGGTGTGCTCAATGTATCCTAAGGTATGCTTTTCTAATATGGCTTGTCATGAGAGGTAAGTTTCTAGAACATGATAAAATCTTAAACTAGGATACTAGGAGGCGAGGTAATATGAATATGATGTGATGTCTACTATGTTATTCGGATTATGATTCAAATGAACATTTATTCTTTGAATGTATATATGCCTCTAAGTATGGAATCTGGTTTGGGGTAAAGTGAATATTCACAGTGTGGAGGTTTGGAGTGATATTATGTAATATCTGTGTGCTAAAGCTAATTCAAAATCAGGAACTCGTCTTGTTGGTTGACAACTGATAACGTGCAAATTATATATAATTCCCTTGTTGAGTTTAATTACGTTTCATGTCGTTTCATACCCGGTTTTTATCGCGTTTTACATACAACTGATGTTTTTATGTTTCGTAGGTCCCATGTTGATAAAGAAATGGAAAGCTTGCAAGAAATCGAATCCGTAGACCAAAACGGGACGCGAAACGGAGTTACGAGCGAGCCGGTACGCGAAAACGAAGAAAACGAACGAAACCGGAACGCGCAGCACGACCAAGGGGTCTGGCCGGGCCACGCGGCCAGAACACCATCCATGGCCGCGCTACGTGGCGCGTTAGGATGCTGGGGCATGGTGACATCACCCACGCGGTGACGAATCTGTTTCGTCGCCGCGCGACGTGTCGACGCGTTTTCGGCAGAAAGTTTCGACTTTTCTTGGCCCGGTTCGCTATATAAACACATGTTATGAAACCCTAGACTCCTAGACCGCATTAGGGACAAATTTGAGGCGTTTTTCAGCAGATCGTAAGTTCTCGGACGGCTAGGAAGACGAAACGAAGTGAACGGGAACACGTAGGATCAAAGGCTTCATGTGATTCTTCCGGGTTTCATCATTCTTTCATTTTTCTCTTTAATTCTATCATATCATATACTTTGAATCTTGTTTTTATTGTTATGAACATGGTAGGCGTGATGATGATTTGTTAACTTTGTTTTGAACTTATGTTGGATTAACTTTTGGTTTATGGTTTATATTTGATTAAAGTTTGAAACCTTATAACTGTTTGATGCGTTATATATGTTTGAATTGATAGAATTGATATTGTTAATCCACGTGTTCTTGGTGATTGTCTATGTCACGTAATAGGGCTCGTTTAATCATTAACTTGCGTTGTGATTATTATGGTTGATTTGCAATAAAACCATAGGGTTAATTATATTAGTGAAATCAGTAATAACGTGTAGCTAACCTAGATATCCGTGAGGTGATAGGTTATTAGCAAGTCTTGGTTGCTGGATTTGCTAGGTTTAGGTTTTTGTGAAAATTCCAGCTTAGTATTAATTATTAATCTTGCTTGTTAAATCGAATGATTGGGTCCAAATGGCTTTAAGGATTGTATTGTGAGATCGGTCTTTAGCGTGGGTCAATTAGGCATAATCTGATTAGGTAACTGTGAGGAAACTTAATCTCATAACCGGTGTGCTAATAACTTGATAGTAACCCTTTAGGTTTCTTCTCGAAAAGGGTCGAGGGTCTTAATTAGTTGCCTTTAAGTGAATACGTTTAGATCCCGGTTCCATAACCGTTAGTCCAACGTGAGCGATAATTGAAGTTAACGATGATTCTAGCCTAAGTGGTTTGCTTTCATTCTTTTGTCTTACATCCGTCTTTAATTTCATCAATTTCTATTTTTAGTAATTTACTATTTTTAGAAAGTTTCCATTTTTAGTAAGTTTCTATTTTTAGCAGTAAACCCCCTTTTAACAATCTTTCCATTTAAGTCGTGTCTAGTTAGTTGAGTCTTATTTAGTTAATTAGCGTAGTATTTTGAGTAATGCCATTCTTGCAACTGTTTGATATAAACTGATGGGTTTAAAGTTCAAGAGAACTCCTCAAGTATTGCGGCTGCTAGGAGACTAGGGTATTTATGGTGATTTTACTCATAATGAATGATGAATTGGATGAGTAATTGCTTCTTTGTGTTATGATCTAGATATTAGTCTATGTGTTTAGTTCTTTATTGCTTTGATGTTGCTTTGTTTCTTTTTGTGTTACATTCATGGGGCATGTCCTATGTTGAACTAGTGACGATTTTCAACTCAATAGTTGTACTTTATTTGCGGTTGTGTTTATATAGACAATCATTGGGGTAACCCTTTACCCCAAAACATTTGCTTACATTTAAACATGTGAACTCTCCACCCTAGTGCTGATACATTTTAGTATGTTTTCTTGGGTCGCTACAACCCGAGTAAGGATTAGGCTACACATAGTCCTTTTCATGATGAACATTAAAACATTTTCAAACACTTTTTAGTGCATGCATGGTTTTGGTTGCGTTGTTTGCGCATGACATTTTACTTGTGGTTTAAATTTATTTAATCTTCTTCATTACTACATAGTAAACATGAATTTATCTCATAATTAACGGGAACGTGACTTTTGAAACTCTTATAGAGTCGTTCGACGTAACTAATGCCAAGGAACCCAGTTTATCATGATCCTTGTGGTAAAATTCTATAGCTATATTTTTAAGGCGTGGCACTCGTAGCACGCGTGATGATAATTTCTATATAGTTGTTCAAAGATTCTATAACTACCTTCGCATTTAGTGGAAACATCATTACGAAGGATCCATTAGCAAGATCAAGTTATTGATTTACAAGGTGTGACATCTGCCCCAAACCCGAACCCGAATGCCGGACTCAAACCCGAGGTTATATATTTTTATTGTATTCGTATTTAATTTCTAAAAATGTAACTTTTCATTATTATATATTAATATGAATAAATATGTCGGGTCTTCGTTATGTATGTCCTTAATAAAGTGATCGAATAAATGCGAGTTAACATCTAAGTATATTATATAATCACTATTTACAATTATTAAATCTCCAAGTTTGTTAAAGAAAAATACTATGAAGTCTTAGAATAGTCATTTAATGTCAACCGCAATATAATCATACAAAAGCGTTAACTTCATAAACGTCACAAGTTAACGTGGTTAGATTAGTTAGGTGAATTAAAGTATAACTTAATTATGGTTTAAAATTGCCAAGTTTTGAACTAGAATTAAAATCTATTAATATCAAAATAAAACAACCTCAAATTCTAAGGACCTAAACTGTAACTATTACAAATTCCAGCCCTTCCCCCTTTCTCTCTCCCCGCATTTCCGGCGAGTTCGCCGGCAAACTCCGGCGAAGTTCCGGCTATCTCCAAAACACCTCTTAGAACCATTTTTAACCAAATTAAAACTCGGAGAAATACGTACAATCTGATTTCGAACCCATCTCGCCAATCAAACAACAAATGATCACTTAATTACTCATTTTATTTGAAATCTATCACTTTCGGTTTCAATACAAAAACCCATTTAACAATTCATTCAAATTGTGTGTTTTAATCTAAAGTAAATTGACCAAATCATTCATTACGTCGATTAGAAACTGTCAGCAAATTTAATTGAGTTTATATCACCTAATTATCACTTAGTTAATCTTGTTTAACCAGTCTTCAACTCGAAACCCATTCGGCAACTTTCTGAACAAATTAATCAAATTCATTTGCCAAATTCGCTCTTTCTAACTCCCTGAGTGTCACACCCTCAAAATCCGCTAACCGAGTTTTTTTTCCGTTAAGTGTGTGACAAACCAGGATCTCAGTCATTAGTTACACCAAACGACACTATATGAATTTAAAACATACGTGTCTCATTAAATGAGAAAATTTAATACCGAGTTAAAGTTTAAAAGTTTGCGAAAGCGTAATCGAAATATAATGTCAAAAATATTAGATAGAAACTAAATGCGTAAAACATGGGTTTGATTCACACTCCATGTTCTGAGAAATATTTACCATCCGAAAAGAGGAAAAAACGGAGTCTTTGTCTAAAGAAATGCGTTGAGAAAGGGCAGATATAGAACTTTTCAACGAGATAGTGCTTATTCAACTCTCTCAAAATGGAATCTATTCCAAACATAGAGATCCGGTCTTTCGTTCGAAACAAGGTAGCCATAGGGAGAACCTGTGGCTGGATTGAATCTTGTACCCTAAGTTCTTCAAGTCCAGATTCATGGATAAACCTTAGTTAAAAAAAAATTTATTGGTGGACCAGAATGATTGACCTTGATATAACCCTTTTTATACCGGAGTAAATGAAGACTCTTAGAATGGCACGCACGAAGAAGCCTACTCAGAGTAGGAATCCTGCACATTCTAAAAAAAGGAAAATGGACCTGCAACTACCTTAGACTTTCTTTAAGGAAGATTGCAAATAAGAGCTGATCCTATAATTGTAATATAGATTAGGATCCAATACAAGAACACAGTTCAAATAGTTGTTAAACTCAAACATGGTTTTTAATGCAAGAAAATGTTTAAATGAAAAGCCGTGTCTCCATGCCATGTCCTAAGTGTGTTGTACCTCAGTGACCTATAAAAGTGAAAGACTAACAAATGTCAACACGACGATGTGACAACTGCCCCAAAACCCGAACCCGAATGCCCGACTCGAACCCGAGATTATCCACCTTAATGTACTCGTAATTATCCCTTTAAATGTAACGCTACCTCATTATTAATATGAATACATATGTCGAACTCATCTTTAATAAAACGCCCAAATTATTATCCGACGCTTACTAATTAATTACTAAATACAATAATTGAAATCTCCAAAATATACAAATCATATGTTATAAAAAGTAATTTTATAAAATTTATTAATGATAAATACTATTAAGTAATCAGATAGCCTTTCAACGTCAAAAGCAAAGTAAATATACTAAAACGTCAACTTTATAAGTGTTACGAGTTAAGTTGGTTAGTTAAAACAAGTAATTAATTAACTTTGGTCAAAAGTGACAAGTTTTGAAACTTATATTAAAGTTTTAAGCTTAAAATAAATAACAACTCAAAGTTCAGGGGTCAATGTGTAACTTTTAATTAAATCACCAAAGACTCATTTCTCACTTCCCGTACTTCCGGTATGATTCCGGCAACCTTTTCCGGCCAAATCCAAGTTTCCGGCAACGCACCGGCGAGCCCATAAACACACGTTTTTAGTCGCTTGTTAATCAATTAAAACTCCGTAAATCACCCTAAGTAAGTTTCGAACTCGTAACTAGCTTCTAAACAACAAATAAACTAAATAAATGTCCAATTCGGTTTTAAAGATCGGTTTCAAAACCCACCTTTCCAAGTCGACTCATAACGCACCAATCAGTAAATTTTATTAACCAAAATAATTATCTCGACGTTTTGAAATTATTTGAAACAATCAATTGGTTTAATCATAACAAATTAAACTCACAATTAAGCTTTTACGTTCGTATTCAACCTTCAACTCAAACGACTTCTTTCTGGTAACCAAAACGCAATTCAATCGATCTACACGCTCCTCATTGCTTGCTCATGCTCCCCGTACCATCAATTTCAAACTCCATCATCAACAATGCTACGTTTGATCTTCTTTTGTTCGTCCCCTATTCTTCATTTTGCTCGATCGGTTTCGGCAGTAATCAGGTAAGTTTTATCTATACAAATGACCCTTGTGTTGCCACGATCAAAAGCCCTATGATTAATTGTTGTTTGGGTATCGAATTCATGATCATTTTATGGATAGAGAATTAGGGTTCATAAGGATATTGGGGGTTTTCTTTAAAACATTTTAAAAGCATTTTTGTTCGACTTATAAATCAAATTAGCATGTAGCATGGCTGGTTAGATGGTTGTTTGTGAACGTGTAGCCCTGGGTTCGAGTCCAGGGGCTTCACCGTTTTTATTATTTTACTTATTTAATCATTAAACTATTTTTTTTACTATATATCTTAAATTTAATATCAATACTACAATATGTATTTTACAAAATGCTAAAATCTTATAAAAACATATTAAACCATGATTTAATATAAACTAGTTTTGTAAATTTAATTATTACACATATATTTAATACTTTAAGAATACTATAAGAGTGTATTTTAAATAATTATAAAATGTATACAACACTTTAAGAGTAATTGGCTATGTAAACAAGAGTTCGTATGGATTTTGAAAACTTCAGAATTATGCTAAAATATTTCTAATAGATATAATTTGTTTTTGACATTTTATGAATTGTTGTTAAAAGTATAATATTAACGTTTCTATCGATTATGAAAAATAATTATTATTACAATTGCTACCTTACGAATAAATGATTTTATATATATTTAGACGTTTAACGAGAAGTCCCCAAATCCCAATTCGAAACCCTAGAATTCTAATTTCCTTTGACTTCTATTTTTCCAATGCTAGTTTCTATACAATATGTTTTACTAAGTTAGGATTGTCATTTAATTAGGTGATTCTAATATTTTGACGATCCTCGTTTCAATTCAGACTATTTACTATTTGTTTCGTGCTTGAGTTTCAAGGTGAGTAAATTCACTCCCCTTTTTACTTTTACTTTTTGGGGCTGAAATGTGTTCAACTATTATACAATGTTTTCTATTTTCTATTTTGTTATCAAAAGAGATCATAAATAGTGTTAGTCTTGTCTGCAGCAAGATGCAATCCTTATGTGATAGTTTAAAGTAGTATTGTTACTTAGTAATCCCACCGGTACAATGTTATCGCTAATGGTTTGACAAACCCACCTGCATGCATTTCAAAACAGGTGATTTAAACCCGGCCATTCAATTTCAAGGTTACTATGTTACAAGTTGCTATTCAATGTTACAAGTTGCTATAATATGTTGTTATGCCTTGTCCCTAAGTTGCTTACACAATTATTGCTAACCTATATCGAGACGGTTACGTGACGGTTGCAAAATAAAGGGTTATCTTTATTTTATAACATGAGTTGGTTCCTCATGACAAATGATTACGAGTTGCTATACAATGATGGTGTTCAATGTGTGTTCAATGTGTGTTCAATGTGTCATGGTCGAGAATGATATGAAATAGCTATGCATGTAAGATTTCGCAACATATTATGATGATCTCGGATTTCTATATTATTATGTATTCAAATTGTGGTTTACTCACTAGCTTTAAATAGCTAACTTTATTTTTACATATTTCAGGTGTTGCTTGATTATTTTTGCTGCTTTTGCCAAGACATAGGATTGCATTGGACCTAGAATAATAAATCAGACAATTGCAGTTACTGTTTCAGTTTTATTACTTTTGTCGTATTCATTTAAGACTTAGGTTCAAAACTTACTACATCATTATTGAACTTAATAAATAAATACCATGTGCTTTGTTTACTATTTATATCCTATTCCAATGACAGCTCGGTGTTTCCGCCGCCGGGCGGGGTGTCACAGACGATTGGTGAGTTCACATAGTAAGTATGAAATCAAGTATGTTTAGTTGCAAGCAGAAATATAAATTAGGTATGTCAGTGTAGGTAGCTAGTCTAAAGTACATGTCCTTAGAGTCTTATGTATCTGACCGAAGCTGACGTATGTACACATTAAGTGCATTTTGCCTGTTCGTACATCCCATCAGGATGCACATGTATGTATGTTAGGTCATTCAACACCCGTTCGACAGGTCCTTCTGTCGTGCTAGCATGACTAGCCCGGGTGGGGTTTGTTAAACCTAGTAGTACTAATCAAAATTTCACCGCTAATTCACAAATACTAACGGACAACTAGGTATCCATGAGGTCTTTCATGAACAAAATAAAAGTTGCTCTAATCCAGACATGCGACATACAAAATTTGTAAATCTGTAAAAGTATTCGTCCGTGTTCAGCCCATAAAGGGTATAATAGTATAAGTGAGGTTTAGTGAACTCACCTTAGATAGCTAGCTAGTACACGTCTGCATATCATTGTTGAACAGTTCACATAAGCTCACAATGCACATGCAATCAGTCACCAATAGACTTTCTATTGGTACAGATAACAAATAATTTATACCATTAGTACGGCGTTTGTTATACACGTGTAGGTGAGCTCTGTGTATTGATTTAGTGTGAAATTTATTAAGATTGTTGTTCAGTTGAACCTGTATTTCTGTTCAAGAATTAGCATCACGTTGATGATCATAGTCTAACACCTTATAGGTGTAAGTGTAAGTTTTAAATAAGTTTGACTCCTAAACACATGTATGTAATCATACATATACATAAGTATATGGACTAGGTGTTTGTTATTTCTTTACATGGTGTAGGTATTATGATATACAAATAAGGTTTGTTGGATAATCCATTATTCCATGCAAATGTGTATATACACCAATGGTTATACATTACATGTTTTGGTCATATATATTATATTTCACTCTCGTATTACGATTATTAATAGTAGTAATAAAAGTAGTTAGGCTTCATGTTTTAAAATCATGTCTGACCTAATTGATATGTCTTTGTTATATTCATTAAGTTACCTAACAAGTCGTTAGCATGTATTTGTTGTTCGATTTCACAACGTGTATAAGTTATCATTATATTTATTTAGAGCTCAACTCACTACATATTACATCAAAGTTATGTAACTCTTAAATTTGATTATACCTTTCATGTGACACGTACACTTGAAAACTACTTGTTGACCGCTTGTTTCACCGACTTTGACTTTCATTAACTTTAGCCCAACAACTCATAATCATGTATAACCATTACTTTCATCAAGAACACACTAACTCATATACTACAATAAGCCACCACTACCACACCATAACCCATCACTAGCCGTCACCATAACCACAACCGATCGTTCTGTATTGTTGATGCTACATCATATACCTACCATAACTACCTAAACTGTCTGAAATCAAGATACTAGTCATCATCATCATCACATACAGCAGCAAAACAGAAAAAAAACCGTCACTAACGCCACCATGTTCAACAGCCCTCTACAAGCTTCTGCCATGGCGGTGAACCACCACCTTCGCACCTATTGCTACCACAAGTCAACAGCCGCAAACCACCATATTTTTTTTATACACTACAACATCATCTTCGTGTACAACACGTCCTAACCACCACCATCGACCAAAACAGCGTCTAACAACCCTAACAATCACCAAACCTGTCATCATCGTCATCATCATCATGAACCACCAGTACCAACCCCATTGATACTGCACACCTCTGCTACTGCTGTTGTTGTTACCATACCGCACCACCAGTCATCACCGAGCACCATAGTTACACCAACACTGTCGTTTTTTCCCTTCTGTTACACCACAAACCATCGTCCATCACCACCTCCGACGCAACAGTGGTACAACTTCCACCATCAGTGTTGCTTCAGATCTGATAGACGCACCATCACACCCAATCATTACTAAACACCACTATTATTACTGAAGAAACGAGTTGAAGGAAAACAAACCCATCACCGTCATCCTCCCTTAAGTTGGCCGGAATTCGCAATAGGGGAGGGGGTGTGGCGGCTGACAAAATGGGTGGTGGGAGGGTTTTAGGGTTAGGTAATGTTAAGGAAAGTGGGGGTGAATTGTTTTTATAGCTAGGGTTTTTAAGTGGGTGTTTTTAAGAACTCTCGCGTATAAGACACCGTATCTCGAAGTGTTTTACGACTCGGATTATTGTCTAGATTAATATTTGACTCCCTATTTTCCGATTCATCCACAATTGTTATTTTATTTATCACAGTTCAATCGTTTAAGCATACCGAGAGAATATGTGTTTCGTAGTTAAACACGTTCGTTTGTTATGTCATTTGTTATTTGGTTTCTCGTAAGTCTATAAAACGTATTTTAAATTAGTATATCCGTTCAGCACTCGTTAAAATGTATCGGTCTTTATTAGGCCTTGTTTATCATGTTGGGCCGCTAATGGGCTTTTAAGCCCATTTACTTGAAAACCATTATATTTGTATCTTAAAATAATTTTAATTAAGTATAATAAATAATGAGAGCAACCATATATAACTGAGTTGGGTTGAAGTAGTTAACCCGAAAATGCCGGGTGTCACACTGAGTTATCAATTTCTACCAAAAACATCAAGAATTCAAGTTTGTTCTTCAAAACCGTCGCTCCTTGTTCTTCATCTATTTGATTCAATTCATCACTAAACAAGTAAGTTTAATATATCAAAATGATCACATGTTCATGGTGAATAAAATCCCTCTATTCGTTTGGGTGTTGATTGTCTGTGTAAAACGAATTGAACGGATCTTTAATCTAGGGCTTGTATTGAAAAAGGGTGTTCTTGAATTTTACAAGTTAAAGCAATTTAAAAATGAATTCAATAACAAAAGTACATTCTGGGTGGTTGAGCATTGTTGTTGTGGACGGGCAGGTTGTGGGTTCTAAACCCAATGCCTCCATTTCCTTAATTTTTTTTCACATTTGTATTTCTTAAACATTTAATCTTATTTATCTAATAACCTAAATAATATAATTAAGTTAAATACATTTTCAAAACATACAAATTTACAATTTCAATACAAAATCCATATGATAAGGCTTTAAATTTATAAGTATTATTACAAACTTTATTTAAAGTAAATCCTTATAAAATATTTACAATACGAAAATACAAGTACGTTTCGTACCAAAATCCAAATTCGTGATTTAAAACCCTAATTTCTCAATTGGTAACTTAAAACCCTAATTCTCAAATTATAATCTAAAACCCTAAATCCGAAATCTCAAATCCGAAACCATAGATCTCGGATTTGTGATTTTGTTACCTTTTGGTTCGTTTCTAAGTAGGGTTTTTCTCGATTAATTAGGTGGTACCAATATTCGGAAAAATCTCGGTTCTCGTTTACTACGTTTATTGTGATTCGATACTTAGTGCACTTCAAGGTGAGTAAATTCACTCCCCTTTTTACTTTTACTTTTTGGGGCTAAAATGTGTTCAACTACTATTCAATGCTTTCTATTTCGTACTTTGTTTTCAAAAGAGATCATAAAATGTGTTAGTCTTGTCTGCAGCAAGATGTAATCCTTATGTGGTAGTTTAAAGTAGTATTGTTACTTTGTAATCCCACCGGTACAATGTTAGCGCTAATGGTTTGACAAACCCACCTACATGTACAACAACGATAGGTGATTTAAACCCGGCCATACAATGTTTCTAGTTACTATTCAATGTTACAAGTTGCTATACGATGATACTGGTTACTATTACTATGCCATGTCCCTAAGTTGCTATAAATTATTGATAACCTATATCGAGACGGTTACGTGATGGTTGCTAAAAAGGTTATCTTTAATTTACAACATGAGTTGGTTCCTCATGACAAATGATTACAAGTTGCTATACAGTGATGGTGTTCAATGTGTGTTCAATGTGTTCAATGTGTGCAAGGGATCATGGTTGTGAATGATATGAAATTGCTATGCATGTAAGATTGCGCAGCATATTATGATGATCTCAGATTTCTATACTATTATTTATTAACTGTGGTTTACTCACTAGCTTTAAAAAGCTAACTTTATTTCCACATATTTCAGGTGATGCTTATGATTATTTTGCTGCTTTTGTCAAGACATAGGATTGCCTTGGACCTAGAATAATAATAAAGACTTTGCATTTACTGTTTCGGTTTTTATTACTTTTGTCGTTTCCAATTAAGACTCATGTTCCAATGTTATTACATCATTATTAGACTTAATAAATAAATACCATGTGCTTTGTTTACTATTGATATCCAATTTACTTGACAGCCCGGTGTTTCCGCCGCCGGGCGGGGTGTCACACAAGGTGTGAAATTAAACATAACAAGAAGTTCAGTAGTAATTTTGTCATCGACATGAAGCTTTGTTAGAACAGAGGTCCAACCATCAATGGTAAGTAAGTTAATACAAAGAAGACCCAACCATCAAATAACTAATTTATTGAATGAAGCAATTCACCACCATAAGTAAGTTACCATGATAGACATAAATCACAAAGGGAACTTAGCTGTGCAGTACAGACATACTCTTTCATGCAACATTATATCATTTTAGTAAAGCGTCATGTTGGTTCACAACCTTTAATATGGGAATAATCACACAACTTTTTAGATTATTTGGAACCTTAGATGCAATGAAACTTACAATATGAATGTTCTTTTATGAGGAAGTAGTTTTTCCTTACGGATACATTATCTTTTTCTTTGGAACAATCTTGAAACATTGAAGTTTTCCAATACAAGTTCCAATACAAGAAAGTATATAGTATCATTTAAAGATAATTTACAATCATATATAAAACTACCAATCCTTAAGAAAAGATTTTGAAAGCAAAGTGTCTCTCCTTTAACTATCCAAGAGGTCAATGATTCAAACATGACTACATGTATAGGTAGTCTAAAAATCAATTATAAAATTATAAAAATATCATTAAAACTACGGATATGTGGATGATTATTTACGGATCACCAACATATAATCTGTCAATGATGTTTGGCGCGTCATAGAGGCTCCCTGTAGTGTAATAATTGATATATGGTCTGTAGAATCCACTAGTTTAAGTTCAACTGGTTAAGGCCGAGTTACCATCTCTAACCTTAATGGATTGGGGTAGTTAAAAGGGTTGGCTTTATATTGCATGGGCTTACTATAGGCCCGATCATAGAAATCTTTTTGATCAACAAGTAAGCTCTCTCTAGGTGCATTTTTAAAGCATGCAGAAATAAAAAAAAATCATTATACAAAACATAATATTGATTCATAATGTTGATTAATATTATGCAAAACTAAAAGATTGTCTTCAACAAAATCCTATTCAATATTCAACAAGAAAACATAACTAAAAACAACTTTCTGAAGATACATTTCTTTCTAACTTTACTATTTATTTAAAAGTGATTAACTTTATAAATCATCCTACTTTTAAAAAAACATAACTAATAAACAGAATAAGCAATTTTGACAAATATTACTAAACATGATTCTTAATTTTGCATTTAGAATCAAATTATGTGTCCAAATTGCTTGTTTTTATCAAGTGTTTCGACTAGAATTATAACTTGTAGTATCACCAAGTAATTTAATTCAGATAGTGAAGCACTCCATTCTTTTCCTTTAGATACCTGGTGGATGATGTTGCAACTGGTTTCCCATTGGAAACCTAGAATCTTGTTGTGTATCAAATGGTAAAGGGTTTTTCACAAGGTTAGCCCTAGACATTTCCATCTGAGACAAAAAATGTGGTGGTACTTGGTTCAATAGTTGGTCTTGTGACACGTGCCTTTCCATAGGTTCATTTGGTGCCCACAAATTTCTTGACCAAACACATGATTCTTGATCTTTTACTTGCTTGATAAGAGCCAATGAAAGATGGTGTTGTTGTTCATGCTGGAAACTATCATTTACAATTGAATTTTCAATGGTTGTAAGTGGCACACACCGGTTTTGTGGTGGTTGTATTGGTGTAGCACTATGAAATGGTGGCTTTGGAACCCATGAAAACGGGTTAACCTCACCATCAAACCTAAGATAGGAGGTAGGAGTGTTTGTGGTGTGTGACACATATGTTGAAGGATAAACACTTGAGTTTGATTTTACATTACTTGGACTCCCTTCACCTACTTTCCCGGATACTTCCTTTTGAGCAATAATATCTTCCATCTGAAGAATCTTATCAGCATTTTGATTCAAATTCACATTGTAATCTGACCAAAACCTACTAACTTGGTTGATGGTCTTTCGATTAACAATATCTTTAATGTTTAATGAGCCATTGCCAATTTTAATTCCATCTTTTTTCTTACCAAATAAGAACTCCAAGTTATCAGCATCATCCCGCTTCTTGTAGTTGTTTTTACCATAATCAATCATGATCATTTTCCCTTTGTGGTTTGCAATTGTGTTTGTGTTAGATTGTGCAAAACTGGTAAGTGGTTGATTGATTTGGTTTGTAAGGGAGTTTTTTATTGAACCATTAATAGAACTTGTATCTGTTAACCTAGTATGTTTCAGAGGTCCCCATGATTCAAGTAGTGGCTCGAGCTGGTGTTGAGTTAAACCTTGTCCTTGCAGCATTTGACGAGCTACCTTTTGTACTGTTGGACCTAAATCCTTGGTGAACTTAATTAGACTTTTCCGGTAGCCAAAAGTTTTGTTTACCTTAATAAAATTCAAATACTATGTTACTTTATTTTACAACTCACTAATATAAACAACACAAAATTCAAAATGATATTTGATATTTTATATAATAAATATGTAAATTGTTGTGTCATTAATTATAATTAGTGTATTGGTTTTTCACACGTGATATGGGCGTGTATAAAAGTTGATTTCCCTATCTTCCTTATCCGTTTTTCCTCACATCACAGTCTCATCTCTCTAAGGTATCATCATTTTTGGTGGTCTCTAGCATCTCTAGTGGTTTCTGACTACTATTCACTATCGCATGTGGTTGTTGATGGTGACGATGGTGCTTATTCTAGTTTTTTTAGATTTGTGTTCAGATCCTTTGATCTATATTGTTGTCATTCACCACCGTGTGTGGGCTTTCATCTCTGGTTGTTTTTACTACCGTGGGTGGATGTTGATAGTGGCCATGGATCTATTCATAAGTTTTTGGTCGATGATAGTTGTCAATCCAAGGATCTGTGTGACATCGAACTTACTTTTGCATATTTTTTGTTCCGGATTTTTAAGCCGGCGATAGTTGCCGGTCCTTAGATTAGTGTAGCTTTGGGTTAAGAAGTGCTCACCGTTTCCTCTCTGTTTTGTTTCATTTTATTTTTGGGACAGTTTTAACTGGTGAAGGATTTAGATCTATGATACATGGTGATTGTGTTAGATCTGCTGTTGGCTTCTGTGTATTGGAAACCGATGGGTTTTGAATAGTAAATGTGGGGGTGTTTAGGGTTTTCAGGTCTGCAGCTTTTGTGTGTTATTAAATACGAAAGAATAAGATTTGTTTCTAGAAATATCAAGACACTTAATAGAAAACCATGTATTTTGAGTTTATGGTTAGCTGTTAATGATAATGATGATATGAAGATCAAGGGTGTTGCTTGATATCTTCTGGAATCTGTAGGATTATATGATATGCCGCATGGATCGTCGGCTCTATGTTTTGTTTTTTAAACTGTTATGGAATTAGTTGATATTTTTGTTGGGTTTTCATCTATTACGATGATCTATCTAATATGGAAACTATTTCAGGCTTCGATTTCTAGTCTACTGTTTACTACTATTTTTGGTATTGGCAATGGATGAAAACCGTTTTTGGAATTAACAGCGGATGGAAATCGTTTTTTGTATTAACTTAATGTATAACTTTGTTTGTGGTGAAAAACCACCAGTTTTCAATATAAAGGATAATGTAATGATAGATATTTGGTTTTGGTCTACGGTGTTAATTATGACAGTGTTTGAATTGTTTTTGGGACTTTGACTGTCGGTTCTTTGGTTTGGTGCTTTAGATATTTTGAAAAACACAAGTAGAGGCAATTATAGACGAGCTATAATGTATTGTGAAAAAACGGCTTCTAAGTTGTCTACGAAGGATGGTAGGTAAGGGATTCCCTACTTGCAACCTGTAACACCACAATAATGATCAAGGTTCCTAGTTTAAGCCGATGAGTATCATGAACATTTAGTTAACATGACAAACATGAACATGAAAGAGATGACAAAGAGAAAAAAAGGCTGACGCAACGCGCAAGACGACGCATAAAACTACTTAATTTAAAAATCCAAGTTTACTGATATTACTTCTTGACCATCCAAATTAATATCTTTAATGAGAATTACTTCATATGTAGTAATTCATGAAATAATTTTTTAAGCACTAGATTTTAACATTTTTTTTACAAAACCTTTACTTTAATATGTCACTTATCAATATCAATATCAATATCAATATCAATATCAGTAGCAATAGCAGTAGCAATAGCAGTAGCAATAGCAGTAGCAATAGCAGTAGCAATAGCAGTAGCAATAGCAGTAGCAATAGCATTAGCAATAGCAGTAGCAATAGCAGTAGCAATAGCAATAATGGTGTCATTGTCATTGTTAAATTTAGGGTGTTAGGGTATATCTTCTCCATTTAAGTAACTAACTTTTTTTAATGCTCCACACCTAGTCTGTGGATGAAGTTTGTGTGGTGACTTTTGTGTAATGCTATACATCAAGGCTGTAGGTGAACCTTGTATGGCAACATTCGTATTTTAATTCTACCACACCCTCATAAGCACACCCATATCTCAAGGGCCACACACGGCTTCGTACTACATCATCCATGTTATGCTCCATTGTGGGAATACAAAAGGTATCCTAACACTTAGGGTAACTTAATTTGTGTCGTAGACAAGTTTCTTGCCTAGCTTATATTGAAGCAAAAACTTAAACACCAACAAACCACTAAAAAAAATTAAACCTTAAACCCTCCACCCCTAACCCACCCCCAAAAAACAAAATGGCTAAACCGAAGAACCTAACCATAAAAGAATAATCTAAAAGCCTAATGCTAGAAGCTAAATCTAAAAATCCTAACTGAAAGTGCTAAACATTAAACCTTAAAAACTAAACGCTAAAAGTAAACGTTAAATTCAAAATTAAAAAAAAGAACAAAAGCAAAAATACCATAAAAGAAAGAAAAGTTAAAATTACAAAAAAATATAAAAAAAAACAAAAGTAAAAATGACAAAAAGAATAAATATTAAAAAATAGAGCAAAGAAACATCAAAAGAATGTCATATAATATAGAAATCAACATTTAATTCAAATTGTGTTATAGCGTGAATAGCATTTAATTCAAATTGTGGTAGTGGACTTTTCCATAATGACTCTTAGTATCGTACATAAACAAACCTCCTAATGTAAACGTACTAGATATAAGATACTATACCATATGTTAAGCTTAGAAAAACTTGTAAACCTAAATAATTTTGTCAACATACTGAACAAAACTTCCAACATTTGGGCCATAACAATATTAGCCCAACACAAGGGTCACCTCCTCTCTCATACACACTACCCTCAAATCCCTTGCCTTCCAATAAACCATATATAGTCCTAGGATCGATGGTAATTAAACGAGCATTGGTAACCTTAGTATCATATCTAATTGTAAATTTTGTCTTATATTAGTAATATATCTTTTGGTTATCTATTATGTAAGTCTCAATGTGGTATCAGGTAACTTTGTTAGCTTGTTTAAAGTTATTCAAGAGATTCCATCCATTATCGTTTATTTTGCTCATAGGAACTCACAAATTTGTCTTTATTATCCAAGCTCATAGTACCAAGGTTACTAATCATCGGATTGCTCCAATCAAACGACTTAAATGTAAGTTCTCCTTTAGCCTACAATCAAAGTTTTGTTAGTTTAAAAAATTTCTTATAAACTACTTTAGTTAGAAAAATAAGTGGTTCTCTATGACGTTTTTATGGCTTTTTGGTC
Source organism: Tagetes erecta (assembly GCA_030867185.1). NCBI lineage: Eukaryota > Viridiplantae > Streptophyta > Magnoliopsida > Asterales > Asteraceae > Tagetes > Tagetes erecta. The sequence goes on along the minus strand of CM061491.1, from coordinate 48,701,031 downwards.
TACGTATTGGTTGTTCGAATTTTCTTACAAACTCTAGTTGCCTCTTTTATATTTTCTGTTTTGAAAAAACAAATATATTTTCATACCAATATATTTCAATGTGTTCATGTAACTTACAAAATGGAGTTGCTTAACGCCTGAAAAGATTGGTGCAACTTCTGGCTCTTGGTTTAGAAGAAAGTTGTGGTAAGAATCACGTCTAAAGTTAGCATCTGTATTTATAGTTAAAAGGAAAATATCATTACAAATACTAAAAATATTAAAAGAGATAAGTATAGGCAAATGTCTTACCATAACCATCTTCTTCACATCTAAGCTCTTTGTATTTCGCATTTCTACCGCGCCTAGATGAATATTTTGGTGATTTTGATTTTTTAGGACGTCCTCGTCTACTTTTAGGCAGGTCATCACTTGTCAAGGAATCAAAACTCTTAGAGATATTCTTTGATGAGTAATGTGTCATCTGAAGCTAGAAACAACATAGTTCTCGTTTAAACACGGAAAAGAAGATATACAATTGATTGTGATCAATCAAGTGCATATACAATAATTGCTATATTATATATATGATGTAATTTATTTTATAAATACATAAAATATGTTTATTTGTACTTCTAATATGGAATTAATATACGATTGTGTCATGTGAATATTAATATAAAGACTTCAAGTTTATATTAATAAGACACCAGCAATTTCGAGCAACATAAGAGATAATGATGAGAATACAAATACAATGTCGAGTTGTAACAGACACATCAAGTTGTGATCACAAAAATACTAAAACCTACAAACTACAACACGAAACCTAAACCCAAATATTTAAGAGCATATAGTTCGACGACCTAGTTTAAAATTAAGTTGTTGTAAAGTGTTTTATCCGTGTTAATTTGAACCAATTTTTATGTAAGTTATAATAGGCTAAGAAATCATTTTTCTACTTACGTGAACTCAACGCATATGCCGTATAAATTTTTTAAATACACAATAATAATAATAATAATAATAATGATAATAATAATATTATTAATAATAAGAATAGTAATTATAAACATGTAATTAAGGATGAAGTTTGAAAGTATATTTATTTTTTTAGATTTACCAGTTTCTTCGTCAAAAAGCATATAATGAAAAAACGATAAAAGAAAAAGAAAATATCACAAAAGACTTATTATGATATGATCAAATATAACATATATCTATATAATAAATCAAGGTTTTAGGGGGACATCAATGTTGTTTTTAGGGGGAAGAATGAGGGGGAAAATTAGGGGAATAAAAATAAGGGGGAAAACTTAAAAGTGTCACCTTTTAGTTTCTATTTTAATTTTTTTAATTTCATTAATAACCAATTTTGTTATTTTGGTTTTTCTATGTAATATTAAAATTAAAATATTAAAAGTTTATGTTTACTTAAAAAATATAAAAAAATTATTATGTTTTTTTTAATTTATTACCAAATTATAAATATTATTTAATTATTAAAATATTTATTTTGTTATATTATTCCGTGTGTATACACGAGTATTAAACCTAGTGATGTAATGTTATATAGTAGATGTAATGTTATATAGTATAATATAATATTATTAATGTATCACAATACCTAATATAATATGATACAATGTTTTATTTATTAATTTTATTTTTGGGTATTTTTTTTTCTTTTATCAACCAAATTTTCATGCCTACTTACGTAAAATTTTCCATTCTTACATGGAAAATTGGATATGAACTTTGCAAATAATGCTCATGATTACTTACCCACAAACTTTTTGAATTGTTATCTGTTAATTCCCATCTTTATCGTAGAAACAAACTTGGAATTTTTTTTCATTGTGAAAAACATCAAACTTTATTTTGTTTATTAAACTTAACTCTTTCTACACCTTTTATCCCTTTCATTGAAGTCACTGGTACATGGGGATGCTGTAACTATAAAGTCCAATATGCAACAAAAAGTAAGTTTCATGCATTCATAGTTAAATAAAAAGTGTGGATCCTATATAAACTAGCTTGATCTACAACACATATTCAAACTATTTTACTATACGATCTTTTCTACAAAAATGTAAATTAAAACTGGTTGACTATACTATATTTTCTACAAAAAGTAAGTTTCATGGACTATCAAGAACTTCAATCTTGAGAATTAGAGTGTGACGTTGATGTTCATGGAAAGTTTTTCTTAATAAGTCAGAAAGTTGATCGTCTTTGGCGATATGAGTTACTTGTATAGACACGTCTTGAACTTTTTCTCATACGAAATGTTAGCTAAGTGCTAGATGTTTCACAGGTGAATGGAAAACTAGGTTTGAAGATTAATGAGTAGTGCTTACGTTTTACCAATAATTCGTAGAAAATAAGGGGATATCTTGGTGAAACCCAGTCATGTAATATTTGAACGGGTCAAAAACACCTGTAGCATCTAGGAACGGTTTGAGTGAATGGTAGGTTCCCTCTATGAATTTCTAAAGGTCTAATCCTTGTAGGAGGACTTCGATCTGAGGTTTCCAACTAAGTTCTATATATTAAACTTTTTTAAATATACATTTAAAAATATAATTCAAAAATTATAGAAGTTTTTTTACTATTTGTATCACTGATGTTTTTTTTTTACTATTTGTAACCCTAGGTAGTGTCTTTGTCGTTTATGAAAAAGTTAACTAAAAAATCTAAGAAAGTTAGTTTGAGGATAAAATGCAAAGCTCAAGGGAGAATATGAAATTTTGAAACCATAGGAACGCAAATGATCAAAATCGACAAATAATAGGGATGCAAATATGAATTTAATCTAACATTAAATAAATGCATGTAAAATATATTTCAAAAAGATGCCTCAAAATGGAAAATAATATCAGCAATTAACACATCTTGTCGGTGTTAACATGCATTTAATAGTGGCTTTGTCTTTTAGATGAAATGTTATGTTTTCAAAATCAAGATAAAGGTAAATCAATTTGATGTGGTTACATTAAAAAGAAAAAACTCCTTGGCGTTACCCCTGGGTAACCGGTTCCATTGAATCTTCATCATCCTATTTTTTTACAATTGTATTTGCAAAAAGTGATTTTTTATAGAAAAATATGAATCTTTTAAAAAAATTAAATTTGATTCTAATGTTACTTTGTTGAGAAAAGAATTTTTGCAGACCTCGATCAGGAAGTTTGATTTTGCTAATAGCAAATAAAATATACTGATAAGTGAAAGATGTGCTTGTTGATCAATGTTCAAGTAAGATTTATTATTGAAAGAGACTCGAACAATGTAATGGGCAATCATCAAGATTGACAACGTATAAGATTTAATAAATAAAGAATATACATTTACACTAAATCAGAAAGTGCTTACCAAAGAATGTTTATTGAGGGCACACTAATTGAAAGATCAATGGATCTTCTCCGTCTTGATGATATGAACAGAGAGTATTTTGAGGAAGCCCCAAATATTATTTTAATGTTTTAGTGTTCTTATGATTTTTTTATTGATGGTTATCGCTACATGGAACACGTGACATGTCATATGGATGGTGATTTAGTGATATAACCACAAATCGTAGAGTCGAAAGTTTAAATTGTGGCATGGTGGAGACGTGTCAAGTAACGCCTCAACAATAATGAAATCTAAAAATATATAGCTGGTATATTATAAAGAGATTTTATAAATATTATTAAAGATAAATACACTGAAGTCTCAAAGTACCTATTTAGCGTCCTCAACAACATAAACATTTAAAAATGTCAAATATATAAACGATACAGGTTAATGTGGTTAAGTTAGTTAGTTAGTATGATTTATAAACTAACTTTAGGCCAAAGGTGTAAATTTTGAAACTTAAATTAAAGTTTACAATTTAATTACTAACCAAATGAAACTAGAGGGGTTACTACTACAATTAAATATTTACCCAAACCACCCCCGCTCACCCTCGTTCTTTTCCGTCCTACCAACTCCGACGAGACTACCATAGTTAGCCAAACTCTGGCCACCCCATCCATATCATTTTGGTCGTTTTTATTACCATTTAAACCCCTTAAAACGCTCCTAACCAAACTCGAACCCATGGTCTGCGTTAATTACATTTTATTACCCAATTGAATCTATTTAATCCAAAACTTCAACTTTTCCGTAGGTTTCAAACCCATAAATTCAAAATCAATCTAAAATAATCAATGTAACAAATTGGATTAATCATTTAAACCTTTTCGTCGATTAGAAACGCTCCATAGAAATCAATCGATTTTTAATTGGTCAATAATCATCAAATAATCCTTCTTTATTCTCGAATATTAACCCAAAACTAATCGTCATCAAATCAGTTCACTCCTATTCAATTGAATTGAAGTTTTGCCCTTCATATCTGCGTGTATCCTTCTAGTGCATCAATTGCGCCCCAACAACATCATATTAATCAAATTTGGACTTGGTTCAGCCGTTTCCTCCTTCTATACAAACCTGTATCAATTCGCAAGTGTTCAAGGTACATAAAATACATTCATTAGACTCTTTTTCTGTGGAAGATCAATAGCCCTATGTTTGATTTCACTTCTTGAATCGTTCTTGCGTTCAACTAGATGGATTAGGGTTAGGTTCATACTTGTGAATTTGGGGATTTATATTACACCTTTACTTAAATAATTATTTTAAAATATTAACACAAAATCAAGAGTGGTTCACTGGTTTACATCCTTTCTTGTAAACAGAGTGACACGGGTTCAAACCCATGCACACCCACATTTCAGTTTTTATTTTATTTTATTAGTTTTTGTTAAATTCCATAATATAAATACAAATCTCTATAATAATAATATTGTAAAATGCCAAAACAAATCTTACAAAATATATAAAACCATGATTTTGTATAAATTTAGTTTTATAAATTTAATCTTTTCAAATACTTTTAATACCTAGAAAATACTATAAAATGCATTTTAAGGATTCTAAAACATATAAGGTTTCAGAAATAATAGTTTAGAAAGACAGACTTTTTATAATACATTTTAAATGCATTACCAACGTTACAAATAATTCAAGGTATTCTATTAGATATAATCTAATCTCGTCGTCAAATAATAAAATGAAAAAAAATAATATTATTTGAGTTACTTATAGTTTGCAAGACAATATTATTAACACCAAAATTGTTGTTATTATCATTACTATTATTTTCCAACATTATTCTTAAATCAATTAATATATATGTTAATCGTTTACCGACAAAACCCCAAACCACAAAATGAAACCCTAGAATTCCAAATTACCTTATATTCATATTGTTGCTATTCTAGTTTTCTATACTATGTGTTTACTAAGTTAGGATTGTCATTTAATTAGGTGACCCAAATATTTGGAAGATCCTCGGTTCTATTTAGACTATTTACTATTTGTTTCGTTCCTGAGTTTCAAGGTGAGTAAACTCACTCCCCTTTTTACTTTTACGTTTTGGGGCTGAAATATGTTCAAATACTATACAATGTTTTCAATTTTCTATTTGTTTTCCAAAATAGATCATAAAATGTGTTAGTCTTGACTCGTGACAAGATGCAATCTTATGTGGTAGTTTAAAGTAGCATATTACTATGTAATTTCTACCGGTACAATGTTAGTGCTAATGTGTAACAAACCCACATATACTTTACAACATCGATAGGTGATTTAAACGCGATGATTCTATATGGTTGAATCTATACAATGGTTACTAGTTACTGTACTGTGACGGTTAAATGACAGTTATCAATAATTTTAACATGAATGGTTCCACGTGACTTGTTGCTAAAGGTTACCATGCGGGGTCTATGGTTGTTGTTTCTATGTGTTTCTATGGTCATGGTTGAGTAATATGTTGAAATTGCTATACACATAAGCTTGCGCAACTTATTATGATGATCCCGGATTTCTATACTTTTATTTACCAATTATGGTGTGCTCATTAGCTTTTATAGCTAATTTTATTTTCACATATTTCAGGTTGTGCTTGATAGTGTCTTGCTGCTTTTGCCAAGACATAGGATTGCCTTGGACCTAGTTAAAAATAATAAAGACAATTGCATTTACTGTTTTAATTTTATTAAAATTTGTCATTTCTGTTTAAGACTCGTGTTCCAAACTTATTAGATCATTATTAGACTTAATAAATAATTACCATGTGCTTTGTTTACTATTGATATCCAATGTCTATGACAACCTGGTGTTTCCGCCGCCGGGTGGGGTGTCACAGTTTGGTATTAGAGTCATGGTTATAGGGAACTAGGAAAGGGCATTAGAAACATACCGACCTAGACAATAACCTAAGAGTACTTAGTGCGAATAGTTTGGGTTTAGAAAACTCTTCTAGAACTTATTTCCTTATTCCTTTTTATGAAAATTTCTATGCCTTTTCTTTATCTTATTTCTTACCCAATTTCGTGAAGGAGCTACAAGAGACTCGTTTGTGTGATTAGGATCTTTCTCTTGTGGAATCTCATCATCGTCTTAAGTAAGTTTGAAACGTGGGAACGTGTGCAATCCGGAAGGAGGAACACCTGTATCATGGACATCCTATCTAAGGCAAAGCATTTCGTATAAATCTCTTTAACAGATCTGTATGCTTACCTAAGGATGGACGAGATGAGTGTGACCCTATAGGCTAAAGCTCGCCTTCTCGAATACGTTTAAAATCAACTTAACACTTTGAAAAGTTTTAAGTGTCCAAAACCAAGACACATGCCTAAACCTTCAAATTCTATTTATTTATGGATTCTATGATTATCATTTTCTATGTTTTCAAATTATTTTAATGGGTTTCTATATTATTTCAAATGTTATTCCAAGTTTGCTTATTTAAATTTCAATAATTTCCAAGTGATTACTATGAAATTCAAAGTACAATTATCCTTTCTATTCAATCCTTTCTATTACAACTTATGTTATCCAAAATTTCCTTGTGTGTCATGAAATCCTTTTTCTAGCTTATCTTGTCGAAAGACAACAAGACGTGAACGACTCGCTAATACCATTCCGACCCAGATGTTCTAAATCAAAAACTAAGATAGATTGATTAACTTCAGTCGAATTGTCAAAACTTCAATTCATATATCAATTACCAAATCTAAGGCATACTTCTAATTACAAATCGGTTATCGACTCTCCAATCAAAGGTTTGTAATGATTTCTGAATTCTAGTCAAGGCTAAGTTCTATAACTAAATAAGAGTTAACGGATTTGCTATCACACCCTCAAAATCCACTAACGGAGTTTTACCGTTAAGTGTGTGACAAAACAGGATCTCAGTCATTAGTTACACCAAACGACACTATATGAATTTAAAACATACGTGTCTCATTAAATGAGAAAATTTAATACAGAGTTAACGTTTAAAAGTTTGCGGAAGCGTAATAGAAATGTAATGTCAAAATATTAAATGGAAACTAAATGCGCAAAACACGCGCCCAACACGAGAAACACAATCTAGATAGCCATTAAACTCAAAACATGGTTTTTAATGCAAGAAAATGTTTAAATGAAAAGCCGTGACTTCATGTCATGTCCTAAGTACGTGGTACCTCAATGACCAGTAAAATGAAAGGCTAACAAGTGTTAACACGAAGGCTGGTGAGTTCACATAGTAGGTACAAAATCAAGTAAGTTTGTTCACAAGCAGAAATATAAATAAAACATGTCGGTGTATGTAGCTAGTCTACAGTACATGTCCTTAGAATTGTATGTATCTGACCGAAGCTGACTTATGTACACATTACGTGCATTTTTCATGTCGTACATCCCAGCAGGATGCACATGTATGTATGTATGTTAGGTCAATTCAACACCCGTTCGACAAGTCTATCGGTCGTGCTAGCGTGACTAGCCCGGGTGGGGTTTGTCAAACCCAGTAGTACTACTCAAAATTCCCCAGCTATTTCCAAAATACTAACGGTCAACTAGGTATCCATGAGGACTTTCATGAATAGTAAAAGTAACTCTAATCTAGACATGCGACATACCAAATTTGTAAATCCGTAAAAGTAATTGTTCATGTTTCCATCCCATAACAGGGTAGAATAGTAGTTAATACGGTTCTGTGAACTCACCTTCGGGTGCACAACTACAAGCATCAGCAAGGTCAAAGCAACACAACATTCCTACTACATGATAAGTCTATAAGTGTGTGTTTGTGCAAGTATGTAAAACCCTAAGCATCCAAAAAATCCAGTTGTTTACTTATGATTTGAAAAGTTTTACTTTTGGCCAACTTTGACCCAAGTTGACTTTTGTTGACCCAACAACCCGTAGGTGAGTTTTTAATTGTATTCATGTTTGTTTATATTCATTTAGACAATGAGAACAATCGAATTCTAACACATAATACATATGTTAAAGAATCAAACTTTGTTTTTAGTAAAGTTACTATTTCTAGGAAGTCACATCCGAGAGTACATTTTAAGTAAATCCAACTCTACCATAAGTAGTCATATAAACATCACATAACTCACATATAGTGTCTATCATGCTCCTTATGAAAGTTCTCACCACTCGTTTCAATAATGCTACTAACTTTGACAAGTTTAGGTAATCACATTCAAAATCATCAACTTGTCCACCTATGACTATGCATATTTGAAACATTCATATTATTGAAAGTATTAATGTCAAATGTTATTATATTAAACATAAAGGTCTATTATGTAAAAGTCCTATGTCGTACAGTTATGTTTAGAAACTGCAGGCTATAGCAGTTGGTCAAGATAAGGCAGTTATGGTAAGTTATGTTCCCAACGGTTGTGTTGGTTGAATGTGACTATTCATAACAGTATATATATGTACCTTATGTAAAGAACAAGTTATCACTTTCTATCAAATCAAAGTATTGTTATTATACATCAAGTGTATATTGTTTATTGTTTTTATATCATGGTTAAACCAATGTCAAGATGCAGTTCGAAGCATGAATCTGATGCCAACAATTGGTATCAGAGCAACAGGCTCAACACAGGGACCACGAAGCAAGATCCTGATCGACAAGGAAGTTGGAGAAAACCCACACACGAATGGTTGAAACCCAGGCCAGACACACCTTTCAAACCGCATCCAGAATCAAGTTTCTTCTCAAACAGATTCGACAAAAGGTACTCAGATTCATGGCAACATAAGGACCGATATGACAGAACCAGAACCCCAGAATGCAACAGATGCAATACATGGAACTGCACTAAACATATCTCTAAACTGGACAAAGGAAAACAGAAAATGGAACAAGATGATGCAGATCTCACGACCAGAAAAATCAGCCACAAAGCAATCCACACTGATTACACAGTCATAGACACAGACAAAGGAGGATGGGATGGCATCTGGTATGTAAGTAAAACCACTTTGTTTCATATTGCATCAACCAGAAAATCGTTTGTTCACTATAGATCACATCAAGGTTTAGACAAATATGAATGGTTCAGTAGCAATGGTATTGGGGAGGTTTATATACGCTCAAACAGTCAGAAACTTATGATCAGGAGTGTACAATTCATACCACACATAGGCATAAATGTTTTAAGTCAAAAACAATTGTATGCACAAGGGTATGATGTTGAAGATCTAGGATCTAAGTGTATCATCAAACACATGTTTCCTACTCTTGCACAGAAAAATCAACTTAAGGGAAACAAAGGATCTATGACCAACAAAGTAAAGAACATGGAAAGGAATGTAGCAATAGATATGACCAAACGGGTCATTATGGATCATGTGGGTAAAAATACCGATAAGATAGGTGAACAAAAGGGAAAAGGTTTTTACCATGATAAGAATCTCACACAAAAGGAAGTGATCCCTTGTGATCTCAAAGGTATAATAAACCTGCTGGATGATATATTTGATCACCAACTCACGGGTCAGATTAAACAAATTTACTCTAGGGCACTTGATGATGCTGTTATTTGGTTTAACAAAGATTATGTTAAAAGTCCTCACAAGAAAGAATTGCCCTTAATAATAGCAGGAAGAAAGGTTTGTTTAATAGATTTGTTTAGAACAATTAAGGACCTCGGTGGGGCAGGCAAGTTACTGGTAAAGGATGAATGGCACAAGGTTGCAATAAGCATGGGTTTTCCCTCTACTTATGCACAAAGGTTTGAAGATGCTTATGTCGAATACCTACAACTATTGGATATAAACTATGATGTAGCAAAAAGGACCCAAAAGTTGAAGGATGAAGATGAAATCATTTGGCATAAGACACAATTGAATTTGAAGGAAAATTCGTTCGCAAATTTCATTATGGTAATGGAAATATCAAGGAATGTAACAGCAACACAGCAGAATGGGATGGCTCTAAAGATCAGGTTCAATGATCTTATTAAATGGTTTCACAATGAATATATTGGTTATGAATTTAACTCACCATTTCCACCAGTCATTGGTGAAAAAGAAGTTTGTTTGTTTGACCTATACACCATAGTACAAAGATTAGGTGGAGATGAAGTTGCTTCAGATAGAAACAAATGGCAGGAAGTTGCACAAAGCTTTGGATGCCCATGTTTTCTCAGCAACAGGTTTAAAGGCATGTATGAAAGATATCTGGGGCTACCAGACGCCTACTTCACAATTGTTGCAGAACGCCCAAAGAAAGATGCTAGCAAGGAAGGCAGCAGCAGCAGGAAATCAGCATGTATCACAAGTAAAGGAAGTGATGGAGCACAAGACAATGATGTGCTGAAAGTTGATGTTCCAGAATCAGACCAGAAAGTTGATGATGGGGTTAGAGCAGCAGTGGATGAAGTAATGCAGCATGCAAGAAACGAAAACATGAAGGCCAGCACTTCAAAGGTTGAAAAAGTCAGAATAGTACATGATGATGGTAACAAGATAGTTATCACTTTGGATGAATCAGAAGCATCAGATGAAGAACCATCAGAAGATGATTATGTGTTGCTGAATCAAGCCCAGGAAGAATGAAGAACATTTGTCATTAGGGGGGAATATTGAAAGTATTAATGTCAAATGTTATTATATTAAACATAAAGGTCTATTATGTAAAAGTCCTATGTCGTACAGTTATGTTTAGAAACTGCAGGCTATAGCAGTTGGTCAAGATAAGGCAGTTATGGTAAGTTATGTTCCCAACGGTTGTGTTGGTTGAATGTGACTATTCATAACAGTATATATATGTACCTTATGTAAAGAACAAGTTATCACTTTCTATCAAATCAAAGTATTGTTATTATACATCAAGTGTATATTGTTTATTGTTTTTATATCATGGTTAAACCAATGTCAAGATGCAGTTCGAAGCATGAATCTGATGCCAACACATATTAGTTACTTATGAACCTAATAGCATGAAAACATCATCATAAAGTCATCATATGTCTAATTGACAAGTTACACACAAAACACAAGTGAAACACATTGCAAGTCCATTATTCAGATTCTTCAGCTTTGTTGACCATTTTTATTTTGTACAGAAACCAACACAAACTAACATGTACAAGTCCCAAATTTCAACTATAGATTAAATACTATCTTAAGTTTATTTCCTCTTTTATGAACTTTACTTGAAATCAAAATCAACTATTTTTAAAAAATATATCTTTATATAAATGTCAGAAAAACACCTTATTGCACACTATAAAGCTTTATAACATTTGGACGACCATACAGTGGAATAAAAATACAATTCTTACCAATATATAAATCTAAGACCTTAATATTTAATTTGGTGTAAGAATCATCCAAAAATACGTTGTAATTATAAAGTTATGACCTTTTTAAGTTGACCCATTTTCTGCCCTGTTTATCAGATTTGACATCTGTTTTTGTGAAATCAAAAAGTCTAACTTATTCTTCTCTAAAAATTCATTGGTTTAGTTTTCTTGAAACTAGACTCTTTAAACTACAATCTAGGCTCAAGAATGACCCACTTTGGTTCGGTTTTCAACAAGTTATGGTCCATGTAAAATCAGGTTACGAATCTGCCAAAATTCTGTCATCACCGGTTTTGTCAAAATCATGATTAAAACAATATGATTAGTATCCAAGTTTCATTCTAATTATCATACAAGTTCATATCTACAAACATTCAACCATGATCATACTTAGAAATTCATGTTATAACACATTCAAATTTACACTACTTTCTCAAAAACGAAAGTATGAGTTTTTCTACTATTTCATGGATTCTAGTGATTACAATTCCATCAAAACACCAAACAAACCAATTATCAATCCCTAATTTCACATAAAGATTATCAATTGAAGAACTTGGATGAACTAGGGTTTTTAGAAACCTAATTTTTGCAACATGTGGAGAAGATTAGGATTGATACTTACTTGTAAGTTGCTTTAAACTTCAATTATCACCAAAATCAAGCCCCAATTTCACCAAGAGGTCAAGAAATCACAAATGGAGAGTGTGTGTAGGCTTAGAACCAAAAATAGGGTTAGGAGGGTATGTATGTACGTTTGTTTAGGTTATTAAAAAGGTTAGGAGTTTTAGTTTTATTGAATATATCTTAATTTGATAAATGGTTGGTTTTGAATCACCCATGGATCACCAAGATGATCCATGAACCGGACCACCTTTCATTTGAACTCTATAAAAAACACAAGAAAAGTCCTTCTCTAGAGTTTTTATAAAACCCTTTGTTTTATAAAATTTGTCGAATACGATAAAACATTAAAACTGGTAAAATATGCGATTACTTGAAAGTTCACGAAATTAAACATGTAAGTCAAATAATAAATAAATTCACTAAATTTATATTTATTTAGTTGTTTGAGATTATTATTTTATTAATTTACCAACATTCTAGTATTAACTCGCGTGATCGGGTAATTTTCCGAACTACTGTTACATGTAACTATTTGTGTAACAAGTAACATACTTAACTCCACTAATTAAATGTCTAGTAGAGTTGCATTAATGGAAATAACGTGATTTGGTTAACGGAGTTAATCCGAAATTCTCGCGTGTCACATCATCACCTTGTTAAATGAATTTTCGTCCCGAAAATTAGATACAGTTGGTATAAGGGTCTAAAATGAAAAGCTAATTTTCCAAGTTGCTACATCATCCCCTTGTTGAAAGAAATTTCGTCCTGAAATTTAACCAATAGCTTTAGTATTAGACATTATCATTTGAAATAGTTAAGGACTTTTGTACATTATTTGATTTTTAACACTCGTACGCAACTCTGGTCCATGCTTCTAAGTTCTAGCAAACTTTGATTATAGTGATCTTACTGTGCTTGAGTGTTTTGAATTCCTTGCCTAAAATTTCAACCGATTTTCCATGAAACGCTGTTGTTCATCGATTGGGACGACGAGTCTTCCATTACGTAAGAACTTGATTAGTTTGAAGACATAAGAAACGGTGTGTACCATGTTTATCTCTTCTAATTGATCTAGTCGATAAGCTACAAGACCAATCCTCTACAGGATTTCAAACATTGTGTACCATGCATCGAGGCCCGAAAATGCCTAAATAAGAAATGTAAGGCCTTCCTAGCCCATTTGATCGACACCAAGGTCAAGGGGAAAGAATTGCAAGATATTCCAATCGCCCGAGAGTTCCCTGAAGTGTTTCCTAAGGATCTTAACGGTTTACCTCCTATTCGTGAGGTCGAATTCAAGATCGACCTCATTCCTGGTGCGACTCCGGTAGCAAAGGCTCCGTATCAACTCGCACCTTCCGAACTTCAAGAACTTTCGAGTCAACTCCAAGAACTCTCGGACAATGGCCTCATACGCCCGAGTACTTCACCTTGGGGCGCTCTGGTACTATTTGTGAAAAAGAAAGATGGGTCATTTCGAATGTGTATTAACTATCAAGAGCTTAACAAACTCACCATCAAAAACCGTTACCCCCTTCCGAGAATCGATGATTTGTTTGATCAACTTCAAGGTGCTTCGTACTTCTCAAAAATTGATTTACGTTCCGGTTATCACCAGTTAGGAGTCAATGATGTTGATATTCCAAAAACTGCTTTTCGTACCCGGTACGGGCATTACGAGTTTCTGGTCATGCCTTTTGGCTTAACAAATGCACCCACGGTATTTTCCAAGACTTGATGAACCGAGTGTGCAAGCCCTACTTGGATAAATTTGTAATTCTGTTTATTGATGATATCCTGATCTATTCCAAATCTAAAACCGACCATGAACAACATCTTTGTTTGATCCTGGAACTCTTAAAGAAGGAAAAACTTTACGCAAAATTTTCAAAGTGTGAATTCTAGCTTGGGGAAGTGCAATTCCTAGGCCATGTTGTGAACAGAAAGGGAATCCATGTAGACCCAACAAAAATCAAAGCCGTGAAAACTTGGGTTGCTCTAAAGACGCCAACCGAAGTCCGTTCATTCCTCGGTTTCGCAGGTTATTACCGTCGATTCATTTCCAACTTCTTAAAAATTGCCAAACCTCTCACTATTTTGACACAAAAGAACCGGCCCTTTGAATGGGGAGACGAGCAGACATAAGCTTTTGAAACCCACAAAGAAAAACTTTGCAATGCCCCGATTTTATCACTCCGTGAGGGTAATGACGACTTTGTGGTCTATTGTGATGCCTCCATACAAGGCCTCGGTTGTGTCCTTATGCAACAGGGAAAAGTCATTGCCTATGCCTCGCCAAGTTACGGATTCATGAGGTTAATTACACAACTCATGATCTCGAGCTTGGAGCGGTGGTATTTACCTTAAAGATTTGGAGACACTATGTGACACCCGGCATTTTGAGGAACATTCCGTTAACACAACTATGTTAGCTATATTATCAAAATCATAAATTTTAAGTGATTGGGCCTAAAGGCCCAACATGATAAATGAGACCCATTAAAGACCCAGTACATTATAGTGAGTGTTCGTTCGATGTATTAATATTAAATATGTATTAGAAACTTATAAGAAGTCAATGTATTTGATTTTATATTAAACAACCGTATTTAAATACAAAGACCGAAAGAAACACATATTTATTCGGAAACGTTCATATAAACTAAGTTCCGAATAACTAAAATAATACTAGAAATGATTGGGGAAATCGTATATGTAATATTAGCCTTGATAAACATTCGGGATGAGAAATGTTTCGAGAAATGAAATGAGACGCGGTGCGTTGTGCGTACTTGTTAATTAAAAAGCCCACTAGAGAACCCTAAGTATATAAACCCCATTATAGAGCTTCCATTGATTTTTTCAAAACCCTAAAATCCTCCAATCCTTCATCCAGCCGCCACCACCACAGTACAGCCACTTTCCGGCCAGATTCCGGCCAGCTCCGACGTCCCCAGGAGGCGTATTACATATCAAATTCTTCATCTCGACGAGACGCTTCTAACGGTGGTAATGGCTTGCTCTAACTCGCAACGATGTAAAAGTTATGGGCAGAAGAAGAAGTTACAACGGCTAGAGTTTTTACTTATTTCTCTGTGATCTTTCTGGCCATTTTCTGGCCAGCTCCGGCGTCCCCAGGGGGCTATTATATATCAAAATCTTCGTCTCGACAATTCGGTTCCAACGGTGGTAATGGTTACGTCTAACTCGCAGCGATGAAGAAGTTATGGGCTGTTAAAGGTTGCGGCTGCTAGGGTTACGAGTTGTTTTCTTGTTTTCCGGTGAGATCAGCAGCGGCAGCCACCACCCTCACACCTCCGATCACCCATCTGTCACTGTGCCAGTATCCTCCTCTCACCCCGCTTGGCAATCGGTCGTAAGACAATCTAGGAAATCTTTGTTGCATATCTCGTGTTTTGTTGTGCGCTTCAAAGGTGAGTTTTTTGCCCGCTTTTAAATACTTTTTTCGGGGAGAAAACATACAAACATTTTTACAACGCCTTCGGGCAACTATGTTTACGGCACCTTTGTGGTGGCCGCATTTAAGGCGCCTTTGTGGCGGCTGCGTTTTACAGCACCTTCGGGTGGGCTGCGTTTACGGCACCTTTATGGTGGCTGCATTTACGGCGCCTTTGTGGCGGCTGCGTTTTACAGCACCTTCGGGTGGGCTGCGTTTACGGCACCTTTGTGGTGGCTGCATTTACGGCGCCTTTGTGGCGGCTTCGTTTTACAGCACCTTCGGGTGGGCGGCGTTTACGGCGCCTTTGTGGCGGCTGCATTTACGGCGCCTTTGTGGCGACTGCGTTTTACAGCACCTTCGGGTGGGCTGCATTTACGGCGCCTTTGTGGCGGCTGCATTTTATACCTTCGGGTAGGGCCTTCGGGCAATATTCTATCGGTTTTCGAACTGTGTTTTATGCTTTTGATTAATAAACTCATTGAACTCACCAACCTTTGTGTTGACACTTTTTAGTATGTTTTTCTCAGGTAATTAAGGAGCACGAGCACAAGTAGGGCATGCATGCATCATTAGGTCTACATGTATTCAAGATTTAATTTGTTATTGAACATATTTGTATTAAATACTTTTAATGCATTTACTTTACTGAAAAAGAGTTTTGACAATCATTTGTCGTTATGCTTCCGCAAATGTTTAAACAATTACTTGTAATAACTTTTTCTCATTCAATGAGATACGTATGTTTTAAATTCATATAGTGTCGTTTGGTGTAACTAATGACTTGGATCCTGGTTTTGTCACATGCCTAACGGATACCCCGTTTGTGGAAAATTGAGGGTGTGACAGATTGGTATCAGAGCCATTAGTTATAGCGAACTAGGTTGCATTGCATTGCATTCTAGACTATAACTGTACACTACATTAGTTACACTTGTGTGAACTTATTTGTGACCAACATATATGAGTAGTCAACTGGTATTAATTAAAGTTTAGGGCAATTTTTTTTCTTTATTCTATGTTAGTAAAGCTTGAACTACGTATGCATTTACTTTGGTTATGTGCTAGTCTTTTGAGCATGAGTTTGTTTAATAGTCCAGCTAAGATGTATCCTCCTTTTAAAATCTTGAAGTGTGGTTTATATCAAAATCTAAATTTTTGTTAAAATGTTTGAGTCAGGATAATCTGTAGCTAGCTTTGAATTTTATTCAATAGATAATGCATGAGAAACGTTTGGTTGTGACTTTGTTAAAAGATTTTGTTATTTTAGGCCATTTTTTTTCTCCTCTTTTGGGGATTTACCTGAGAAACGTTTTCATTATATCATAACTTTAAACTAGCATTATTTTGGCAACTAACCGGTGTAATCCGGAGTTTCATGAACCCACCCTTTTGTACACGATTAATGAGACTGGGTTGTTGTCCCAAGGCTTAAGTATAGTGAGACATTGACTTGATAGTCGGGTTACCTACTTGTGCTATTACACGTCACTCATTATGTGACACATTCATCTGTTGTAACATATTATTTGGAAGAAACATGTTATTTGTAATGACACGTTGCTTATTGTGTGATCCAAATATGTGTAGAAACATGTTACCTACTTGTTTGATGTGGTCATTGCTTATTATTATAGTATACTCACTATATGTACTAGTAGTCCTACTTGGATAGTTATCTAAATTCATAGGGATACTTGACGTGTGATTTCCCATAAGTACATAACACTAAGCTTGACGTGTAGCATGTGTGCCTTATATTAGTTGTAAGCATACTCTATTTGTTTTATACATCCTATATTGAGTATAAGATTAATTATCTTAAAAATAAGCACAAGATAATAAACATGATACGACTTAAGATTAAAAGCACATGATGGGAGACAAACTAGGGTGATTGCGTAAGGTAAATTGACGATTATGGGTGCGCAACGTAATGGTGAATTTATAGGTACATGATAATCCTGGAAAAACCTTTTGTGTGAGCTATAACCTTAAGACAACCATGAAACAAAAATAAATCTATACGGATTCATGAAACAAATGTGTATTCCCTAAACAACAAATTGATAAACTCCATATTTGGATGACATACAACTGATCGTATACACCTAAATAAGATATACATATGAAATCCATCTGTAATGACCCAATAACAAGATTAAGAATCTATTCTAGAAAACTTACTAAGATTCTACTCATGACCCTAATGATAACGATTGATATTCGCTATATCAATTTAAATCCCTAGTTGAAACTTCTACACTACCTAACGAACTCTTGTATCAAAACACTTTCTGCCATCTTATTGGTTTGAACCCTTATCTGACTCATTTGTAAATTAACCATACATCTTAAACTTAATACTTCTATAATAACTAAACGACCTACACGATTAAACTGATCTTCTATTGGAATAGAAATACATGATTTTTGAAAACTTTCTCTATGAGAAAACACTTGGCGTATCATATACCCCCCCCCCAAACGCTAATGACACTCAGATTCCATCCATAAGAAAACTTACTATACTTCAAAGTATTGGGAGCAAATCATATAACACCGACTCTTTTGTTTTCAACAGTACTTCAGTACATAAACGTTAATAACATATTATCCTATGTCATACAACCATTTGTTCTCTCGATCACCACAAATTCCATAGTTATCAAAGATAGAAATATATTAAAATTCATAACCATTTTTGCTTTAAACATGTACTTCTGAACACATAAGTAGTATCATTATTCATCTTCTCATTCTATTCTTAGCATTTCTATGACATCCATGATGTTAGCATTTTGGCGACGCCTTGTATTTTAATAAAATAGAGTACCCACACACGGTTGAATCTATGTAATAATCTATAACAATATATGGATTCTTTAAGTAAGACACAATCCTTGGATATTCGAATCACAACTCCAAGCTCATTGACCTAAATATTTTCAAACATTCTAAATGTAGCTCGTCCTTTATAAAGGGGGGATTCTCAAACTTTAAAATTTCATCAAACCCACGATAAAACGGACCATTTGAAATCCAACGTAGGATTGGTCCATTTTATTTTCATGTGTCTCCAACTAAATGGAGTGCTTGCCCAGAGACACACTCGTCATTCCACTTAATATCTTTTAAAGTGATGAACAGTTACGTTTCTTTGAAGAACTAGTTGAAATCATGGATTAAGAATTCAAAACACTCAAACACAATAAGAATCTTACTATTAAAGTTCATTGAAAATTCAAAGAGTTAACTGAAGTTCACGTAAGAAACATAGAAAAATCTAATAATGTACAAACAACCTTGTCTAATCAAAATGACAACGTCAAACACTAATGATATTGGGTAAATTTCGGGGCGAAATTTCTTTCAACAAGGGGATGATGTGGCAACTCAATTTTTTTTTTCTTTTTCCTTTAATCTCAGTCTTTTTACCGATTGTATCTAATTTTCGGGACGAAAATTCTTTCAACAAGGGGATGATGTGACACCCGGCATTTTGAGGAACATTCCGTTAACACAACTACATTATCTATATTATCCAAATCATAAATGTTAAGTGATTGGGCCTAAAGGCCCAACATGATAAATGAGACCCATTAAAGACCCAGTACATTATAGTGAGTGTTCGTTCGATGTATTAATATTAAATATGTATTAGAAACTTATAAGAAGTCAATGTATTTGATTTTATATTAAACAAACGTATTTAAATACAAAGACCGAAGGAAACACATATTTATTCGGAAACGTTCATATAAACTAAGTTCCGAATAACTAAAATAATACTAGAAATGATTGGGGAAATCGTGTATGTAATATTAGTCTTGATAAACATTCGGGATGGGAAATGTTTCGAGAAACGAAATGAGACGCGGTGCGTTGTGCATACTTGTTAATTAAAAAGCCCACTAGAGAACCCTAAGTATATAAACTCCATTATAGAGCTTCCATTGATTTTTTTCAAAACCCTAAAATCCTCCAATCCTTCATCCAGCCGCCACCACCACAGTACAGCCACTTTCCGGCCAGCTCCGACGTCCCCAGGAGGCGTATTACATATCAAATTCTTCGTCTCGACGAGACGCTTCTAACGGTGGTAATGGCTTGCTCTAACTCGCAACGATGTGAACGTTATGGGCAGAAGAACAAGTTACAGCGGCTAGAGTTTTTACTTATTTCTCTGTGATCTTTCTGGC
Organism: Tagetes erecta; assembly: GCA_030867185.1. Classification (NCBI taxonomy): domain Eukaryota; kingdom Viridiplantae; phylum Streptophyta; class Magnoliopsida; order Asterales; family Asteraceae; genus Tagetes; species Tagetes erecta. Next base: position 48,681,070 of record CM061491.1, on the reverse strand, counting down.
CATTTTCCGGCCAACTCCGGCGTCCCCAAGGGGCCTATTATATATCAAAATCTTCGTCTCGACAAGTCGGTTCCAAAGGTGGTAACGGTTACGTCTAAATCGCAGCGATGAAGAAGTTATGGGCTGTTAAAGGTTGCGGCTGCTAGGGTTACCAGTTGTTTTCTTGTTTTCCGGTGAGATCAGCAGCGGCAGCCACCACCCTCGCACCTCCGATCACCCATCTGACATTGTGCCAGTATCCTCCTCTCACCCCGCTTGGCAATCGGTCGTAAGACAATCTAGGAAATCTTTGTTGCATATCTCGTTTTTTGCTGCGCGCTTCAAAGGTGAGTTCTTTGCCCGCTTTTAAATACTTTTTTCGGGGAGAAAACATACAACCATTTTTACAACGCCTTCGGGCAACTATGTTTACGGCACCTTTGTGGTGGCTGCATTTACGGCGCCTTTGTGGCGGCTGCGTTTACAGCACCTTCGGGTGGGCTGCGTTTACGGCACCTTTGTGGTGGCTGCATTTACGGCGCCTTTGTGGCGGCTGCGTTTTACAGCACCTTCGGGTGGGCTGCGTTTACGACACCTTTGTGGTGGCTGCATTTACGGCGCCTTTGTAGCGGCTTCGTTTTACAGCACCTTCGGGTGGGTTGCGTTTACGGCGCCTTTGTGGCGGCTGCATTTACGGCGCCTTTGTGGCGACTGCGTTTTACAGCACCTTTGGGTGGGCTGCATATACGGCGCCTTTGTGGCGGCTGCATTTTATACCTTCGGGTAGGGCCTTCGGGCAATATTCTATCGGTTTTCGAACTCTGTTTTATGCTTTTGATTAATAAACTCATTGAACTCACCAACCTTTGTGTTGACACTTTTTAGTATGTTTTTCTCAGGTAATTTAGGAGCACGAGCACAAGTAGGGCATGCATGCATCATTAGGTCTACATGTATTCAAGATTTAATTTGTTATTGAACATATTTGTATTAAATACTTTTAATGCATTTACTTTACTGAAAAAGAGTTTTGACAATCATTTGTCGTTATGCTTCCGCAAATGTTTAAACAATTACTTGTAATAACTTTTTCTCATTCAATGAGATACGTATGTTTTAAATTTATATAGTGTCGTTTGTTGTAACTAATGACTTGGATCATGGTTTTGTCACACGCCTAACGGATACCCCGTTTGTGGAAAATTGAGGGTGTGACACACTATCTCTATGGTACCAAATGTGTGATATTCACTGATCACAAGAGTCTCCAACATGTCTTTGACCAAAATAATCTAAATATGAGACAACGTCGATGGATTGAACTAATTAACGACTATGACTGTGAGATTCGCTATCATCCGGGGTAGGCGAATGTCGTAGCCAATGCTTTAAGTCGTAAGGTTCATAGTAAAGCTATTTTACTTCATGAAGTCCGAGCCCATCAACAATTAGTTGACACCTTAAGTGATTTCGGCGTGGAAATTGAAGGTTGTCGAATCCACCAAATAATATAAATAATGAACCTACTAGTATAGTGCAAGTAGGATTCGTGTCCTCAGGGATACGTGTTAATAATTTTAATACCAAAAATGTTGAAGTACAGTTACTTAGGTTGATTTTTTTTTGGGTAAAGGGTTACCCCGGTGATTCTATTATACAGACAACCGTCAATGAAGTACAAGTAGTGAGGAAGTGTTCAACACTAATTCATATATGGGACAAACCCCCATATATGTGAACAAAAAACAACTAAACATCTAATTAAAAAATAAACAAACCAACAAGCCATCCACAAAGAATTGACAAAACAGCCAAAACCTACCAAAAAGTCCCCATCCATTAGCCACCATCATCGAAAATGTAATTTCCACCATAGAAAATCCACCAAAGAACTGGAAGCTCTACTATCTATTGGAAACCATTGAAGAGGAGGATATCGCCTCCTGCTTTATCTCGAGTTATATCTCTAGATTCGTCATAAATAACTTCAACCTCTTCCTCATCCAAGTCTTCAATCCCATCGCTATCCAATTTGTCCTTCTCTTTAATAGATTTAAATGTCCCCTCATCGTTCATATTTACTGAAGTAAGGGCACTAAAAGAGTTTTGAATATGGGTTTTTGAGGGGTCTCTACTTTTCACATCCAAAGTTAAGGGTTTAGCCCCCACCATTTTCTTGTAATCCAACGATCTATACTCAAATTTTGGTTTCTGGTTATTAACCTGAAACCCACTCTTCTTAGCCGATTTCCTACCCTTTACATCAGTAAAACCATCCCCATTTACCTTAGGATTAGGTGTGGGTTTAGATGTAACACATACCTGTTTAGGGCATTCTTCATTTCCATGTCCAAACACACAACACCGCGCACACCTCAGGGGCGTCCACTCATACTCCACACCAACAGTCTCAGTGACATATTTACCTTCATCCACATCAGGAATAGCCATAGATAATACATCTTTAAACTCATGCTCAGTTGAAATTTCAATAAGTGCCCTTGCATAACTACTTCTTCCCCAGCTTTCAGAACACATAGATGTGGTATAGAAATCTAGTAACCTAGGAGAGCCAATCTTTGAAGCTAGCATGCTTAAACCATCATCCTTATAAGCTGCAATAGGAACATCATGTAATTTAACCCAAACCGCTACTTTCTTAATGTCTTCTTTTTTAAGGATACTAGTAGGAGACCATGTATTGAGAAATATCGGTTTATTGCGAATCAACCAAGGTCCTCCTTCTAGTACTTCAAGCATACCCTTGTTATCAGCAAATTAGAAGAAAAAGAAGCCATTTGCATTCATCATACATTTTTTAAGACCATACTTTTTCCAATTTATTTGCACAACGTGCTCGACAACCGGATATGCAATCCTATCCCCTAGAAAATACCCATATAGTGTGAAAGCTAATTTACATTGGTCTATTTTAATAGATTCCCTAGGAAGAACCACATCAACACCTTGTTGTATATCCAATGACTCCAAAAAACAGAAATTAACCTTGTTCTTTGACGTACCAGTTCGTAGAGTAGCAGCATAAGAACCTACATTAGAACTAATAACCTGGTCACCGTTTGAACTCTGCACTTTATCAGCCAACTCAGATTGAGAACCTGAACCAATGTTAATCAACTTACCATGACGAGGAATAAGAGGTTTTCCATCAATGTTAACCACTTTACGAGCAATATCGTCCAGTTCCTTATCAATCTAATCTTGAAATCTGACTTTGCGAGCTCTATTAGGTGTAGACCCAACGTTAGCATCAAGTTTTGCCTCCATTAAATCTGAACTCGAAATATAATTAGGGTTTAGGGAAACTCTAATGCGGCAGCCCAAATCAGCCTCCACAAACGCTAATTCACGGATTTGGGGAGTATTACCACAACCCTAATGAATTTAAGTTACAGAAACGACCAGATTTGTGCAAGGAAACAATGCAACCTCCAAAACCAAAAACGAATCAGATTGAAAAATAGCCGCCACAAACCCTAATTCGTGAATTGGAATAACGAAGTACCAATCAACAAACTTATGAAAAACCAGCAGCAAAAAACGACCTCTCTCTATATCTAGAACAGAATCCAAACGTAAACAAGAAGGCAAAATCCAAGAAACCAAGGTTAAACCAATATCACACACAAAAACGTAAAAAAACCCTAATCCTAGACTAAGAGGGCGATAAACAAATGAAATCAGATCGGGTTTCAATCATATGATTTGAGCAGCAAAAACATAGATAGATCGATCATGATTTACCAAGGAGAAATCGCCATGTCTAGGGAGAGAAATTAAGGTTAGTATGACATTACTTAGGTTGATTTATAACTTAAGAAGAGGGGGATTTTGTTTAGAAACTAAAACCGGAAAAAATAAAAAAAAATTAAAAATTTCAACAACACGTTGACACGGCCGTGCTGAAAATGCAAAGGAAATCTGACGCGGCCGTGTAAAGATTCTGTCCGAAAAATAAAGTTTTGGGGCTAACTAAAAATGACTATAAAATGTGAATAAAAATCACAAGTGTATAAAGTAGTTTCAACACAAGGGTTATTCCTTGGTTCGATTCGGCTTATGATCATCAACGATTGAAGTGCAATGATTATTTTATTGAGTGACTTGTATTAATACTAGACATCACACCATTCGGATGTCCCCTTCATCTAATGTCTAACCAAACGTCGTTCGTTGATTAGAGCCAACTCGCTACCCTAAGCTCACGCTGTTCGGAATGTTCAATCACATTAAATAACTGTTAGGGCTTATTTCTGTTTAAGATTTACTTTGTACTTTGTTTATACATTTTGTATAGTTTAGGGTTAATTTTGTATTTTCTCTAAAGTATTGTTGAATAAAGCATGTAGTAAGAGAATGTTAGTGAGAGAGTCTAGATCACAGATTTACACGCTAGAGAGAGAGTTGTGTGTGTGTAATTGTATTCTCCTGCACATTTTGTACTGCAATATTGCTTTGATCATCAATACAAGTGAATTATTAGTAATGAATTGTGTTGCTGATTGAACTGTTTGTTTTGTGTACTTGATTCATTCTGATCATTGAGCGATATCGATCCAATTGAACCTATCAATTGGTATCAGTGCTGTTGGTATTGTGTTCTTCGCTATTCATCAAGCAAAAACACATCAATATTGCTCAAATCATGATCTGAATGATCTGTTGCTGTTTTTAGTTGTGATTCATCATCGCAATCACTTCTAATTCACAACAATTGTGCAAATTCCATCAGATTATCATCAGATCTGAGGAATTAGGAAGGAAGAGAAGTTTACTGTTCGATCGAAATTTTGCTCAAATTTATCAAAATTTGATCATGTTTTGGATTGATTGAGATTAGAGATTGTTAATCGGTATATTTCGTTGCTTGTGTGTGATTTTTGAAGGAATTGGACAAGTTTTTGTTAAACCCAGAAAAATTTCGTTTGACGAAGATGATGAACAGGATGAACAGGTTGAAGATTAACTAGCCGGGTGATAAAAATTGACTTAGACAAAATTTTTGGACTTAGATTTGTGAACAATTAACTAGACGGGTGAAGAATTTGCAAGAAAAAGGTTGTACTGTTCAGCCGGATCAAGCACTGTTGTGCCGGGTGATAAACTGTTCAGCCGGGTGAGAGACATTTCAGCCGGGTGATTCGTTTACTGTTTAGCCGGGTAACAACTATTCTGCCGTGTGATCAACTACTGTTCAGCCGGGTCACTATATTTCAGCCGTGTCAAAGTCAGCCGGGTGATATATTTGACAACTGTTCAGCCGGGTAAACCTTTTTGCCGTGTCAAGTTCTAACCGGGTCAAGTTTTCAGCCGTGTGAAGTGTTACTGTTCAGCCGTGTAACTGTTCAGCCGGGTAAAATACTTGCCGGGTGAAGATTGCAAGTGTTGAATATTGACAACTGTTGAGCCGTGTCACTGTTTAGACGGGTGAAGAACATTCTCAGCCGGGTGAAGAAGAAAAGTCACTGTTCAACCGGGTGAAGAAGAAATTTTCACTGTTCAGCCGTGTGACTCATTTTCAGTTGTTTCAAACCTTGTTATCTTATCTTGTCATTATTTACTTGTCTTTATTTTAGTATTTTAACTATTTCGTTTCAAAAATCATTAAAAACACAAAAATATTTTCTTTAAAAATTGTTAAAATGGCACCTATTGATGATTCTGATAATCGTGTTCCTAGATTGGTTAATCGTGCAGATTTCAAGAACTGGACAATCAGATTGAAGCATCATCTATGCTCTATTGACAATGATCTCTGGAAGTCAATTGATAAAGGTCCTCACATTCCAACTCAGACTGCTCCTGATAGTGCAAGTACCTACACCAAAGACTCTACTGAACCTTATCCAGAAGATAATCTATCAGCTGAAGACTTACGAAAGGTCAAGAATGATAGTAAGGCTTATTCTTTGATGTGCAAAGGTCTGCCACTTCAAGTGTTGTCGAGATTGGATGCTTATCAAACTGGCTACACATTGTTCAAAGCATTGAAATCAATCTATGAAGGAGGAGAACAGTTGAGAAGTCTCAAGAAGCAGAAATTAAAAAGACAATTGGAGTTATTTGAACATATTGCTGGAGAATCTATGCACCAGATGATGAATAGATTTGTTCATCTGACTACTGAAATGACAAATGTTGGTGCAAAGACAGATCTTCAAGATTTGAATGACAGATTGTTGTGTGCTCTTCCATCTTCATGGAAACAAACTGTGACTCTACTGAAGCATACTGAAAAGTTCCCTATGGACTTAGATCTGCTCATTGCAAAGATCGAAGAAGTTGAGATTGATGAAAGCTCGAGAAATACTGACAGATCAGGATCACATGCTCAGTACAAGTTTGTTGTGAATCCTGCTAACACAGTGGAGAATGCCTTTCTTGCACAAGATGCTGCAAAAACTGATGTAGAGGGTGATTTATTTGTTGGTGCAAGCTTTTATACTGATTCGTCATACATTCCAAACTCATCAACTTATTCTCAACCTCAATCTCCACCAAGAGCTCAAGTTCAAAGTCAGAATGTGAAAAATCAATCAGAAAATCAAAGTTCGACTGTTCAAGCAAAAGTACAAGATGTGCTGAACATCTTGTTACAAGATGATGAAACAAAGAATGCATTTACTACGTTCATGGCAAGCTTTCAAGCATATCAAGGAAGTCATCTGACTCAAATGGACGTCGTACTTCAAGATTTATTTGAAATAGATCCTGATGACGTTGAGGAAATGGATTTAAATTGGCAAATGGTGATGGTTGCATATTGAACTCAGAAACATGCATATGTGAACCGAAGCTACAAGCCACATGCAAACAAGACAATTGGTTTTGACAAATCAAAGGCCAGATGTTTCAATTGTAACTGCTATGGTCATTTTTCTAGGGAATGCAAGGCTCCTAAGAATCAGAACTACAATGATCAAGCCGGTTCAAGTGGACAGAATCAAGGTCAAGGTCAAAGCTCGCAACAGTCATCAAGCTATCAGAACAGGAATCAACGTTTCATGCAGAAACCATATCAAAGTCTTCCCATGCCAGAACTGAAAGACGAAGGTAAGAAGCCAGAAGATCAGACCAAAGCACTGGTAGTTAGTGTGAAAGACGGATATGATTGGAGTGCTTATGCGGAACAATTTACATCTGATCTTACATCAAGCCTATCACTGGTATGTGAAATTGAAGAAGACTGGTCTGAAGAAGGGGATGCTCAACTGATTGAAGATGTGAGTGAAGATTCTGAAGAGTATGATTGGAGTGCAAAGGCAGATCCTGTTGAAGAATCTGAACCAGAAGTTGCGCTTATGGCTACATCCAATGAGTCTTCATCATCTGCTGAACAACCAAAGGTTAGTACTGAATTACCCCCTAATTATGTTCCTTTGCCTGATGATGTTAGAGATAGGTTATGTTCTGAACAATGCATTAAACAAGTGGAACATTATCGAACTCATTCTTTTAAAATTGGTGACAAATTAAGCAAACATGAAAAAATTCATGAACAACTTACAATTGATCACAAAATTGCTGATGAGAAGATATTGTCACTTAAAGAATCATGGAACAAAACCTTGAAAGAATTGGAACTTGTGACCAAACAACTTGAAGAAATGACAAAGAATTTCGAACAAGAAAAAGTTGCACATGCAGTCACTCAAGTTGAATTAACAAAGTTAAAAAGTTGCAAAACAATGGTGAAACAACTTGTGAGTGAAAGAGGTAACAAAAACAAACTAGGATTGGGTTTTACTCATGAACCAATGCCTAAATCAATCACACAAACTTTACCTGAAAACTTCAATGAATTTGATCATTCACCTGAAAATGAACGAAAATTCAAAGAAATTCAAAGAAGTAAATCCGAATCCAAAGGATCTGAAGTGTTGATTGAAAGTTTGAAAGAAGATGATGCTGTGACGATTGAAGCTGATGATGAAGTTAGCAACAAATCAGAGCCTGTTCTGATTCAAATTGTTGAATATCCTAAACTGAATCCCAAGCCAGAAGAAAAGGTGAAGGATGAAGCTGAATTTTCAGGATACAATGATCCTGAATACATCAAGTGGAAGAATGAACAGAAGGCGAAAGTTGCTGATCAACTGATCAAGAAGAAAGAAGTGAAACAGGCTGAAGTTTCAAAAGGAAAGGTGCAGAAATCGAAATTAACAGTCAATCAATCTGAAACAAAACAGTCAAAAGGTAAAAGTGTCATAAAATCGAATGACAACACCAAAGTTCAAACTGTTAAAACTGAAAATGCCAAACCTGTCAAGAAGAAAGTGTCAAAATGAAAAACAATCAAGTTTGTATCTGCAGGAACTTTCGATATGAACGGATCTTATGGTAACCAAATCAATTCTTCAATCAAATCTAACTCTGGTCTAAAAACAGGTTCAGGTCCTAAGTCTTCCGCTGTCAATGATAAAAGAATTGAACTAAAGAAGATAACCAAACAAGATGGTTTAAAATCGAACCAAGTTCCCAAGAAATCGAAACTTGATCAAAAACAGTCACAATCAAAATCTCCACAAAAGAATCAAGTTAACTTAAAACTGATAATGAATCACGAGTGGGTTCAACATCAAAAGTTAACAATCGGCTCTTTAGGATTAGCAAGAAACATTGTGAGATTTGTGATCGTTATAATCATGTGACTGCTGAATGTTTCTTTAACAGGTACTGCAGTTACTATGACAAAAGAAATCATTCTTCAGAGGAATGTTTTTATAACAAATTCTGTGATATTTGTGAAAGAAGAAATCATGACACAAAAGATTGTTTCTTTCGGAAAAACTCATCAAGAGAAATGACTCCGTTTCCAAATTTTCAAAGAAATCAATCTTTTGGTTTTCAAGAATTTAACCAAAGTCATTCTCCTGATTTGAGAACTTTCGAATGAAACAATTCTGATTTTAATGACTTTTCATCAAGAAATGTGCAGGTTAACAGTTTTAAGCCGAGAGCTTTGATGGTGAGAAATCAGAAATTTGAAAATAACCTTGATCCTAAATTAGAGGAAAGGTTCATTGCTTTAAGAAGAAAGCAATCAAATCAAGCCATTGGGCGAAACAGTTTTCAACCAAATCTCTCGAATGAAACAAATTTTCAAAATCTTCATTATCAACAAGTTACTGTTACAGATAGATTCGGAAAACCCAAGACCATGTGGGCCTGGGTTGACCAAACTAACTAGGTATTTGTTGAAATGCAGGTACGCCCTCGAAGACCTATCAACTCATGGTTTGTTGATAGTGGGTGTAGCCGGCACATGACAGGCAATCATGCCTTGCTTCAAGATTTTAAGCTAAAGAATGGTACACATGTTGCATTTGGAGGAGATGCTGGTGGTAAAATTACTGGAGAAGGAACCGTGTCAAATGGGGTCATTAGCTTTGATAAAGTCAACTACTGTGCACAGTTGAACTTTAATTTGCTAAGTGTATCTCAAATTTGTGACAAATCTTATTTAACTTTATTTGATTATTCTTTCTGTTACATACTCAAACCAGGTTTCAAGATTGAAAATGAATGGGTGGTGGTTAAAGCTCCAAGAGATCGTGATGTATACAAGCTTGATATGTCGCAGATTGATGCTGAAACCGAAACTACTTGTCTCATTGCGCATGCTTCAAATGATGAGAGTCAGCTTTGGCATAGACGGCTGGGCCATTCAAACTTCAGAAACATGAACCGACTGGTGACTGGAAATCATGCTGTGGGAATACCGTCAAAGAAATTCTCAACAACTGATCTCTGTCTAGCATGTTTGAAAGGAAAACAGCACAGAATGTCTTTAAGTCCAAGCAAGAACACTCCATTTCAAAACACTTGTAGATGCTACATATGGATCTTTTCGGACCAACAAATGTTCAAAGCATCAGAAAGAAGTCTTATTGTTTTGTCATCATTGATGATTTTACTAGATTTTCTTGGGTTTATTTCTTGCATGTTAAATCTGAAACTGCTGAGTTGTTAAAAGAATTTATTATCAAAGTTGAAAATCAATTGGATTGTAAAGTAAAAATTTTGAGAAGTGATAATGGAACCGAGTTTAAAAACTCTAATGTTGATTTGTTTTGTGCAGAAAAAGGTATTGCGCGCCAATTTAGTGCTCCAAGAACTCCACAACAGAACGGAGTTGCAGAACGAAAAAATCGGACACTGATTGAAGCAGCAAGATCCATGCTCGCAGATGCCAAAATCCCTATTACATTCTGGGACGAAGCTATTGCTACTGCGTTTTTTGTACAAAACAGGACATTATTGGTTCAGGATAAAAATAAAACATCTTATGAGTTACTTTTTGGAAGAAAACCGAATATTTCTTATTTGAAAGCATTTGGTTGTCCTGTGTCGATTCTAAATTTAAATGATCATCTCAGTAAATTTGAGTCAAAATCTGACGATGGATTTTTCCTTGGTTACTCGTTAGTTTCTAAAGCTTATCGGGTTTTTAATAGCAAAACAAACACTGTTATTGAAACTATTAACGTAAGGTTTTTAGAAAATTCGTTTCCGTCAGTGGCTCATGGTCCTGAATGGTTGTTTGATTTAGATTCGTTATCAAAATCTTTCAATTCTAACTTGTTTGATTTTTCAGGAAAATCGAGAAACGAATCAGGAGACTTGGGATGTTTCAGTGATGATTCTGATAATGACGATGATAGCAATCTCAATTCTGAGTATCCGTTCATGTCATTTCACAATCCTGATAATGGTGTATCCAATCAAGCTCCGGGTCCATCTGGTTCTCAAGAAGATCAAGAATCAAACATTCTTGGTGATGATGTGAATCCGCAAAATTCTCCTAATGATGGTGGATCTATTCAAAATCAACCATCATCAGATCCGAATGTTGAAGTTATTCCAGAATCATTTGACTACTTCATCAGTTCACCAGAACAAGTTCCTAATTTCACTCCGCATGTGTCTACAATTCTGCAAGATTTACCGAATCTGAATCAGTCTAATCTGGAGACGCAAGTTCAAGGAGATTCAATTCCAACTCATCGAGTACACAGGAATCATCCTTTATCACAGATTATTGGGCCTTTGAATCAGAGAACTATGAGAAGTCAGACTGAACATGCAAACGTTTGTCTTTATTCATGTTTTCTTTCTCAAGTGGTGCCGAAAAACATTTCAGAAGCGTTACAAGATAACAGTTGGATTGAAGCCATGCAAGAGGAGTTTCTTCAATTTCGCAAACAAGAGGTTTGAAAATTAGTGGACTTACCTGAAGGAGAAAATGCGATTGGTACAAGATGGTTGTATAAAAACAAGCCAGATGAACGTGGCATTGTTGTCAGAAATAAAGCCAGACTTATTGCACAAGGTTACACTCAAGAAGAAGGTATTGACTATGAAGAAGTGTTTGCTCCGGTCGCTCGACTTGAAGCTATTCGCGTTTTTCTAGCATATGCCTCTTTCATGAAGTTCAAAGTGTTTCAAATGGACATTAAAGGCGCTTTTTCTGTATGGCCCAATTACCGATGATGTATATGTCAGACAACCTCCTGGTTTTGAAGATCCTGATTATCCACATCGTGTATACAAATTGAGCAAAGCTTTATATGGTCTACATCAAGCTCCAAGGATTTGGTACGAGAAGTTATCTAAACATTTGCTAGAACATGGATTTACAAGAGGTCAGATTGATCCAACTTTATTTATGAAGCGGGAAAATAAAGATCTTTTATGTGTTCAAGTGTATGTGGATGATGTCATCTTTGGATCAACAAGTTCGTCCATGTGCAAAGAGTTTGAAGAAATCATGAAATCAAGATTTCAGATGAGTTCGATAGGGGAGATTAATTTCTTTCTCAGATTGCAAGTAAAACAGTCAGCAGACGGAATTTTTATCAACCAATCAAAGTTTGTTGAAAAATTGCTGAAAAAGTTCAAGATGCAAGATTGTCAGACTATTCGAACGCCATCTGATGTGAATTGCAAGATACAGCCGGATCCAAAAGGCAAATCCGTTGATCAAACATTGTACAGATCGATGATTGGTTCACTGATGTATCTTACTGCATCAAGGCCAGACATTATGTATGCTGTATGGGTGTGTGCAAGATATCAGTCTGATCCAAAAGAGTCGCACCGGGTTGCTGTTAAACGTATTTTCAGATACCTTAAAGGGAAACCTAATCTCGGGTTATGGTATCCTTATGAAGGCAATTTTGAATTATATAGTTATTCTGATAGTGACTTTGGTGGGTGTGCTCTTGACAGGAAATCGACTACGGGTGGATGTCAATTTCTGTGTCCTAGACTTGTTTCTTGGCAATGCAAAAAGCAGACCAACGTTTCTGTATCCACAGCTGAAGCAGAGTATATCGCTGCATCTGCAGGATGTTCTCAAGTTTTGTGGTTACAAAACCAATTGCTTGACTACGGGTTTAACTTTCTCAAAACTCCTATTTACATAGACAATACTGCTGCTATGTTCATTACTGCTAATCCTGTTCAACACTCAAAAACCAAACATATCGAAATTCGATATCACTTTCTCAGAGACAACTCTGAAAAAGGTTTAATAATTTTGATTAAAGTTCATACCGACAAACAACTGGCAGATCTTTTCACAAAATCTTTCTTGTCAGGGCGGTTTGAATTCTTAATTCAATCCATAGGGTTAATCAACCATGATTAATTCTAATTTTTTGAAAAAAACACAAACAAAATTCAGGAAATATAAAAGTCAAAAATATAATAAGTCGATGTCAAGTATTGATTCCTTTGTCTTTTATTTTATTGTTTTGCATTGTGAGTGTGCATGAAAAAGAAAAGCAAACAAAAAGAATATAAAAGCAAAAAGAAAAGAAAATATCATGTCATAAGAATCTATATTGCAAAAAGTGAGAAATGATAGTACACTAGACATTATTTGTTTCATCATTTTTAAATAAAGACTGATGAATGTTAATTGATGTGCGAGACAGCTCAGGCAATTAGACTGAAAAAGTAAGTTCATTGTTGACAAATCTAAACTCAATGATCTTTGTGTTAAGTTCCTTTGTTATACATGTCTAGATATATATCTTTTGATGCGTTGCTTGTGATGATAGTTGTTCATGATCGGGTAACGATGCAGTCTATTCAGTGTGATGAACCGCATCGTGAGCTTCTTTGTTGTGGTATTCACAGACCTGAAGTCTCACACGAAGTCTCTTTTGAGCTTCAAGGTGCAGCAAAAGATTCCCAAAGTTGGAACAAAAAGAGTCCCAAATGTGGACCATCAACAAACAAAAATTCCAAAAAGGAATTCAGAAGATTCCCAAGGGGAACGATAGGAAATTAAAATTCCAAAATGGAATCAAAAGAAGTCCCAAAGTGGACCAAATCCGAATAGAACCCAGTTTCCACACTGTTTATGATTGTAAGTGACTAGGTTTTTGAGCAATATGCATTCAGGTAATGGTTGATAAGGAAATATGTTGACATATGTATACATGTGGGTCACATAAGTCATTTTAATCGAACCTTAATCTCATCATGATACTGAAAAAGTAAGTGTGTCAACTCGAGCTAATTGGTATGTTTTCATATCATCACTCAATCAAACATAAGTCAAATGTCTATTCAAAACTTGCAAAACATCTTCAGATAATGTGTGGTATGATCTCACTGCGATATTTTGATTCATTGCATTGCATATGTCTTTATTTTAATGTGTGTGCTTTGTGTGTGCAGGCATATGGAATCTTTATTGACACATCGACATCCTTGTTAAACTTAAAAATTTCAAGAAATTTCAAGTTTAGGTGGAGAATAATTGAAGAAGAAAAATATTTACAAAAATCCAAAAATATTTTTGAATAAGTGTGTTTTGAATGAACAAGATTATGTGGTATGAAAAGCAAATGTATTGGATGTGTTAAAAACAAACCTAAGGTCTTGTGATGTGATTTTAAGAAATTGCTTCGGGATATAGAAATATTGGTTTTGCAAAAACATTTTTGTGAGAAAAATCAAAGAAAAAGAAAAAGGATTTAATGAGAATTAATTTTTGTTACCTTGTCTTATATTTTTGATATATAATGTGACAAACCCTAATAAGGATGTTTTGTCTAATTAATATGTCGAGAATGTTTGCAGGTGCAATAAATGCAGTTGAAAAGTCAACAGACGGAGAAAAATGAAAAATTGTCAAAGTGTTGTTCGCCGGGTGAAGATATCAGAAGACACTATTTAGCCGGGTAAGAGTGTTGTTTGATATCAGCCGGGTGATTGAAAGAAAAGATAGCCGGGTGAAGATGTTATGACTACTGTGTTGCCGGGTAATGAAGTGATATGTTACCAGCCGGGTAATGAACAAGTCACTATTTTGCCGGGTAAAGAAGTCATGTTGATATCAGCCGGGTGACAAGTTGTGTGTTACTATACAGCCGGGTGATGAAGTGTTGACACTGTACAGCCGGGTAATAGAATGAAGATTCTATGTAGTCGTGTAAGTGAAGAACACTGTGTAGCCGGGTAAGTACAACAACTGTGTGGCCGGGTGATGAAGAAAAGCTGTCGTTATAACAGCCGGGTGATGAAGAAGATCACTATGCAGCTGGGTAATGAACAAGAAGCCATTGTGCAAGCCGGGTGATGGAAGAAGACTACTATGCAGCCGAGTGATGGGTAAAATCAAAACAGGTGTAGTTGTTCCTAACCTTTACTCGTCTCTACAGTGCTTTACCCGTCTCTACAGTGACTGACCCGTCCAAGTGTTTTACATGTTTTATGTTGACCCGTCCCAATGTTGTGACCCGTCCCATGACTGTGACCCGTCCCAACAGTACCTGACGCGGCTCAACAGTGCATGACCCGTCCAGGCTTATTGGGCTTAAATGTTTACCCGTCCAAAAATTGTTGACCCGTCCCAATAAGTTTGACCTAATTTTTCAATCATATAAATACCCGCCTCTTCACAACACTTATCATTTTTCACCAACATTATCAAACGAATCCCCTGTACCTCAAATCGTCCATATCTATTTCAATCGATTGTTCTGTAACAAGTTATATTGATTGAATAAGGTATACTTATCATGATTCGACCTTGATAAACCTGCTAAATGATCGTTAAAACGAAAAATGATGATGAACAGTGATTAGATCATTGAATCGACACTTTGATTTTGGGTGTTAAAACTTAAATCGAATGTTGTACTAGGTGTAAACAAATTGTCGATCATCAACAATCATTCATTAATTTGCATCAAATTGCTTAAAATCAACTGAATCAACTAAAATTTCTTCATACCTGTCGAACCGCCATTGATGAACTGGTGAATGTTCTTAAGTTTTAACATCAAACTGATGAAATGTGTGTTATAAAGTGACAAATCAATGTTAAAACTGAGCTAAAACATGTTATTCAAGTTCATCATACAAAATTTCAGAATTGTGTTATTAAGTGGTTAAACTGTTGAGTGCAAAATATTGTGTGATCATTGATTCACAAAGTTTTTATTAAACAAAATGATGAAAATCAGATTGTTAGATCAACTTAGGTGTTAAAATGATTATGTGATTGTTTTACATTGTAACTTTTTGTTTAAACACTTATGCAAATTTGTTATTTATGAATGAAAAATCTAACTCATATGTGTTATCTTTGTCAAAACAGATGGAGAATCTTAAGTTTGAGCCTAAGCACAATCTGGTTGCATGTTTGGATGAATCTATACCAGAAACAGAGGGGTATAGAGATATGATCAGATTTATCAGAAGAACCAAGGATGTTTATGCAATGTGTGCAAAGCCAGTTATATATGCAAGACTCATCAAGAGTTTCTGGAGAACGGCTGAGGTTGTTACTAATGAAGATGGTGTGACAGTGGTTAGAGGAAATATCACCAGATAGTTGCAATTGACTGTGTCTGAAGAATCTATCAGAACAGCCTTGAGGATAGATGATGATGAGGTTGGTGCAAATGATGAATTAACAACTGCTGAGTGCCAGGCATGTTTCATTAATATGGGTCATCCTCTCATATTTCCCAAAAAGCAGTTTGTTAGAGCTCGATTAGGGAAGAAGTGGAAGTTGCTATGTTATGTGATACAGCAATGCATGTCCAAAAGAAGTGTTGGGTTTGATAACTTCCCTTCTGACATTGCATCCCCCATCGTTGCCATTGCTGAAAACAAACCTTTTAACATGTCGAAGTGGATAATGAAAGGCTTTGTGTTCAATCTTGTAAAAGGGAAGAGGTTTAAGTTTCTCATGTATCCGAGATTCTTGCAACTTATGAACAATGTTGCTTATCCTATCATCCGAGAAGAAGGTTTTGAAGGAGGGATACTTTACACTGAAGATATGAATGATCTATCATATAGAAAGATGAGTATTGGAGGTGTTGAGAGTGTTGAAATGTTTGACTATATGAGAGATATAGTAAACAATGATGAAGATATTGACGTGGTATATCATCACATATCACATGGTGAGATTGTAAATCCATTGGACTTAGTTGATGAGGTGCCTGACAATTTACTAGACGATGATGAGTACTTTGCTCGTCATCCAGAAGATGAAAATGAGTCTGAGAATGAAAAAGAAAATGATGCTGAGGATGAAGGAGAAGATGATGAATCTGATGAGAGTGATGATGATGATGATGGTAATGATAGAAATGATGATATTGCTAAATCAGTTTCTGAGGAGGCAATACAAGAAGATGAAGAAATAAATGTTGAAGTTGTAGAACCGATGGTGACTGATGAACCTGTTGAGGTT
Organism: Tagetes erecta; assembly: GCA_030867185.1. Lineage (NCBI taxonomy): Eukaryota > Viridiplantae > Streptophyta > Magnoliopsida > Asterales > Asteraceae > Tagetes > Tagetes erecta. Next base: position 48,664,341 of record CM061491.1, on the reverse strand, counting down.
GTTAAAGCAGTAGAAGATGTTGTTGTGGATGCTCCTAGGGATATCACAGTTCAATATTCTAGATCTCGAAGATCTAAAACTGTGATTGAGCCTATGTTAGTTGAGGAGCCGGTTGCTTTTGAAAATGTTAGTGTGCATGAACCTGTGAATGTTGTTCAGATTGCACAGGAGGTAATGGCCGAAGTGGAGACTGCTGCACAGGTAGTTGATGATACTGATGCTAGCGTTACTGTTTCTATTCCAGTAGATATCCCCACCACTTCATCTCCAGCAACTATACAAATTAAACAACCTTTGGAGTCTTCACCAAAAGTTGGTTCAAGTGTTAATGTGAATGAAGAAAAAGATAAAATTCTTCATTTGGAAAAGATGGTAGCCAAACTCTTAGATGCTAATGAGTTATTGAAAGCATCTAATGAAAGGAAGAAAAAGAGGCTGGAAGAGTTTTGGGCTATTCATCAACAGAATCTGGAAACTTTCAAAGAATTAGATGCTGATTATGAAAAATTGAAGGCTGATCATGAAAAGTTGAAAGAAGATTACAAAGAGTTATATGCAGAATGCAATACTTTGAATGCTGAAAAGGAAATGCTTGAAAAGTGGTTGGAAGAAGCCAAACCAAAGAAGTCAAGTTCTACGTCTGATAAAGATTTTTCAGATGATGTGATGGAAGTTGCTGAGCCTTCACACGAAGTGAAAGTTTATTATACTAGAGCTCAAGGAACGAAGAATGTGGGTGAAAGGATTGATACACCAATTCCAATTCCCGATGAAGCTTCTGATCCTGTCAATTTTGACAAAGCTGAGGGAAAACATAAATTGGATGTTGTGCCTGAAATTGTAAGAGAAGATGAAACTGTTAAGAAAGCCAGAACTGTAGAAACAGTTCAGATTGAGCCGATTCAATCTGAGTCTGTAATTGAAACTGAAGTATCTGAGGTGGCTAAGGTGGATGAGATTGTGAAGGAAATTAGAACTGAAGAAACAGATCAGATTGAGCCGATTCAATCTGAGTCTGTACTGGCAGCTGAAGTGCCTGAAGTGGTCAAAGTGGCTGAGAATGTGAAAGAAATTGAAAAAGAAGCATTTCAGTTTGAGCCGGTTCAAACTGAAACTGCACCGATGATTGAGGCACTTGATGATTTAGATGATATAGACTTTACTAATTCTAACTGAGGCTAATCCTGACGATGAGATACCTAGTGATCTTCCTGAACGATTTGCATATTTAGAGAAGATGAAGTATAATCCAGTTTATCTGAATGGACTTACAGTTAGTCAGATAAATGAAGAATATGAGAAGTGTATGAATGCTCAAGAAAAGGTGACGGCTGATGAGAAAGAGTTTGTTGTAGAAATAGGTGAGTGGACGCCATTACAAGAAAGCCTGGATATTGATGATCTTCCTCCGGAAGAACTGTATCATCAAGATCCAGAAGAAATGTCAAGTAGAAGCATGCGTGAATGGTTGAGTTCGAGGAACTATCCATACAAAACGTTGAAGAGGCTGAAACGAGAATCTCTGAAGGAGATTGTGGTGAGCTTTATGAAGACTGAGAAAATGCATAATCGCATGTTTTTCTTGGATTACAATAATCCACAGTACTATGAGTTGACCAAAAGATATAGAGTGCTGGAACACAAAGAGATACCTGTAATGGCATTACCAGAAGATGCACATAAGAAGAGGAAGGAGCTGATAGATATGTTTCCTAGCGAGATGAAATCTTACAACATTCCAATGGACGTACGAGAATCTTGGCATAAGTCTGCCACAGCAGGTGATATCGTTAGATCACTGCTGAGTAAGGGCCAATCTGTTGCTGAATTGCTGGATTCGATGATCGTGCCGGAAAAGTCTAAGAATGTGAAGATTATCGCCTGGAAATATGATGAAGTTTTTGATGCGTTTTTTATTAAGAGAGTAAATGGACTGTGCGATGTATATCATTAGTATACGAGCATTTTTAAGTTGCAAGTTCAAGATTTGAAGGAGCTGCACAAACTGAGGCTGATTAATCACACGCATGCTGAGCGTGGTGATAAATGTGTAATGTTGTGGATGAGACATTTACCAAAGTTTCTGGAATTTAGAGGACAACAAGAAGATAGTTAATATCTGAAGATGAAGAAGAGAAAAGAAAAGAAGCTGATTTTGCGAGACATGTACTTGGAAGAATTCTCAGATGAATATTTTGACAAAGTCACAGATCCGGGATTGAAGGTTATTGATGGTTCTCAAGCTACAAAGCCCATTTTGAAGGTGTTTTACAATCAGGAGACTTATGAGCTGAAACTTGTTCATAATTTGGATGATTGGGATCAGGACATGATCACACTATTTAGTACGTTTGAGCTCAAACTACTACATCCATCTTACATTGACTATCTCCGGAACTACAAAATGGAAAAGTTGAAAGATCCTGTAGCTGAGGAAGATAGAAGATTGTTTGTGATTATGATTGAGGTGATTGGGGCTGCTACTGAGAAAATCCGATTAAGGAAGGCATTACTTAATGCTAACCTTGTGAAGATTGATATGCCTGAGATCGATTACATGAGGGTGAGGTCAAAGGGTACCTTGGAGGTTAAAGTCAAAGGAAGGAAGAAACCATACGAGTTTTATGCTAAGGTATTACCTTAGACACTCTCAGACGGATGAAGGACTGTGACATTGTTACGAATGAATCAAAGCCAAGACAAGCCAAGATTGCTGAGAAGTTCAAGTCTTGTATCGAAGAAGCTTTAAAAGAACAAGAAGAATACAAAGGGAAGCCGTTGTTGGATGTTAAAGAAGCATATGAAGATTTTTGAGAGATTGAAGCTGAAAGAGCAAGTGTTGAAAACTGAAGATTTTTTTTAAGTCCAAAGATAAATCTTAGGGGGAGTACTGTTAGGGCATATTTCTGTTTAAGATTTACTTTGTACTTTGTTTATACATTTTGTATAGTTTAGGGTTAATTTTGTATTTTCCCTAAAGTATTGTTGCATAAAGCATGTAGTAAGAGAATGTTAGTGAGAGAGTCTAGATCACAGATTTACACGCTAGAGAGAGAGTTGTGTGTGTGTGATTGTATTCTCCTGCACATTTTGTACTGCAATATTGCTTTGATCATCAATACAAGTGAATTATTAGTAATGAATTGTGTTGCTGATTGAACTGTTTGTTTTGTGTACTTGATTCATTCTGATCATTGAGCGATATCGATCCAATTGAACCTATCAATAACCTCTATAACTAAAATGAGTTCATAGACAAACACAAATCGTTACTTGTTCCTTTTGATCAAATAGTAAAACTTTGTTAAAGTTTTAAAAACTTGATGAACTTTATTAGAATAATTAACAAGGTGATCAAATTCATTAATATTCTAATTTGACAACGGATTGAAATCCGGTTTTGAAGATCAAGAAATTACTCAAACAAAGTCATTCAATAAACAAATCAACAAGCGTTTCACATACGAGTACGAATCAAAACCATAAAAATAATACCCAAGTGTCAAAACTAATTGGTCTCTAGCCTAACATGACTAGATCAAATAATGCAAATAATAAACAAAACATGAAAATTAAAACTTACGAGTTGAAAGAGAAATTAATAATTATATGCTTCCTAAAGAAAAATTCCAATTCCCAAACTTAATTCTCTTCCTGCTGTTGTGTTCACCTCCTCCCTTTCGTTTTTTTTGTTCCTTTGACTTTTTCTCCTTGTTAACCGTCCAAAACAGTCCCAAAGACGACGACCCTATATTCTTTTCTTTCTTTTTTTTTATTCATTTAGGGCCCAAATGATATTTTCTTTTATGTTTTAGCTCTAGCACATGTTTCTTAAATATTAGAATAATAATAATTTCTAAAGTCTAGAAATTTATTATATTCTAAACAGCAACTTCGAACGGTCGTGTAAAGTGTATGTTGCTCAATTTATTTTCAAGTTCCAAACTTTTGTCATCCGCGATTTTTCCAATGCTTCCGCAAGCCTTTGTCATCTCTCAAGAGTGTACCGCAACCTACAAAACAAACAAAAACAAACCAAAGTAGATTCCATCCCACCAAAACTAATATTTACATAATATTATGTTATAAACGTGTAAAATGCATGAAATATGATTAAAACAAATGCTAAATGCATTATATATAAAGCATAAATATGCAGCTAACAAATCTCCCCAAGCTTAAACATTTCCTTGTCCTCAAGGAAGTCAAGAATAAGAATAAGTTGGAAATTGAAAACAAAAAAAATAATAAAAAAACACACTAGAATGCCTAAGATATAACTACACCTATTCTCGTCTGGGATAAGAATTATGAGCATGTAATCATATTATTATGCTAACTTTCAATTGATATGCTTAAAGGCTTTCAAGATTTTTATTAACAACACATACCCTATTTGCTAGTTAGGGTCCTCTAACCCTTAATTCTCGGATTTATCGTTTCATATGAATTAGTCCATGTTAAGTTGATTGATTAAATGTGCCAAACACCTTTCTTCACACGGTGGAAACCTTCCTAACCTCAAGGACTGTAGAGAGGAAGTGATCTATGACCACACGGAATCACAAATGATTTGAGTAGCGTTGTGAGTGTGATAACATGCAAGTGGCTTCTTTTTTTTTCACTTTTTCTTTCTTTTGATGCCACGTAACTTATTCTTCTTTTTTTTTCTTGCGATTCATTTTTTTCTTTGTGGGGTCCTTTTTTTCACATGTTTCAAATGACTCGGCTCTCAACCTATTTTTGCTAGGTCTCAGTTCCCTTATGTGATCCGATCGGTATAAGGCACATATGGATTTAGGTACCTTAGCTTTGTAAATCCAAGAATGAAAGGGCAATAGCATAACGGGGTACATGTGTCTTTTATTTACTATCAACTTTGAAGCATGCAACCTATTATTAACATAATAATTTTCTATCATTTTTCATGTTGTCCCTCACTCTATTCTTTCCAAGACGATCAAGATGTATTAATTTTTTTTTTGCCTAAAATGCTATGCAAAATGCCTAATGCAAACTATATGCAAATGCAATAAGAGAAACTAGATGCAAACCTAAATGCAATGCAAACATTTAAACAAGTAATGCAAGAAATGTACAAACTAAAAATTAAAAACAGAAACGTACCTCTCCCCAAGCTTAGAAATAAGCGTCGTCCTCGAGGATTGTAGGAGAAGTGTGGAATGCATCTACTGAGGCGGTGGTGGCGATAGATGGGCTGCGATGATGCGACCCATCTCACGCTGATGAGCATACATAAGACGAAGCATGGTCTGCACACCAGTGAGCTCTTCTCGAGCCTCAGAAAGTCCGGTAGTAAGAGTGTTGAAACGACCCATGTATTCCTCATGATAGTTTCCGGGTAAAGAAACCATTGGTGTTGTTTCAGTTGCAGAGGATGCAGTGTCATTTTGTTGGGTGTCATTTTCTCCTTCACTATCAGAGATGAGACCAATTTCACTTGTAGGTTCACCCGGAATACGAGTACAGTTACGTTGAAGCGAACACTTTGTGGCTTTTACCGGGTTAGCTAAGGACAATAAACTCTGATTTGCTTTGGTAATCTCAAGATGTCAGCATTTCCATGTTCCCTAAAGCCATATCGTGATGCTACTTTGTTGCACAAGCATTTGCATCTTAGCCATTTGGTCCAAATCAAAATATCGAGCACCTTTAAGCTCGCCCAAATTTTTTGGGAGGCGATTATGGAAGGAATCTTGCCAACCCAAAATTGTAATGACAGAACTGCAACATATCGTCCCAGTTTTAACTTGTGCGACCTTGAGGAGCTTTTGACACAAATAATCTCCAAAATTTGGTTTTAAGGGTTGTGAATGAACCATGCACCATAGTAAATATAATTCTTGTCGAGTGACACCCCCAGTATCTAAGCGACTAGATACAATGCATGAAGCAAACGATGGGCCACCCGTAGGGTAGGATGCACAATTTGTGATGCCTTTGCATTGCGTGCTTCATACTTACACTTTTCAGTGATAAAGCACCAAAACTTCCTCTCGATTTAATCAAGATGGAAAGGATCAGTTGTATTGAAAGTTTCTTGAGTAGGAGCATGGATCATAGTGCAGATTTGATCCATGGTTAGAGTGGATGACTTGTTAAATAGGCGAAAGTGTAAAACCTTGTCTTCAACACTAACCGAGCTTAAGAACTCAAGTGTCATGCGTTTGTAGCCAATATCATCCCATTCTAACAATCCTTACCAACCAATATTTGTAAACAACGTTTTTACCCCATCAAAAACACCAATTGCTTTCCTTGCTACATCATCCACAAATTTGGTATTAAACATCTCCCTTTCTTTTAACAAGTTGAACTTCTTTCTTTGGGTTGAATCTACGAATTGAATTCCTAGTGTTTGTGGGCCAGTAGATGTCTTTGCGGATTTGGATGGGAGTTGACTTCTTGAGATCGGGTCAGCATTATCACTTGGTACTAAAGCTAAAGCACGACTAGAAGAAACCGCATGTTTTGATGTAGCTCTACGTGCTCGTTTGGCGGTAGGTGGTGAGATAACATCTGACTCCTTCTTTTTACTTCTAGCCATATCGTCAAAACCTGAAATCAAAGATAACAATGATATAATGAGTTGGACAATATACATTTAACTTTCAGTTCAATAATAATGATCAAATCTGTTAGGATGTTCCATGTTCAACTCATCACCAAACTTAGACCATCTTGTATAACTTTCAATAAAACTTCAAAAAAATGCACTTAGCTAAATCACCTTCATTTGACTAAGAAACCTCATTACATTCTCAACCAAATAGCCAATTAAGCTTATGATACAATCTGAAAATCCTTGGCTAAATAACCAATCTTACATCACAACCTCAAAATAACTTGCTTAACAAATTATATCCATTAAGAAACCTAATAATCTTCTCAATCAAATAGCCAAGTAATCCTATATGCAATTGAAATAACCTTGACTAAATGATAATCTTGCTTGACAACCTTGAAACGGAATCAGTGATCAAATAGCTTTAGTCAACTAACTGGTTAGATCATTAGACTTCAAAATTCAACTATAAAACAAGACTTAAAGCATGAACAATCATCCGAGACGGTCCTTCTCAAAATCCATTGTCAAAATATCACTTAAATTACCATTTCAAGGCTTAATCATCTACACCCTAAATTCAAATTACAATCTGAATAAAATTCATTAATCCAATAAAGCAAACAAATTAGAACTTTCAACTACTCACCGATTCACCAGTTCAAATAATGAGACTCACCCACTTCAATCATATAATCATTGCTAAATAATTAACCTACTGAACTTTTCTTTTAAAAAAAATGCAGCAATAAAGAGCAATTGGCTGGTGGTGCTTGGTGTTGTGGATTTTCGCCACTGTGGTGTTAGTCTACGTGTGGTGATTGCGAATAACCGCTGAAATATTTTCACTTACCTTGATTGTCTCATTACCTTTTAGCTTTTTCTTTGATGTGCAAAGCTCTTTTAGGAACTTTGCATATCTTGGAACTTGTTTTATAGCATCAAGAAGAAGAATATTTACCTCTACCTTCCGGAATGTCTCCCTGATTTCTTAGTCCTCCCTTTGCTTATGTGTGCTTCTTAATCTTGATGGAAATGGAGGGGGAGGCGTGTACTTTACCTTAACTTCATCCGGTTTGGTAGTATCATGCTTTCCCGGATTTTTCTTTTCAACAACAACTTCTTCCTCTTCTTTAGGCGTTTCTGGACCATCATAACTAGTTCCACTTCTCAAGGTAATGGCACATGCATTGTGCTTAGGATTGTTTTCGGTTTGTGGAGGTAGTTTACCTTGGGATTCTATCTTGCTCACTGAGCTCGCAAGATGTGTCATTTGTTGCTCCAAATCTTTGAAGCTAGCTTTATCTTCTTGCTGAAATGCTTTTGTCTCTTGCTAGAAAGTCTGTGTACTAGTTGCGAAGCTCTTGACAATGTCTTCCAAAGACATTCTCGGTCTACTTGATTGTTGTTCTTGAGCAAATGGTTGTTGTCGAGGCTGAAACATCTGTTGACTATTTTACATCTGAAAATGAGGTCTTTGTTGATAACCCATGTTGGGAGATTGTCCCCAATTCTGATTGCTCTGTGGTTGTTCATATGATCTTGAACTCTGACCCGTATAACCTCCTACTGCTTGTGCTTTCTCTACATCATCTTGAAGTGTTAGGCACATATCGGTGGGCGTGCCCATGGTGTAGGCATATTCCACAAGCACGAGTTGTTGATTCAACACCCTTTTTTTGGTAAGCTGCATAACAACATTTGTTAACTCTGCAAGTTGACTTTCAATGTGAGGTGTATTGACTTCTTTTACTGCCCGGGGTGTGTCTTCATACCATCCATCATCCCTTGAAGAATGTTTTGTATCTTCTGCTATGGAAGGGATTAATGCCCTGATTTGAGTTGGAGTTTTGTCTAGTAGGGCTCCTCCACTAGAAGCATTTATCAAATGCCTCTCAAGTGGATCTAATCCTTCACAGAAGTACTGAAGGAGTTGATGTTCAGATATGCCATGTTGTGGGCATCTGACACAAAGCTTCTTGAACCTTTCCCAGTAAGTGTCCAAGGCTTCCCCTTGGGCTTGCTTGATCCCGATGATCTCCTTGCGAAGTATTGAGGCTTTAACTTCCGGGAAGTACTTGTCTAAAAACAGTCTTGCAAGATCATTCCATGTGTTTACCGACCCCGATGGTAGGTAATATAGCCACTCTTTAGCTAAATCATGCACTTCAAAGGGGAATGCCCTTAGCTTGATTTGATCTTCGGTAACATTGTGTGGCTTCATCCTAGAACACACAACATGAAATTCTTTGAGGAACTTGTGAGGGTCCTCATTCTCCAAGCCCCGAAAGACAGGTAATAAGTGGATAAGACCTGACTTGAGCTAAAGTTTTCCATGGCGGGATAGTTGATGCAAGGGGTTTTTGCGCAACATCGTGAGTCGCCCACTGTCTAAGGGTTTGTTCAGCTGCCATATTGGTTCAAGTGAGTTTGGTGTTTGGTGGGTATTGGTAGGTGAGTATGGTGGAGTTAGTGGATGTGATGGTGAGTCGGGTTCTGTTTCAGATTCACTTGACAAGGGTAGGTCTTGCCAAATGTTGATGATTGGAGGTGAAGATGTAGAGGTTGAGGGGCTTCCTAACTTCTTTCGGAGTTTGGCTTGCTTCCTTAACCTTTTAGTTGTTTTCTCTAGTTCCAATCAATCTCGAGTGGTGTACCTGTACGAAAAGATCTTGGCATAAAAAGATTAGAATCGCCGTATCCCCGGCAACGGCGCCAATTTGACGGTTGTCGAATTCACCAAATAATATAAATAATGAACCTACTAGTATAATGCAAGTAGGATTTGTGTCCTCAGGGATACGTATTAATAATTTTAATAGTACAGTTACTTAGGTTGATTTATAACTTAAGAAGAGGGGGATTTTGTTTAGAAACTAAAACTGGAAAAAATAAAAAAAAATGTAAAAATTCAACAGCACGTTGGCACGGCCGTGCTGAAAATGCAAAGGAAATCTTATGCGGCCGTGTTAAGATTCTGTCCGAAAAATAAAGTTTTGGGGTTAACTAAAAATGACTATAAAATGTGAATAAAAATCAAAAGCGTATAAAATAGTTTCAACACAAGGGTTATTCCTTGGTTTGATTCGGCTTATGATCATCAACGATTGAAGTGCAATGGTTATTTTATTGAGTGACTTGTATTAATACTAGACATCACGCCATTCGGATATCCCCTTCATCTAATGTCTAACCAAACGCCGTTCGTTGATTAGAGCCAACTCGCTACCCTAAGCTCACGCCGTTTGGATCTTAACGTGCGAGTTGCAATAATGAAAGTACTAATTATAACTAAACATTCACGCTGTTCGGAATGTTCAATCACATTAAATAACCTCTATAACTAAAATGAGTTCATAGACAAACACAAATAGTTACTTGTTCCATTTGATCAAATAGTAAAACTTTGTTAAAGTTTTAAAAACTTGATGAACTTTATTAGAATAATTAACAAGGTGATCAAATTCATTAATATTCTAATTTGACAACGGGTTGAAATCCGGTTTTGAATATCAAGAAATTACTCAAACAAAGTCATTCAATAAACAATCAACAATCGTTTCACATACGAGTACGAATCAAAACCATAAAAATAATACCCAAGTGTCAAAACTAATTGATCTCTAGCCTAACATGACTAGATCAAATAATGCAAATAATAAACAAAACATGGAAATAAAAACTTACGAGTTGAAAGAGAAATTAATTATTATATGCTTCCTAAAGAAAAATTCCAATTCCCAAACTTAATTCTCTTCCTGCTGCTGCGTTCACCTCCTTCCTTTCATTTTTTTGTTCCTTTGACTTTTTCTCCTTGTTAATCGTCCAAAATAGTCCCAAAGACCACTATCCTTATTTTCTTTTTTTTTTATTCATTTAGGGCCCAAATGATATTTTATTTTATGTTTTAGCTCCAGCACATGTTTCTCAAATATTAGAATAATAATTTCTAAAGTTTAGAAATTTATTATATTCTAAACAGCAACTTCGAATGGCCGTCTAAAGTGTATGTTGCTCAATTTCTTTTCAAGTTCCAAACATTTGTCATCCGCGATTTTTCCAATGCTTCAGCAAGCCTTTGTCATCTCTCACGAGTGTCCCGCAACCTACAAAACAAACAAAAACAAACCAAAGTAGATTCTATCCCACCAAAACTAATATTTACATAATATTATGATATAAATGGGTCAAATGCATGAAATATGATTAAAACAAATGCTAAATGCATTATATATAATGCATAAATATGCACCTAACAGAAATTCGGGTAAAACCAAATGCGTCAAACGTTCCACTTCAAAGTATTCAAGTTGAAGGAAGTCTTAAGTCCTTGATTCTTAAAGCTCAATAAGCCGTTGTAGATGAGGGCAAACTACACGACGAAATGTTGGGTGGAGCCGAAATTCAACTCGAGACTAAGCCCGATGGTCTCTATTATTACACGAACCTTATATGGATCCCGAACCGTAACCATCTTCGTGAGCTCCTGTTGGACGAAGCACACAAATATCGCTATTCTATTCATCCCGGTTCTGACAAAATGTACAAGGACCTTCGGTCGCAGTATTGGTGGCCGGGTACGAAGAAAGACATTGCTCTTTACGTGACTAAGTGCCTTACTTGTGCAAGAATCAAAGCCGAGCACAAACGATCCGGCGGTCTGCTTGAACAACCTGAAATCCCCATGTGAAAATGGGAACACGTGTCCATGGATTTCATCACCAAGCTACCTCGTACACCTCGTGGTTTTGATAGTATTTGGGTTATTATTGATCGATTAACCAAGAGCGCTCATTTTATTCTGATTCGAAACACATACAATGCGTCTAAGCTTGCCGAGATATATATAAAAGAAATTGTGAGTCGTCATGGTGTACCATTGCATATCATTTCTGATCGAGATGGTCGATTCACTTCCCACTCTTCGACCTCTTTTCAAAGAATTTTGGGTACACAACTTGATCTAAGCACAGCGTATCATCCCCAAACTGATGGTCAGACTGTACGTACCATTCAAACTCTTGAAGACTTGCTTCGATTATGCATTCTAGATTTCGGGGGTAATTGGGATACTCACTTGCCATTGGTTGAATTCTCTAACAATAACAGCTATCACTCGAGTATCAAAATGGACCCATTCGAAGCACTTTATGGTCGTAAATGTCGCTCACCCATATGTTGGACTGAGGCCGGTGAGCATCTCATCACCGGACCAGAATTGATTCAAGAAGCAACCGATAAGATTTTCCAAATCCGGGACAACCTCCGAGTGGCGCGTAGTCGTCAAAAGAGCAATGCCGATAAACGACGACGCCCCTTGGAATTCAAAGTTGGTGACATGGTTCTTCTCAAGGTGTCCCCTTGGAAAGGTGTGGTCCGTTTCGGAAAGAAATGAAAACTAGCTCCGAGATTTGTTGGTCTATTCAAGATTCTAAAAAGAATTGGTAAGGCGGCTTACAAACTTGATTTACCTCCTGAGCTCAGCAATGTTCATCCAACCTTCCATGTCTCGAATTTACGAAAGTGTTTAACTGACGGAGACCTACATGTTCCCTTGAATGACATTCAAATCGATGAGACATTACGTTTTGTTGAAAGACCAGTCGAAGTCATGGACAGAGAGGTCAAGAGGACAAGACAGGGTACTACTCCAATTATCAAAATTCGTTGGGAAAACAAGCGCGGACCTGAATTCACTTGGGAGCGCGAAGACCGTATGAAGAGAGATTTTCCTCACTTGTTTATCTAGTTCTTTAAATTTGGGGACGAAATTCCTAAAAGTTGGGGAGATTGTAACATTTGCGAAATTGGTTTTTAATTATATTATCGAATATTGGAAGTTTATGAAACTTATTGTATAAATAATTTAGCAAGTGATAACACTAACAATAATAATGATAATAGTAATAACAAAAACAAAGTAGATCAAGGTGATAATAATAATAATACTTGTTAACAACCAAAATAAAACAAAAAAAAAAAGAAACATGCAAAGATGGGGACCAAAAGTGCCAAAAACCAAACAACTTTCTCCTCCTTCCTCCTCCTTCACGTCAACAGTAACCCCCACCCCTTTATTCACCATACTCGAAATCTCCAACCAAGATTTAGCCTAAAATCAGACACATTTCGGGTAATAACGTGTTTAATCAGTCCCTAGCTATCATCAAACAAGTAATTCGCGTGCAATTGAGCAAAAATTGGCCTATAACCTTTCTCTTTTCTTTGTTTCGGCCGAACTGAAAAACCATAACCAAAACCATATCTAGACCTCACTATTTTGCAATTAAACACACCGCAAACAAACCCCCATACCCAAAATTCGCGAAAACGAAGTAAAAATCACACACAAAGGGCTCAAAGAGACCGACCCGTTCTTCACTCGAACACGTACCTAACCCACACCATTTTGTAAGTTTCTTATACCATTGTACTCGTTTTTGGATGTGGATTAAAAGCCATAACGTTAATTTTATCAAAAACCATGAAAACGAATCCAATTTGGGTTGTGAAGGAACTAGGGTTCATATGGGTTTTGGGGGGGGGAATTTTTGAATCTGCTAAAGTTAGGTTAAAAGAATTAAGGGCAGGAGGATTTACGGGTTAGTCACCCAGCTCAAGTGGCTGGGTGCATATATTTACATGTTGGAGGTCACGGGTTCGAGTCACAGAACCCGTTTTTTTGTTTATTTTGTATTTTGACCTTTAATTCACATTTTTAAGTATTTAAACTACCCATTAAACATGTATAAATTATATTTTTAACATTTTCATGTCTTAAAAACCCAAAAGTTTTCTTAAACAAATATTAGTATTTTGACATTTAATTCACATTTTTAAGTATTTAAACTACCAACTAAACATGTAAAAATTATATTTTTAACATTTTCATGTCTTAAAAAAACCCACAAGTTTTCTTAAACAAATATTAGTATCTTGACATTTAACTCACATTTTTAAGTATTTAAACTACCCACTAAACATGTAAAAATTATATTTTTTTATCATTATCATGTCTTAAAAACCCAAGAGTTTTCTTAAACAAATATTTACTTTAAATACTTTATAAAACAAAGTGACAAAACATGTATATTTTTATAAAAACCTTGTGAATGTTCACTTAACCAAAAATACTCATTTTAATCCTTGTAAGTATCATTTATATAAAATTAGACACATAAATTTGTTTCGTCAACTATTTAAAAACTTTATAAACTAAATATCCACTTAAACGTCATACCGTATTTGTAAAAAAATCAAGTAAACGACTTGTAATGGCAACAATCTTTTAAGGTAGGTTATTTATAAATAAATAATATTTAAACCTATTTTTATTAAAACTTATAAATATACCAACATTCATAACTATTTCGCAAAACAACTAAAAATAAGAATTTGACTCGTACGATCTCAAAACCACATATGGACTAAAATCATTATGTTCGATTAATAGGATAAGCTACCGAGAGTTATTTCCGGCTTCCTAAGTATATTTTCTTGAGTAGATTTTGGAGCCGATTAATGTGAGTTTACATACCCCTTTTTATATTTATATACTTTTGGGGTGAAACATGTTATATTATTCAAATACACCACATACACTAAATCTATTTATCAACCATATGATTCTATTTATGTCTTGGTTGTGCTTTATGTATACGTGTGGTGTTCTATTTTCTGATCGATACAATTATTAACTATTGCTAGCCCAGCGACGTCTTAGATCTAAGGGCCTGACAAGCCTTTTTGGTGCTAAAGCCGATGCTAAGTCCGGCTCTTCAATGACGCATTCTAGTTCATTAAAGGAACCAAATTTCACTTAGCTGATCATATACTACATTTTATATTGTTGAGGCTTGATTGTACACTTGAGGCCGTACGTGTTATTACATATTTGTACCAACCTTTATGGACATGGAATCGCTTACCATTGTGATCTATAAACTATTATCTATGTATTTAACCATGTGAACTCACCAACATTTTTATGTTGACATTATTTTCTAACATGTTTCAGGGAATACCAGCGTTTAAGGCTAGCTTTGGATCATGATCACCATAGGCTTTTGGACCTAGCTAAATTTTAAATCAGTGAACAATTATTAGCTATGTCATTTGTAATTTGCCAAACTTGTGGACAAATTGTGATATTTAATTTGGTGATGCATGCTTATTTAAAAATCTAATTTGTAGCGTCATGTGGCTATGAGCAATCTGTAACACTCACGTCTCGACGATTATCCGTCTTTTATTTATTTAATTGATCGGGGTGTGACAATCTTTGTTTTTACCTATACATAATAATAACTAATGTAACATCATTGTTTTTACCTATACATAATACATGCATTACTTAACTGTTAAGAATTAAGGACTACTTGTTTTCATATACATATATGTAGTCCACCCTTACCAAACATAAATGCAATACATATATTTATTCTGATATGAAGTTGCACAAAAATAAAGCCAAACCATATAAATATAAAAAACCATCACTATCATCTATATGAAATCCCATATCTTATCTTTATTTCGTCTCTCTTTAGTAGGAAACCCACACTCCCAATACTTAATTATCATCTACACTAGGTTTAATACCCGTGTGTTACACACGGTTTAATAAAAATATTTTAAAAATTATAATTATTATATTTAAAAATTTATAAATACTTTTATAAATTGTTATTAATAACAAAATTGTCTTTATTAACTCTCTTACTCAATTTCCCTCTCAACTTTCCTTTTATAAAAAGAAATTATGTTTTCCCCCCAAAATATTGCCCCCTAAAACCTTGATTTATTATATAGATTAACATATCTCTGAGTTATCCGCTTCTAAAGCTTTTGTTGGTCCCATAACACTATTGAATCAGTAATTTTGTGAAGATTTGATATAAAATAGGAAGAACTTGATGAATTGGATATGAACAATGAAAAACCTCAAATATTGATCTCATAAAATATGGCAATTACAAATCCTAGATCTATTTGGTTCATACAAGCCTTAACCCTAATTGTCACTAACTCTTTCTATATATAGCCTAATGACTATATGCTAATGACAATTAGGACCCTAGACAATAACAAAGACTAAAACATGACAAATAATAAATTACATTTAAAGCCCCTAATTTTAGACTAAAAATAATATATATATTTTGTCTGAACAAAATATATATTTCTTCAACCGCAAGCTCCATGGTCTTTCATAACTTGAACGTCACACGCCAATCCGTTGTTCGAACTGTCAACTTGACTTGGTGTTGACTTTGACCTGTTGGTGTTGACTTTTGTTGACTTTACTATGTTGATAATATTAGACTATTTTTCAGGTCCAACGGTTCTCCCCTTAGTCTACTATTATCAACATCTTGCATCAGGTTTAGTTCCGATCTGGCAATCATCAGTCTTAATTTCATGACTCAACAGCTTCCAAAGTTAACTTCTTGGTTTTGATTTTTTTTAGATTCACCATACTCTAAAACTTGATAGGCAACGTTTTCCTAAGATTTTCCATCTATAGGCATGTCATTTGGTCAAAATATAGAAGCTATAGTATAAAAATTATCAAAGTAATTACATACACATATACATTTCACATCATATAAACTTTATAAGTTAACTACTACAAATCATATATGCATATATGTATCTCCAATACATAACAAAATGTTTAATGTAGGTAACTTTTGACTAACACATTACATATATGTATCTTCATTAGTTATAAATAACCTATTTAGGATCCATTAGACATCTTAGTATGGTTTATATCATTTCTTTATATTGTTAGCTTCATATACATCTTAGTATGGTTTATATCATCTTTATACCGTTAGCTTCGTAAGACCATTTGTGGTATTTAGCAATGCTTTAAGACCTATGGCAGACAGAGTAGTTCTTGGTGATTTTATCTTTAGGCCTGGTGTCATTAGATCCCAAAACTGAGAGTTATCTGATCATCACTAGGATTTCCACCTAAGTAGATGTTTTCTCATACATGTTAGTGTAACAACCTTGGTTTTTGGGCCCGGAATTTTTATTTTATTTTTTTATTAAGAAACTCATTGGGCTTGGCCCAGCCCCTTATTGGATCCGACTCAACGATATATATGGGCTTGGCCCATTTAATTGAGTTAAGCGCAAGTGACAAAACCCGTCATATTAAATACCCGGATACGCATAGGAATTGTATTTTGTATTTGGAGTATTACTTTAGGCTAGTTAGGAATAAGCCAACTAGCAATATAAACATATTATATACGAAAGATAGTAAAACAATAGATCAACAATATTTACTTAGAAACAACAACCAATGAAATATGCAGCCTCATAACAAGACAATAGAGTTATATAAATAATTATATACTTGTGAATTCATACATTTATAATTACCAACCAACTAAATAAAAACAAACGCAAATGTACTACAATAATATTTAAACATGATTAATTAAATCCCTGAACACATTACCAAAAAAAACAAACATCTTCATTTTATATAGATTCAATCCACAAATATTTACCACCATACGTCCATACACATTATTCTTATTATTTTACAAACCATATATATATATATATATATATATATATATATATATATATATATATATATATATATTGTGAGAAGACATAAATATTGCAAGAAGAAATAGAACAACAATCAACCAATCATATTTTTTGTTTTTATTTTTTAACTGATTTTCTTAAAAGGTTATTTTAGTAGTTGACATAACCACATTAATTAGTTTTTAGTTACCTAATTCCTACGCATTAAAAAGTTATTAATCACTTTTTTCAGTTGAATTAAACAATTTTTAAATTCATGTAGCCTCATCACCATATTTTTTATATAGTAATCAAAACAAATATTTTGTCTTACGTAATCCTAAAAACCAACGAGATTAAATCCTACATAAAATATATATTTTTCTACACAAACACATTTATTATACACATAAATAATATTACTACAAAATTTTACATAAAATATTAAATATGTATGTCCTTCAAATGTAGGTACTTACATATACCGTATATTTTTATATGTAGGATGATATTACCGTGTGTAGTATAACACTATTTCATGTGTATTTTCTTATTTACATGTCTACACATGCACATATACGTGCACACATTAGTCATACGTTAGTATTGTCTTCATAATTCTTACTAAAAGCTACATACAATATATTTAAAATGCATAAGCATATACACGTAGAATATAACCCACTCCCTCCATTTGCACAACGCGCATACCCTACATAAATTAATATTGCCTACATATCCTTAATTCACCAACCTACACATATCTTTTACTACAAATGTGTAAGCACATACATGTACAATACACGTACACTATTGTATCACACCTACACATAAAAAACCAATTGATGATCCATTATACACCGACAATCATGAATATAACTAAAAAGTGTACTTAAGTGCTATGTAGTATTTTAATTTGTTAATTACTACAAAAAAAAACATTATTATTTTGTTCTTTTATACTTTCAAGTGAGAGAAATTAATTTTCGGTTTTGAAGATATCAAAATTTGGAAAGTAAGTAATTTCGTAACTCATGCAATCTAATTAAATTTAAATATGCTAGGTAGAAAAGTCTAACACGCCCTCATGCTTATTATAAATGGAAGGAACTAAATAATATATTTACAAAACTGTCATTGCTAGTCACAACCATAAGATAAAATGTAAGGTTGGGATTATTTCTTTTTCTTCTTGCAATATTTTTATTTTTTAACTGATTTTCTTAAAAGGTTATTTTAGTAATTGGCATAACCACATTAATTAGTTTGTAGTTACCTAATTCCTACGCATTAAAAAGTTATTAATCACTCTTTTCAATTGAATTAAAAAAATTTTAAATTCATGTAGCCTCATCACCTTATTTTTTATATAGTAATCAAAACAAATATTTTGTCTTACGTAATCCTAAAAACCAACGAGATTAAATCCTACATAAAATATTTATTTTTCTACACAAACACATTTATTATACACATAAATAATATTACTATAAAATTCTATGATAGTTCTAGATGAACCGAGCTTGGATCTAGATCTTAGATTGTTTGGGGATGTTGTTTGCGATCAGTGATGCGGAAACTCACTGATCACGTATTGATGCTTAAATGTTCATGAAGATCAATGCAAGGTATGATGAAGATTGATGATAATATGAATATGTGAATTGTATTAGATCAATGGAGAGGTTACAAGAAATATGGAATGAAATGTAGGCAACTCCTTTCATAAGTGACCTAGGTGATGGTATTTATAGTCTATACCATTCACCTTACAATGTAACCTAAACACGTGCAATTAAGCACAAACGCGCATTTAAGCACGAAACGATTACACAAATATTCTAAGACAAATACAAATTATGAACGTCTTCACCCGTACTTGCTCATGATGATGCTCAATATCTTCACTCGCTTATATTTGGAAAGTGACATCTTCAAATAACCCCAACAGTACTCCCCCTAAGATGACACTTTACAAATCTGACATATCAGCTTAAATCTTCATGTGGCGAGTATAGAGAGCAACTTAAAGTTTTGGTATGCATTATCTTCAAGAGGACCCAACAGTACTCCCCCTAATGTGATGCTGCCAAAAATCTGTCTTTCAACAAGCAATCTGCATCCTTCTCTCCCTTTTGAGTAACATCAGAGGTTATGGAAAGAAATAAGCAGAGAGTAGATTCCGGTGAATCTATATATCAGCAACGGGATCTTCTTCAACGGTTGAAGTAGAATGAGAAGACTTCTTTGACTTAGAATACTCCCCCTCAACTTTTGCTTAGAGGTTAATGGGATCTGTGTATGAGATATTAAGAGGAGGATTCTTAACACTCAGCAATCTGACTTGGAGATCTTTGGACTGGAATCAGGCTTGAACAGGAACATCTTCAAGTCGCGTGGAAGCTTGTTCTGCAATGGAAACTGTTCCTGCAACTCAAAGAAAAACATTAAAACTCAGGCAATAATGTGCATTTATCATCAATGTAAAGATTAAGTTCTCAATCGGATGAGATATTGCTTGATGAACAACTCCTACATCAATAACACATGTTAAACTGCCAACACAAAAGAAAAATATTAAAATGACAATCTTTTTGGTGTTTTTGAATTTTTCAATGTTTTTGATATTTTTGGAATTTTCTCTTTACATTCTGAATCTTTAACCTGCAATGAGATCATACCAGCAATTAATCCAACACATGTTTTGCAGTTTATAAAATAAACATTTGAATTGTGAAGTAATTGAGTGATGAACTGTTGAACAAATCAATTAGCTCGAAGTGACACACTTACTTTTTCTATTCTTGATGATCAATTAGGTTGATTAAAAATAAGTTTTGAGTGACCCATACTTTGCACATTAGAAAGTTATACACCTCATCTAAATAACCCGAGAACAACTTAACACGTCAGGTCACTTACAATCATAAACAGTGTGGAATTTGGGTTCTATTTGGATTTGGTCCACTTTGGGACTTCTTTTGAATTCCTTTTTGGAAATTTTTCTTTTTCCTATTGTTCCCCTTGGGAATCTTCTGAATTCCATTTTGGAATTTGATTGGTGACGGTCCACATTTGGGACTCTTTTTGTTCCATTTTGGAATCTTTTGCTGCATCTTGAAGCTCAAAAGAGACTTCGTGTGAGACTTCAGGTCTGCGGTTCATCACACTGAATAGATTGCATCATTACCCGATGTATATCGTTGCGTCACAAGATATCTATTTGATTTGTATAAACGTTTCACATGCACTAAGATGTTTCAACCACAAAAACTCATTAGAATTTAGTTAAATCATCAAAGAATATACTTGTTCAGTATAATTGTCTGAGCCGTCTCGCACATCAATTTTCACGCTTCAGTCTTTATTGTTTAAAAATGATGTGTGGAATAACTCTAGTGTACTATCATTTCTCATGTACGTGCAAGTAGATTCAACATATTATTGGATTTTTTTGATTTTATCATTTTTTTTAATAATGATTTCTCCCCCTAAACTTTTAAATTTCTAAGAAAATTGAAAGTTTAATGAAAAGAAAATGGCAGATATGTTATCAACGTATGAAGAGTGCATGCAATATACTTAATCTAAACAGACGAAATGAAACATCTGTTGTTTCTTGCACTGCCATCATTGTTTGATTTTTGAAAATGTTTTTTTTTTTAAATTCCTGCAATGATTCCTTTTTGTTTCCAACTCCATTTGGCGTCAGTTGCATCGAAGGCATCATGAACAAGATTTGGTATCTTGTCATGATAAGGGATCAGCCACGGTCTTCTTTTCTTTGTTTGACCGGCCTCCATAACTGTCCCTAACACACTAACAAATCAGTTAGAGGTAATGACCCAAACCATTTTGGTTTTGGGTCGTCCAAATTCATCAACATATGAGATATTCTCATAAATGCAAGGAGTACCTGCAGGTGGTGGTTTTGATGATACAATGTAATTTGTACCTTCATCTTCTTTCATGGATTGTTTGTCAAAAGAGAAAATATAGTCATTTTCAAACAAATTGTGAATTTCATTTAAAAACAGGTTTTGTTGACTATATTTCTTATTCAAAGATTGATTCACAATTGGAATCATTTTATCATTTAAGTGATGATTTCCCTTTTTGTTTTTGACAAATGTTGGTGTCCATGAATCATTGACATGTTGATTTTCATCAATATAATGTCTATGATGAGATCTTTTAAAGTTAGAAACGTACCTGGAAGGGTATGCACGTGATGAACTTCTTTGGACTGACCTTCTCGGCTTGTAGTAGCACTCGGATGTGTTGTGATTTACCATGTCACAGAAGGAACAGTACTTGTTGTAGTAACATTCCATTGTGTCGTGGTTGTACATCTGACAGTTTGTGCAGTACTTGTTGTAGTAGCATTCCGTTGTTGTGTGATTATACATTTCACATATCTTGCAGTACCTCTGATGAGCCTTGAAGGGAGACTTCTTCCTTTGCTTTTGAGAAGCTTTTGCAGTTGAACCTTTTTCTTGATGAGGAGCTTTGACCTCTGAATCTTGTTGAAGCTTGATTGAAGAAGCTGGAGTCTTGAACTTGTCACCTTTTGACACATAAGGAAAGACACCTTGACTGTAGATACAATCTGAGATATGATGAGTTTTAGAGTCACAGATTAAACAGTAGATGTTACTGTTTGAATCACTCGGGGATTCGGAATCTTAAGACTTTGGAGTAGAAGGAGTCTGTGGTGTAGAATTAGATGAAGAGGCCTTTGTCTTGTTCTTCTTGGCTTTGCTCTTCTTTCTTCTAACCTTCTTCTTCTTCGACTGAAACTCTTCTGTCTTTTCTTCTTCAGAAGATAGTGATCCAACAATTCCGGTTGGCACTAATCCTTCTCTTTCTTGTTCGGATGACTTTGCTTTTTCAGCTTCTTCTTTGATAAGCACAAGATAAGATTGTGATCTGTTCAGTTTGTCAGTAAGCTCCATGAGTTGAACATTCAGATTATGCTTTTCGGTAAGCATTGAATCAACATTCTGTGTAAGAGATTTGAGTCTATCTTCACACAGTTTGTGATCTTCTTGAAGACTTTTGAATTTCTCTTGTTCTTCTTGAAGCTTGGTTTTCAGACTGCTGTTTTCTGAATTAACCATTTCAGAGAGTTTCTTCAACATAGTAATCTCTTCTTGCAAATCTTTGATCACACTGGATGAGTGTTCATTTGATTTTGCAGCTTCATTCTTTATATTTGTAACTTCTTGTTCACTTTTCTTGAGTGACTCTTAGAGAGATGTGATTCTTTGATCAGATATTTCGTGTTGTTCTTTCAGATTCTTGTGCATGGTTTCTTCCTTCTTGAGTTTATCACAAATCTTGAATGAATATACTCTGTAGTGTTCAACTTGTGTGAAACACTCTTTCGTGCACATCTTTTCTCTGACGTGAATTGGCATTTCAACATAAGAACTCTGAACATCTTTCTCGTTTTCTTTTTCTGACATCAATCTCTTTATTTCTGAATTCAGTTGAGCAATTGTCTCATCTTGCTTTGCAATGGTTTCTGACAAGTTGCTAATTTCTTTATCTTTCTTTTCAATCTCTTGAGTGGAAACAACATCATTGTTTTCACTCCAATCATATTCTTCTTCATCTTCCTGATTGTCATGAGAACTTGTTTGACTCACAAGAGCAAGTTTTGTGTGTTCATGAAAGTCTCTTCTCTTTTGATCACAAGCTTTGGCTTCTTGAAGATATGTTGTTTCAAACATATGATTGAATTCTGTAATAAATTTATTGATATCTTCTCTTTTATTTTCTTCTCGGATCACAATTAACATGCCCGTTGACATTTTTCTTGAATTTTCAAAGTCATCTTGATAATTTTTCTGGGAAGTCATGGTGGCTAAAAATGACTAACTTGAAATTTTGGAAAAATGAAATTTTCGAATTTCCAGACTTTTTTTTTATTTTTTTTTATTTTTTAGAGACGGGTCACTGTTGGGACGGGTAACTGTTTGGACGGGTAACTGTTGGGACGGGTCAACAACTTAGACGGCTGAACAGTGATCTCCTTCTATCACCCGGCTGAACAGTGATTTCCTTCTATCACCCGGCTAAACAGTGTTTTCACCCGGCTGAACACTTCACGCGGCTGAACAGTACTTCACACGGCTAAACAGTGTTTTTCTTCTTTCACACGGCTGAACAGTATTTTCTTCTTTAGCCGTGTCACCACAGTCTAGACGGGTCAAGTACTGTAGAGACGGGTCAACAACTGTGGAGACGTTTCAGCCTTTGTTGTAGCAACACTTAGGAAAATTTCCTTAAATCAACCACTCAATTCTTCAATTCTTTTCCAAATTATGATAAGTTTCTGGGCAAATATCAATCAATTCTTCAAATCTTCATATCAGATTGACTTTTCAAAGTCAAAATTGTGATGAACATAAGATCAATTCTTCAATATTTGTTGTTTTTGTTCAATTCAATACTCGTATTAGCTAAGGAATGATGTTTCTAACAATCCTTCAAATTATTACACCTTGAAACAAGCTAAATCTCATTCAGATCCGGATTTTTGATGAAGAACACAACAAGTGAGTTTTGAGACAAATTGACAAAATATGGATCGAAATCAACAAATCAGTGATGTTTGATCATGAACGAAGCTTAGGATTATGATTTCTAGCATATCTCAATCAACAATTTCTCAATATCAACAACAAATTCCGGATTTCAAATTTGAGCAGTGAAATGACGAACATGAACAATTTCTTCAAAAACTCAATCAAATCTTCACCAATTGATCTCAAACTTTGCAGTTCTTTACACAAACATGAATCAAAGCTAATGGTAGCTAAAATTCCATCAATAACAACAACAATCAAAGATCACCCAACAGCTCTGATACCAATTGATAGTTCTAGATGAACCGAGCTTGGATCTAGATCTGAGATTGTTTGGGGATATTGTTTGCGATCAGTGATGTGGAAACTCACTGATCACGTATTGATGCTTGAATGTTCATGAAGATCAATGCAAGGTATGATGAAGATTGATGATAATATGAATAGGTGAATTGTATTAGATCAATGGAGAGGTTACAAGGGATATGGAATGAAATGTAGGCAACTCCTTTCATAAGTGACCTAGGTGATGGTATTTATAGTCTATACCATTCACCTTACAATGTAACCTAAACACGTGCAATTAAGCACAAACGCGCATTTAAGCACGAAACGATTACACAAATATTCTAAGACAAATACAAATTATGAACGTCTTCACCCGTACTTGCTCGTGATGATGCTCAATATCTTCACTCGCTTATATTTGGAAAGTGACATCTTCAAATAACCCCAACATTCTACAAAAAATATTAAATATGTATGTCCTTCAAATGTAGGTACTTACATATACCGTATATTTTTATATGTAGGATGATATTACCGTGTGTAGGATAACACTATATCATGTGTATTTTCTTATTTACATGTCTACACATGCACATATACGTGCACACATTAGTCATACGTTAGTATTGTCTTCATAATTCTTACTAAAAGCTACATACAATATATTTAAAATGCATAAGCATATACACGTAGAATATAACCCACTCCCTCCATTTGCACATACGCGCATACCCTACATAAATTAATATTGCCTACATATCCTTAATTCACCAACCTACACATATCTTTTACTACAAATGTGTAAGCACATACATGTACAATACACGTACACTATTGTATCACACCTACACATAAAAAACCAATTGATGATCCATTATACACCGAAAATCATGAATATAACTAAAATGTGTACTTAAGTGCTATGTAGTATTTTAATTTGTTAATTACTACAAACAAAAAAACATTATTATTTTGTTCTTTTATACTTTCAAGTGAGAGAAATTAATTTTCGGTTTTGACGATATCAAAATTTGGAACGTAAGTAATTTCGTAACTCATGCAATCTAATTAAATTTAAACATGCTAGGTAGAAAAGTCTAAAACGCCCTCATGCTTATTATAAATGGAAGGAACTAAATAATATATTTACAAAACTGCCATTGCTAGTCACAACCATAAGATGATAAAATGTAGGGTTGAGATTATTTCTTTTTTTCTTGCAATATTTAGTCTTCTTAAAAGAACTCTCTCCTATATATATATATATATATATATATATATATATATATATATATATATATATATATATATATATATATATATATATATATATATATATATATATATATATATATAGGGGAGGGTTCAATGGAGAACCCTTTTTTTACCGGGGAACTAGGAACAATTGTAGACCATTGGATCAACCAAGGGTGGGGAACACCTACACCCTCATAATCCTACGCATTACTCTTACAAAAAAAACGCGCGTGGATAGAATCGAACCCTTGACCATGCCACTGAAACGAACGCGACTTACCAGTGAACTACGCTCGATATTTATTGTTTACGTCAGGTTTGTTTTAGTTAAACTTAATTTACGCAGTTTTTTTAAATTATTTTAAGTTATTTTTATTTTATGTCTTCCTTGTTAGTTAATTTTTAAGGGTTAGTTTTAAGATTAGATTTTATGTAGATTGGTATTTAAATTATTTTTTACTTAACGTTTTTGTAATAAATTTTTTTATTGTTTTTGTTTTAGTTTTTTTATTTTTGTTTCATCTATTATTTAGCTTTAAAGGTTAGTTTGGGTTTAGATTTTAGCTACGGGTGTAATTGAGTCAAGCGGCTCACAAGCTACTCGAGATCGACTCGGTAAAAAACTCATTCGATCTGAGCTTTAACGAGTTCGAGCCCGATCTCGAGCCTTAAAAAAGTTTGCTTGTTATCGAGTTCAAGCTTTGCATTGAAAAATCGTTGAGCCTTAACGAGCTTTTTGTTTATACATTTTAATTTAGTTTTATAACTACTTATACGAACCGGGCGCGTGGTGCGGCGGGAAGGGTCTTAGTTGGCTCGTTTTCCGCTTCGACATGTGTTGTGTGTTGCGATGCTAGCATCGCGTTAATTTGTGACTTCGAAACACACGTTACAATGTTGACATTAACTTGTGTTGTCCCGCGTTACGACGGTCACGTTAACATATTATGCTCGCAAGAAGCAACGTTACGCGTTTGTAACTTGGTTACAAAAAAAGATAGTATTATGTTTCGTACGTTACGGCAAAAATATTAATATAAAAGAATAAATTAAAGAAAATTTCAAGTAAAAGGAAAAGAAAAAAACTCAACAAAACTAAGAAAATTAAAAAAACAGTAGACAATAAAAACTAAAAAGGAAAAAAAAAAGAAAAAAATGTTGATGTTAAGAGAATCGAACGCTGGCCATATCAATATAATGAGAAAATGCAAAATGCCACTCCAACTAAGTTTGCAACAATGGTTATATTCGTTTTTAATATATAATAGCAGCTGTCAATTCCCAAAAAAGACAAAACTATCAACCGACCTTCAAAATTAGTATATTAAGGAATATATAATAGCAACTGCCAATTCCCGAAAAAGACAAAACTATCAACCGACCTTCAAAATTAGTATATTAAGGAATATATATTTCTACATATAATTTAAATTATTTATAAAATTATAATAAAAAAAGGTTAAATAATTTTTATTTATTATATATAAAATGTATGATTATAAATATACTTAAATTTAACATAAAAAGTTATATGAAAAATAATTAAATACAAAACGAGCCGAGCCTGAGCCTGAGCCGAGCTAGAGCTTGAAAACTTTCTGGTGATCCGAGATCGAGCTTTGGAAATAAAGCTCGAAACGAACCGAGCTCGAGCTCGAGCTTTATTACACTAAAACAAACCAAACTCAAAACTTAACGAGTTCGGGCTCAGCTCGTTTACACTCCTAATTTTAGCTTCTTTGGTGACTGACAGGCTGATGTGGGATTCGAACTCGTGACGTTGGGTGCGCGACTCTAAAACAAAATGCTCAAACTATTGTGCTATAGCATTAACTTGTTATTATTTCAGATTCATAATATTATTACCATTAGTTTCGCTGATTATTTTTTTTACTTGCTTATTTTTTATTAATTTTACGTTTTACCTTTTAGAGTTTAACTTTAGGAGTATAATTTTACAGTTTAGTTTTAAGATTATGTTTTTTGGGTTAGGTTTCTCGAAATCATATGTGCTAAAACCTAAAGTCACATGTTCTAAATGTCAAATCACGTGTGCTTAACTTTGAATCACATGCGCTATCAACTAGAATCTCATGTTTTAAACTTTAATTTATATAAATACTAAAATTTTTAGCACATGAGATTCTAATTTTTAACACATGTGATTCAAAATTTAGCACATGTGATTCTAGTTTTAGCACATGTGATTTGTGATTTATCACATATGATTTTAGGTTTAGCACATGCGATTCTAGTTTTAACACATATGATTTATGGTTTACCATATGTGATTTGAGGTTTAGCAAATGTGATTTTAGTTTTAGCACATATGATTCAGGTTTTAGCACATGTGATTTGTGGTTTAGCACATGTGATTTAGAGTTTAACACATTTATTTGAGGTTTTGTAAACGTATTAATTGTATTTGGTTGACATTTTAGCACATATAATTTAAGGTTTAGCACATTTAATTTTCAATTTTTAACACATTTATTTAGAGGTTGTAAATTTGTTAATTGTCTTTGGTTGGAAGTTTAGCACATATGATTTGAGGTTTAGCACATGTGATTCTAATTTTAGCACATGTGATTTGTGTTTTACTACATTTGATTTGAGGTTTTGTAATCGTATTAATTGTGTTTGTTTGGAAGTTTAATACATGTGATTCTAGTTTTAGCACACACATGTAATTCGAGGTTTAGCACATGTAATTTTAATTACAGCACATGTGATTCGTGTTTTAGCACATGTGATTTATGGTTTACCACATGTTATTTGAGGTTTAGCACATGTGATTTGAGTTTTAGCATATGTGATTCTAGTTTTAGCTAATGTGATTCTAGTTTAATCACATGTGATTTGAGGTTTTGTAATCGTATTAATTGTGTTTGTTTGGAAATTTTATACATGTGATTCTAGTTTTAGCACACATGTGATTCGAGGTTTAGCACATGTGATTCTAATTATAGCACTTGTGATTCTAGTTTTAATTATCACATGTGATTTATGGTTTACCACATGTTATTTGAGGTTTAGCACATGTGATTCGAGTTTTAGCATATGTGATTCTAGTTTTAGCTCATGTGATTCTAGTTTAATCACATGTGAATTGTGGTTTACCACATGTGATTTGAGGTTTTGTAATCGTATTAATTGTGTTTGTTTGGAAATTTTATACATGTGATTCTAGTTTTAGCACACATGTGATTCGAGGTTTAGCACATGTGATTCTAATTATAGCACTTGTGATTCTAGTTTTAATTATCACATGTGATTCGTGTTTTAGCACATGTGATTTATGGTTTACCACATGTTATTTGAGGTTCAGTACATGTGATTCGAGTTTTAGCATATGTGATTCTAGTTTTAGCATATGTGATTCTAGTTTAATCACATGTGATTTGTGGTTTACCACATGTGATTCGAGGTTTTGTAATCGTATTAATTGTGTTTGTTTGGAAGTTTTGTACATGTGATTCTAGTTTTAGCACACATGTGATTTGAGGTTTATCATATATGATTCTAGTTTTAGCACATGTGATTCTAGTTTTAGCACATGTGATTTATGGTTTAGCTTATATGATTTGTGGTTTACCACATGTGATTAGAGGTTTATCACATGTGATTCTACTTTTAGCACATGTTATTTGGGGATTACCACATCTGATTTGAGGTTTAGCACATGTGATTCTAGTTTTAGCACATATGATTCTAGTTTTAACATATGTGATTTGAGTTTTAGTACATGTGGTTCTAGTTTTAGCACATGTGATTCTAGTTTTAATACATGTGATTTGTGGTTAACCACATGTGATTTAAGGTTTAACACAAATGATTCTAGTTTAAGCACATGTGATTTATGGTTTAGCACATGTGATTTGTGGTTTACCACATGTGATTAAAAATTTAGCACATTCACTTGAGGTTTTGTAAACTTGTTAAATGTCTTTGGTTGGAAGTTTAGCACATGAGATTTGAGATTTAGCACATGTGATTCTAGTTTTGGTACATTTGATTTGAGGTGTACATGTGATTCTAGTTTAACACATGTGATTTGAGGTTTAGCACTTGTGATTCTAGTTACACACATGCGATTTAAGGTTCAACAAATGTGATTCTAATTTTAGGACATGTGATTCTATTTTTAGCACATGTGATTCTAGTTTTAGTATATGTGATTTGTGGTATAGTACATGTGATTTGTGGTTTATCACATGTGATTTAAGGTTTAGCACATGATATTATGCTTTTAGCACATGTGATTCTAGTTTTAGCACATGTGATTTGTGGTTTAGCACATGTGATTTGTGGATTAGCACATGTGATTTGTGGTTTACACATGTGATTTGAGGTTTACCACCTATGTATATAGTTTTAGCAAATGCGATTCTAGTTTTAGTATATTTAATTATAGTTTTACTACATGTGATTATAGTTTTACTACATGTGATTTGACGTTTACCACATTTATTTGAGGTTTTGTAATCGTATTAATCGTCTTTGGTTTATTATTTTTAATTTTTAGCACATTTTTTTAAGTTTTTGTAAACTCATTAAATGTATTTGGTTGGAAGTTTAGCACGTGTGAAACATTCTAAACTAAAATAATCTAAACAACTTTCCCAACACATCGTCATTAAAGACGAACGTTAAAGACGATGTTATCTCCGCCATTAACAATGACTTTGTGGAGATCATGTACTACCATCCCACCCAAAAATTGTGAACTACCCCACCCACACCCACAAAAAACCTTAACCACCAAACCCTAACCCTCAGAACCTAACCTTAAAAATTAAACACAAAAGTTAAATAAAAACAAATTATCTTATAGGAAAATGTACTAAAATTAGAATCACAAGTGTTAAACCTCAAATCACATGTGTTGTATTTTCAAGCACATCAATTAACAAGTTTACAAAACCTTGTTAAAATTTAAAAATCACATCTACTAACACTATAATCGCATGTGCTAAACATTAAATCACATGTGGTAAAACTAGAATTGCATGTGCTAACCTCAAATCACATGTGCTAAAACTAGAATCAAATGTGTTAAATCTCAATCACATGTGCTAACCTTCCAACCGAAGACAATTAACAAGTTTAATAAACCTAAAATAAATGTGCTAAAGTATAATCACATGTGCTAAAACTAGAATCACATGTGCTAAAATATAACAACCAATATTAATTTTTAATATTGATATAAATTTCAATTTTAACACACGGGAATTAGTTTTTAGCACATGTGATTCGAAGTTTAGCACATGTGATTTCAGGTTTAGAACATGTGATTTTATGTTTTAGTATATGTGATTTTAGTTTTTAGCACATGTGATTTTAGTGTTTAGCACATCTAATTATAGATTTTAAAATAATTTAAATGAGATGTGTATGATTAAGGAACATGAAAGATGCACAATAAGATAAAACAGATGACCAAGATATGTTTCTTTGTTCCCTAAAAGAGAGAGGTTCCCCACTGAATCACGACATTGACCATGACACCAATGACAACGTTTTGTAACTAGGCCAAAATGAGGTTTGTCTATGCAAAATTTAAAATCATATGTGGTAAGATACCAACTAGCATTAATTTTTACGATTTATATAAATTTCAAGTTTAAAACATGGGATGTAATTTTTAGCACATCTGATTCGAAGTTTAGCACATGTGATTTCAGGTTTAGGAAATGTGATTTCAGGTTTTAGCACATGTGATTCTAGTTTTTAGAGCATGTGATTTTAGTGTTTAGCACATGTGATTTTAGTGTTTACACATGTGATTTTAGATTTAGCACTTGTGATTTTTTATTTTAAAATAATACAAATGAGATGCATATGATTAAGGAACATGAAAGATGCAGAATAAGATAAAACGGATGACCTAGATATATTTATTTGTTCCCTAAAAAAAGTGGTTCCCCATTGATTCACAACATCAACCATGACACCAATGACAATTTAAAAAAACTTAACCGTAAAACCTAACCGAAAAAACTTAACCGTAAAACTAAACTTAAAAACTATACTCTAAAGTTATACTCGAAAATGTAAAACGTAAATTAAGAAAAAAAACAAGCCAGTAAAAAACAATTAATAATAGTAATCGAAAGGTATAGTAATAATATTAATGAAGAAATAATAACAAGTTATTGCTATAGCGCATAGGTTTAAGCACTTTGTTTGTGAGTCGTGCACCTAGCATCACGAGTTCAAATCCCACACTCAGCCCGCCACTTACAAAAGTAGCTAAAATTAGAGGTGTAAAGGAGCCGAGCCCGAGCTCATTTAGGCTCGAGATCGGCTCATTTTAGTTTAATAAAGCTCGAGCTAAAGCTCGGCTCATTTCGATCTTTATTTCCAAAGCTCAAGATTGGCTCGTCAGAATTTTTTCAACCTCAAGCTCAGCTCGGGCTCGGCTCCTTTAGTATTTAATTATTTTATATATAATTTAATATATTATTATATATATTTATAATCTTTTTATCGTATATATAAAAAATACATATTATTTAATCTTTTTATCATATATTATGAATATTTTTAATTATATTTAT